>OY755240.1:73878208-74533208 GCA_963576725.1 Azorinus chamasolen | reverse complement strand
ACGAAATACAAATACGATTGAGCAGTTTGTGTAAGGTTATGAAAAGGAAACCGCAACATAAAGGCAATGTGTATTATACGTCATGTCGATACACATCATTTCTGTATTTAGTAGTGTTATATTCGTAATATATAATCAGCACTTTAAGAATAATGTTTTGCAAAGCTTCGAGCAAGGAAGAGACAACAAAAGTTTGCCATGGTAGGCAAAAGGGGTAAACAAACAGTATATGCACTGCAATTGATACTCATTGAGAGTTATCATTTGCTCTTGATATTTGTACAGCACAACATGTACCATCGCCGCAAAAACCCGGCAATAAGTACATATATCATTAACACATACAAAACCAGTCGGAAGAGATCGGAAATAGCATTGAAATACCATCGAGAATTTACCACTGAGTAGTTACCATTGAGTAGTTACGATAGATACAGAACTGAAACACACACGATGTTTGACTAGCAATGCGAGCGAATAACAATCGCACAGTTTTAGGCGATTATATCACACCCTTCTACTAGTAGATGAACAAACTACAATTCATACAGACTTCTTACTCCCATCAGTTATAGACGCGTTGCCTTTAATGCATTCCCGCATAAGATATTTTTTGACCGAACATCTTTGAATAAATCTACCTAAAAGGAGCATTTGCTAAAAAAGCAAACTTTCAGAATTGTGTAGTTATGAAACCATTGTGGTCCCATGGAGCAAATGCTCTATTTATCACAATAATTTCAACAAGTAACCTTTACAGCGGCATCAAAAGGCACCAATATGCGGGAATTGGCTAACTCTGAACCGATAAAGTATTGTCGTACCCTTTATTACTTTTCTACAGTTTCTCTGTTTGCAGCTCAATCATTGAATACACTAGCGATAGGTGGATACAGTTTGTTCACTTAAATGTTTTCGTTATACATGCACTTTACCACTGTATTTGCCGTCGCGGTTGTTGTAGATTAGTCGGAGAGGGGATACGTTTATTTACACTGTTTGTCTTTTAGGGTGGGGATGGAATAAGTGTGAGGTTGGGCGCCCATAAACCGGTTTAACCCCCAGTGACTTTTGTCACTGACCGTTCCAAGGCGGTACTTCCATCTCCCTCCTATTGTATGTTTGTTTTGTCTTTGTGCGTCTCTTGTTGATTTTATAGATAGGTACATTTGCTGTTTCCTTGTATTGCTGTTCGGGCGACTGTTTGTTCTGTATGTGGTGTTTCCTGCATGACTCATTTTTGTACTTTTTGTAATTGGCTTTAACAAAGTAAAGGCATAATGATGACAATGAAAATACTACAGAAGTTTGAAACAATAATTCTGTACCAAACAACAGAAGATATATTATTATGAGGTTTTTTATGTGTCGTTCCTGTTTTCATATATGAAAACAAATTCCTTACAGAGAGGCCCGATATCTGGTTAACAGTAATTCACCAACTTGCGAGGTATAATCTTTTCAGAAGTCCTACAATCTATGCACTTTCATGTTGATCCATCCGATAACTTGAGACACTAGACACTGATTGTAATTGCTTGAAATAATTCGCTACAGCAATTAGCCTGATTAGACATACTCTGCTGAGAGCAATCTTGTTCTATTTGATCTGACATATCGCACGTTGTAGACAAATGCATCGGAAATGCCTAAAAAGCTTCGGTGCACTGAAAAATAGTACAAACCTAAAGCATTTAAAGGATATCCTGACAGATAGTGGAGGTAGGCACTTTAATGAAATTGCACCGAAATCCGGTGTATCTGATTCCAATTTAAGACAACCTCGATTTTATAGATGCTTCTAACACCCGGATTATTTGTGATAGTTGAATACCTCTAACGGAATTCTTAAGAAGTGGCGTCAGGCAGGACATTCCCAACGATAGTCCACAGCAAGAGATTTGCAATCCAACTGGACGTTTGAACAATGTATAATTATTATGGTATGATTGGTTAATTTCACTTTGGTAATTATATTTCATATCATGTATAAAATCATGTTTTTAAATCTACTGAATAGAACCAATTGAAGCCAACACCTCAAACTGAAGTCACATACACACCACGGTAAAGATTTGAAGAATCCGTCTCAACCAATATTGTTCAGCATTGGTCTCTGCAATATATGTTGTATTTAATTCAAATAAAACGTATTAGAGTAAGTGATATAATTTGCAGTAGTATGTTAGCATCTATAACGTCAACAGATGCCTGGAACAGTATATTAATCTTTGAACGAGGGAACACTTGTACTTGCACTAAGTGATATAGAGTCATGTCTGATGGCTCCTCCAGTGCTCCTCATGACCCGTAGTGTTTGTCATTTTAAATTGTTAAGGAAAGTATACAATTTCGTACTAAATGGAAGATGTCGCCTTTTAAAGTCGATACTTCCGTTTAATGGTTAAAATACGGATATAATTAATGTACAAAAGTTCACTTTCCCCCATCACAGCAGGAGTAAATGGTAAAATTGAAACGCGTGTACAGTATCTTTGTTGCTGTTGGTTATATAATAATTGTAGTTTTATTTATCATTCATACCCTCATGTTCCAACTACCATGCAACGAGTACAGCTACGCAAACATTTGCAAATGAGGATATGGGCAAACGTAGTTGTTTATAGTAAGAAGGTTTTGTAAGAATATTAAATCTTTCGCCGCCAGTGTCGCACCTGTGATACTTATGCAAACAGTTTAGATGCAGACGACGAGACGCCGAATAACTCGGGTGTCTCATCAGGATCTAAACTGTTAGTTACTATGACTGTTTTTGGAAACAACGGTGAAGAAAAATAAAAACAAATGCCAAGTGTAGCAAAAGGAAATGTTTACAGACGACAATATTTGGCAGCGAAAGAGTTAAGTAGAAAGTATTTGGCAAGCAGCACATACCCTTGTCAGGGAAACCCTGTAGTAACCTTCTAGTCTTAGTCTACACAGTTGGCATATTCCCATAGTATGGATAAAATATACACATTATAGTTTAAAATCATGTCGTCATACGTATTGAATTATAAACGGATACGTAAATAGCTTTATGGCAAGTCTTGGAAAGTGCAGGGTCGTTATATACATACAGTAAATTTTCGATTATTCGAATTATTCTCTGTAGAAGAATTTAGACCCTTTCAGGCAGATAACTGCTTAATGCATGGTGCAAGTCATGCAGAAAGCTCCTAGAGGAGCGTTCTGCATGACTTTCACAGTGCATTAAGCTACCGCCTGTCTTACAGATCGATGATAATACGTACATCTATTTTAATGTTCGAATAATCGAGGTTTTACTGTAGAATATATACCTTTCTTACATAACTTCCTTTATCTCCGGGTTAGAACAACGGGTTAAGATTCTCTTATCAGTAACACGTGTAAGAACACTTTAGAATATGTATGACATCATACGTCATATATGACGTAAAATTGGGAGGGGGTGTTTGCATGTCATCAAAAGAGCAAACATAGACCTAGATCTAAACTGTTTGGTTATGTGAGAAAAATAATCTGATGCTCGTTGTCTTTTAAGATCACATGTTCCTAAACTCGCAAAAGACTCGCTTAATAACATTTCCCAAGGCTCGTTAAGAAAAATGTGATCTTAAAAGGCAACTCGCGACAGATCCTCTATATATATAGTTCAAAGTCGCTTAAAACAGGTTCTACCGGGCATTGCTTCTTTCTTAATTTAAACGATAAGAGGCTTAAACAAAGACAGCTGATGCCAATACATGTGACAGAGATGATTAGTTTTACCAATTATGCTGTCACGTTGTACGGTTATATATCTATAACTAAAACTGCTTTCAAATAGGATTCAATATGAAATACGTATGCAAACAGATAAGTTCGAGCAAGCTGACGTCAATTCAATAATTCATTGCCCTAGATTTAAGACCAGGCTTCCTAACGCCTTATCATATCGGAGCTTTTTGCAATGGGACATGCCTCTTGACCGATCATAAATAATTCGTGTGTGCGTTGCTAAACAATGACGTATTATATGTTCTAATACGACTCTGAACTTAGGGCAAATAAACAAAGAATACGGAGAAACCTACTTTATTCCGTGATAATGAACTGCACGCGCAGCATTTCGATCGGTTGTTCCATTGTCCCCACACGCGAAATGTATGATCTATGTTCAAACCACACACAGTCAAATGTAATTGTATATTTCTAAATCTGTAAGAACGATGGCTCTGTCATTGAGGCGGTGTGCAGACATAATAAAAATGGTATAGTTGTTTCTTCAGTGTGAAAGATGAAGCATTTTTGACTTGGAACTGTTGTTTTCTGTTTAGATCGGGTCCTTTACTCGTACAACATCATGGGTGAAAGTTATGTAGAGTAAATGCAACAGCAAGAATTGTGTGACCACTGAAACCCTTTTGGTGTTTCCTTATTCTCCGGGGGAAAGTATATTTTATTTAAAATGTCGTGTTATAATCGAAATAACAAATTCATAGATCACAGGTAGTCGTTGAGATTTGGTAAATAAGATCACTCTGCCTAAAGGCCTTGTTATCTAATGACTCCACATCTCATCTCCTAGATGTGATCTAAAGCGCGATTATACCCAGCTACGAATTTGTTATTTCTTAAATAAACTACAGCTGCTATTCAGGGCAGGCAGTTCACGAACATCTAATTCTTAGACAATAAATTATGTGTAGCTGCCACTCCGGGCGGTTCACGAATATCTCAGAAATACATCATTTGTTCCTGAAATTGCTATTGATACCAAATCGCATACAAATCCCGGTATCGTCGATAATAAAATAGCGCAGACAACCCTTTCAAAATGCTTGGAAATATACCAATTACATTAAAGCAATCTTCAAACCAATCGTTCAGTTTGAAATAAATCATCTTCATTATATATTTTCAGTTTTGAAAATCTAATTTACCTAGGATCACATAACTGTTTACTGAACCAATTTAGATTACGGATCGTTACACCAATTCTTCAAACGTAACATAACACTATGGGTCTTCAGACAGGTCGTAGCTTAATGCAGATCAAAATAAATACTAAAAGGCCTATAGGAGCTCTTTGCATTACTTTAGCCCTGCATTAACCTACCACCTGCTTTTTAATACCCCTATGATCAATAAATAAATGACAGCTTAAGACAATTTCTACTGTATATAATGTTTCATTAGAGGTTAGCGTATAATAACTAAATATCTGTTTCATTTAATCCATTACGCCTTTGATAGTTATGGAAGACAAATTGACATATATATCAATAAGATGATAGTTTATAGTTACATATGTACACATAAATGTTAGGCCATGTCAAAAACTGTAGAATCATATCTATATTAACACATTGCGTCCAGTGGATTCTTCCATGTTTATATATTGGATTAGTCCATTTATTATCCAAGGGATGCCTGTTCTATATTTTCAATTTCGTTTGATTTAATATTGAAATTCCTATCAATAAACAGTGTAGATTCTGATCAGACGCCGCAGACGTCTGCACTGTTTGCCTATGTCCCATATATGGGATCGTGGGCATAAATGGGTTAACCCAAATTGGTTAACAAATGGGTTTATGCATGGACAAACCCTGATCAATCAAGCGGCTACTACAGGAGTCGTCTGATCTGGGTCTTCTATATTTCCAAATGTGTTAAAAGGCGTATACAGCGGTCCAGATAAGATGCGTAAATTAAAACATTTTCCAGAATAACTTCTTTATTTCTCCAGCAAACCTTATGTTGTGATCATTCCTTAGAGTCGTCTCTTCGATACTATTCTAAAAAGTAATCACAACATAGGGTTTGGTGGAAAAATGACGCTTATAATACTTGATTACACCCGTTTATCTGTTGCTCTGCGTATATGTTGAGTAAATGATGCCTGATATACAAACGGTGTTCATAATAATAGCAGCAGGTCTTGTGAAGCATGCCACTGGGGATTCGTTAAATCGTTTATTTGAAACCAATCACGTATCAGATATGGAAATTCTGAATGTAGGAGATCCTTAGAAAGCAAATGTGAAAAGATAAAATTGCGAACTGCTAGCACCGCCTTAAGCGGTATTCAACGTCAAAACCTTGCAGTGGTTTGGGGGCTCAATTGTCACAGGGGATGTTTTTGTTTATTTGACGGAAATTATCCCCTCTGTCAAGAACTAAAAAGGAGGGCAAGTCGATGGTTTTGATCCTATCCGCTGCTTTGAAGCAAAAGAGATTAGCCTAAATAATCTTCATGAAATCATCCCTCGTCACCATGTCATCTCATCATTCATTGGCGCTATATGACCCACTCAGTGTCGCTAACTAACTCACTCACTCATCAGAAATGGTAATGGTCTTTCATAGAGTGTATCCCAGAGTTGGTCAACGTATGTGCCGATGTGTCGACGAATATTAAAATAAAACTGTTGATTGACAATGTGGTCAGAGACTCAATGGGTGACCCGAGTCTGCAGTGATTTCATATTTGTTGTGCTACGTGCCACTGCTAGCATATACTAGCATGTGCTCTGCTTTAAGAATTTATACTTTTAATGAAAATGCGCTGCAGTGGACATCTGTAGGTTTTACTTGTGACCAAAGAAAGCGCTTTATCAGGACCAAGAATATTTTGAACACTTATTGTGGTTTTGAAAAGGAAATTCAAGTAAGTCAGTATGAGCATACAATGTATAGAATAGATCTACAAAACACTCGCATTCTGCTTAGAGTTAATGTCCGTATGCTTTAGTGATTTGGTTAGACCAGTCAATGAGAACGTAAGTTGGTTAGGCTAGATTCAACTTTCGTTTTGTCAAAGGCGGTAGAATATCTGATCTGCAAAGATATTGTTCTAATGAGCTCTGGCATGCATACATGTATTATCAACTATACGAATTCTGTTTTGTGAATTACATAGAATATCATAATCTACTTGTGAATGTCTCTATATAACCGAAACATGTTGTTAAGGTACGTTACTTATTGTCTCCCTCAACGTGTGGTGCAATACAATAACTTTCAATAAACGCTATTGTTGTTGTTTAAACATTATCACAACCATATTTAAGTTAGGCGAAATGCATGTGTTTGTAGATCTATAGGTATTGCTCGTCAGCAAAGGTTGAAAGGATCAGATAATGCTGATTTAGTCCTAGTACTTTTAAGCAATCAGCTAAGTAACAAACTCAACTATATTAAATAATGCTAGTTTGTTATAGAAGGTATATTAAGGAAACACGTACGTTCAATGAAATAGATATTGTATATTATTATCTTTCTAGACTAATCGCAGCTGTTCACAGCAGTTCTTTATGACATTTCAAATAATATTTTGGCTACCGGTAACATCCGTGGGGACTAATAGTAACAATGATGTTTGGTAAACTATATGTCTCTAGACTAAAACAATATGTGACATAAGTGAAAAGTAGTGATGCATGATATATTTTCGTCATGTACAGACTCCATAAAACCGAGTCTGCAATGTTCTCTTTTCGCATTGCTACTTTTGCTTTCGAATGATCTCCCACTTTCAGGGTATATTTATCCACCTGCTACAATCACCCTTATCGTGCATAAAGAGTATGTCTGCCAACATTCTGATCTGTTGCCGTTTAACTTCTGAGTGTCCAAACAGTTTGGACCTTGATTAGATACCGAGTTACTCGCCGTCTCATCTGTACCCTAGCTGTTTGCAAATGCGAGTCATGTCGCGCCTAAGTGTTAATTCTCTGGTATTAAAGAGAATACAACATTAAAAGTAAATGTATAAGTCATGCGAGAAGCATCACATACGAAACACGAATAGCACCATGACAAAGAGAACAGCAAATGCATATGCATATCAAAAGACAACACATACACATAACAAACACAAAACAGGGTGTAGATGGGGTATCGCCTTAGAACGACCAGTGACAAGTCTCACTGGGGGTTAAACCGGTTTAGAGGCGTCTAACCTCACATTTATTTCACCCAACACCTAAACAGTTTAAAAACAACGACATAACAAACTTAGAAAATCTATTGAGACGTTCCATCGTAAAATAGATAAGCACATCATGCATGCTGTCACAGCGAAGTTTTATGTTCATTTGGAGATAACTTTAAGATACAAAAGATTTGCTCTTGTCCATCCATTTGTTACCTGTTTGTATATGTAAAGATCAGCTGTCCAGTTAGCTCAGTCGGTACACCATCCGATTTTGGGACAGGAGATTTTGAAGTAGTTTGATCCCTGGTCATACAAAACGCTTTCAGTCGCATAGTTAGCCTAGCCTGTAGAACATATGCGTTCGGGACAGGAATATATACTTTTATCCCATGCCGGGTTACACAAAACGCTTTCAGTTGCCAAGTTAGCCATTTGCTGACTAGCCAAATTTCATGAAAATGGTTACTAGGTGTGGAATACGCTCTCATTAGATACTAGTGCTATATACTATATAAGTTACAACATCAGATCAGGTAACACGTCCCTGTTTCGACTCCCACCTCAAGGGCATCTAGTAGCCGATGGTCTCGTAATCAGTCTAGCACATGTTAGTATGTGGTATACGTGTTTTTATTCCAGACTATCTAATACTATTGTCATTTGTTTTATTCACATCATTGGATGAAGGAATCATTTACCCGGTACAATAAAAGTACAAATATGAGTCATGCAGGAAACACCGTAAACAGAAACAGCCGCCCGAACAGCAACACAAGAAAACCCAGCAAATGTACATGGCTACCACACACATAAAGGTACGCACAAAGACAAAACAAAAAATCTATAGGGGAAGATGGAAGTATCGCCTTGGAACAGTCAGTGACAAAGGTCAATGGGGGGTTAGCCCGGTTTAGGGGCGCCCAACCTCACACTTATTCCATCCCCGCCCTAGAAGAGGAACAGTGTAAATACACGTATCCCCTCTCCAAATAACCTGCAACAACCGCGATGGCAAATACAGTGGTAAAGTGCACGTAAAACGAAAACATATTTAAGTGAAATAAACTGTATCCACATATGGCTAGTGTACTCAATGATTGAGCTGCAAACACAGTAACTGTAGAAAAGAAATAAACCGCTAAACCGGAATTCTAATAGAGAAAAAAAATCAATACTTCTTAGGCATGTGACTGCTTAATGCAGGGTAAAACTAATCCAGAAAAATCCTAGAGGAGCTTTCTGTGTGCATTTCGCTCTGTATTAATATGCCACCTGTCTGCAATACCGATAGTTATACTTAATTTTACGTCCGGTTTAGAGGGGTTTTACTGTACCGGTAAATGCAATGAGATGATGCCCTACAGAAGTATATACATGTATCAGAATGGCTTCAGCGTAAATGAAGCAACCTCCGATATAGACATATACATCACTATAACATTAAACAGTCGGAATATACTTATATGAAGTGAAATGAATATTTATTGAATCAAATGACTATTTTGTATTTCTTAACAGCATAATAACGCATTGTAGTCATATTGATTTATATGGAAATTTCCATCATTCAGTTTTACTCGTAACAAAAAAGAAAAGCGCATGCATCGAGATTGCTACTAATTGAAATAAATCTCCCAACGAAAACATCTTTACATTATTTTACTGTGATTGCTAGATGGTTGCAAACACGTTTAGTAATACTCGTTAAAACTTATCAACGAGAATAATACCTAGCATTACGAGTTGCATCGCCTTGGTCACGCAATGTCTTTGATCTTGCCTCAATCAATCTAAACGTTCATAATGCTCAGTAGCATACAGGTATTTCTTTTATTCAAATTTTAAACAAACCAGTGTGTGTTTGTGTGTATATGTGTGGTGATAGGTGGTTTGTGTATAATATTTATGTGTGTGCATTTGCATGGATGCGTACGTGTGTATGATGCGTATGTACGTGCGTGCGTGCGTGTGAGGTCTTGATCAAATGCCTGTAAGTGTTATATATGCGATGTGTCTACTTAAAAGTTATATACAAAGGTTCACATACGCATTAATATACATGTTAAATGCTACAAAGCATGATGATCAAACTCAAAGTCACATGGCATATGCAATAACAATATAATATGTTCATGTACCACAATGTATGATGCATTCGACAGCCTGTGGCCTCCACAACTGATTATGCAACACATTAAGATATTCATTGTCCTTATCACGTATATTGTTATGTATAAGCACAACTTTATTTATGTCAAATCGTATATATCTTCTTTATAACTTATAAAACTGATTCTAGCAACGGAATTAACTGGAATATAATGCTCGTGTACCCAAAGGACACGGGTGCCCTAACACTAAACATATCACAAAATAGACTATTTTAATTATCAATACCGAAGACAGAGCTATAGTCTCTCGTTTGTATTTTGAGATGGTACATTTAAATTCAGAATGTGATAACATATACATAAGAACATATACTGCTATATACAGTAAATGTGCCACATTAAAAGACACAACAGACGCACAAAGACATAACAAACAAACACTATTGGGAAGATTAAAGTATCGCCTTGGAACGGTCAGTGACAATTGTCACTGGGGGCTAACCAGTTTAGGGGCGCCCAACTCCAAAAGCCAAGCAGTGTAAAAAACATATCCCCTCTCCGATTAAACTACAACAACCGCGATGGCAATTACATTGGTAAATTGCATGACTTTTTGTAAAACGTGTTTAAGTGAAACAAACTTGATCCCATTATCGCTAGTGCAAATAGAGTAATTGTAGAAAAGTAATAAAGGGTACGACAAAAACACAATAGTACAAAGATCCGAAGTCCTTCTTCCGTTAACGTATTTAAAAGGGCGTCTTCATAGATTACTAAGCATTTACTGTCGGCGTACATGAAAAGAGAACACTGTGATCACCAACTGTAAAAGGTTGACATTCAGACATGCAGTATGGTGTAGTATTATAGCATCATATCCCTTTTAATGAATTTGTATTTGAGGAACAAACATGAGAAAATGGGTATGTATAATAATTTTACGAGGTTTGTAAATCACTCTACCATGACATTCAGGATGTGAAAACCCGTATCGCATGAGCGCCTTAAGATTGCACTTACACTTGCCAATAAGTGAGAAATTTCGATGGTTAATTTTAGAGAATACCTTTTCTAGTTTATTATATCTATATCCTTGCTTTCCAGATTTCGACTGTTAAAATCATCAACAGAAAAACAAGCTCTATCGAAACGAATAAATTAAGATATGTTAATCCCGTAAGATGGGACACGGGGAACATCTCCATCAAAATCGGGGACATTTATAATATTAAAATCACACTATTTTATTTAAATTCAAATCCCTATTGCGATTAGGCCCCAATCCATACTCAAAAGGCATATCATACATAAAGGAAACATAATGCGGGGAAAATAAGCAGAGGATATATATACAGAAAATATACACATATAATGAATAAATACGAAGTAGTAGACCTTTCGAAAGCAGACGAAATGCAAAACAAGAAACTCGGGTTCATTGTGTCTATTCATGAGCAATTATTAAACGTGCCACACTACAACGCCACCTAGCACCAGCTTATTCATAATTTTCATAACAAATAACATCGAAACTAATGATCCCGAGGGACCAGAAAATATAACTACATTGAGAATTAAGTACCAGGCGATTTTTACGGTCACCAACCAAGCACTTAAGATATATACATACTTATACTTGAAAACATTGTACATTTAGACCGGGCGGCTCCTATAGGAACACCCGATCCTCAGTCTCAGTCTCGTATATTGCATTTGTTCACATTTACATGCTTACGTGTATTTATTTATTTGTTCAATCTGCAAAAACATTGACAATCCTATCCTAACCGATATTTTACAATTCATTTAATTGGAAAAGTAGTAAAGTCAAGCAGGCAAAGCCACATGCAAGACGCAACCACCACCAAAACACCGATAGACAGCATAAATACCCATAAATACGCCTTCTACGCCTCTGTAATAACCACTTCTTGAAACCATTGTGATAAAAAGAGCATTTGCTTCTGTAGGAGCAAATGCTCTATTTATCCCAATGGTTTCAAATTACAAAACTCTTAAACTTTTCTTTTCTCTAAAAAATGCTCCTTTTGGGTAGATTCATTCAAAGCGGTTGGGTCTAAAAATAGCCTATGGAGGAAAAGGTTAAATGTGCGAGTTTGAACCATTTAAAACAGCAATTGCAAGGTCATTATTTAGATTAATGTTATTACAACTGACCAATGTCTAAATCGTTAGCATGTCCAGAGACCCGTGTCACAGAACATGTAGCAGTTATTTCAGTTTTAAGGCTCTTAAAATCCCCCCAACCACCACCACCACGTTCGTTTCCTTTGGCATGATATCAATGAACCCCTCACTGAAAGCGGGGCCTTTTGATAGACCGAAACCGGCATATGTATCTTTTAAACAGTTGACCTTTTTAATGTTCAAATATCAAACATAAACAAATAATCTGATATTATCTATATTGTTCGATCATATCCATTCTTCCACTCGATCATTTAAAAGGCTGATATATTTGCAAGTTACCCATAAATCACTTATTAAAAGTTTATCTAGTCTCATACCCTATATATTTGAGGCTACCGAGAGGGAAATATGGCTAAATGTTCGCTTGTTTTATCACAAGCTGCTTGTTCTAATTATCGCTTCCTACATAGATGCCTATGACAAGCCTTTCCTCGTATAGAGTTGACTGGTTAAGTCAGAGACATGATGAGTTGTATAAAAGATGGTGGTATAAAATAACAGGACTTTGTTATTTCTAGCAGTATTTCGTTATTGCAATGTGTACAAAAATGTGTTTATTTATTTATACATTAATACAAATTCGTGATTGTTTTGTCGACCGACACTTTTAGGATTTACATGTGCTAATATATGGTAAATATTTAGTAAATATGTATATACAATATCCATTTACACTGGCAGCATTGGAGAACCATAAGAGAAATTTTATGTTCCCGATCACCAAGGTTTGGCATTATTGTACGCATTCGTCATTAACATAAACTAGTTCATTAAGAGTTACATGTTGCGCATATATTACATCTCAAACAAAAAACAGATTCTTAGCTCATGTAATGATTGATCCATCGCAAAAATACAGAAGCAAATGGTATTTAAAGTCATTTTACTTGTACTACTCTAAGTATATTATTAAGATATCCAATGTAACAAAGTATTATTCAGTATTAGTTACTCTCGGGGTCTGCGCCTCTTGGTTCGTATTGTAAACAGCTTACATCCAGTTAAACCCGTTTCATGTGACCACTTAATATTCACCTGTTGGAGGTTGTCGTGTCATTTATGGCAACTCCCAGGCTTGCGTTTTATTAGGATTTTCAAATTGTCGCATCAGAAAGGGTTTACTGCTTATGACATTAGGTAGTAGTCGAGTAGAATATCAATAGGATATTACCACTGAAGTGTTTTGTTGTGAGTATCTTTGATATGAATACCGTTAACAACAGTCAATAATCGGACATTTTGGAGATTTTAGTGAATACCGCATGCATTATTAATGGATGTTATACCATTTATTTAGTTCCGCAAAAGGTAAGTGTGTGTTATATTGTATACATTATTAATGGATATTATACCATTTGTTTAGTTGCGCAAAAGGTAAGTGCGTGTTATATTGTATACATTAATGGACATTACACCATTGATTTAGATCTGCAGAAGGTGAGTGTACAGAAGGTGAGTGTACTGCATACTGAATGCATTATTAATGGATGATAAACCATAATTGTTTAGTTCGTCAGAATGTAAATGCAGTTAAATGCATAAGTGATAGATGGGTGTTAAATCATCGTTTAGTTGTTTAGTTGTTCAAAATGTAAGTGTTGTTTATATTGCATAGGATATTAACTGATGTTAAACAATTGCTTAGTACCTTAAAATGGGATTACAGTTTAAACTGCATACGTTAATAATGGATGTTAATCAATTGTTTAGTACCTCAAAATGTGATTGCAGTTTGAACTGCATATATTATTAATGAATGTTTAACCATTGTTTAGTTCTACAAAATGTGAGTGTAGTATACCCTGCACACGGTATGAATGGATGTTTAGCCATCGTTTAGTTATACAAAAAGGCGAATGTAGTGTACATCGCATATGCTATTAATGGATAGAGTGCAAATGGTTTAGTTAAGTGTAGTGTAAACTGCATACATGAATATCATACCATTGATTCAGATCTGCAAATTGTGAGTGTATTCTTTACTGCATACACTATTAATGGATAGTGTACCGTTGGTGTAGTTCTACAAATGGTATGTAGTGTAAATTGCATACGTTATGAATGGATATTACACCAACATTTAAGTTCTACAATAATGGCGATGTCAAATCTAAAGGGGGTGTCACACTAGAGCGTATGGCACGAACGTATACCAGCGTATGAGAAAAAATGCCCATACGCTCGCATACGCAGATATATGCTAGGAATATGTTAGGTATACGTTTCAGATACGTTGCAATACGCCGTAGTACGTTCTCATACGCAGAGGCCAAAACTAATTTTTGAACATGTTCAAAAAAGTTCACCGTATACGAGCGTATGAATTATGCGTTACGTATACGCTCATCATACGATAGACACACGTTGAATACGCTAGAATGTCGGTAAATGTACGTTACTCATAGGTCATACGCTTCACATACGGTGGCATGAAGGCGGCCAGTGAAGCTATCATATGGACAGCATATCACTAGTTAACGTAATTGTAACGTATGTCTGACGATTGACTAACGTATTTAACGTATTCTGGCTATTCATTCGCTACTCATGGGCTCACATGCACTAAGCATACGTTACTGATATGCTCACATACGCTACGTATACGCTGATATACGCTACACTAACGGTGACATAAGTTGACACGCGGTTGTATACGTTGCTCATGAATGCGCTGCATATACGCCAGATATACGGTACGCATTCGCTATTCATGCGCTGCTAATAAGTTCATCGAAGCTAGTGGTGGAAAAGTCGGGTTTATACGCTTGAAAGTTGTGCGTATAATCAGTTTTTCATACAATATCCATACGTTTGTCTCATCCACTATAGTGTGACAGGGCCATAAAGGGGAACATTGGCAATGACACACTTATCTTGTTGTAACAGTGATTCTAGTTTGCGACATGCAGTGTTATACAATACTTCAATATCCGACATGTCTGTTTCTAATTAGTTGTATGGTTTGGATTCTAACAAATTATGACACTGTATTGTATGACCCTTATAACATGTCCAAATATATGTAAATGACATACTGGTTCACACTGTAAATTCATGAACGAAATATCACTGATTAATGTGCAATGTATGCCATATTGCTGCCGTTGATGTTTTACACATATTAGTAAATTGAATGTAACAAATGCATAATTATATTGTACATTCATATTTAGTTGTTGACTGATTTAAATAATTACTAAAAGTACATGTATGAGTCATGCAGTAATAACAGCATACAAAAGAATCAGAAAAACAATTTAAATTATTAACAAGAAACCTAAACGGGTTGGAAATATGACGCACTAAAAATTTACTGTTTAAGTATTAATATTCTGAAAATTGGTGATCCCTCGAAAGCAAAAGTAGAAATGCAAAAAGAGAAAATTTCAGACTCCGTTTTATTGAGACTGTTCATGAGTAGTAATTAAAAGTACAACACTACTCACGCCTTCTAGCTCCGGCTTAGGGAGTATTCAATTTTCAAAACTAATAACATAAAAAATAATGACCCCGAAGGACCAGATAATATAACAACACTTAGAATGAAGTACGGGGCGACTTTTTACGGCTGCCCGTTTTCGATCTCTATCTCTCTGAAATATATCCATGTTTACTTTAACACCGAGTTGAACATATGATTACAATTCCTTTAGCCCGAAGAATGTCATATGTTCTTATATCTTTATCTACATTTTGTTTTGATTTTTAATTAATAGCAATTGGCGAGGCAGGAAATTTACCATTGCGATATATATTTGCAGAGATGCAGGCTAATACGTTCCGCTAATGGTATCTAAATTATTTGGCTGATAGCTGATTGATATTGGCGGTATATTTGAAGAGGTGCAGGCTAATACATTCAACTAATGGTATCCAAATGATATGGCTGATAGCTCTAGACACACTAGTGCGTCCCTAGATACTAGTATCTATATTATCTAAAGTGTCTGGGATATTTGTCAATTGACATCATTTAAACCATAGTGCAACTGAGTCGGTAATATTTCGAGCAGTGAAAAAGATGCATTTATAGTGGGTAAAATGTCCGCGTTGTGTCATGGGACTTGGAATATTTAGTTTGTTGAACAGTTTATGTGCATATTGTTCAGTACAGCACAATTCCAATCAGAAATGCCAGAGTTGCAAATGCATGCGTCGACATCACAGTGAAAGATATACCTTAACATTATCATACAATTATATTGTTACACTACACATACCAAATACCAAAGCCAACTTTAATAGTAACGTATGGATGTACAGTTAACCCTCTCTAAACCGGACGTTTAATTTAACATAAATATCGGTCTTGGAGACAGGTGGCGGCTTAATGCAGGGTGAAAGTTATGCAGAAAGCTCCTCTAGGAGCTTTCTGCATGACTTTCACTCTGTATTAAGCAGCCACCTGCCCAAAAGTATCTAAAAACTTCTCAACTAGAATTCCGGTTTAGAGAGGTTATACTGTACAGAAGAAGTTATGTTAGTGATGATTCCCACATTATTTACATGTGGTGAACGGAGCAACCAGTTCGGTGACGTATGCTTTATACCAAAGAACTTTCAATAGGCTAATGGAACAAAGCTTTTATGCTAAAATAAATTCCGTTAGGCATAGGGTAAAAGCCAGGTGAAGATACAACAGTGGATTACCAAGAGTATTGATATATTTCAGAGCGCAAAACTACAGTAATTGTTCAAACTGTGTACTTGGAATAAGGTACTAAAAGGTGATTCGTTTGATCAATATTTGCAATTAGCGGAATGCTGTTGAAAAAAGATGGTACCATACAACTAGTCTTATCTTTTCAAAATAGTATTATGCATTTAAATATGAGATACATCCAATTGATGAGTATCGTTTGGTTTTACTCGTAAGACATGCACGCACTGACACAATTAATTTCAATCAATAATGTCCAAGGCGCTTTCAATGTTATATGAATGAGGTTTAAATACATAATATGTATACATATTAATTTGTATTATAGACCTGAACTTTAAATATGTTTAATACATTGCCATATGAAGCTAAGGTCTAACCTAAATATTCGTTGACATTATGCTTTGGGGTGCATTCTGTTCTATGTGTTTAATGACATTACTGACGTTTGCATTTGTTACTCATGCCAGGCATGTCAAGAATGGCATTTGCCAATAGTTTAGATCCAGATGAGAGGACAAGTAACTTAGCGTCTTAGCTGGATGAAAGTTATTTGTCACTCTCCAACATTTAAATCATTTTATTTCGTTTTACATTGCTACGTTTGCCTTCGAATGATCTCCCACTTTCAGAATTGATAAATTTAATAATAATGACATTGATATTTTCCGCTGACATCATTTTCGATAGCACGAAATGAGTCAATGTACCTGAAAACTCAAGCTATGCTGATCCTGAATAATGCGTAGAACCTGCCAGTGTTTTGCTGGTTTCTTTGCTCCCATAACGTGAACACAAACATCATTGCAAAGCATTAACCTATTCCCTTATAAGCTAATTTGAACTCAACTTGTTTGAATAAATCTACTGAAAAGGAGCATTTACGAGAACAAAGGAAAGTTTTTTAACCCTTCGCTTGCTGAATTTATAAATACATTTCTCCTTCTTTACCTATGTCCTGTTGTATAATTACATATATATTCACTGTGTACAAGTATTGCGCTGTGCAATCACTGCTGTGGAGTGCACTGGTTGCACAATCAACTTGTAAATAGTGCAGACCCTGATGAGACAGCTCCTGCAGGAGCTGTCTCATCTGGGTCTTCACTATTTACAGGTAGGTATATTGACGCGATTAGCAAGCGAAGGTTAATTGTTTAGTTTTGAAATAATTGTGATAAATAGAGCATACGTAATTATGTTCATATGGAGAAAATGCTCTATTTATCGCAGTTGTTTCAAAAAGTTTAAAGTAACTTTTACAGCATCGTTAAAGGGTATATGGAGAAAATGCTCTATTTATCGCAATGGTTTCAAAATGTTTTCAGTAACTTTTACAGCATCGTTAAAGGGTATCAATATAAGGAAATGGGTTACATAAACTTTATAAAACGGATATCTACGAATAGAAACATTGATCCATTAATGTTAAGGACGAGCGAAAATAAGAAATTGCCATCAGAATAAATTACCAAGTCTATTAAACGTCTATTAAAGCTAAGTAAGAAGCTTTCCACGTATATACATTCTCGCTGCAAAATTTCAACGCAAACCTTTAAAGCAAACTATTCAGAAAAGGCATAAACTGAAATGCATTATAGTCTTAAAGAGTTGCTTCGAAGCTAAAGCAGCAAATTGAATGTGAATAGAGGAGATCGCAGACTCAGTTTTATTGAGCCTGTTCATGAGCACTTATTAAAAGTACATCACACCCCCACACATACACTTCCGCACACAAACAAACAAACACACACGCGCGCTAGGGCCGACGTAACCTTTTAATCCATAAATACGTCTTTCTACGATTTTACAAACAAGGCAGACCAAGATCTGCGTCCATGCTTATAAAGCTTTTTAGTTGAGTCTGTGTTTGTTCTCAAGCTTTTGATTGGTCAGATTTAAGCCAAAGACTCAAATCTGACCAATCAAAAACTTGAGAACGAACTCAAACTCAACTAAAAAGTTTTATAAGCATGGATACAGACCACTCCTATATGGGCCGTATGATGAGGGTCTGTTGGTTTTGCTTATGATATAATATCCATATGATTATACAGTTTATATATCCATGTCTTATTATAACTGTTAATCTAATTAATATTAAGGGATTAATATAGGGTAAAGTAAAGGGTATAAAAGGTGCTGTTGTAGCCCCGATTACCCATGTATTAACACGGCGATTCTTTTTTGTTGACCGGTTTTATTACACCTTTGCGGGGCCTAACGTAAATTATAATGTAAGCAGTGACCAATAAACAACGTCACTTCGTGCACTATATGCTACGCCATCGATAACGCACTGTATCACTGTTCTCGACTTTCTCCTATAGAGGTTTGGCTGAAGCTAGCCGAACAGTTCGAATAATTTAGAGGCACTGAGGCATTTCTTAGTAGTAGATGTATTAAATAAAATTCTATGTAAAATGTACTTCGTAATACAATCCATAGTTTGATTACAGTGACCTGCTGTCCACTACTGGACAATATGCATGTAATACGTATGTACACACAGTGCTAAACGTATTTCCTTTAGGCTTTAAATATTAACATCTAGACACATTAAATGCACACATCGTATTCCACACTTACACAAATGGCACCTTAACCCAATCCCTCATATTGACGCCTCTGCAAAGTCACCTGTTAAAACTATTGTGATAAATAGATTTGCTCCTTTATCACAATGGTTTCAAACTACAAAATTCTAAATCTTTCCTTTTCTCTAGTTAATGCTCCTTTTCGGTAGATTCATCTAAATATAGCCTTTGAGGGAATGGGTTAAACTCTGATTGGATCATGAAATCACGTAAAAAAACAACAATGGCCCAGTAACAGCATACATTGAATGAACCTTCAAAGAAGTAACGTGTAGATTTTTGGTTATATTTCCGTCCATCCGTTTGTCTGAACACAGGAAAGCAGAATGAACAGTTTTATGCAATATAGCGACCCTACATGCTTTGTTCGGGCAGAAACATCTGCAGTGGTCCTTGGGCTCGAGACAATAACAGTCGCTCTCGACACTGCAGATGCTATTACCCGAAAAAAGTGTCATAACCCCCTATTCAAATGCCATAACCAAACGAATCTATATTCATGATACCAAAGGACAAGAAAATATAACAACACCGCGAATGAAATGTAATCCGACTATGGAAAGATACTGTCTGCTCCAAATTGGATCTAGTGCGAGTTTGAACACGGATGATTCCGTCAAGCTTTTAAGAACTTTTAGCAAATAAGAGACTGCTATGGGTGGATGAGTGAAAACCTATGCAAACAGTTTGGATCCAGATGAGACGCCGAGTAGCTCGGCGTCTCACCAGGATCCAAACTGTTTGACACCCTGATTGCATTTTGGCGGACAAATTGATTATAGCTTTAATTTTGAAAATGTAGAAGGTAAAACATTCTGCAAAAATAATTTGCTCAGCAGGCTAAAGGTTAATGACCGAGCATCAAAGAACTTGGATCCTGATGAGACACCGAGTTATACGAGGCATGTTGATGACATCCGTGTTATCCCTTAAGTATGGCGTTAAACATTTAGCCTATTGAGCAAATTATTTTTGCAGAACTTTTCACTGATTACATTTTCAAAATTCAAGTTATAATCAATTTGTCTACCAAAGTACAATCAGGATGTCAAACAGTTTGGATCCTGATGAGAAGCCGAGTTACTCGGCGTTTCATCTGGCTCCAAACCGTTTGCAAAAGTAATCACTCATCCGCCCGCAACAGGCCAAAGGTTAACACATAGATTGCGTTGTTTCTACAAACATACAATAAGTTTATCGAGTAACTTTGCTTCAGACGAAACGTTTGGGTAGTTAAGATGAGTTGCACGGCGTGCCAACTTGATCAATACTGTTTTCAAAGAATGAGTAGCAATGATTAAATCGGTAACAAGTCAATGCAAAAACCCTATGCTTTAACCTATTTGCTCCCACGATCCCATATATGGGATGTAGGCAAACAGTGTAGACTCTAATCATGCGGCGTCTGATCAGGGTCTACCATGTTTGCTGATAGGAAAAGTACAAAAATGAGTCATGCAGGAAACACCACATACAGAACAAACACTCGCCCGAACAGCAACACAAGGAAACAGCAAATGTACATAGGTAGAAAAAACAACAAGAGACGCACAAAGACAAAACAAACATACAATAGGAGGAAGATGGAAGTACCGCCTTGGAACGGTCAGTGACAAAAGTCACCGGGGGTTTAAACCGGTTTATGGGCGCCCAACCTCACCCTTATTCCATCCCCATCCTAAAAGACAAACAGTGTAAATAAACGTATCCCCTCTCCGACTAATCTACAACAACCGCGACAGCAAAAAAGTTCAATATAAAACGAAACGAAATTGAAAATTTAGGCCAGGCACCCCTTAGATTAAATGGACTAATCCAATATATAAACATGGAAGAATCTAAATGGGTTAAACAAATTAAGACCACTCAAGTGATGTATTCGCAAACCGTGATGTGATAAATATGCATATATTAAAACATTCATTCATAATTGATATTTCCCGTCATTCTTTACTCAGTCAAAGTTTAGTAGTTTGGTAAATGCAACATCCAACTGTAAGCACAGGACCTCGTAATCTGAATTACTACACATGTCAAATAATCCGCACCACAGCTTCTAACAGTGATCTAATGCATAATAAATAAAATAAGTAGTTCTTAAACAGTGCTCAGTCCACGCAGTCACTTTTTATCGGAGGAGCACTGTTCACTGCTGCTGATAATTCAGATGAGCGTACGCGGCCAGCTGAGCAGCGTATATTTTTTCAAGTGGACAGGAAAACCAACCACTGATCGTTAAGAGTATTTATAAAAAGGCGGCCGTTTGTTTGTTTCAAACGTTTACCAGACAAAGAAATGATTTAGTTCGAAGGATGATTACTTTGTGATTCGTACAAGGAAACGACTTTTAGCTCACGAGAAAAGGTTGGTAAGAATAGCTGTCTATTGTTGATTAAACTATTGATGATTTGCATTTTGTTGCAGGTATAAAATCATTTATTGCAATTATATTTCAACACACTATCGTTTAATTAATGCTTATTAACCAGTCATATGATGTTAAACCGTTTGTTGATATTTAATATTTATTTCCCACTGAAATATAGCACTTCAAACTCAAAGAGTTTCTTACATAACAGACTTAAAGGTATCATGTATTAAATAAGCCGCCAACCCACTTGTCGATTATACAAATAAAACGTTTGATAGAATAAAATTAAATGACTATTTCATTTAGAAATATACCTTTTTTCAAGTATATTCGGTCATTCGGCATATGATTTGTATACAGAAAAACCCTCTTACCAGGACGCTGAAATCAGTATTGACGCTGGTCTTATAAGACAGGTGTCAGATTCACGGAGGATGAAAATTACACAGAAAGCTCCTCTATGAGCTTTCCGCGCGACTTTCATCCTGCATTAAGCAGCCACCTGCCTAACAAGATCTAAATTTTTCATCACGACAAATCCTGTTTAGAGGGATTTCGCTGTAATATCTAGTTATTTATTCAATCAACAATGCAACAAAATAAAACAAATATTATACAAGCGTTACAGTCTTATTGTAATTTATATGAACACAATTTAAGCGTACAGTTGCCAAATCTGTCTCTAGTGTTCTACATTCTATTCCAGTCTATGCTTAACCCGTTCACTGCATGTAACAAGTTATTGATGTCAATTGTAACAGTGTAGATCCATTTGAAAGGACTTCTAGAAGCGACCTCACATCAGGGTTTGCGCTGTTCGCCATGGTACATGAGTCAGATCAAAATCTGTCCTGTTAGCTTATGGAATTATAATGGATCTGATTGTACAATTTCTACCAATACCAAATGCCGTGTGTAGTTACAACATTGTAGAAATCCAGCTAATATTATTGATGGCATTATTTCTGACATGAATATCCAACAGGAAAAGTATTAAGAGTTAGGATACTATTGTCCCAGCTGTAATAGAAAGGGTCCTCACAGATATGATATAAGAGTATACTACTTGTTTCTGGCTAACTGATGAAATATATTGGCGGACTTCTATAACCTTTTAACATTGTAGCTGCTATCTTGTTACACAATATCCTTGCTTCTTACTTTCCCTCACACTTTGCTTGTTTCGAGTACATGTATGAGTCATGCAGGAATCAACACATACAAAACACACAACCGCACAAACAGCACCAACAAAAACAAACAGTAAATGTACATGCATATCAAAAGACACAAAGAGACACACAGAGACATAACACACAAATAATTGGAGGAAGATGGAAGTACCGCCTTGGAACGGTCAGTGACAATAGTTACTGGGTTTTAAACCTGTATAGGGGCGCCCAACCTCACACTTATTCCACCCACCCTAAAAGACAAACACTGCAAATAGATATATCCCCTCTCCAACTAATCTTCAACAACCGCGATTGCAAATACAGTGGCAAATTGCATGTAAAACCAACACATATTTAAGTAAATCAAACTGGACCGACACATCGCTAGTGTTCTCAAAGACTGAGCTGAAACAGAGAAAATAATCAAGTGTACGACAAAACCGAGATAGTATAAGGATCCAAACGTCCTCCTTAAGCATATGAATGGCATCCTTCTTGAATCGATTATTGGAATCGTGTTAATGCCATTTTAAATTAAACAGAAATATAAAATTAATACAAACATGGCAAGTTACACATTAAACATTCAACCAAGAATCTTGCAACGCCAATTCATTCAGTAAATACAACCATAGATCATATGAATGGCATTCCTCTTGAATCGAGTATTGGAATCATGTTAATGGAGACTTGAATTAAACGGGAATATAAAATTAATAAAACAATGACAATGCAATTACGACCGCTTTAGACATTGCGTTAAATATTAATGAGGCAATACATATTATTAACAGCATTACCACGGAAAAGGATGTATGCTTTTCCCCGTACACTATCCATGTCACCTTTAACTGAAGCGATTGGCGGCTTATAGTTGCAAGCTACTGAGAATACCTGTAGCCTCGTATGTATGTGCGATGGACCAGTAAAGTACCGTTATTGTTTATGTTTGACTTGTTCCTTTTTTTAGTACGTGCACGGTTGGTTGCCTTTATCTCTTTTGCGTATTTAGGTGTATGTGTGTGTGTGGGTGGGGGTGTGGGTGTGTGTGTGGGTGTGTGGGTGTGTGTGTGTGCGTGCGCGTGTGTGTGTGAGAGAGAGCGCGCGAGGTTGTATGCATATGCATCTCACTTGTTTCCTATCGGTATTTTGGCCAGACGAGGTCTAAATTTATCAGGAGCAATACCTAGGCTAATGAGGTTATGAGGACAATAGCATAGTCCGTCGCGCTAAATAGAACCCATTTATTATGGCAATGTTGTTTCAATATATTTATGATAAATCGTACGTTTAATGGCTAAAGGAAGACATTAACACATTCATCCGTTAAAACAAAGATGCAAATGCAAGACGATGTGCATTATAAAGCCCGGCCATTGATACATTTACATATAATAAGCTAACCATGAACAGCGATATATAGTACGGAGAGATAGTGTTTATGCCCTGTTAACAACAACATTAAACGTATGCCTTAACTTCATACATGTTGCACAATCTAATCTAAACTAGTTTAAAATTTAAAACAGTACATGCTGTGTACGGCAGTCATTAAATGTAGGTATAATTCAGGGTTTCTAACACAGGTTGAAGGCTAATACAGGACAAGGGTTATGCAGAAAGTGTATGTACTACTATATAAACTAAAACCGTTTTCATTACTTTCGTGCTACCTCAGCAACCACATGCTATTATCGACCTCTATATGTATTCATCATATAATCATTATGTGCAGGTTTACTGTATATCACAAAAATGCTCAATTCAGCTACTTCATTCTGTGACACGTTATTGTCATTTATCACAGCGACATTCTTCATGGTATATGGTCATGACTGGAAGCTCTTAATAACGACCTGTTCTATAAAATTACATTTATGATGATATGGACAAATCTGTTTATGTTAAAGGCAGTTACTATATCCCAAAACAATATCAAGTGTGCTTAACGTCATAATGCAACAATTACAAAGTCTTATTATCCTTTATCTTGTTGACGGCAATATAGCAAACACAATAAACGAACCTTGAGCTATGATCCTTACTCTTTATACATCTACCAAACATTGGCTATGGTAATAGAAGACACGAACAGGTTAACGCAGATTAACCCTTTCACCGCCAATCTCGTATAAATGCACCACGACAAATAGTGCAGTGAAAAGACGGCGTCTGATCAGGGACTTCACTTTTAGTCTCATTCTCTATTTCTATATATGTGCTTTATTCCTTTGAAATTTGCATTGATTTATCTCATTTTCTTATTTTACAGAATGATTTAACTCAACTTGAATTGCAGACGACAATTAGAAAATTGTCGCCGAAAGGGTTAACTCCTTCGATGCCAAAACTGTTTCATCTGCTACAGTTGTCATTGAATTTTATTTTTATTTTTCTTTATCGTTGTTTCAAAGTCAGTCACAGTAACAAACATTTTGGATCCTGATGAGACGCCCAGTTACTCGGTGACTCATCTGGATGCAAACTGTGTGCATAGGTAATCCGATAGGCGACATTGGCAGCGAAAGAGTTAAACGTTATTATTTTAACCTATGGTATTTGAATCAATCAAGAAGTTGCAACATTTAAAAATGATACGAGATAAATATTTTTATTTGAGTGTGTACTTTAGCATTTATACAATAAAAGCTGAACAAACATGTGGTCTGTGGTATGTCATTTACCCTATGTCGTTACGAGGATCACGTGGTCGGGAATATAACGTTTGCCTTATGTCTTTATTTGGATTATGTGGTCGGGATATAACGTTTGCCTTATGTCTTTATTTGGATCATGTGGTCGGGATATAACGTTTGCCTTATGTCTTTATTTGGATCATGTGGTCGGGATATAACGTTTGCCTTATGTCTTTATTTGGATCATGTGGTCGGGATATAACGTTTGCCTTATGTCTTTATTTGGATCATGTGGTCGGGATATAACGTTTGCCTTATGTCTTTATTTGGATCATGTGGTCGGGATATAACGTTTGCCTTATGTCTTTATTTGGATCATGTGGTCGGGATATAACGTTTGCCTTATGTCTTTGCTTTGAGCCCGAGTTCGAATGTATAACATTTGCCTTATTCCTTTACTTGAATCACGAGATCGGTGGTATAACATTTGTCTAATTTGCTGACTCAGATAACGAGGTCGGTGGTATAATATTTACATTATGTATTTACCCAGATCACGAGAGTGATGGTATAACATTTTGACACGGGGATGGTGTAACATTTGAATTGTGTCTTTACTTAGATCACGAGGACAATTGTATAGAATTTGCCTTAATTCCGTACTGAAATGACGAAAGTTTGTTGTCAGCGACCCGTTAAGAATGTGTATCATCTCATTTACTGATAATGAAGCGCACCTTAACATAATGGAAATGGTAAAGATGCACACCGACTTATATGAGCATCACCCAGGTTAATTTATTCCGGCTTTAGTCTCGCTCCATTGCATTCTCTTAAAACATGAAACTATTAGTGACACCAATTATCTAATTATATTTCACAGTTTGAGTCGATATGGAATGCTTTACCAAGCATTACGCTTCCGCTTTATCCCGAAGCACGGAGATAACTACGGTGCTGTTTTGCCTCTTTTGTACCTCAGCTAATATTCTGGGTCCATGCTTATAAAGCTTTTAGTTGAGTCTGAGTTTCGTTCTCAAGCTTTTGATTGGTCAGATTTGAGTTCTCAAGCTTTTGATTGGTCAGATTTGAGCCTTGGCTCAAATCTGACCAATCAAAAACTTGAGAACGAACTCAGACTCAACTAAACGTTTTATAAGCATGGACCCAGTTTATGATTTATTGATCAATAACGCTATATATCATTTAAATAAAGGTGATGTGGAACAGGCAAGGAACAGTCTATGACGTTCTTGTACTCATTTCATTTGTTCTTCTAGTGTTGCTGGGCATTATCATGTGTCATTTTCATATGTCCTGCCTGACTTCTATTCTATTTTGTGCCACTTGCTTCAGCAGGTTAATACGTAGTTATCACTTCGTAGTCAAACTGTGCGTCAACATGTCTGTCCGTCCGTATATCGGTTTGTGGTTCAGTCTAACCAGCCTTGTTTCGGCACATTCTTTTAGTGTGTCACGTCTTGTACTGTAATAGTTCTGTGTCGTGTTTGATGATGTTTTGATTTTCTGCCCTTTTGTGTGTGGTTATCCCTGTAGCAGTGCTTTTGCTACTTTCACACTGTTTTGATCGTGTTGAAAAATACATGGTAGTGAGGTAAATATCTTTATTACAATAGATACCGATCTTTTAGGTATTAATATTTGAATTTATTCTACAACCTAATACATTACCCGATCCTTATGAATTGAAACAAACGAACATTGATCGTTGTCCACACAAATGGGTTAAGCACCAACTCAAACAGGAAATTGATCAACTTGAAAAATCATATTACATCTACAAATAACCCGATAAAGTTTTCAAGATTAGCGAGCAAACACTCGGCAAGTAAAACCCATTTGAAATATTTACAGATAATCCCGAATTTAATCGGTTGTCTAATATAAATGGAAGATGATCACTTATGTCTAATCGATCTTTTGTAAGGGCTGGTTCATGTCAATACTGTCACTGGGTTCCTTTATTAGTAGTGCCAATAATTGGACAGCATATTTGTATACATACAGTGTTCCACTTACAATTATTACAATAAACGTAAATACGTCATGGTAATAGGATAGCATCGTGCGGCAATCCTGTAAAGGGAGAACCTTACATGAACGGACAAGACAAACTATGTTTAAAATCACGACCCTACATCGTAATATATTATTCTGAACAGAAATAAGCAGTGCAACGGTCATCATAGTGGGTTGACGACATCAGTTACATATGTGTTTTAAAGTTAGAAATGAAAGAACATATTTTTGTCTTTCAGATCCATACACAGCGGTAGGTAGTGTGTATGTTGTTCGAATATTACCGTTTGAACTCTGGGTGAAATGTTATAGTTTGTTGGACACCATTTAACGACAAAGAGTGATTATCTGGTCTGGGTACATACTGTTTGTAAATAGCAGCTGACTCTGTGTCTGCATTCAAAGCGTCGAAACGTACTCGGTTCTATTTCATAACTAGTAGACGATTGATCCTGCGTTGTTCACTCGTGTTTTAATTATGAAATGTACAGTAAAAATCTCTCTATAACGGCCACTAAATCGTGTTAATTAGATAAAGCAACGTGAAAGTAAAACTAAACGCTCCTATAGGAGCGTTTTCTTTTACTTTCACCTTGCTTTAAGCAGCCACCTGCCATTAACACAAACTACACTACAGTGGCCATTATGGAGAGGTTTTACTGTATGTTGTAAAATTATGCTACAATCTTGGTTGGTTTGAAATCATCTTGTTTCATAATTATTTTATATGTTTAAGTTAATGTTATGTGCCAATGCTATGTATTCGCAAACTCTATATAATACCTTTAAGAAATAGTAAGCACGCCTGGATCGTTTCCTGTTATTGGCAGTCCCTTGCAGTGATGAAGCAATTTGTCCTGTCTAGTGACGAATGGTTGTGCCACGCACAATTAACCGCTATTATGCTGTAGATCAGAAAGAGTATACCGATATTAACTGCTCTAGACATTTTAGCGTACACTGGACCGCAATAAATGGCAATCGTAGCAATCGGGATCAACGACAAGTCATTCATGCAGAATAAATACTGTATCAGTTCAACTTAAGATGCGGCTAGTGTGCAACTTCTAGATGATAAGGTACCGAGTATTATGTCAGAGCAGATGAATGGTGACCCTTCACTACATACGATGGTATGTTGTTTTACCCTTTCCCTGTCAAATTGTGTCGTGTGTAAATTTTGTCATCTGCTAAAAATGTCCATTTAATTTTCCTTTATTTTTGTTTCAAGAAACATTCACAGTAACCAACTGTTGGATCCTGATGAGACGCCAAGTTACTCGGTTCTCATCTGCATCCAAACTGTTTGCATAGGTAATCACATATGCGTCATTGGCAGCGAAATCGTTAAGTTACAATATGTGCGATTCAAGGAGCGTGGTATGTTTTCGTTTTTCATAGTCAAAACGTAAACAATATTTATTGTATTTTATTAATGGATGTCATAGCTTTGTTTACATCAGAAAGTTAACACAATTTCCGAATAGTGAAACATTAAATCTGTTCTTATAATCAGCAAACAATTGTGTTGTGTGGCCTATTTCTTAAGGAAACAATTACTTAAAAGCCTATCTATTGCAATAATTTACACGTTGGTTATTTGTACGCTCATATACATAGTGTATGGCATATGCTCTATAGTCTATAATGACGTTGGCTTACATGAAGATTTTGTTTCGCTGCATAAAGGTTGATAATGTATTATAATGTTAATAGTTGCCTCAGCTGACATACTATGCCATAATGGCACGAGTGATACTTCATTAATACGACGACTTTTATTGATAATGAGCACGGCCAATGTATGCATCGACCCTTTTTTATTGTATATTCAGAGATCCAGATAAGATGCGTAAATGAAAACATTTTCAAGAATAACTTATCTGTCCATCAAACCCTATGAAGTAACCACAAAACCCCATGTATTTATAGTATGATTTGCGGTTAGTGGTTTTAATGAATCTTGTTTTTCTATATAGTATGTGTTTTGTTTTATCCTCTACTGTATTAGCTTATATTATAAAACATTTGGGCGGGACATTATTTATAAGTACAGAAAACCCTCTCTAAACCGGAATTCTAGCACAGAAGATTTTAGATACTTTTTTGCAGGTGGCTGCTTAATGCAGAGTGAAGGTCATTCAGAAAGCTCCTAGAGGAGCTTTCTGAATGACTTTCACCCTGCATTAGGCTGCCACCTGTCTCCAAGACCAATATTTATACTAAATTTTACGTCCGGTTTAGAGGGGTTTTACTGTACACTGTTCATGTGGTTGAGCGTAGATGGGATAGGTGTGAGATTGTAAGCGTCCACCCTACCGTAGTTAAACTACTAGTGGTAGATATAACACTGATATTCTAAGCCAGTAATTCACCTTAGTTATATGTTTGTCTCGCATCGTCTCCTCCCTATCTGAATGTCTTGAAATGTGGATGTGTGTGCGCGTGTGTGCGTGCTCGTACGTAAGTTTATATTTTGTGAGTTGGTGCTTATCGTATGTTTATTGGAATAATTTGTTTCATTTTATACCATATTTAATTTGTCATAATATATAACTGTATCACTATGTTTTGTGGTATTCTGCCTTTACATTCTCTTCCAAAAGTCATATATTAGCAATGTACATATTATGATTATATTTTATGGTCACTGTTATTCATATGTACTCGACACATCATTTTAAAATACCACACCAATAAATCAATAGTTCTTCAATATGAGTTATACAATGCACTGTGCAATACAGAAATCAATGTTTGTCATACTTTTTATATGATGCATCTAATCCCACACACATATATGTTTATTTGCACAGTTAGTTTTAATTTAACTCATAAACACCTTAGGTCCTATACATTGAGTATAGGCAAACCATGTAGACCGAGATCGGAAGGCCGTTGCCGACGGATATTTTTTTGCCATGATAACTTGGACTAGTTTACCTACTATATGTCTGTCGTCTGCAAACTTTGTCGTCTGCTGCATTTTATGATGTTTTATTTTCCTTCATTTTTGTTTCAAAAACAGTCACAGTAACACACAGTTTGGATCCTGATGAGACACCGAGTTACTCGGCGTCTCATCTGGATCCAAACTGTTTGCATAGGTCATCACAAATGCGACATTTGCAGCGAAAGAGTTCATGGATCAGGCTGCTTCCTGTTGTTATAGTTCTGGGTATGTATCCAATCATCAAAGCAATGACCTTAGTAATTATGCAAAGCTAATTGGATACAGTGACATTTCAATGTCTGCCTGCATAGTGATTTAGTACCATATAATTGACCACCTGTACTTCAAAGAGTGCGAAACGATAGATACACTGTCGTTATTTCCCCTTCTGACGTGTCTAACAGTACTTTACATGATTTATAACATCAGATTTCCTTTACAAAAATGGTCATTCTACATGTGACAGTCTGGGGACGATCAACACATCTAAATTAATTACAGTAATACCTATCTTAACCGGAATGTCAAATTAATGTCGATGTCGGTCGTTGAGAGAGCAGCATTTCGCAGGCGGCAAGTCATGCAGAAAGCTCCTAAAGGAGCTATCTGTATGTATTTCACTCTGCATTTGACAGACAGTTGCTTTAAAAGATCTAAAATTGTCTCTACCAAAATTCTGCTTTAGAATGGTTTACATTTCATTTCAACCTTATTCTGCCAAACGCGACTTGACTTGCATTCTGCAATACGTTTGAATCGAGATGATACGTATATTAGCCATTTCCCTGTTTAACCTATTACCTTATAGGCTATTTTAAGATCCAGCCTATTTGAATAAATCTACCGAAAAGGAGCATGAACTATAGTTTCAAAAAGTGACTTTTACAGTGACGTAGAAAGGCGTATTAATGGAGGAACTGGTTAATGTAAGAAATAATGACATCATGTATATGTATTAGCTAAAATTGTTGTAGTGTAAACCTTTCAAAAACTGCAGAATCAAATTTATAGCATGATAAATGCAAATACAGCAGACCCTGGTCTGAACTTGGCTTACTATGTTTGAAAATACGCGAAAATGCGTTTATATAAAGGAAAGGGTTAAATCAGGATTACATCCCGATACCCTTATCTTTGTCAGTATCCCGTCAATGCATACTCACTTTATCAAACGGCTGTTGTTTCACCAGTGAACGTATAGGGGTGGCATTCCGTTATACATACAGTTGGACTTCCATATCTCGAACTCGTATAACTCGAAGTAACAATTCGGTCCTTCCAAAACGTACACTACACAATTCTTAAAAAGTGTATCACTACGCACATCTAGAAATACATATGCCAGCTTAGTGCTGGTCGGAAGTAATGATGAAAGCTCCTGTTAGGCCCAACACACCCACCGAAACAAACACGCATGTAGCTGTTAATTTGAGAAAAAAATGACCGGATTAGAAATCGGATGACTCGAACATGTTATCTCGCAACAATGTGTATGGTCCCTTGAAGTTCGATACATTGCAGTTCTAATGTAGTTGTTGTATAAATCATTTCAATAGTGTAACAATAACGTTATTTTCATACTTGATAACTGTCAACCTACGCCAACCTGTTCAACCATTAAGGCATGATATGAATCGAACAAGGCTTCTTTATTATGTTTAGTGCTAGATCCCTTGTATTTATTAACTTGTCAGAGACGTTAGAGGATATATTGAGAGGTTGTTCCGTATTTAGCAGTTGCAGTTTAGCGTGTATACCAAATACATTTAGACAATATTAGATTACTAGTCTCTAGGGTATCGAGACTAAATTATTTTCCTTTATTATACAGTAAAGTCTCTCGAATACGACTACTAGAAAGAAGTATAATTCCGGAAATTTGAAGCAGGTGGTTCCTTAATGACGGGCACATTATTGTTACCCTGTATTGACCCTTTCCCTTATGTAAGCGCATTTTGACGCATCTGCAAACAGAGTAGACCAGATGAGACGGTTCCTATAGGAGCGGTCTAATCAGGGTCTGCTCAGTTTGCTTATGATGTAATATAGATCTGATTCCACAGCTTCTGTCTGAGCGAAACAAATCTTGTTAATATTGATGACGTCATTATTTCCTATATGACTATTCATCAGGGTAAGTATCCACCGGCATTTTACACTTTCCTATGATAATAAATGATTTGGTCGCATTGACGAAACTTTCCTGTAGTTGGATTACAATTTGGTATAAATATGAAATGGAAACAATTTATATATACAATACTACCGGCGCAGAGAAATGCTTGTACAGACACATAAATCGTCTTTCTCAGTTATAGATAAGGAAGTAATTGTAGTACGAACAACGTATGGTCTTAAGTGCACTTAAATAAACAAAAAGCTATCGCTTGTCAAGATGTAGTTTATATAGGAAGCAGCTTGGTTCTTACTTTAAAGGTATGTATTAATTCTGATACATCCCACAAGCAATCTTGTTAATTGAGGTGATAAATTTTCATTGCATAGAGTTATATCTTTTAAGGCGTTTGCATAGTATACCTTTTATGAATATGAATGCACCCCTCTGTAATGCAGTCTTGAAAACTAACCCTTCGAATGACATACATTAAAACCTCTCTATAACGGCCACTAAATTACATCAAGTATTGTGTGTTAAAGGCAGGTGGCTGCTTAAAGCAATGTGAAAGTAAAACAGAACGCTCCTATAGGAGCGTTCTGTTTCCCTTTCACCTTGCTTTAGGCAGCCACCTGCCCTAAGGACCAACTAATTAACACAATCCAGTGGCCGTAATAGAGAGGTTTTACTGTACATTTACCAGAATGCAAACGTAATTGTTATCTGTTACATCTGCAAAGATCACGTGATATCACTACATACCGAACACTACCTAGTTAAAAGGAACGACGAATAAATGATGAAAATACCAAACATTATGACACGAATCAACCTCTTTCTTGCATATATCATCAGGACACACACATATACACACATAACACACATACGAACACACGCACATACGTACAAATGGCGTCCGATATATAATTGGTTATGTTAACAGACGTTTTAGTAGCAAAAGCCTTCAATTCATAATGCTATGCTATATCCCCATCCGTCAGACTGATCATTATTTAGTAGATTATGATGTTTTCTTACAACGTTCTAACAATGATTACGTATGTGTGCGGGTGAAGTAAATTGCAAACACTCATATATTGCTTTTATATCGATAGCTCAATGTTTGATGTATAGCAATGTTTGAATTTAACTTTAGTGCACTCGCGTACATTGAAGGTTGCAATCCCTGACGGAAAACTTCGGAACTTTCATGTTGGATAGTCGTATAATGCCCCATAGTATGTCGATGATTCAATCCCAAATGTATATCAGTGACTCAAACAATGCAGTGGGTCTTCCTTCAATCTGACTGAGCTTGACATCGCGAAATATTTGAAATATTACCAACACAATACTCAGCCTCCTTAAAAAACTGCCCCATCCAAAAACTAAACAACAACAGCAAAATCAAAACCAAATATCAGGAGGAAAAGTAAACTTTGAAAATTGTAGCAGACGACACATTTTGCAGACCATATTTTTAGGCAGCAGAAGACATAAACCTATGAATGAACTCGATATTATAGTTGTGCAGGTATAGCAGGTGTATGCTGTTGTCAGGACTACAAGTAATACGGTGTAATGGATTGAGATTATATATATCGTTTATAACGAGTATAGTAAAGCAATGGATTTACGTATGACAGATGTGAGTGAGTAATGTTAAAGCAATAACTAACATAGATATACTACAGTTAAACCGCTCTATATCGGCCACTAAATTACATCAGGATTTTGTGTTAAAGGCAGGTGGCTGCTTAAAGCAATGTGAAAGGAAAACAGAACGCTCCTATAGGAACAAATGCTCTATTTATCACATTGGTTTCAAAACTGCATAATTCTAAAATGTTCATTTTCCTAGTAAATGCTCCTTTTCGGTAGATTTATTCAAAGAGGTTTGATCTAAACCTAGCCTATGAGGGGATGGGTTAAACTCGGACACAGGATGTTTCAAATTTGTCTAGCATCGCACTCGTTACATTCAGCTAGTACTTACGAATGTAGTTCGTATGAAAACCGTGTTTCTAATTTGGGATTGCTTTAGTCTGGTGACTGTCTCATACCAGATATGTTCATTCATATGCATCTCCATGTGTGTGTCTCTAATACAATTACCTCCGTTTCGGTATAAATGGGGCAAAAGTGGTCGTGTAGCTGCAAGCGATGTGTTAGATTACAATGCATGTGCTATCTGTGTCACTGTGAGTGACATGGTTATATGTTAGACACAAGGCAGCAAATAATATTATTTGATTTACAAGTGTCGTTCCATTTAGTAAAGAGAAATCATATTATTTTAAAGTTTGAAAATGCAGTGCTGTAACCTTTTACTTTATAAATATGCATTCAAAACACCATTTATGTATGAATAATAACTAAATATCAATAATGACATGCGAACAAGGCAAGTTTTGAACATGATAGAAATTGTAGAATCAGATTTATACATTTTCCATTTTCTATAAGCAAACTGAGCAGAACCTGATCAAACGGCTCCTACAATGGCAAAAACCATAACGTTAGCATGTGTCTCTATGGATTAAAGAAAGAATAGTGTGTGCGGGGGGGCTCATTAATCGATTCAAATTTATATTTATCGGACAACACTTGATTTGTCGTGGTAAGAAGGTATATTTCAAAGATATGCATATTCTATTAAATGTTCTCATTTTGAATGTTCGTTTTTGAATTTTGTAAACTGTACTTACGGCTTCATAATTATCCCTTTCCCTGTTGAATATTCATGTCAGAAATAATCATTTCATGAATATGTATTAGCTGAATTGATATAATGGCATATGAACGCATGGCATTTTGGTATTCAATACCAAACAGAGCAGACCCAAATCTGTAGAAACCTCTGATCTGGGTCTACTCCGTTTGCAAAGGCGTGAAAATGCGTTGTTATGAGGGAAATAGTTAAGAGATATAAATTTCACAGCTATAGAAGATGGTACTTCATACCGTTTCATCAGTACTGCTGTGGAACAGTAATTAATGCTCGGCTATATTCTGTCATGAACTGCGCAAAAGATGCTTTTCTGTTTGCTGAACAGATACATGAACTACTTCTAACATATATTTGAAACATATTATTTGTGAACACATTCTACGTTGCCTCTGTATTTCAATAAATGAAGAGATCAAATTATATAAATGCATTAGATGAGTATTGCAGTTAGTTCTGTTAAATACACTGGTCTTGTTATCTATACCGTTTGGCATACTTCTGCGAACGCCTTTGTTCAGAATCGCAATGCTACGTCCCCACAGTATTCACTTATTTCAAATAGCAAATTATATCTTCCTCTTACATGACTGTTATCACCAACCATTAAGTTACTCCAGCATTCAAGACATTGGCCAATTAAATTGTAATATTTATGAACCGCAAACGGAATGCTGATTAAGAGTAGTGTAGAGAAAGAGGTTACGATCACTATAACCATAACCACCTTTCATCTTACATGATTATATATTCTACTATTTCGATAACAAATCTACTGCCCTATAACGTTTGCTATTTTCTGCTACATTCACATCACGTTTGACCTATATCTCCGCTGACAACACGATTAACCAGACCCAAGGTTTCTTGACAATGTTGCATAACCATAAATATGTCTCCCTGCCAGTTCCCGAATAAGTAATTCACGACCGATACAACTATTTACAACGTTGTCATAAAATATATTTATTATCTATCGTTGATTAAATTGTATACTTTTGTGCTCTTTTTTCTTGGCTGTAAAATCCCTAGCGTTCATTTGGCAACTCAAACATAGGGTAGCGCAAATGCTGTATTATCTTTATAGCTTTGGTTGTACAGCTTTATCAGAAATAGTCTCTTATACAAAAATGTATGAGTCAGGCAGTAAACACAATATACAAAACACACAGCCACCCGAACAACACCAGAACAGAACTAACATTATTCGGCATTCTCCGAGTTTCCACGTGATTTAAAAGGAAACATCTATAAATAATTTCGTCAAACGTAATGTACAGTACCTTCGATTTATTTACATTACAAACATAATTTACATAGAAAAACCTCAAACACACGTGCATCGCAACGTAAATATATGACAAAAAGAGCATGTCATCTCAAGCATGGGATTCTGTCACCTCTATTATATGATTCTGTCACCTCTGTTATGGTATTTCCTAATGGAAAATTAGTGCAACGAGTTATTCATTTTTGAAAATGCCTTTTGGTTCAGTCTGCTAATTTGATATGAACTTTGACAGTTGGACAAATTATAATCTGTCATAATCAACGTGAGAAAATCATAAGTCAGTAACTCATGTGACAACATTGCAACGTATGTTGTCTGTTGTTGCATATAATGTGTCACCGTGTTGCAGTCATAATCCAAAGAGCGCACGTGCATTCACATGACTTTACTAAAGTGTTCATGGAAACAGATATGAGGATTCAATTATTCGCAATGAAACGTGCGATTGTGAACATAATAGAAACAATACCAATACTGTAACGAAGTTTACTTTAAATGTCATTCAAACTCGTAAGCTGGTGTCAGTCAGTTTTGATAATCACGAGACACACAGTTACCCGACGTCACATCTGAATCCAACCTGTTTGAAAAAGTAATCACTGATTTTTTTTCATCGCAGCAAGTCCTGATAGCCGCTTTCGGGCGACATCGACCGTCTCATTAGGACACTCGGACAAAATTATCTTAGCCCATTCCCTCATAGGTTATTTTTTAATATTTTGTAGTTTGAAACCATTGTGATAAATAGAGCATTTGCATGACAATGGTTTCAACAGGTGACTTTTACAGAGGCGTAGAAAGACGTATTTATGGAGGAAAGGGTTAAACGATTGTACGGGTTAGAGGTTAGTAAACTATACCACAGATCAGAGGTGTGGCAGACGTTATATTGTAAGGGTTAATAGCAAATATGTGGATGCAAATATTGCAGACAATGCTGCAGGCAAATGCGTGTTGTACTAATTGATCGTTTTATGATTTTCAACATCCAGACTAACGAAATACCAAACGTTTTTATATATTCAGTAGATTGATCGATTAGAAATGCGGTCAATTCTGCGGCTGGAGGGGTGAGGGTTAAGATATATTGTAGATACATTTGCCTTGTATGTTTTCAATGTATAATGAGCATACACCTGATTAGATCTTACATATATGTACATTCTGAAAGTAGGAGGTCCTTCGAAATCAAAAGCAGCAATGCGAAAAGAGAAAATTGCAGACACGGTTTTATTGAGCCTGTTTTTGAGCAGTTATTTAAAGTGCAAATGCCCCCCCCCCCCCCACACACACACATCGGTTCATTCTGTATTCTGTTTCATAACCAAAACACATTGAATCTGATGATCCGGAAGGTCCCGAATTTATAATGATACTTCCACTTATATTTATTTGGTGTTATTTCTTTTTCGAAAGTGCAAACACATTTTAGAACATCTATTTCAATGTAATATTTGGTCTATCAGTTGAGCTAGATCACATAGAATTACAATTGGTGCAGTCGTTCATGAAGATAGATTGGAGACATTGTGGTTGGAAATGTTGTGGCGTTATTTTTACCATTTCCTATAAAGTTGTATGCAAGAAAAAGCAAAAACCTTTGAAACCAGATGAGATTATCTAAATCACGATTCATGGACTCGAACTCTACGCCTTCTCTAATGCAGTCATATGAAAGTACATATACGTGACATATTCATCAAGCATCATGGATCCGTATATAGCGTGTTTTGGTATTTAATACAGTGCAAACATAAATATTTACAGATGTGTCATTACACAGTGATATGAATCTTTACGATATTACCTTGAAGTAACCAGAATTATTCCATGATATGTATGACACAAGAAAGACTATAGTTAAATGCATTTTAAGTTTCATTTGAAATTGTTATACTTGTCATTTTTCAATTACATCGTTGTCATAAATGTAGTATGTTTTTATGGTCAATATTGACAACCACCATAGTGCATATTAGTATCGAAAGGTGCGCATTCTCATACGTAATATCTAGCCCGTCACATATGTTTATCGCTCTGTCCTGTTTGAATATCAATTAGGCAAACATTTACAAACATATACAGGATAATTATGTTGAAACTCTTTTCCTATGCAAAAGCATAGTGCATGCAGGCATGGATTTTCCATAGCAAACAGTGTAGACCCAGCTGAGTGAGCTCCTATAGGATGTCTCACGTGTCAGAAAACAATACGTTTTGCTTTCACTTGTATTTATCAGCGTTTGCAATCACAGTAAACCGCAGAGTGTTCTGAAATTACAACATAGGTGCAATCAGCATTGCTATCATTTCAACATACGTGCAATCAGCATTGCTACCATTTCTAATTAGTATCGCAAATACTTGTCATAAATATACGGCTTCTTTTAAACTGTGTTACACGGTTACTAGGGAGACTTTTCTTTTTTTTTTTAAAAAATGTCCTTGTTAGTGAATATTTATTTTACTGTTGATTGGATGTTCAATATGCTAATGTGCAAGCATCTATAACACAGACGTAGACAGTACTTTGTTTCCTTTCAAATATCATTATTGATTTGTGTGAGTATTATTGTATTGAGTCTAATTGCCTGATATTTGAAATTTGCTTATACCACTAATATCTACTGTCTGAAATTCTAGACGAAATCCGGTACATCTCTGTAATTAAGCTTTCAGAATCAATTTGATACTGCAATTAGTAGGATTAATGAGAATTTGCTACGGGCGGTGCAATCTGTCTTGATCAAGTACAATCTTTTTTTTTTTCAACTTTTATTTATTCAAGCATAAGTCCTGCAATGCAGGAAACATCAGCATACAAATAATAATAATAATTATAGTCACATGACAACCAGTATGCACGTGGAAAACGGCTATTCGCGTATGCGTTTTGTTAGATTGTAAGAGATTGCATGGCCATATTACCAGCTCTAAGAACATGAGATCTCATGATCCGTGAGTGGTCAGGTGGCCATTTGGTCAAGTTTCAGTAAAATATTATATAATTAAGAGAATTGCATGAAAATGGAAATATACTTTCCAAAGTTACTGCGTATTTTATGCAAATAGGTAAATGTTAGATTTTTGGGTCTAAAGAGCCGTTTTTCATGTGTATTTAACAAAAAAGTGAATTGAGACATTAAAGTATTAGAGGTAACTGTTTGTTTCTTATTGTTTCTATCTTAAACTATTTCAATTATGTTATGAGGGAGGGTACCTTGGTTCTGAATGTTCCGATATGGTGCCATACAATTACTAATGTATGGCAACATCCCGGAAGATTAAGACACCGGTAAAAATGTATTTGATTGATATTCACGTGTACATGTATTTATCAAGTTTTCATATGAATTTATCTCAATATTTCTTTGATATATTCATTGTCATCTTTTATGATTAGTCATTAGGGCAATAATCATTATTAGTTTTGTAATTCCGAGTTGGATCTTACATTTAAACATTGCTCATACACATTGAATTATACTATTGAAGTTATAGACCAAGACATCTATAATTTTCAAGATGTAGAAATCAATGCTACCTAGATATGTACATTTCTGCTTTCTGTAATAGTTGTAATTTAATTCATAACACAAGCTATTATTACTGCTGCTGTAGCGTTGTTACTAATGTAACAGCACTATAATTGCTGCAATAACAACTAGCAATAGAGTTGTGTGTCGGGCTGTATTACGGGGACAGATATGCTACTGGCACAAGTTGGTCGTCTGGTACCTCTAGCATACTGTAACAATGACTTTCAAAGAAAGTCAAATATATTAAAAGCACCAAATATAACTAATTTTTCAATTAGTAATATTACAACTAATGCATATGTAATTATTTGTTTCAAACTTCATTAGGGTCCAAGTTCACTCTCCTACGAAACGAAAATAGGAGACATAGATACATGGACTATAAAGAAAATCAAGAATTAAAAGCATTCTCAAACGACCATCTTGAAAAGCTATTCCATCAGCTATTCAATTGACTCATCAGATAATTATACAAAGGATCACATAATCAATCTGTTAGTCTTAAATATGTTGCTCAAAGTAAGGGGAGTATTTCAAACACTGAAATCTTTATTTCTGCATTAACCCTATGGTGTTACTACACACCAGATTCGTCTCTTTGAGACGATTCTAATGAATAGTTACACCATAGCATTATGTGTTTAAATGAGTGAGAAAATGTTGGATTTGTCCAGTTTACGCCCCTTATTTGGCGTGCTGTATAATATTATACAATTTATACAATTTAAGAGCTATGAATAAATAAATTCAAAGCATGATATTAAGCACCCAGCTTAATTTAGATTGAACTTTATGAAGAGATAAAACATTAATGCACATATATAATAAGTACATCTAGTTGCGGATTAAGTAATCAATCCATCAATCCATAGTCAGTTACCTTATACATTTTAGGAGCTGTTCATAATTCCAAAGCATCACAACCAATACATTAAATTAATTGCTCAATTAACTATCTGTCAATTGATCAAGCAACTAATGTATAGCCCAATGACCTTGGCTTGTAGTTCAAATAGATGTGGGTTTTTTTTTCAAATAGAGTTTATTTATTTTGCTTAAAATGTTTCATAACGATGTCACAAAATATAGCGAGTTTTTTAAGTTCGTCTTGACTTTCTATTTGGAAAAGGTTAATAAACTTCACCATATTGGGATATCTATAAAAATATTTGCTCACGTATTTTTTACGATCTGTAGTGAATATCGGACAAACGAGAATGTAATGATACTCGTCGCCTAAGTCTCTGCAGTATGGACATTTTCTGTCAGCAGCCGGGATATTTTCCCAGCGCCCTTTCTCTATTGGTAAAGTATGGTTTCTTGTTACGAAGGCCATAAGGCGTTTACAATGAAAAGTAGATAAACATTTTATGTAATGTGCCATTTTAAAATCATTCTTGATATGTTTGTACATGTTATTGTTTGAAGTTTTGTCTATTGTTGAATACCAATTTTGGATAAAAATATCTTTAAATTTAATATATGATGATTTGGTCAGCCATTTCGAAGTTATAAATTGTTGACTATACCATATACCCGAAAATCCTCCATTACATAACAAAGACTTAAGGTTATCAAACCACTGAGATTTTATATTATCATTACTATAATATGTATACATTAGAAGATATATTTTTGTGGACAGTTTATTCGGTTGGTCAGACCTTAGATTATCAATTATTCTCGACCAATATGATATAACTCTGTTATGGATATCAACTTGTAAGGGCGTTACTCCAATTTCTCCATAAACCATATATGACGGGGTTGATTTTTTAAGGTAAAAAATGTATTTATAAAATTTTAATTGGATTCGCTCAAGATCATCAAACTTACCGAATCCCCAGATTTCGCTACCGTAGAGTAATATAGGCTTTACTGTCTTTTCAAATAACTCTATTTGTAAACCAAACGGTAATGAGAGTTTTTTAATGTTACTTATTAGTGAAAACATTGCTTTGTTTGCCTGCTCGCTAATATATAATTTAGTTTTTCTAAATGAGCCGGTTTTCGAAAAGAAGAGTCCTAGATACTTATAATCCTCTACATATTCTAAAATTTCGTTGTTTATCCTAAATTCAGGCTTGTTTCTAACATTTCCTCTCCCTATTATCATGACTTTAGTTTTTGAGGTGTTTATATTTAATTTCCATGTTATACAGTAGTCGGTGAATATGTTTAAGGCATTTTGTAAGTCGTTTTTTTCATTACTAAACATAACTGTGTCGTCAGCATATAAGAGTATAAACAGTTTAAGGAATATGTGAACATCATCATTAATTGCTTCTTTTGAAATTCCATTAATGTTGTTTTGGTTTAGAAAATGTTCCAGATCATTCAAAAAGATAGAAAAAAGGAAAGGTGACAAATTTTCCCCTTGTCTTACCCCTACTAAGCACATGAAAGGATCAGAAGTTCCTTCTTGCGTTCGTATTTTAGATTTAATATTATCATATAGGTTATGTATTATGTTGAAACACTTTCCATTGATCCGCTCTTTTAATAACTTTTGCCAAAGTCCGACCCTCCAAACTGAGTCGAATGCCTGTTTAAAATCAACAAAACAGCAATAAAGTTTCTTTTTTTCAGTATGTACTAAATCAATTAGGCTTTTAAGAATAAAAAGATTGTCAATCGTAGAGTGGTTTTTCCGGAATCCAGCTTGTGTTTCTCGAATTACATTATATTTCTCCGCATAGTTATTGAGTCTATTATTTATGATACTGGTGAATAATTTTCCAAGACAACTAGGTAAAGAAATCGGACGATAATTTTCTGGTAACTTTGGATCGCCTTTTTGTTTATATATTGGTTTTATAATACCTTCAGCCCAGGTACTAGGGACTATTCCGGAATCGAATATAACATTAAACAGTTTTACATAAATTGGCAGCATAATTGTGATCGACTGCTTTAGCTGCTCATTAATTATTTCATCAACTCCAGGTGATTTATTATTTTTCAGAGTTTTTATTGCTGTTATGATTTCTTGTTCTGTTATTGGAATATTAATTTCTTCATTTATTTCTATATCTTCTACATGATAGTCATCATTATTATTTTCTTGTGTATTAGTATTTTCATTTAAGTTTTTGAAAAAAGTATGGAAGTCATTCAGTGACGCGCAACATTTATTGCTTTTCCTATCTGAGTTGATAGTTCTCCAATACTGTTTAGGGTCATTTGATTTAAGTGTTCTCAAAGTAGCTATCTTTTTTGTGTGAAATTGTTCATGAGATATCCGGAGAGTATTTTTGTATTGCTTACTTATACATCTGAGTTTTTCTTTTAACTGTGTTGTTTTATACTTGTTGTATGCTTTTCTAGTTCTGTGATATGCGTTTCTTTTGTTTATGCATGCTTTGTCAAACCATACTGGGAATGTGTTGTTTTCAGGTTTTGATCTCGTTTTAATAACTCCAAAAGATTCTTTAGAGGTTGTATTAAACAAAAGTGCAATATCATTAGCAACTTGATCAATTTCAGTTTGTGTATGTGTATTGTTAGTTGTTATATTTTCTATCTTTATTGTTATCTCGTTTAACTTATTTGAGTCTAGATTTACTGAAAAACTGTGTGATTTGTCCCTGTCCCAAAGTTTCACAGCTGTTTTATGTTTGGTTTCATTCTTATATCCTGTGCTTGTCTTATTTTGTGTGAGAATTTCTATGTACAGTGGACAATGGACGTCAGAATATAAATCGCAAAATTGTTCTATGCCGAATTGTTTTATATTGTTAAATACAAATGATGTAGATAGCATATAATCAACAGTGCTTACACTTTTACATGTTAACATTGGTTTTTCTGCGTCAGAACCCATTCTTCCATTCAGAATAAACATGTTGTTATTTTTACAAAGTTCTATCAATTGTTTACCATAGTTATTTACAACATGGTCTGCGCAATTTCTATTTAGTGGTACGTCTAACATTTCAAAATTAATAAATACGCTTTCGTCTTCTTTTTGCATTTCATGCAGGTCAAACATTTCACTATATAATTCATCAATGAAACAGTAGTCGGGCATGTTACCACAGCGAGAGTTAAAATCACCAAGTAAGATCATATATTTACTTTCGGTACAATATCGAAAAATTTCATTTTGAATTTCAAAATACGGATCATTATGGGCATATCTAGATCCCATTGGAGGGATATAGACAATGCCACATATGAGATCACTTGTACCGTCACCATAAAGGGCTTTAGATATTCGAAAAAATTGTATCAAAGTACTATTTTGGTTTGTATCTATTGAAATATACTGTGAAATTTCGTTTTTAATCAACAAGGCTAACCCACCAGACCTGTAACGGGATAGCTTCATTCTATTAAACAAGTGTACGGTATAACCCGGTACCTGTATCTTGTCTGTGTCGTCAGTTTTCGTTTCTTGTAAACATACTATGTCATATTTATTAACCCACTGTAAAAAGTCAGGGCATTTCAGTTTATTTATTACACCGCCAACATTTAAAGATGCTAGTTTAATACTTGTACTGTTTTCTGAAAAGTCTAGTCCTTTCTGTACATGTCCGCAGCCGTTTTCCGCGTTTTGCTAATCATGTAAATTATTCTCTGCGTAGTCGTCCTCATTCTCTGTATCGTCACAAAAAGGCAACCTTTCAATGTTTTCATCCCGGACAGGTACAGGACCGCTCCTCAGTTCAAGGGGCGTCCGTGCACCTGCCTGCACTGAAGACACATTTATATTTGCTTCATCCCAGGAAAGTACCCGGCAGTCCTCTTGTTGGGAAGGCTGCTGTGTACTTGCCTGTGATGAAGGCACGAGTCCATCTGCTTGATCCTGGGAAAGCTCACGACAGTCCACCTCTTCTGAAGGCTGTCGCGGACTTTCCCGCGGTGAAGACATGTGCACATCTGCTTGTATTATTATTGTACTCTGGTCACCCTCGTTTTCACTTTCACTCGAGTCTATATGTTGCTTTTTGAAGGTGCCATTTGCTTCCAAAGGAGATGTGGCCTTCTTTTTCCCGGCTAGGGATTTTCTTTCGTCATTTACTGGTGTTGCGGATGCTAATGAGGCATACCGGTTGGATAACAAAGGTGAATCACTATGTCGTGGTCGCTGAGTAACACTGCGCGGTTTGCGATAGAAAGTTCTTGACCACTTGTTCGTGTTTACATTTCCTTTATTGCCGTGGGTATCATTTCTCTGTAATTGCGTTTGTGTCCGCGTAGACTTTTGTCCATTATTGTCCGCTTCCAGTTGTTGTTGTCTCCTTTGTTGTGTGTTGTTATCGCGTCGTGGCTCGTCTGGGAGGTATTGTTTGCCGTTTATGTATAATTTGTCTCGGACGAGTCGCACTTTGTTGTTCTCGTCCTTTCTGGCTTCATCTGCTGCCGCGTATAATAACTTTCGTTTCTCTGCCGTTTCGCGTGGGTACTGGTCCTTCACCCAGTATTGAGTATCCGTCAGTTTTTCATGTGCTCTGTGTTTTATGCACTCTTTGTCTTTGTAAAATGTAAACTTTGCCACAATCGTTCGTGGAATGTCATTTCCAGCTCTGTATCGACCTAGCCTATGACACCTATCAATGGAAATTCCTTCTTTGATTTCTAGATTTTCATATATAAAGTTTTCCAATGTTTTTCGGCAATCTTCCCCGTCAGTTTCAAAACTTTTGGCTTCTTCAATCGCTCATGGGGACAGAGCTGACAACAAATATAGTCAAACAAATAGGTCAGTTCTGTGAGTACACATTTTGCCAGAATATGAGTGTTGCTACCAACACATTTTATACATAATTAGCAGCAAATAATTATGTATTGCAGTACAAATCCACTCAACCGGAAGTTAAAAGTATATGTAGTTTGAAAACCGGTCTTTCAGGCAGTAGGCAACTTAATGCAGGTTAAAAGTCATGCCGAAAGTTCCTAAAGGAGATTTTGCATGCCTTTTATCCTGCAATAAGCAGCCCCTATCTAAAAACCTAAATTATACCTTAATAAAACATCTTTTTTAGAGGGATTCTATTGCATTGCATTTTGTGGATAATTTTGTATGGTTATAAACTTATAATCTAGATGGATGTATTACGATAGAAAAAAATGAGTTATGGAAATTATATGCTTTTCGTGCAGCAGTGTTACGATATATTTGAAAATATGTCAATTCCGTTCCGTCAAGTAAGGTACATGTGCAAAAGATTATGACAGTCTCTACACAAACATATGTTATAATTATATTGTATTTGAGTAAGCAGAAAACGAAGTTGTAGCATTAAATTTCAAGCTCAAATTCTATAATCACAAACACTGAGCATCTTTATCTCTGTAATTTGATGTAAAGTAGAGTTTCATATATCAGAAAATAAATCAAGAATGCACATTGATTATATGATTATTTTGGGCATATTAGATCCACAGACGCATCCACTTCGTTGACTTCAAACATACTGTTCTAAAAGTCACATCCGTTCAGGAATTCGTTTATAGATTTCCACCTTGTCGATGCGTTCATTGACAAACACGTTGCAGGTATTCCATTCAGTTATTTAAGCAATTTCTCACGTCAACAACGTTGACTATGCGTTTGTTCTGATTGTGCTGATTCTACTCGGACTTTGATACCTCTCTACATATGTATTTCAATCCGTTGCTTCTTTTTTCTAAATTATCATTCCTTCACAAAGTTTTTTTTTACACCGGGTTATTCTGTTGAAATATTTGATTTTGGTTATTGCATTGCAAGTATTCTAGTTTAATACCTTTTGTTCAGATCTGTATAAAGCGAGTGTAAATGATATGGTGTTGTGATAGAAACACAATAAGCAATTTTGCTTTCGTTTCCATCGCTTTTGCAGAAGGAAACATAATACTTTACTATCGCTAATATCTATCTCATAGCAAATAATTGTATTTATTATTTCAAAGTGAAAACCAACAACAAATAATGAGGAATAGTGACCAAAACGTTGGATTATGTTTTGATAACTCGAACATGCAATTAATGCATAATGTGAAGTCGTTATGAGACGTCACATGACATAGAATATACACCTCAATTACCACGTGACATGTGTGATACGTATTTATTCACTGAGGAATACATTGTCCTTCCATAGGCTAAATGACAGAAAATAAAGTAATTTCTGGACAGAGCAAAACTTTTATTGGATTAATAATTAACCCTTATACCGATAACTTGATACGCACTGACAAGCAGATGGAATCCAGATAAGTACAGTAAAACCTCTCTTAACCGGAATTCTAGTAGAGAATAATTTAGATACTTAAGCCAGGTGACTGCTTAATGCAGGGTGAAAGTCATGCAGAAAGCTTTCTGCATGACTTTCACCCTGCATTAAGCTGTCACCTGTCACCAAGACCGATATTTACACTAAATTTAACGTCCGGTTAAGAGAGGTTTTACTGTACTCGGCATCTCATTAGGATCAAAGCTGTTGACACTCGGTCAATAGTTTCACAAACGTATTTTGAGTCGAAAGTAGCAAAACACTGCACCAGATATACATTTGAACAGACATTACTTCTGTCACAACTGGATAAGGGCTAATACGGATAAAGCGGTGTATGACACAACCGGCAGCTGGCGTCTGTATGAAATATACAATACTGTATTAGTTACCTTCCAACCACATCTGAACAGTTACAGTATGAAATGTTCTGTAAGTTGCCGATGAATTAAGTGTCATTGAGATTGTCGAGTGATCAGAAACAGACTCAACCTGTATCCATATCAGGGTCCATGCTTATAAAGCTTTTAGTTGAGTCTGAGTTTCGTTCTCAAGCTTTTGATTGGTCAGATTTGAGTTCTCAAGCTTTTGATTGGTCAGATTTGAGCCAGAGGCTCAAATCTGACCAATCAAAAGCTTGAGAACGAACTCAGACTCAACTAAAAGTTTTATAAGCATGGACCCAGGTTCTCATATTATTCTTAAGCCTGTTATGGGCGGGTGAGTGAATACCAATGCAAACAGTTTGGATCCAGATGAGACGTCGAGTAACTCGACGTCTCATCAGGATACAAAATGTTTGGTATCCTGCTTATATTTTGGTAGTCAAATTGATTATATCTTGAACTTTTCAAATGTAGTAGGTTGAAAATTTGCTCAGCAGGCTAAAGGTTAATCTCATTATGGTAATATTAACATTGTATAAGATATTCAGATAAACTACCAATGAGTGTGTGTAAGTTATTAACTCTACATATAACATCCAACTTTGTATTGGTCATTTACTATTATATCAAGCTCGATCGTAAATGGAAATTCATGTTAGATCCGTCATTTACATACTAGGTTATACAGGCAAATGCCCCAGATTAAAGCACGGATATCTACGAGATATTATTGTTGATAATATGTTGTTTGACTATACAGAGTATGGAATATGTGACCGATTATGTAATCCTGTTTGAGAGAACATAGTCAGATATCATACGTGCTATAATTGTTTGTGCTTCGCTCGTATGTCAAAACGTGCAATAATTATGTTTGTTGACAGCTCAAATGTATGGGAAAATACAGTAAGTTGTCGTAAATACGACCAACCAAAAAAGAGTGAAATTCTGGATTTCTAAAACAGATGGTAGCTTAATACAGGCCAACTTTTAGAAATTAGAAATGTTCTAATGAGGCTTCCTGTTTGCCTTGCATTAAGCTACCACCTGCTGTTACAGACTCATATGTCAATAAATTATGGGATGACATCACTGAGCCTTTATTTTATATACGAGAATGATAAGGCAACATTTTCATAGACGTTTGACTAAGGTTCCTTTTGTTGCTTATCTATGTGTTCTACAGGTTCGCGTGGGTTAAACTTTGAATGCGGGAAACAGGGTCCATGCTTATAAAGCTTTAAGTTGAGTCTGAGATCGTTATCAAGCTTTTGATTGGTCAGATTTGAGCCAAAGGCCAATCAAAAGCTTGAGAACTTAGGTTTATTAGGTTACTTCCGGTAGTGGAAGGTTTATTAGGTTAGTAGATAGGCGTAATGATTCTATAACCATGGAACTATTTTAGTTTTCTGTAAATATTCATAAACATGTTGATGGAATAGATCTGACAGATCTATTTGGTCACCAGAAGAATTATTCAAATGAGAAAAAAAAAAAAAAAATTGGCTACAGCTGGATTCGAACCCGCGCCTGATCCTACAAAAACTAATTCTAATCTCTCTAGAGACGTCGCCCTTACCGATTACGCCACTGAGGCCACATACAAGATGACGTTGATTTATCATTTTTATTAATTTGATCCACCGCTGGCAAAACCCGTTATTGATAAAATCAAACCTGGAAGCAAAGATTGACAGATAAATAGTAAATGTTTTCTTTTCACTCTCATGATTATTTGATTGATAAACTCTTACAGGGGCGGTGATAGTCATAAACCTAAATATAGCCTGTTCAGTTCCATCGATATCTGAGTGTATGTGAATCTAAAAATAGAAACCGAGACTACGTAACTCGAATTTGACCAAAGAATATAAATCATGTCTGTTTGAAATAACTTATCGACCCTCGATTCAAATCATCTTATTTTTCAAATTCAACCACGTTTCCCTTCTAGTAATACAAGTATCGAAACTATATTCCTCTGCGGTAGCTCATTAGATCTATTTACGTCTAAATGGAAGTGAAAAGGGAGGGATCCGTTGATCGAAAAACTGCATTTTCAATGTAAATTATTTCAAGAGTGTTATGAGTCTATAAAAAAGACATTTAACTATATTGACTGGATAAATCGAATAATAGGTTAGTGCCGTAGATGGGACGCCATCTACGGCACTAACCTATTATTCTCTATATATACGAGAATGATAAGGCAACATTTTCATAGACGTTTGACTAAGGTTCCTTTTGTTGCTTATCTATGTTTCTACAGGTTCGCGTGGGTTAACCTTTGAATGCGGGAAACAGATGTACATTTCAATACCGTTGACTAGACAATGTGCCTTATTAAGCTATTTGAACATAGTTTGCACTGTTTGTCATTCAATGTATCGAATCATGTTTAAGCTTTTCATACCGAATTGATTCTATTGCTATCAGCGATGGGACATTCTACTTTAAAACATTCACATTTTAAAGGTTTGATTAAAATTCCCCGTACAGATCTCCATGTATCACGTAACATTTGGCCAGATGCCATCGAGCTTGAATCACAGAGAATCGTTAGCGTTAGGGACGTGGTAGCCGAAGGTAAATAGTCTGGATTCAATTGAGACACCGAAAAGCACAGGACTCACATCTGGATTGTTTGACACTCTGAATGTGTTCTTGAGACGAAAACGGACGATACTTAAATCAACATACCAGTAGAACCTTGCTAAAGGGATCCAATAATCTATCAACACGAGAGTCTTTAAAGCTTAATGCAGGACACGCGCAGTACAGACATATCCTTTAGGATCTGTTACTAATCACATGCTCTTGGAAATCTAAAGTTTTCTTTGGCATACAATATAGTCCACAACCAATACGATTTGATTCATTGAACTGACGTCTTCTTTGGATTGTTTATTTTCCAAACACAGTAGAACTCTGCAACCCTGAATTTCAACTATAGTAAATCCCCCTAATACGACCACGACCACCAAAAGCAGGTCTAAGTCTTGGTCTTGAAGGCAGGCGGTAGCTTAATTTCCTACAGGAGCTTTCTGCATAACTTCGTCCTGTATTAATCAACCAAGTGCTTTTACAGGCATGTTTGTTTAATTACAAAGTCGTCGCATTAGAGGAGCTTTATATTACTTAATCTATCAGCATAACCTGCATAAAGCGTTCACATGTATTACAAGCAAGAGTTAGAGTTATGTTTGAGTGGTCGTATTAGAAATACTTTACTGTCGTATTTACTAACTTCATCTAGAGGGTAACACTGTAGGAACATTATCTCACCTTAAACCCAATTACCTAGCGGATATGTCAATGAAATGATAAAAGTATATAAAATTTATACAATAATTATTGAGCATTTTCATTTTTCGAGAGAATAAGCAAACAATGGAGAGCAACACTGACAGGTTGTAATACGACTACCAGTCTCGTTGATTTTATATAACATATAAAGTCAGAGACTTCAGAATCTAACGATAAACGCACTCAAAGTAGTTCACTGAACAAATACAAGTTGTGATGCAGTAGTTATACATTGTATGTCAATAATTATCATAATATTAACCTAGGTCTTGTTGCATATTACAGAAACAACCTTTATCAGCCTTTATACATTTTGGCACATACGAATGATGTTAGCTTCATGTGTGTTTGGATTATCTCAAACTTGCTTGGATAGATTTGCCCGGGTTATAATGGTCAGATATCAGTTCGCTTTTAGCATACATACTAATCATGAGTTAACTGTGTATTTCGTACTCTAGCACCACTCATTTCAAAACATCTGTTTCTGACTCGGTATTGTCCATCCACACTCAAACTAATTGTAGTCTTTTACATGTTTTCAGTGGGTAATTATTCAGATTTCTAAGTTGAAAGTTAATTTGAATAAAAACAGAAAGTTTATCAAAGATAGATTGTGAATGTAGTTATTTCCAAACGTTATGCATAATTCTAATAATACAATACTTATTGACAAGTGGCAAGTGCAAAACCGTTAATATCTGGAATTCTTAAATAAGTATTATTAATGGTCTTTCATACAGGTAGCAGCTTAATGCAGCGAAAAAATTATACAGACAACATCCTTTAGGAGCTTTCTGAATGCCGTTTACCCTACATTAAGCAGTCACCTGCCTAAAAGGTTCTCGATTCGTCTGTACTACAATTCGAGATAACGAGGCTTACCTACATATACATGTAATATACGTTTATTTTTGTTCATTTCAGTTGTAGACACAATCCGACAATATTTGCTAAGTGGCTGACTACATCTCTCACAAGGTAATGTTACATCCATCGTCTTTATCCTCTACTGTATATTATGCAACAAATAAATGTAAGCGAAAATGGAAATCGTTTTCAATTACATAAAGCAATAACTGCCCATGCCCAACAACCAACCAACCACTGGTGGCACACGTCACGTGTTGAATCCACAAACAATTTCATATATATTATAAGTGGGAAGATTAAAGCGGAAATAGTATTAGTTTATAACATACATGGGTAAATACATCACATTCATGGGATTAATCATTCGTTTCAAATGTGGTATAGAGTACATATACATCCAAATGCATTAGTTGTATTGTCCACATTTCGTTTCGTTGGAGACACTGGGCCAATACAGGTACGGTACCTGAATTACTTCTATAGAAACATATTGTTTGTGTGTGAGAGTATTTTCGAGACGAATGTATATGTTACTGTTTCATAGTACTATTGATACAGCTTAAACTTAAAAAAAAGTATTGATATTCAATATGTCATTAAACTCCACAAAGCGTATGCAAAACACTACAATGCCAGATCCCTCGATCAACTTCAACGTTTAGTCAAGATAAGATACAGTAAAACCCCGCTAATGCGACCACCAAAAAGGGGCATAATTCTGGGTGGCATAGGCAGGTGGTAGCTTAATGCAGGACGAAAGTTATGCAGAAAGCTCCTATAGGAGCTTTCTGCATAACTTTCGTCCTGCATTAAGCAACCACCTGCTTTAAACGACACCAGTGGCTGTTTATTAAGTGGTCGCATTAGCGGGGTTTCACTGTATATTGTTTGCCTGATTATACTGAATGATAAGGTTTTCCCAAAGATCATTTTGAAAGGTATGCTTCTGTGCATGTGATTGTAAATGATATTCATATAAGCATCAATAGTAAAAATTCTGAAAGCATTTTGGACATTGCAAAAGCACTGTTGGTCAGATCTGTCTAAATGCATAAGCATACAGAGTAGACCCTGACCAGAGTGTATCTTCTGACAGGTGCAAATGTGGAAAGCTTTTTGAAATAGCACTAACTTGTATGTAATAATAATATCGCTATCGCGAAACGTCCTTTAAAATCCTTAAGATTATATCCGGGGTTATTTCAAAATAAATTTAATTATCGGTAGATAGAATACTAAAATCGTTATACCTTAGTCGTTATAAGTACTCGATATTCTACACTTAATTAAGAAATATGAGCATGTGTAAATATCCATGGAGATCAAGGTCGGGCCTGCCCGGTCCTTAATTATCAGAAATGAAACTGAAAGCTTTACATTAAGTGTTTATATTAAAACGTAAACAAACATATACCGACATTACAAAAGTAGCAGTTCTAAAGGTATTTGCACATAAAGTAGAGGACATGCTCATTGGGATGTTTGCATATTATTGAAACACGATCATCAATAGTTAAACAGTCACCAAAGGACTGGTATGTGGCGTTTGTATTTTGCACAGTGTATACCAATAGCAGTCGCCGTTGTTAAATTATATATAAACCTCTGATGAATATCTTAATAAAATGCACCTTTAATCTAGACGTCATCGGCTGTATTGCCTAAATTGCCGGGCTCATTGTCGGTGCATATAATTACGTAAAAGTCATTCTAGTATCTAGCTTCACCTTTAACCTACTGCTGACGGATTTGAACACAGGTTTGGACCCGAGTACCGCGACGTCTCATCAGGATATAGTTTAAGTCGGTCGTGGAGACCTATGGCGGCTTAATTCAGAGTGAAAGTCGTACAGAAAGCTCCTCTAGGAGCTTACTGCATAACTTTCACCCTGCATTAAGCAGCAACCTGCCTGAAAGTAACCAAAATGTTCTGTACTAGAATTCCGGTTAAGAGGGGTTAGACTGTACACACATTGTGTATAGCATGGGTTTCGAAAATGTAGTGGTAGAAGAAGTGCATACAAATTATTTGCTCAGCAGGTTGATCGGTAAATAAAAAGCACACAAACACTCGAATTTCTAGAAACAACCGGGAAAATAGAAACATGTAGAACAAATACACGTGTAAACGATTTATTATGGAGTTTTATATAACTGCAGTCGACTCACTTTGATTATACTTGTCGTGCATAGGATTTAGTGCGGTGAAAATGTTTTGTTTAACACGGGTCGACTTTTTCTCCTGATAAGTAACACTATATTTCTACCAGTAAATTAAATTGCAGCTGATTGGTTCGGAGAAGTTCCACTTAAGCTTGTTGATAACTGATGGGCTCACGCAAAGACAGGTCCACGTGATATACTAACACTGTATATATTAATTATAGTGCTTGCTGTTATACATATACAACGAACTTCAATTGACGGATAGGTAATTCATTTGAATATAGTATAGTTTAACGGCACTGCCACGCTTTGTTACGTTTTAATTCTATTTACATCTAGGCACAACGGGAAATGATCCGGATATAGATGGAAAATATATGTTTTAATTACCTCTACGAGTATAGTGTTGAAAAGCTGAGCCAGCTAATGTTTATTTTTCTGAGAGCTATACAACTTTTATTTATACCTGTATGTAGTGGATTTCACTTTCCGACACAGTTCATGTGTATAACAATTATATGTTATTACATTCCATTAGATCTCTAAATATCTTATCCTTTATTTGTCAAATTATTAGGATCTGTTTTTGTTTCATGGACAAAACATGAAAACATGATTGATAGCATATGATCTACAGCGGGCTGCTTTTTTAACCATATCAGTAACCAGGCAGATATTAGCACTTTGAGTTAAGATGATTGCAGTATGTTATAATCTACCTGGTAATTAATTTCATAAGATTTATATATTAAAAAAGAGTGTGCCGATTTCTATTTATGTTGCAACGGAGGCCCACTTTTTGGAACAATTGAATCATTACAGAGGTCAAATACAATATGAACAGATTCTAACGCCGTTTTGGTTTTTTTCTCCAGGAGTTCATAGAATGCGTAGTTCCAGATACATCATGTGTAGTTTTGTCACTACAAAATCAAGCTTGCAAGAGTATGCTTAACAGCATACGCGTAGTAACCCTTATTAACAATCTTCCGGCTGAATATTCATGAACATTATGGATATCATTAGCTTTAAAATGACATATTTGGTACTGGTAGAAACTTTAGAGTCAAATCTATTATAATTTCATAAGCAAACAGTACAGATCCCATGGGAGCCGTTTAATCTGGGTCTACCATGTTTGCAAAGGCGTGTAAAAACCGTTTGTACGAGGGAAAGGGTTAACTGCAGTTGCAGAGGCGCGTTTGATTAATTTCAAGCTTGCGTAATGCTCGCTTGCATATGGCATAATGTCACTCTGCAACAGAGTAGAACATGGCTCAATGTGGCATTGTTGACTCTAGGTAATGTAATCATATTTTATTGTCAACAATATACGACAAGACAAGCTATTAGTACGTCGTAAAATAAATTCTTAAGATGTTTGACGCGAGGTTACAATAAACAGGATCGGATCACAAAACTTACAACATTAGAATCGACCCGTCCGTTAATGTTATGCTGTTGCTAGCCTAGGTCTGTTGGTCATTAAATGGGCGTCTTCTCCAGAAAAGAAAAGAAAACAGGTCGAAATATGAAAGTAACACAAATTTATCGAACTGTCTGAATATGCAGAATAATTGTACTCGTAGTCATAATCATACATGTTAATGTAGGTACTTGTATGACACTCTTTTCACTGTTATTTGATGTATGAACTAGTAATTCCATGACAATTCTTGAATATGATTTATATACAGTAAAACCCCTCTAATGCGACCACTTAATGAATCAACATTGCTGTCTTTATAAGCAGGTGGTTGCTTAATGCAGGACAAAAGTAATGCAGAAAGCTCCTCTAGGAGCTTTCTGCATTACTTTTGTCCTGCACTAAGCTACCACCTGCATATGCCACCGAGATTTATACCTCTTTTAGGTGGTCGTATTAGCGGGGTTTTACTGTAATGTAAAGTTTCATTGGAATATATGTTTTGTTTTTGTAGCTTCAGATCTATATCATGTCATAAGCAAATAGGACAGACTCTGATCAGACAGCTCCTACAGGAATCGTCTGATATGGATTTACTCTGTTTGCAAAGGGATGAGAAGGCATTTATATTAGGGAAAGTGGTAGCTGGTTTTTTTTATCATATTCGAATTATGCAAACTACATCGAGTGCCTTTATACAGAGAAAAACCTTTATTTCTTTAGAAAACCGTCTGTTTTACTAATTAATAATTGAACAGTGGTCTGGAATATTTCACAGAAATATTTTTCGACAGCCTTATAAATCAAGTAGTATACAGTGACGCTTCTCTAATACGACCACTCAAAAGAACTCTAGTTCTTGTTTATTAAAATATCTAGTATTTACAATTTAGAACATGAATTATGCAGAAAGTTTTTTTTTATAGGAGTTATCTGTATTACTTATTCCCTGCATTGAGCAACAACCTGATTTTAAAGACTACTATCATGTTAAATCAAGTGGTCACTTTATCGAGATTGTATTGTACTAATAAATAACTAAAGCAAAAATACCCAAACTTGGATTCGCCAGAAATTACGAGTAGGAAAGGATTACCCACATTTCACTATTCATTCGGAAATTTAAGTCACTGTCATTAATTCTGATTGTTAACAATAATTTATACAACCAATTATCCGCCTTTCTGGCATGCTCAATTTGAGGCAACGGCTTGATTGCTTTCCTAATTGTATTAAGGACGCAATACGTCAAGCTACATACCCTATATCACATTACTGAAAAGGTTTCTCTCACATTGGAATTTGAACTTACAGAAGACATAAATCACAAGCTCCACCCTAAACTAGACATTGTAAACAAAATTCAAATGTTCCTCGGAAGTGTAACGCAATTAAAGTTTTTTGTTCAATAGGCTATTTAACAAAGCATGACAATAACGATTATAATCAGCTTTGAAATAAATAGTCACCACCCCAGTTTTTAAAACAACCATAATATATTTCCTTCAGTTGTGTATTCTATGAGTATCGATAGTCATTTGGAATAATGTTACAAGTGCACCTCTGTGCCTGCTCTCCAAATTCATTAAATAAACATAAAGATGCTACAACTACAGAAAGTATTGCCGACGTGACTGAAAATGCATGTATAGTAAAAACTCGATACTACGAACTTTTATTGATAAAGAATATAAGTTATGTCTTTGCAGGCTCGTAGAGGAGCTTGATTTTTACCCCGCATTAAGCTGCTATCTGTGTTTAAGATTAATAATGGTACGTATTTGAGTGTTGGAATAATCGAGTTTTCACTGTAATTGCTACAACCGTTCCAAGGCGGCACTCTCTTTGTCATCCTTGCTTTCTATCTATGATGGTGATGGTTGCGTCTTGTGTGTGTCTGTTCCTGCTTGACTTTACCACTTTTCATTTTTTCTACTTATTAGTTATTACTTATACCAATGACACTCCTTATAAAAGGTATTTACTAATACAGTAAAACCCCTCTAAACCAGAATCCTAATAGAGAAGAATTCAGATATATTTAGGCAGGTTGCTGCTTAATGCAGGGTAAAAGTCATGCAGAAAGCTCCTAGAGGAGCTTTCTGCATGACTTTCACCCTGCATTAAGCTGCCACCTGTCCCCAAGACCGATATTTATACGAAATTTAACGTCCGGTTTAGAGAGGTTTTAATGTACTACTAGGGTAGTACAGTAACGTATCGCCAATACGACCATTAAAAAACTTAAAAACATGTAATCGCTTAATACGGTATATAGGTGCTACAGAAATCTCCTACACAACGTTTTACATTTGCCCTGCTTTAATCAGCCAACAATATGTAACACAATCACTTAGTCACTTTTAGCGAGACTCTACTGCGATACATTTGCGGCAATACCGTGTTGTCACTTGCAATGTGTCGTATGTTGTTGTTTTATTTCACACCGAAAGTTATATAGACCGTTTTGTTATTGTTTAAATGTTGTTACCATGTACATTTTGTAGTTAAGGGATAGTTCATAATAAATGTTTTTTCTAACCTTTTCAGTGTCAGCATTGTCGTCTGCTGGACACATTTTCGTCTGTTTCCAAATTTAGGATAGGCACGTGTTCAATGTCTTTATAAAACAATAATCAGAGTATGAAACAGTCTGGATCCTGATGAGAAGACGAGTTACTCGGTCACAAATGTCTGCATATAATTTCACAGATCTGTATTCATGACACTAAAGGGAAAGTAGTTTGATAGAAACAATATTGTCAAGATTTGGATATATAGTACAACCTCGATTATTCGAATTTTAGTATAGAATAATTTTCTAGACTCTTTTGGCAGGTTGCTACTTTATACTGTACTCTAGGAGCTTTCTGCATGACTTTCACCCAGCATTAAGCTATCACTTCTTCTAAAGATAAATACGTATTTTAGTGTTCGAATAATGGAGATTTTACTGTAGATACCGTTGTCTTGAAAATGGTATATATACGACTCTCTACTCATTAATACTCCCAAAATACACTTGCTTAGGCTGCAATTGTAATCCATGACCACAACTGAAAAACATGTACAATGCTTACAGAGTATTCAGAATAATCAACAATCATCTTTGAACATTGTCTGAAATATGTGTTTTATTGTTTCGTTGTTTGTGCCATTTCCAGATTTGGACAGTGATATATTACGATGTGGCGTGTGCAGTTTAGTTTTTTACCAATATGTCAGACTTACTTTCACACATAACAATTAAAATGTCAACCCTGTAAACCTATCCCGCATTTATACCTGTCATAACACAGATCAAATTACCTGAGAACGTCTTGGCTAAGCAAGCAATGATATTTTCCCAATAGGTCTCCCTCAGCCGCTCGCTAGTATAGTCGATTATCAGACAGTAATGCTACTGGATGTCGCTGAAACCTCTGCTGCCCGCATATAAACTAGAGGTGAAACAGCTGACGAGCTCGCAGTTATAAATTGTTCTAGGTACAGTTAGTGATCGGAAAACGGTTGGGCTTTTATCAGAGCTTTTGGATATAAGCGGATATATAATCGAAATGTGTTAAAGGTAATTGCCACTCGCATGATATTGTTTTTTAATTATTTTTGTCCTTACGTTTATAATATTTAATAGTTCGCGAAGCATCTCATCTCATGTAAGGAAGGGTGCGTATTGGTAATAAATATCAGTTTATTTAGTTGACAATGTTAAATATTTACCAGACACATTTTGACTACGTTTATTTGAATTTTGAATTATTGCTTGAAAATATAATAAAAGCATTTTCGTACAATTAAGCACCGGTTCAGTGTTATCCCAGATGACTACCAATTTATGTAGTATGTATGTTTGATGTTAATATTAAGCTCAGAAAGCATGTAATCCCATTATTCGTATAAGTGTCACTGCAATAGTTTAATAAACAAAAATGTTTCAAATACTTGTAAAACTTCATTCAAATCTGAAAAATAAAATAGACAAACATATTTCTCGTTTTGACTCTGCCTAACTAATGATTGTTCTTTTCACATCTATCGAACATTAACTCTTATTGTGCCAATTGCGACATACCCATCATTTACAATCAGTATAGATCCAGATGAGACACCGAGTGACTCGGCGTCTGATCAGTATACAAGCTGTTTGACACTCGGTCTATATAGACAAAATTATGATAATAAGAGTCATGTTTTATTACTATAGTGGGGATATACTTGGCATGTTTTGAATGGCACATGTAAGAATGGATATACAACATTTTAAGAACAACAATACGACCACTTTAAGATAGAACACTATAGATATGTGTCATTGTCGGACAGTTAAAAACTGAAAGTCGCGGATGACGTACTCTGAAATCGGCTCTAATACATTTAAGAAATTTACCGTTTTGTTCCTATCTATCACTAGCAGAAATGACAGTGTAATTCTAACACATATGTGGAATAAGTGGAGATGCAATATCTGATTTGAGGCCAGGACTGGTGTGGAAAACAAAGTCGCAGGGAGGTGTAACATATGATATGTACATACAGACTACCTAAATTAGTTTTAATCCTAGCTAGATGCAGGCGGTGGCTTAATGCATGAGAACATGTATGCAGAAAACCCTCATGCTTTTATAGATATCCATAATTATTCATATTGTCGCTTTAGAGAGGCTTTCCTTTGTATCAATATAAATCGGCATTCTAGTAGTGAAGAATATAGACACTTTTACGCACGTGGCCGTTTAATGCAGGGTGAAAGGCACACAGAAAGCCCATAGAGGAGCTTTCTTTGTGACTTTTACCCTGAATTAAGCTGATACCTGTCTCCAAGACCGATATTTATACCAAATTTAACGTCCGGTTTAGAGAGGTTTTACTGAGATGTCTCGAAATGGGAGTTAAAGGGGCAAATGCTCTATTTATCACAATGGTTTCAACAGGTGGCTATTGCAGAGACGTCAAAGGCGCCAATATGAGGGAATGTGTTAACCATAAAAGTGTGGGAATCTAGCATATGAGACCTTTGCAAACAGCGCTGACTCAAATCAAAGGTCCCCTGGGGAAATCCTTTGGCCAGGGTCAGCGCTGTTTGTCATCAACATTATTTTCCACCGTCATAAAATGATACACTGGTTTTTTTTAATTAATATCCAGAATGGAAGGAGCCAGGTTTAATTATTCTTCAAGTAACGGGCTAAAACCAGTCTACAATGAGACTGTTGCAGCCGACTTCTATGTTTCTAACCGACAATGCCCTAGCTTTCAAGGAAGTGTCCCTTTCCTCTAATGTAAACGCTTTTGGCGCATTTGCAAACAGAGTATACACAGATCTGACGGCTCCTATAGAAAGCCGTCTGATCAAGGTATTTTCTATTTGTTTATGGTGTGATATAGATCTGATTAAACAGTTTTTGGAAAACCCTGGAAACAATTATAGTAAAAACCCTCTAATGTCACCATTTAATGAATAAACATGGGTGTCTTTATAAGCAGGTGGCTGCTTAATCCAGGACAAAAGTAATGCAGAAAGCTCTCTGCATTACATTTGTTCTGCATTAAGCTACCGCCTGCATCTAGCACCCAGAATTATACCTCTTTTAGGTGGTTGCATTAGCGGGGTTTTACTGTACATTATAAAATTCAGCTAATTCATATCCGTGATGTGATATATTCGTTATACGAACATTAAACAGATAAGGATTTCAATAATCCAAAAGTGTCCAAAATATTGTCTTATCTCTATTACATTGTCAACAGAATATGGGGTTAATTAGGATTAAAAGAAATCACTGTAACCATGGCTACTATTGATTTCGTTAGTTGCAATAACAGCCTCATCCAACGGTTTATTTAGTTAATACTTTAATCGTTGATTCCTTCAACTTGAAAGCGATTCCCACAATCACACCAAGTGCAAATGGCTCACTGATTAATTTGAATGCAGCTCATTACAAATGCCAGTGATATAGAACAAAATTAAACGTAATTATATTTTCTCATTGTGAGATTAATTGGCTTTATCACACTATGTCTTAGTTTTGTTATTCAAAATGACGCCGTTACGTAAAGATTACGTAAACAATTTAAGTTTCCTGTTTTCGTGTCACAACGTTCAATTGCAATAACATACACATTCAATTTAATACTTTAGTGACACCACACTGGCAAGGCTGATGCTGGATATGTTTAACCCTTTCCCTCATATAAACACCTTTTCACGCATTTGCAAACATAGAAGACCCAAATCAGACGACTACTATAGGAACCGTCTGATCAGGGTCAGCTCTGATTGCTTTTGGCATGATAATGCCTGATTCTACAGTTTTTTAAGCAAAATCAATGCTTAAACAGTTTATATCTTGACATTTCAGCTATAAAATATTCATGATGTCATTATTCTTACATGCTCTGTTTGCTTTTGATATGATATTGATCTGAGCCTGCAGTTTTTGTCAAAGCAAAAAATTCCCTTGGAAATTTACATTATAAAAATGAACCAATAAACATTCATAATGTTATTTGTTTTACATGACTGCACAACTGTGAAATGGTTGACATGTATCTCTGAAGGAACATATGTCGCATTTGATCCACTATTTCTAGGTTAGAATGGTTTGCGGATCATGCCAATATGATACCCATGAATATCTGTTTTTAGAACAAATGTGTCAGCGCCATATGCTTTTTTCTTCATGGAAAATGTCAGAAACCTATAGTTATCAAAATTTAAAGACTAATTACGATGAGTTTATCATAGGTTTCTTCATATAACGTTGGAATTACAATTGCTGTTAAACCCACATAAGTATTGCTTTGTAGCTGATTATATTATACTTACAAAAAAACACAGATGTGTAAACATCCTGATTAATAAATGCAAATACGTCGATATGAATTTATTATTACCGATATATTAACATTTTGTGTCGGACGATACTACAGGTGACATGATAATATCGGAATATGCTAGGCCTAGCACGTATCCATCTTGTCGTGTTTAATAACCCATGTGTTCGTTTACGTTCAGCAAGCTGGCGCCACGTTCTGCAATCAAAGTACTAGTGTCATACTCGTACAATGAAACATGTAACACGCACATTTCCACTAAACCGGAATTTTAATTATGAATAATGTAGGTCTTTGTCTGCAGGTTTCTGCTTAATGCAGCGTGAAAGGCGTGCATAAAGCTCCTTTCAACGTAATGCATTGATGGCTTGATGCATTGATGGCTTGTAAAAGCTAAGAATTTGGGAGCTTTTGCATGATTTTCAACATACATTAGACTGTATTGATTGTTTGTAAAAGCTAAGAATAGGAATGTGTACTCTTGATGTAAAGTACATATATAACTATAAATAATACATCTCCTCGTTATTAATGAAGGTGGTGTTTGTATCAGTCACGAGCGGTCGAATGCATGACGATAGTTTATACTGAGAGGGCGATACTAGTCTGTATTCGCAAACATCGCGAGACATTAAAAGCATGAAAAGGAAACACATGGAAAGTGAAACGGTCTAATAAATTTGCAGAACAATAACCCACAAGCACCGCCGAATTGTATTCAAATTACCGTTTCGGTCTTTATGTATGTACTGCACAGTCACATCCAGACGGGTTATCATATTCAGTTACAGCCCTTATCACATATGTACAAACGTATGTATCTAATAAATAGGTGTAACGTGTGCAGATTGCCCAGCTGACGTAACTCGCACAGATAGAATGCGTTATATATGAAGCATAAAACTCATTTTTCTGTCGCAAAGAGCAATTAAAATGAACTATGCTGTGAGATGTCCAATGACTTTGTTACGCCTCTTATTATAGCAATAACTTTGTAACGCTTGTCATTAGACCACTGTCCTTGTAACGCCCCTGATTATTCTAATAATTTTGTAACACAACTTAGTAACCTAATGACTTTGTAATGCCTCCCTTACTATACTATTGACTTCATAACGCCATTCCCTATACTAAAATGGCTGTATAACGCATTTTATTATACTTATGACTTCGTACGTAACGTCCCTTCCTATGCTACAATGGCCGTATAACGCATTTTATTATAGTATTGATAACACCTCATACTATACTAAAATGGCTCAGTAACTAATGACTTTGTAAAGCTTCTTACTATGCTAAAATAGCTGTGTAACCAATGATTTTGTAACGCCTCTTACTATACTAAAATGACTGTGTAACCAATGATTTTGTAACGCCTCTTACTATACTAAAATTACTGTGTAACCAATGATTTTGTAACGCCTCTTACTATACTAAAATGTCTGTGTAACTAATGCCTTTATAACGACTCTTACTATACTAATGACTTATGATTCTAATGCCTTCGTAACATTTATTTTTAAACAAATGACTTCGTAACGCATTTTGCTGCAGTAATGACATACCTTACTATACTAATGACTTTGTAATATACCTTACTATACTAATGACTTTGTAACACATGTTACTATACTAATGACTTTGTAACACATGTTACTATACTAATGACTGTGTAACACATGTTACTATACTAATGACTTTGTAACACATGTTACTATACTAATGACTTTGTAACACATGTTACTATACTAATGACTTTGTAACACATGTTACTATACTAATGACTTTGTAGCACATGTTACTATACTAATGACTTTGTAACATACCTTACTATACTAATGACTTTGTAACACATGTTACTATACTAATGACTTTGTAGCACATGTTACTATACTAATGACTTTGTAACATACCTTACTATACTAATGACTTTGTAACACATGTTACTATACTAATGACTTTGTAACACATGTTACTATACTAATGACTTTGTAACACATGTTACTATACTAATGACTTTGTAACATACCTTACTATACTAATGACTTTGTAACATACCTTACTATACTAATGACTTTGTAACATACCTTACTGTACTAATGACTTTGTAACACATGTTACTATACTAATGACTTTGTAACACATACCTTACTATACTAATGACTTTGTAACACATGTTACTATACTAATGACTTTGTAACACATGTTACTATACTAATGACTTTGTAACACATGTTACTATACTAATGACTTTGTAACACATGTTACTATACTAATGACTTTGTAACATACCTTACTATACTAATGACTTTGTAACACATGTTACTATACTAATGACTTTGTAACACATGTTACTATACTAATGACTTTGTAACACATGTTACTATACTAATGACTTTGTAACACATGTTACTATACTAATGACTTTGTAACACATGTTACTATACTAATGACTTTGTAACACATGTTACTATACTAATGACTTTGTAACACATGTTACTATACTAATGACTTTGTAACACATGTTACTATACTAATGACTTTGTAACATACCTTACTATACTAATGACTTTGTAACATACCTTACTGTACTAATGACTTTGTAACACATGTTACTATACTAATGACTTTGTAACACATGTTACTATACTAATGACTGTGTAACACATGTTACTATACTAATGACTTTGTAACACATGTTACTATACTAATGACTTTGTAACACATGTTACTATACTAATGACTTTGTAACACATGTTACTATACTAATGACTTTGTAGCACATGTTACTATACTAATGACTTTGTAACACATGTTACTATACTAATGACTTTGTAGCACATGTTACTATACTAATGACTTTGTAACACATGTTACTATACTAATGACTTTGTAACACATGTTACTATACTAATGACTTTGTAGCACATGTTACTATACTAATGACTTTGTAACACATGTTACTATACTAATGACTTTGTAACACATGTTACTATACTAATGACTTTGTAGCACATGTTACTATACTAATGACTTTGTAACACATGTTACTATACTAATGACTTTGTAACACATGTTACTATACTAATGACTTTGTAACACATGTTACTATACTAATGACTGTGTAACACATGTTACTATACTAATGACTGTGTAACATACCTTACTATACTAATGACTTTGTAACATACCTTACTATACTAATGACTGTGTAATATACCTTACTATACTAATGACTTTGTAACATACCTTACTATACTAATGACTTTGTAACACATGTTACTATACTAATGACTTTGTAACACATGTTACTATACTAATGACTTTGTAACATACCTTACTATACTAATGACTTTGTAACACATGTTACTATACTAATGACTGTGTAACACATGTTACTATACTAATGACTGTGTAACACATGTTACTATACTAATGACTGTGTAACACATGTTACTATACTAATGACTGTGTAACACATGTTACTATACTAATGACTTTGTAACACATGTTACTATACTAATGACTTTGTAACACATGTTACTATACTAATGACTTTGTAACATACCTTACTATACTAATGACTTTGTAACACATGTTACTATACTAATGACTTTGTAACACATGTTACTATACTAATGACTTTGTAACACATGTTACTATGCTAATGACTTTGTAACATACCTTACTATACTAATGACTTTGTAACATACCTTACTATACTAATGACTTTGTAACATACCTTACTATACTAATGACTTTGTAACACATGTTACTATACTAATGACTTTGTAACATACCTTACTATACTAATGACTTTGTAACACATGTTACTATACTAATGACTTTGTAACATACCTTACTATACTAATGACTTTGTAACATTTCTTACTATACTAATGACTTTGTAACACATGCTATTACTATATGAAGGACTTTGTAACGCCTCTTATTATACATATAACGTTAAAGGTTATAACAACCTGTCTTAAGCGGCCATTCATGTATTGAACATAGGTGTTTTAAAGAGCAGGTGGTTGCTTGCATGTAACACAGGGCAAGACTTATATTAAAAACTCCTATAGGAGCTTTCTGCATTACGCTACCAGATGCATTACAGACCCATAGTATAATTAAACCTCATTTTGATGACAGATTACGACAGGGTCTAATGTATTCGTATTAATCCAATGAATACTTGAAACGAGTGTACTGACATTTGCAAACAGTCTAGACCCAGGTCAGGGATCTCTTCTCTGGGACTGAAGTGTGTGTCATTCAACCTCGTCTTGCTGATTATACACTTTTATACCAAGTGGACTGTCTACTTTAAAACGTCTCTATAACAGCCACTAAATTGTGTTAATTAGTTGGTATTTAACTGTTTCGGCGCCAATGTCGCCTGTTCGCACCATTGAAAACAGTGCAGTCCCAGGTCAGATGCCGCCTTTTCAAGGCGGCATCTAAGCTGGGGACTTCACTGTTTTCTGTATTAATTTAGCCCAAGCATACATGGTTTTTAAAAACAAATGTTTTACTAATATACCTTTATTATTTAGTTTAGAATTATATTTAAAATGAAATTATTGCAGATGACAATTGTAAATTTGGCGCCAAAAGAGTGAAATCAGGTACATCAAGTATTTTGTGTTGAATGCAGGTGGCTGCTTAAAGCAAGATGAAAGTAAAACAGACTTTTTATAGGAGCGTTCTGTTTTACTTTCACTTTGCTTTAAGCAGCCACCTGCATTCAACACAAAATACTTGATGTAATTAAATGGCCGTTATAGAGACGTTTTACTGTACTTAAATAACGATGGACTATTCCAATTTGAATATTCCGCATTTGAAGCGTTAAATCAACACAATCTCCATATTCAATATTGATGTTAAATGTCGCTTATATGTCTATACTACATTACTTTCTCTTTCACTCGTAGTCGCGCAATATCAATGTTGATGACGTCATTCTCGCAATGATGTTACAGCTTACACATACTTTACCTCATCTGGATGTACACTGTTTGCCAAAAAACTCGCTCCGAGCACTGAACGGGTTAAATACGTTGCCCCCGATTACAGATCAAGTACCCTCGATGTAAACGAACAATACAACAGTACAAAGCTCTACAGAAATGTAATTCTTGGTTCACGAGGAGGCGAAGTGTTATTTTTGCAATATGTACACTTTAAAAGGCATCAATGCTTAAATGATTACATGTAAGTGGTCGCTGCGTAAATGCTCGACTTAATGATTTTAATTGCAAATAATATTGCTTAACCCTTTACTCCGTAAATGCGTCATTGCAATCACAGGAGCCGTCCGATTAGGGTCTGTTTTTTGCATACGGAATATACACATGTAGATATGATTATATAGCTTTTACTACGGTCAAACATTTAGATGTCCGTGTGCCATTATAAAAGTTCTGATTAATATTCACGATTTCATTGTTTCTTTCATGCATATTCATGGAGGAAACCCCCATCACATTCTTTTCCACAGTCATGACGTTGGTCTTAGACATTTCATAGTTATCCACGTTAATTAAAAGCTGCAGTTTCACACTCGTAAATGTATTGGTTTGATATGTTGACATACAATAGGGGCGTTCAAATCAAATTTTGAAAATAGTAAGATTTTAAATCGGATTTAATCCTCAAGACTCATTTAGCTTCATGCTTTGTTCGCCATCTTCTTTTGGGAATTGTAAATAAGTTACAACTATAATTAAATGTAAGATACTTCGTGTTTAGAAAACAACATCAGTATAAACATACAAGATACCTCTGTAACGAACTTATCTGTTAACAGCCATAACTGGTTTGAAACCGGATAGTCCGTACAATCTTTATACGCCATAATAAAATAAACTAGAATATAATGATTCCTTTTACATATATAACAACAATAAACTACAACAATAAACTAACCTAGAAGGAAAAGATTCGGGGTTTTTAGTAAGATTTATAATGTTTATAAAGGTGTTTAATGAAAGTATGCACCGATTGTAAAATAAAGTATTATATTATATAATGTAACATTTTCATGCTGACTATTCTTATAATTGAAGTTATTAAGATAGATTAAAACGATATATTGCGTGGATATACGCGTTAGCTGTGAAATGTATAATACATACTGAAACAGTTTTTATGAGAATTTATTCATATAAGAAATAATGTATCATGGATTTTCAGTAGATGTCGATCATTTTAAAATGGCATATGGGCACATGAACTTTTTGCCACGGCAGAAAATGTAGAATCAGATCTATAATATTCCAGAAGCAAACAGAGTAGACCCTGACCTGATCTGACATATCCTGTAGGAGCCGTCTGATCTAGATCTACTTTCTTTGTAAAGGTTTTTAAATACATGTTTATTGATTAAATGATTAAACTACATCTCCTATAATAGACAAATACAGGTATGTATATCATTTATTTCTATGCTAGACCCAATTTTAATTTTGGAAAATATTCAAAGAGAATTAAGTTTGTTTTTATCACCGAACTGCTTGCGCGTTCTTTCTCAGTAAGCTGTAGACACATCCAGTTTAGTGATTCGTCTGTTGTATTAACCCTAACCCCGTTGCACAAATAAAGCCTGCTCAACTTTGGACATGGTCAATTTGGACTGCGTCGGATTCGATTAAGATGCTAGGAACTATTGCACGAGTTACTCTGAGTCTCATCGGTTTGAATAATATAATGCCAGCCAGGTCAGGGATATGGAGACAATGATTAAACTGAATAAACGCGGACACCTTTGAAATAATAGCATTGCTGGTTTAACGCTTTCCTTCATATAAACGTGTTTTCACGCATTTGCAAACAGAGTAGACCCAGATCAGACGGCTCCTATAGGAGTCGTCTGATCAGGGTCTGCTCTGTTTGCTAATGGAATGTGAAAAATCTGTTCCTTTACTTTCTAAAATGCTACAATATTCCACCTTCCATGTTTTATTATAGCTATTTTATCCATGAATATTCAGTAGGTATTGGAATTTGGAAGAAATGTAGAACAAAGTTGTTTTCAAATGTCAGTTCGCGGACAGCGGGAAAACGTTTGCAAACGTCAAAGTGCACAATGATTATGTTACGAAAAATATGTAAACAGGTAACCTAAACACAAATTATATTAAATTTTTGAACGCTGAAGTGTCAAAGTGGAATGGAATGTGAGTGCACATAGTATGGAAAGTTGATTTTGCTAGTGGAACTTGAATGAAAAGCAGTACAGACTCTGATAAGATAACGTTTCTATGAGTCCCCTGATATGGGTCTACACTGCTCGCAAATAGCAGTACACTCATCTCCTGCTTTCAAATGGATATCACATGTTTATGATAATTGACAATTGAGATATATGAAGCTTACCCAGAAAGTACAGATCAGCAAGAATAATAATCTATTCACTAGTTTGATCTCACCTTTGTTCACATATAATAGTTATATACAACCATTTACAGTAAAACCCTTCTAAACCGGAATGCTAGTAGAGACGAATTTAGATAATTGTAGGCAGGTGGCTGCTTAATGCAGGATAAAGGTCACACAGAAAGCTATTATGGAATAACGCTCCAAGATGAGATTTCTGCATAACTTTCCCTCTGCGTTAAAATGCCACCTGACTTTAAGACTGACATTTATACCAAATTGAACGTCCAGTGTAGAGGTCTTTTCTGTAACTGATGGAGGCGCCTTTTTTGGTGCCTTTGCAAGCGGAGTACACATCTAGTATCCATCTGACCAGAATCTCATATGTTTATTAATGCAATAATATGGATCTGATTATGTCACGGCCGAAAATTCTCTGGTTCATGTGCCATCATAAAACTTCAGCAAATCAATATCACCATGTCTTACCTGTATATCCATGTGATATTAATCCAGGAGCTTTATGCATAACTTTCGACTTGCATTAAGCATCCACCTGCTTTTAAGGACATTTATTTCCATTCATAAAGTGGTCGCATTAGAGGGGTTTTACTGTATTAACAATTATCGAAAATTAAGCTTACGATAATCCTAGACGTATGGTCATCAGTAAGGCATGTCATACATAGGGCGTTTCACCAGCATCTATATTGTTTGAAGCTATGACTGTTATTTATTAACCCATAACCTCATAGGCTATTTTTAGATACAAGTTCTTTGAATAAATCAAGCGAAAAGGAGCATTTACTAGAGAAAAGGATTTTTTTAGAATTCTTTGGTTTGAAACCATTCTGATAAATAGAGCATTTGCTCCTATAGTGTCTTTTACAGAGTCGTCAAAAGTCGCCAATAACAGGGAATGGGTTTTAATACTGTTTAAAAACAAAAGGAAAATAAGTGTACATGACAATTGTGCAGACAAACAAATGTTGTTATACCTTCTGATCCTTCGAGATCATGAATTTCAGTACTTCTTGTTCTGAAAATTGAATACCGCTTAAGCCGGTGCTAGGGGGCGTGAGCAGTGTTGCACTTTCAATTACTGTTCATGAACAGACTCAATAAAACCGAGTCTGCAATTTTCTCTTTTTGTGTTGCAATTTTTGCTCTCGGGGATCACCCCTTTCAGAATTTACCACGAAACAGTCATTGGTAAATGACATGTAAATGACGTGCACGTGTCTGGTAATACGAGAATCGACATAAGGAGAATGTTTGGTGTACAAGTGCATAGTTATACGAGGTCCGACCATGGGACAATGCAAATTATGATGTCCAACATTTTGTTTAATCATTATCAGGTTCCGCGTGATCTGACGGACATTTGCAAACCATATGGGTCTAGATGCGGTGCTGAATAAACCTATGATCTCATCACAATAAAAACTGTTCGACAGATAGTTTCTCAAAAGCTTGATTGTATCTGAAACATGTAGAAAATGTTCCAAATTATAGTTTAAGCAGCCAAATAAGGGCAGCAACATTGTGCACAGCTGATCTTCAACACTGTTAGTCTCTCAACAGGAGTACGGATATTCTGCTTGTTACTTCAGTATACAGTGTGGGCTCTGTGTATAGCAACGACGTCTCTTTAGAGATATCACGTAACTCTCCTCTTGCTGAATTTTAAAATACATTTCTCCTTCTTTACCCATGCCCTGTTGTATAATTATATAAATATATTCACTGTGTACAGGTATTTCGCTGTGCAATGACTGCTATGGAGTGCACTGGTTGCACAATCAACTTGTAAATAGTGCAGACCCTGATGAGACAGCTCCTGCAGGAGCTGTCTCATCTGGGTCTTCACTATTTACAGGTAGGTATATTGACGTGAATAGCAAGCGAAGGGTTAACCCACAAGCAATGTGTTATGCAAGCGTAAATGGCTGCCTATCATATCATTAAGCAGGATAGAAGAAAAAGAGGGAGCAGTATTGGAGGGAAACATGACTATATAAAATAATAGCAGAAACGGGAGAATGTTTAATGAGCCATGGTCCGTGTATGACACCAATTGTACATATTATGTCACAGATCAATGTTATTCACATGCTGAAACACACTGACGTAGTAACCATTATCATGTTTAAGTGCTGTTAACAAGTAAAGTAATGTATGATAAACCACAAAGCTTCTAACACCATTCGAAATTCACCACTAATTTCACCAAACACTTCACATAACTACTACTAAATAGGTATACAAACTCCCATACTTACAGCAAAGAAAAAATACGCGACAGGCCTGGTATTCGAACTCACTACCCATACAACATATAGCATGTGCTCTACCGAACAAATTATTGCCGCATGCGTTTGCCTGTATACCCGCTATACACGAGGCTCGTACCATCGATAAATGCCTAGATTGCAAATTGTAAACAACCGTGTATTCAAGACTATATTTAGTCTCAGAACTAAACAACCGAATCTTTAAGACTACCTTTAGTGTGCATGAAATTATTCGAATAGCTCGACTCAATGCCCATTAACTTTTTCACTTACATTGCACCCAAATTAACAGCAGGTTAGTATGAGCTATAACGGGTCACCTAAAACATAACACGAGTTATAGGTCCCAGCTAAATAACTTTACAAAAACCAAAATGTAAACGAAGGACTTTATAGTTTTTTTATGTACAAAATGGTTTTTAAAACCAAACGTAAGTAAACTATGGATGCTAAGACAAAATGAGAGAAAAGACGTGATTGGCTTCGCTCAAGGGTCAAACCCACGGACTCAAGTTTCCTAAACCAATGCTATAATTATTGGACCAGGCTGACGGCTATGCTTATGACAGTGATTCTAATCCATTATACATAATTTCACTAGCTTGCACTGAAAAGGGGTCATGGCAGAAAAGAAAAAAATTACCCCACTGGAAAAATATATAAATAAATAAAAAGTCACAGTAAATCATGGCCATTAAAAAGAATGGCTTTTAAAGAAACACAGGAACGCAGTAAACCATACGTAAAATTCAAAGCCATATGAGATTGTGCTGTCTTCGGCAGCCCAATAAATAAAGGTGTTTAACAGCTCGCTAGTCATTTAATGAGGAGTAATGCAACAAACTCCTACATCAAACCTGCGTTTATCTTGACATAATTATACAATACAATAATACCATCCTGAAAACATGATTAGCTAAATTAGTATAATGACACAGACACTGATCAGACAGCTCCTGCAGCAGGCCTCTTATATTGGACTGGATGTTTGACCTCATTCGATCATAACGTTAGGAAAACTTAGTTCGTGTACTCATTTGCAAAATTCGGTCACTATGTCAATTCAATGACGTTACAAAAGGCAAATATCGCGGACACAAATACATCGACAAGTAAAATGTGTATTTTATACAGATGTCCCATAGTACATAAAGCAACGAATCTATATTCAACGCCAGACATGTATTACCACAAGCGCTTAATTCACGCAATTCCCGACTGCCCAATAAAGTCATAAGACGCTAACCTATGTAACATCCCTAACTCTCTATGTGAAAATCAAAGTGCAAGAAAGTTACTTAACAACTATCTTGCTATCTTGTAAAACACGCCATATTGAACTACATGTAGTTCATTGATCACGTACAAATTTACCATTGATGTATTATGTGTATCCATAACTCATGTAGACACAAAGCAGACCTCTATCGAAATAGTTTGTAGCTTTGCAAACAATGTAGTCAAAAAATATAAGAAAACTTATAATGGTTATACATACGCATTTCTACGCTTCTGTAATAGCCACTTCTTGAAACCATTGTGCTAAATAGAGCATTTGCTCCTATAGGAGTAAATGCTCTATTTATCACAATGGTTTCAAACTGCAAAATTCTAAAGTTTTCCTTTTCTCTAGTAAATGCTCCTTTTGGGTAGATTCAATCAAAGAGGTTGTGTCTAAAAATAGCCTATGGAAGAAAGGGTTAATCTGTTGTGACCATTCTTTAGAATAGTCTCTTCCAGATGGGTCTAAAGAACGGTCACAATCTAGGGTTTGTCTGAGATATAAATGCTGTTTTATTTAAAAGAAATGTTTTTGCGTAACTTATCTGGGTCTCTGATATATACTTTCCCTATTTTTCAGTCCATAGAGCGGTGTACTTGAGAATCATGGCGGAAACAGACGAATTCGCCATGGAAGAACTGGATATGAACACTTCTAACATTTGTCACGGGTATGGTGAACTATGTGCCAACTTTACTAATGACAGAATAAGTATATCTATAGAGACATTCTTCGCATTGGACAGGGACAGGGCTATATTTCGGTACTTCTACCACGCGTTTGCGTTGTGCATTGTGACGTTAAATGTCCTACTGGTTATATCAATTCTAGTAAGTAAGAAACAGAGACGCCTCTTCCGCAACTGGTTGATTCTAAATATGACAATTATACATATTCTGTATGGAGGAATGGCGTGTCCGTTTGAGGGAGAAGGTCTTAAAAAACTTAATGCCGGACTTGACATTGTGCCATGTAAACTGCTATCTTTTGTGAGTGACATTCTGGACTATATGTCCAATGTTTCAATTGGTCTATTAGGGGTTTACCAATGCCTCAATGCCATGTCACCACGTATGTTAAAAGGTGTATCGCGAGCCCTTATGACGTCAATGATGATTGTCATGCCGTGGGTCATTTGCATAATGTTAGCAGCTGTGCTTAGAATAACTATGTCAGAAGAGTTGTTTGGAGTGTGCTACAATATATCAGACGTGACCGCCCAGAATTTGTGGTTAATTCTTGCTTACGGCATACCACTCTTTCTCGTGCTGCTGTGCTTTGTGACCTTAATATGTGTAACCTGCTCATCGGCCATAACAACGACAGAGGCTACTCCAAACGGCAGGAAAAATATGACCTTATTTGTCGTAATTTGTCTAGCATGCTGCTTATTCTTAAAACCTCCGTATTACTTCGGATATTCTGTCCCATTTAGCCAGCGGTGCGTTGGAGACCACGGAATCCTACTTTGCAATAGGCTCACGCACTCATTTGATCTTCTACGGATATCAGTGCTGATTTTCCTTCCTCTAGTGTATTTGATACCGAGCGAAGTTAGAAGACTGTATCGAAAGATAAGATCGAAACCGTTATGTAAAACAGTGGATTGCAGTGCCAACTCAAAACAAAGCCTAAGGATGGTAAAATTGAGTTCCAGCGACAAGGCGGCTGTATAGCGAGATCTTACTAACACTGTAGCGGTGGTTCTGCATGCGCATTCCTACTTGCATTAATGATGCAGCCTTTACCTCTTCATATACAGTATAACCCCTCTAATGCGACCATTTAATTTATAAACATGGGTGTCTTTATAAGCAGGTGGTTGCTTAATGCAGGACAAAAGTAATGCAGAAAGCTCCTCTAGGAGCTTTCTGCGTTACCTTTGTCCTGTATTAAGCTATCACCTGCGTCTAGCACTCAGAATTATACTTCTTTTAGGTCGTCGCATTAGCGGGATTTTTACTGTACATAAGATTTCACTCAAATTTAACCTGCTGAGGAAACATGTTTTAGTAGAAAATAATATCGACTTCATTTGTCACAATTGATGTATCTCGCATTTATTTTCAACAACATGGTCATAATTTCCAACAGTTTGGATCCAGGTGAGACGCCGAGTTTCTTGGCGTCTCATCTGGATCCAAACTGTTTACATAGGTAATCACTCATCCGCCCGCAGCAGGCTAAAGGTTAAATAACACAATTGAGAGTGGTACATTCGTCATATGGTTATACAATATTGTATTCATTAATCATGCGAGATTGTCTGTGCGTAAAAGCGATAGGGTTAAAGTTAAAACTGCTGGCAAGAACGATGTATACTGCTGTTTGTTGGCTATCATGTTTCTCATGAGAAGGTGTAACGGTTTTGCTCAAAGAACTCCGTTCCATTGCAGCCTTATAAATAAAATAAACAATGACTTTCAGTTTCATGACCCACCAGTGGCACTGGAACTATAGTTCGATTTTGACCCGTGAGCTGTGACCTTTAGGACCAGTCCACCCGTAGAGGTAAAACGGGTCACAAACCATGTATTTGCTCCGGAGTTACCAGTGGTAATACAAACAAGTAATAAGCACATACAGTAAAACCTCTCTATAAAGGCCACTAAATTGTGTTAATTAGTTGGTATTTAGGGAAGGTGGTTGCATAAAGCAAGGTGGAAGTAAAACAGAACGCTCCTATAGGAGCGTTTTGTTTTACTTTCACCTTGCTTTAAGCAGCCACCTGCCTTTAACACAAACTACTTAATGTAATTTAGTGGCCGTTACAGAGAGGTGTTACTGTACATACTAATACTGCACGATTACTGCGAGCTTCTTGTGACACCCATTGTCCACTAACCCATAAATTACAATGGTTGCAACTTCTATAAATAGAAAAGTGCAGTCAAGGCTCAGCACTCGAAATCGAACTATAGGCATGGGATATTTTTCAGGCAGGAAACCAGTAGAACTTTTCAGTAAAAACCACGTTATATATTACAGTAGGACCACGGTATATCGAACTTGGATGACTCAAACTTTTGGATAACTCGAAATAAAGGTTTGGTCCTTCCAAAATTTACAATGCCGTATTCTCCTAAAACAGTTCACTGTGCATAACTAGAAACATGTGACAGCTTAACCCATTCCCTCATATTAACGACTTTTGACGACTCTGTAAAAATCGCTTTGTGAAACCATTGTGATAAATAGAGCATTTGCTCCTATAAGAGCAAATGCTCTATTTATCACAATGGTTTCAAACTACACAATTCTAAAAAAATCCTTTTCTCTAGTTAATTGTTCTTTTCGGTAGATTTATTCAAAGAGGTTGGATCTAAAAATAGCCTATGAGGTAATGGGTTAATGCAGGTCGAAAGTAATGCTGAAATAATTTTTCTAGATTGCAAATCGGATGACTCGAACGTCTGATATCTCGAAGTAATTTGTACGGTCTCCTGAAGTTCGACACATCGACGTTCAACTGTATATTGACTTGGGTTTCTTTTTAATCAGATGGATGCGTAATGCAAATTGAAAGTAATGCAAAAAGATCATAGATCTTGTGCTATAACCTACGACCTGTCTAAACCCTTAATCCGCCATCACCGACCTGTCTCGCGTTTTCAAACAGCTAGGACCCAGATGCGACAAGGAGTAACCATGTTTCACATCAGGATCCACGCTGTTTGACACTCGGTCAATAGCTTATCGAAAATTTCATCGAATCGGAAGTAGTCAAAATTGAATATACCCAAAGTTTTGTCACACTTTATTTTCTTCACAGGGGTGTAAAACCATAATTGGCCTTTCCGTGTTTGTTATAGAAATATTTTGCTATAAGTATTTACACCATAAATACGCCTTTCTACGCATTTGCAAACAGAGTAGACCCAGATCAGACGGCTCCTATAGGAGCCGTCTGATCAGGGTCTGCTCTGTTTGTTTATGAAATATAATAAAGATACGACTCTACAGTTTCTGCCATTGCTGAAAATTCTCGTGTCCATGTGCTATTAAAGAAATTAATCTAATTAATACCCATGACGTCATTATTTCTTGCATTAATGTTCATTGGGGAAAAGAGTTAACTGATATGAGCAGCCACGCTTGAAGGCGACCTAATCTGATTATGATTTGTTGGTCATTTGCCTACATGATGCTGGGAATATGCTAATTACGGACATTATTCTTACCCTGCTGAGGGCGATTTTGACTACTTGTGATTCCGGCAAACGTTTGAGAAACTATTGACAAAGTGTCAAACAGGCTGTGTTCTAATGAGACGCCAAGTTACCCAGCGTCTTATCTGGATCCAAGTTGTTTGCAAATGCTACTAAACTCGTAGCATAGCCCATTACCTCATAGGTTATTATTAGACTCAACCTCTTTGAAAAATCTACCAAAAAGAAGCATTTACGATAGAAAAGGAACATTTTAGAATTGTGTTGTTTTGAAACCATTGTGATAAACAGAGCAGTTGCTTCTATGGAGCAAATGCTCTGTTTATCACAATGGTTTTAAAAAAGTGACTTTCACAGAGGCGTCAAAATCCGTCAATATGTGGCAAGTGTTTGCATAAACATATGCAAGACGAAAGTTATGCCGCAAACTGTTTTAGGACCTTTTTCGTGCCTTCTCCCTGCATTAACCCATTACCTCATATACCATTTTTAGATACAGCCTCTCTTTGAAGGAATCTACCGAAAAGGAGCATTAACTAGACAAAAGGAAAAATTTAGAATTTTGTTGTTTGAAACCATTGTGATAAATTATATGGCATTTGCTCCTATAGGAGCAAATGCTCTATTTAACACAATGGTTTCACAAAGTGACTTTTACAGAGTCGTCAAAAGTCGTCAATATGAGGGAATGGGTTAAGCAAGTACATGCTTATAAAGAAAACCATGTTTAGTGAATGATTGTTTTAGTTCTGCATTTGGTGGTGCTCTCGTGTAGTTATCGCCAGGCTGCAATCACAGGTAACGATATCAAACAGTGTCTTTTTGACGTATACAATAGAACTGCTCTCTAAACTAGATTTAAATAAAATTTAAAGTTGGTCTTTATAGGCGGGTAGCTGTTGAACCCATTCCCTGATAGGCATTTTTAAGACCCAGTCACTTTGAAAAAATCTACCGAACAGGAGTATTTACAAGAGAAAAGGGAATTTTGTTGTTTAGAAACCATTGTGATAAATAGAGCATTAAATTTTGCTCCTATGGAGCAAATGCTCTATTTATCACAATGGTTTTAAAAAAGTGACATATACAGAAACGTCAGAATGAGGGAATTGGTTAATGTAATGGTGAATACCATTTATAAAATTCATGTGGGAGCTTTCGGCATGGCTTTCAACCTGCTTTAAGCTGCACCATGTCTTATAGACAGGTACAGACACTAATTGTAACGTCCGTGTAAGAGAGTTTTTACTGTATTTATTTAGATAAAAGATCATACTGGAACATACTGATTGGACATACGGGACAATTCATATAAATTACGTCTCCCAATAATCGAGGGTGATCATTAAGATGGATCTAGTGTTCACTGGTTGCACTGATTTAACCCACTGACTTGTCAAAATAAATACCAGTTCATGTCAGAATTAGGTATAGTGCATGTAAATTAATTTTCTGCAGTCTATATCGATCCTGTTTAGTTCAGTAGAATCAACATGAGTTTCCCCTAGTACAGTAAAATCTGTCTACAAGAACCATTAAATGTTTCCCTTATGTAAGCGCATTTTCGCGCATCTGCAAACAGAGTAGACCCAGATCAGACGGCTCCTATAGGAGCCGTCTGATCAGGGTCTGTTCTGTTTGCTTATGGTGTAATATAGAATTAATTCTACAGCTTCTGTCTGAGCCAAAATGCACTGTGTTCATATGCCATTATAAAAAATAATCTTATTAATATTCATTACGTCATTATTTCTTACATAGATATGCAACTGGGAAAGGTTAAAAATCGGTCTACTTCTTGGGGTTTGAAATAGTGTTTTCATTACTTTCGCCCTGCCTGTAGCATCCACCTGCTCTTATCCATATTTGTTCATAATATGGTTGCTAAAGGCAGGTTGGAGTGTATATACATCACATAGTTAGTTCGATACATACATGTATACCAGTGACAGCTGTATGGTACTATTCATTATTTAGCTGGCAGCATTGGAACGGGCTTCTTGAGTCTAATATCTACAGGAAGACACTTGCCGTTGTAATGTTATTAAGGGTTTGATTTCAGTAAGTATGCTACTAGAAAAGCTTCATGAACAAACTGTGTATTAATGTTAAATAAAGCATTACAACATACTTGCCTTAACTATTTATATCATAGTACCACACCTATTATATAAATTATTTTTACTGAGTACAGGTGACCTATGGTGAAATCTCTCTACAACGACCACCAAAAGCATGCATACATGTTGATCTTAACCCATTTCTCCATGAATATTCATGTAAGAAATAATGACGCCATGAATATTAAATAGATAAATTTGTAACAATAGCACATTAGCACACGAATGTTTAGCCATCGCAGAAACTGTAAATTCTTAAGCAAACATAGCAGACCCTGATCAGACGGCTCCTATAGGGTCTTCTCTGTTTGCAAATGCATAGAAAAGCGTATTTATGGAGTAAAGGCTTAAAGGCAAGTGGTAGCTTACTACAGGACAAAACTTTAGCAGAAAAATCCATCTGCTTTTAGAATCCCCCACGGTTACTCTCTGCGCTCTACGCAATTCTCTCTACTTGTAATGTGTGTTAAAATACCTAGAGATACATAAAACATTTGTTTATATGATGAAAAGATAGAAATATAGAGCTAGAAAACCAGTCGAATAAACGCCAAAGGAGACAAAACTTTCATGTGTTTCTTATCGAAGACCTGTTTTTCGTTAAGGTATAAGTAATGTGTTTGCGTTGCCGTTTAGTGTCGTTAACTGTTCGACATAGGCCAATAATATATTGCTATATAACAAAAAGGATAAGTATCGATGAAAACTGTTTATTTTGTGTCACATGGGCATTTTTCGATATAAGTTGATAATCTTCATAATAATGGATGAACATAAAGTTTTATAATGGAAATACCAAGTTTTATGATGTAAATGCGTTAATTGAAGGGACTTTCACTTTAAGTGATCGTATAATATATGCCTTTCTTTGTTATGTGGTATTTTACATAAACAAACTTAGACAACAGTGTCACAATAACATGCACTGGCTTATACACAGAATAAACATGGTGCTGTTTTGTTTTAACTTTTTACACCATCAACACTCATGTAAGGAAAAATGGTATCATTACTTATATTGATTATGACATAAACACAGAAATGTTTGGCCTTGGAATAACCTGTAGAACCATATATATAATGCAGTAAGACCATAGAGCATCCCTGATTAAACTATAGGTGCCGTCTGGCCTGGGTATACTCTGTTTGCAAAAAGATTAAAAGGCGTATTTATAGAGTATAAGGCTTAATATTATCAACTAAACATATTATATAGGATATTAAACCAAATACGATGTGGCTCCATTATTGGCAATCGTAAACAAACAAAAGTAACTTCAATTCAACAGAACGACAATGTTGAAAACGAATAGCTATTTGTATCTATTAACTCATTTGACGCCTTTTGAAGCTTCTGTAAAACTCAATGTCTGATACCAGTGTAATAAATATCACAATAGTTTCAAAACTACACAATACTAAAATTTTCCCTTTCTCTAGTAAATGGTCCTTTTTGATAGATTTATTCAAAGAGGTAGGACCAAATTATAGCCTACATGTATGAGGGAATGGGTTAAGGCCGATATCGGAAGTTTGCGTTGCAAACATTATTAACCCTGTCCCTGTTCTATATTTATTACAAATGTCAATACCTACTGAATATACATGCACAAAACAGTTATTATGAAATATGGAAGGTGGAACACTGTAGCCATTTTAGAATATATAGAACAGATCTGTCATATTCCTTTAGCAAACAGAGCAGACACTGATCAGACGGCTCCTAAAGGATCCATCTGATCTGGGTCTACTCTGTTTGCAAATGCGTGAAAACACGTTTATATGAGGGAAAAGGTTAAATAGATTATATTCATGAAAGTCATAAGCATTTATTACAACTTTAAACTTGGTGATATAATATAAGAGTTTATAATTATCAACATGTCAATATTTGACTATGTGGGTTTTGGGAAAATCTAGCTACAGGGAGGTTCCTGGCCGATATTTCCGCGCTTGAATGTGTTAAGTTTCATCAAGTGGGATACAGTACAACCCTTTTAAAGCGAACATATTTCTAATTTTGTGACCCAACGGCATATGGTTTACAGGACGAAAGTTACACAGACAAAAAATCGTTCAGGAGCTATCTACATAGTTTTTGACCTGCATAAAGAATCCAACTGATTTTAAAGAAACCATTGATTATAAAGTTATCGCTTAAGATGTACTGTACTTAACTGTCATAAAACATACGCTTATACGATTTATAGCTAAACAATATGGGATAATTATCTATGAATGACTTTATGATATGTATTGAGAACTATTAGTATTACGCCAAATCCGAACACAAGGGTCCCAATTCAAAGTACAGTAAAAGCCCCTCTAATACGACCACCTAAAAGAGGTATAATTCTGGGTGACAGAGGCAGTTGGTAGCTTAATGCAGGACAAAAGTAATGCAGACAGCTCCTCTAGAAGCTTACTGCATTATTTTTTCCCTGCATTAAGCAACAACCTGCTTATAAATACACCCATAATTATTCATTAAGTGGTCGCATTATAGGGGTTCTACTGTACTTTGTTTCCTTTTTTCCCAGAATTTGCAGTTCAGTGTCTCACCGGCATCAAAATTTGTTGCTGCAATAAGTATGTGTTCGAAACAAAATTAAAGAACATTCAAATTTCAAACCTAAGGATGGCGACAAATATAATTTCAGATGACGATACGTGGCAATGAAATAGTTAAAGATGTTAGACTACCTTTTGCGCTAACACCTTTGTAGATGTGCAAACCTTCTGTTGCTATTACGCGCACATAGTGAAGGTGTCATCAATATTGCATTCAGTATCGGATTTAGTAGAGTCGCTTTGTAACTGCCATGGCATGAGTTGGAGCAATAAAGTGATCTGCATGACAGGTCTTCTGAGACCGATATTCTCGACGCATAACGTCCCAAGCTTTGATGTGTTCCGATAAGTACATTGTAGGCATGTCAAAGTATTGATCACCTTTCTGTAAACCAAAGTTACATACATTGTACAGTAAAACCTCTCTATAACGACCACTAAATTATTTTGTGTTAAAGGCAGGTGGTTGCTTAAAGCAAGGTGAAAGTTAAACAGAACGCTCCTATAGGAGCGTTCTGTTTAACTTTCACCTTGCTTTAAGCAACCACCTGTCCTATATACCAACTAATTAACACAATTTAGTGGTCGTTATAGAGAGATTTTACTGTATTAGAAAGTACAGTAGAACCCCCTTTCTCCGACCATCGATAAATAAACATGGGCGAGATTAACCCATTCCCTCGTATGCTATTTTTACATCGAACCACTTTAAATAAATCTACCGAAAAGGAGCATTAACTAGAGAAAAGGAAATGTTTAGAATGTTGTAGTTTGAAACCATTGTGTTAGATAGAGCATTTGCTCCTATAGGCGCAAATGATCTATTTAACACTATGGTTTCAACATGTGAGTTTTACAGAGACGTAGAAAGGTGTATTTATGGAGGAAAGGGTTAAACGCAGGAGAATGCTTATTGCGAGACGACAATAATACGGAAAGCTCCTACGGGCGCTTTCTGTATGACTTTAGTCCTGCAGCAAGCTACCGCCTGTCTTAAACTCTTTCCGTGCGGCTAACGAGTCACTAAAGGAGCCCTCTCACCAGGATCTGCACTGTTTGTCATGTTACTATTATCTTTAGAAGAAACTCAGCATTGTAAGGGTTAATACCTAGATGTTACCCTCATTTTGATGGTCGATTTCGAGATGTTTTATTGTATAATCAACGACATTGACGGAAGTAATGTAGCCGGGTAGAGATTGTGGTGAAATAAGCTGATAGGCTTTACTGTCAAGTTACAGCTTTTTTCACCTTGTTACATTTGGCGCCTAACGTAAATAACCCACAGGGTGATATATATGAAGATAATTTATAATAATAAGACACTCGTGTAGTGTTCTTTGAATTGAGTAAGAATTCGGAACGAATTATTGTGTTAAGGGTGTGTATGTGTGTAGCCGGGCAGAGATTGTGGTGAAATATGTTTTAGACTTTACTGTGTGTCTTGGTAGCTCAGTCGGTAGAGTGTTTGCATGGTAACGCCATGTGTTCGATTCCCAGTCGAGTCACAACTTTTTCACCGTGTTACAGTAATATGTACGTTAAACTGTATTCTTGCGCTCGACGAAATGCACATTGGACGTATGAAGTGTATTAAATCTCATGATATATGAAGCAAATATAAACCATTATCTTTAAACGAATGCGATGATTTCGATAATACAAGGATACGCTCGTGTATAAATTAAAAACACAATCACAGTAAAACCTCTATAAAGTGACTACAAAACGAGACATTTATAGTAAAACCTCTCTATACTGGCCACTAAATGACATCAAATATTTTGTGTTAAAGGCAGGCGGTTGCTTAAAGCAAGGTGAATGTAAAACAGACCGCTCCTATATGAGCGTTCTGTCTTGCTATCACCTTGCTTTAAGAAGCAACCTGCCCTAAATGCCAACTAATTAACACAATTTAGTGGCCGTTATAGAGAGGCTTCACTGTATCTGGGACTTACAGGCAGGTAGCAGTTAAATACAAGACGAACGGCACGCAGTTCGCTGCAGTAGTTTGGTCATGCATTAAGCAAATACCCCTTTCAAACCCCTGATTTTTAACCCTTTAATCCACGCATACGCTTTTCTACGACTCTGCAAACAGAGCAGACCAAGATCAAATGGCTCATATAGGAGTCATCTTATTAGGGTCTGCTCTATTTACTTATGGAATTACATGTATATAGAGCTAATTATTGAGTTTTCTGTGTTCATGTGTCATTATTAAAATTATATATATTTGATAGTCATGGTATCATTATATCTTACAAAGATATTCATGAAGTAGGGGGTTATATGTTAGTATGAAAGCGATTCTGCTGTGTTAACCCATTACCTCATAGGCTATTTTTAGACCCAACCTCTTTGAATAAATCTACCAAAAAGGAGCATTAACTAGAGAAAGGGAATGTTTTTTAGAATTTTGGAGTTTGAAACTATTGTGATAAATAGAGCATTTGTACCTATAGGAGCAAATGCTCTATTTGTCACAATGGTTTCACAAAATGACTTCTACAGAGTCGTCAAAAGTCGTCAATGGGTTAGGTTGTTCTATTTGACACCAAGTAGCTATTGTCTGCAAAACATGGCGTCTGCATATACTATAACTATACACTCTCTTTCATTTCTTTTCAAATATGGTAAGCTGATTCATCTTGTAGTGACAACTTGCTGCATATCTATTTCTGCAACTGTGGCATTGACATAACCACTGTTGCGCTGAGTGTAAAGTAACAATGTGTTAAAGTGCAATAGTCTATGCAATATATAATAACACCACAAATGCCCATACTTTATCGGCTCTTTATCGGTTTCTGAGTGGTGAGATTTATAATTTACACGTGCAACTTGAATAGACAGATATCGAATTCTTGTCCATTTGTTTGAGCGAGGCTCGCTTCCTGTCGCCCCTGAGCTTATCAACGACAATTGAAGTCATTTGTGATTGTTATAACCATTATGTCGCATACACTGAGACGCATGTGAAGAGGATTAAAAATTACCTTAACCCATTCCCGTATAGGCTATTTTTAGATCCAACCTCTTTGAACAAATCTACCGGAAAAGGAGCATTTACTACTAAAAAGGAAATTTTTAGAATTGTGTAGAGTTGAAACCATTGTGATAAATAGAGCATTTGCTCCTGTGGAGCAAATGAACTATTTATCACAATGGTTTCACAAAGTGACTTTTACAGAGGCGTCAAAAGGCGTCAATATGCGGGAATGGGTTAAGTAGACTGTAAACAGTGACAATACTTTTAATAATGGCCCAATACATATGGATGACTTTGATCCCTTGATTTATTAATCTAATGCACGATAAATAACATGGAAAGCGATATACTGTCGATCGGAGAATACTCAGATAAGCTCTTCTTCGCACACCGCTTTCGGAAGCGATATGTAGAGACAGCATAACACTTGGGAAGTTATATTATGTACAAAGGCGGATGTGGCGATGTTGTTTGTTTTTTTCTTTTGCTTCCAAATTCCCCGGATGTGAAATGTCCACACAACAATGACTGTTTTTTGATAGTTTGATAGGCTGCTCAAACAAATCGTCATCAGCAAATTCACACAAAGTTTCTAACCAAGGTTAGCATTATCACACTGTTACAAATTTAAAGTTCCTCAAATATCACCCAGCATCAAACACTAAAATTACTTTGCTTTATTTGTTACTCATTTATTTTCTATTTGTCTTTTATTTCTTAAAATTCATAGCAGTAGGCCTAAAACCTGACACATGCTCAAGCAACATGGCGCAATAGAGATACAAGTCTCAACTCAGTGGCTGCCAAATATTCTCCTCTCCAAAACGGTGCCGTCTGGAACAGGGCCCATGCTTATAAAACTTTTAGCTGAGTTCGTTCTCAAGTTTTTGATTGGTCAGATTTGAGCCTTTGGCTCAGATCTGACCAATCAAAAGCTTGAGAACTCAAATCTGACCAATCAAAAGCTTGAGAACGATTATAAAGATTTATAAGCATGGACCCAGGTTTCGTTTGTTTAATGTTCTCTCCGGTTTTTCAGAGACATTTTCACAGTAACAAATAGTTTGGGTCCTGACGAGACGCCGAATAATTCGGCGTCTCATCAGGATCCAAACTGTTTGCATAGGTAACCACAGATGCGACATTTGCAGCTAAATAGTTAATTAATCCCATAATTTTATTTATGTCCCAATGTCTTCATATGGATATAGTGTGGTTTATTTGGATACTTATCCGTTTCTTCGTCTATGTGTCTGTCAGCAAATTTAACGTTGGCCAAAACGTCGATAATGTATTCCTACTGTGTGAAGGCATATATTCTAATCACATTAAGGTGCATCCTGTCAGTGGATCCATCCCAAGATCAATGTCAAGTACAAGGTAAATGTCCAATGTACCATTGTTATTATTTCCATTAATATTAGAGACAGGAAACTCATAGCTGACATGCATACGTATCGCTTAACCCTTCCCTTGCTATTCACGTCAATAAACCTACCTGTAAATAGTGAAGACCCAGATGAGACAGCTCCTGCAGGAGCTGTCTCATCAGGGTCTGCACTATTTACAAGTTGTTGTGCAACCAGTGCACTCCACAGCAGTGATTGCACAGCGAAATACTTGTACACAGTGAAGATGTATGTAATTATACAACAGGGCATGGGTAAAGAAGGAGAATGTATTTTAAAATTCAGCAAGAGAAGGGTTAAAGCTATGATATGTGAACGGTACCATATAAAGGTAAAGTCGCACCTCAAGGTCAAGCTATAAGAAAGGGCGCCTGTTGGAACATATATTTTCTAACACGAAGTCTTGGGCGTTTGAATAAATCAATGTTCGTATGTTATTCCCGAACGATGTAAAACATTCGACACCAAGAACAATAAAAGTGGTATTTGTATTAATATATATCGGATAAGGAACGTTTTAAGTTGCAATAAAAAACATTTTATCATGAAATATTTGTAAAATATTTCAATTATTTCAAAACACTCTTTTAGTAGTTTCTTAAATGAGAAATATGCTCACTATTTATTACAGTAGGATCTATCTTAAGTGGACATTCATTTATTGAAAAGAGGAGTCTTAAAAAGCAGGTGGTTACTTAATGCAGGACAAAGGCAATGCAGAAAGCTCGTATAATAGTTTTTCTGCATTACCTTTCACTTGCATTAAGCTACCACCTGCCTTTTATACCCATCATTAGACCTTCTGTTGATGGCTGCTAAGGACATGCTCTACTGTAGTTTTTTCTACAGTAAAACCTCTCTATAACTGCCACTAAATTACATGAATTATTTTGTGTTAAATGCAGGTGGCTGCTTAAAGCAAGGTGAAACTGAAACAGAACGCTCCTATAGGAGCGTTCTGTTTTACTTTCACGTTGCTTTAAGCAACCACCTGTCCTAAATACCAATTAATTAACACAATTTAGTTGCCGTTATAGAGAGGTTGTACTGTAAATGGGTTCAAACCGCATTAAATTTGTTATATAAAAAGAGGACTACCACGACTTCTATTTTTTAGATATTAATCCTCTGGGGGCCAAATTTCTAATTCTCGTCTGCAAACCAAATTCGTTAAATCATTAGGTAAAAAAGGAAATGAGATAACCAAATGCAAATTTCAAAGGAATAATATAGCAAAAATATAGAACTAAAGTTTGAGACAAAAAGTGAAGTCCCTGATTGGAAAGGCGGCGTCTGATCTGGGATTGCACTATTTGGCGTGGTGCATTTATGCGACATTGGCGGTTAATCCTTCTCATGCCGAAAGAAATGACGTCAGCCCAATTTCTCGTTTACTGAACATGTCACCGACTTACGATTCAATTTTAGTGACTGATTGTCAATCAACTTGGATATTGATGAGACGCCGAGTTACTCGGCATCTCATCTGGATCCAGGCTGCCGGTCAAGATGCATTAGCTCGATAAGTGTAAAAACGACATGCGTGTGACTAGCGGACACACATGGATTACGTCTGAATATACCATTACCTTATGGTGTATGCGTTCTAAGTCTAATATGAATATCCCTAGGTGAAAACAAAACGTTCACAGGTCAATGACTTATTCTGTTTGCACTATACTGAGAATGTCAGTCATAAAGCAGCGCTGCTCACCGCTGTTGAGAGAGCCAAGCACATGTTAACCATGAGTGCATTATTTTATGTGGTATTAGTGTATATTACTCTCAACGAACACTACCTTTAGATAGTCGATTCGATTTCGACCATAAATAATTGATACAGTAAAATCTCTCTATAACGGCCACTAAATGGTGTTAATTAGTTGGTTGCTTAAAGTAAGGTGAAAGTAAATCAGAAGGCTCCTACAGGAGCGTTCTGTTTTACTTTCGTCTTGTTTAAGCAGCCACCTGCCTTTAGCACAAATTACTTGATGTAATTTAGTGGCCGTTATAGAGAGATTTTACTGTTTATCTATATTTTGTAAACTAGATTATAGTTCAATTTCGAGTGCTGAGCCGTGACTGCACTTTTCTATTTATAGAAGTTGCAACCATTTTAAGTTATGGGTAAGTGGACAATGGTTGTCACAAGAAGCTCGTAGTAATCGTGCAGTATTAGTATATACACAGTAAAACCTCTCTATAACGGCAACTAAATTACATCAAGTATTTTGTGTTAAAGACAGGTGGCTGCTTAAAGCAAGGTAAAAGTCAAACAGAACGCTCCTATAGGAGCGTTCTGTTTTACTTTCACCTTGCTCCTAGCGGTCTGTTTTACTTTCGCCTTGCTTTAAGGAGCCACCTGCCCTAAATACCAACTAATTAACACAATTTAGTGGCCGTTATAGAGAGGTTTTACTGTATATGCTTATTACTTGTCTGTATTATCGCAAATCTGAATCAGCATTACAGATCATGATTGTGATTCGGTCGTTTTTTTATCGAATCACAAACATGTTCTCTAATCAGGCTAATCAAGCTCTGACCTCGATTAAAATATAATCATAATCAAAATGACGGAATTTACACTAAGAGCAGAGGAGACACAATTTCAAACCATTCTAGAAATGGTTGTGGAAGGTAACAGCTAAAGTAACAGTTACATTTCTATGTGCTCTCGAAGTAAAATATGTTCTCAGCATATTTTTATTTTGTTTTATTAGATCTATTTTTCAATCATTATTTTTATATTTATCTTTTTTATATATATTTTTTTAGTTTTAGTTTTTGTTATTGTCTCTGTCTAATTATTCGATAAAAATATAAGCTGATCGACTCTAGCACTCGGAGAAATGTCAGGCACACCCAATAAGTATTTTCTTCTGTGAGATGAACGTTTAGCGGCCATGTTCAATACAACATGTCATATCAAATTGTTACAATATCATAGCAATCGTGATTAAGATTGTGTGTATTATCAAAATCATGATTTAGGAAATAAAACACACCCTGATGTTTGATGCAATGCTAATAAATAAATAATGATATTAATCATGGTTAAGACGATAGTGTTTAATATTTGCTCAACATGTCACCTTTTTTCTAAACATAATGCACTTTCTGCTTTACGGATTCACACGAATGGTTTTAATTTCAAATTGGAATACTTCAAAGGAACAGTTGATCTAACTATGTAGAACCTCACTGTTTTAACATTTACTGTAGACCTTGTCTCAGGCAGTCATAAAAAAGATGTACTTTAATCAAGGGTATATGTATATGTAAGGTATGTGGTAGCTTAATGCTGGTCAAACGTAATGCTTTCTGCTTTACTGTATCAAACATTTAGGGTCGAAATCGAATCCACTATTTAAAGGTAGTGTTCGTTGAGAGTAATATATACTAATGCTACAAACATAATGTACGCATGGTTAACATGTGCTTGGCTCTCTCAACAGCGGTGAGCAGAGCTGTCTTACGACTGATATTCTCAGCATAGTGCAAGCAGAATAAGTCATTGACCTGTGAACGTTTTGTTTTGACCTAGGGATATTCATATTAGACTTAGAACGCATACATCATAACGTAATGGTATATTCAGACATAATACAGTAAAATCCGAGTGGCGAACAGAGTGTGCTCATAAAGGAGCGTTTAGCATGCTTTTGCGCTGCATTAAGCAATCACTGCTTTTCAATAAATAAATGACCGCTTAGGACAGGTTATACCATATAGAACCTAGACGACCTATCATCTTGGCACACTCTGTTCGACAATCGGATGTTAGTTTATCAAACTCTTGAACAAGTCGAAAGTAGATAAACACTCACCCTTTCACCGTCGTCTGCTGGACACATTTTCGTCTGCTCCAGTTTTTAACCCATTTGCTCCCACGATCCAATATATGGGACTTAGGCAAACAGTGTAGAATCTGATCAGACGCCGCATAATGCGGCGTCTGATCAGAGTCTACACTGTTTGCTGATAGGTATTTCAATATAAACAATACGAAATAGAAAAATTTGACCAGGCACCCCTTAAATAAAAAATGGACTAATCCAATATATAAGCATGGAAGAATCCACTGGGAGCAAATAGGTTAAAGTGGATGCTTGTTTGCGTTCGTTGTAATCAATAAACAGAGTGTCACACCTGATGAGACGCCAAATTAAATGGCGTCAGGTCTTGATACAAATTATGTGCATATGATATCACAGACCCGTCTTCAATGTACACAGCAGTGTACACAGTACATCATGATAAAAAGTATAGTAGCTGATTATTGACATTCTCAACAAGCATACATCTGGTAGTTGAAACTCCCATATTCTGTTAATACCGGAATAATATTGAATTACTCCAGGCTCGATAAAATGAAATAGACCGTGACGTACAAATGCAACTGATAGATTCCTCGGTGGTACGATATAAGTGCGCGAATATTGAACAAGATACGGTATTTAATTATTAATTGAATGTCAAAACTTTTACATTTTGTCAGAATATTGTGTATCTTTAGCCCTCCTCTTGTGAACCCTTCCCCTGTTCTGTGTTTACAGTAAAACCTCTCTATAACGGCCACTAAATTACATCAAGTAGTTTGTGTTAAAGGCAGGTGGCTGCTTAAAACAAGGTGAAAGTAAAACAGAACGCTCCTATATTTGTTTTACTTTCACTTTGCTTTAAGCAGCCACCTGCCCTAAATACCAATTAATTAACATAATTTAGTGGCCGTTATAGAGAGGTTTTATTGTATTTCAATATCCTAACTCAATTATATCACGTTCATTTATGCGTATTAAAATATACAATAATATGTTATTGTGAACCAGATCACACTGAAAATCAACCTGTACTGTTTGCAGTCAAATCTGTTTTAAAAGAACGCTTATTGGTTATAAACAGGAGTCTTAAAACATAAGCCGTTGCTTAACCCATTTGCTCCCAGTGGATTCTTCCATACTTATATATTGGATTAGTCTATCTTTTATCCAAGGGATTTCTGTCCTAAATTTTCATTTTTTTTTTATATTGAATTTCCTATCAGCAAACAGTGTAGACTCTGATCAGACGCCGCATTATGCGGCGTCTGATCAGAGTCTACACTGTTTGCATACGTCCCATATATGGGATCATGGGAGCATATGGGTTAATGCAGGAAACAAATATTATGAAAATATCCTTAGGTAGCGTTCTGAGGTACCATTGTCCTGCATTAAGCTTCTACCTGACCGAAGACAAAGAACTATACTTCTGTTCAATGTTTATTTATTTATTTATTTTGTACCTCTTATAAATGTACTTGTTTTCTCCGGCTAATACACGTAGCGTATACTGTAAAAAATCTACAAAGTGACAACTTGAACAGTAAACAAAGGTGCTTTTTAAAAGCAGGTGGTAATACAAATTGACAGACATGTCCTACAGGAGCTTTCTATATAACTGTCATCCTGCGTTTAGCTACTTGGCTCCGATATCCATAATTAGACTTCTTCTTGGTGGTCGATATTAAGGGAGGTTTTGCTGCTGACAGAAGATGGATCAGTCAAGATGCATATTCTAACCCTTTACGCCATACATACGCCTTTCTACGCATTTGCAAACAGAGTAGACCCCTCAGATTAAGGTCTGCCTTGTTTGCTTGTGATGTTATATAGATATGATTCTACAGTTTCTGTCCTAGTCAAATATTATTGTGTCCATGTACTACTGTAACAGTTAATGTCATTAATGTCCATGATGTGATCATTTTGCACATGAATATTCATGGAGTAAAGGGATAATGTTGAGAAATAGAAGAAAAGACAAATGATATCAATTTACGTTCTTTACCGCAGTTTTTCTAACCCTTTCTCTTATGTAAACGCATTTTGACGCATCTGCAAACAGAGTAGACCCAGATCAGACGGCTCCTATAGGAGCCGTCTGATCTGGGTCTGCTCTGTTTGTTTATGGTGTAATATAGACCTGATTCTACAGCTTCTGCCTGAGCCAAAATGTAAGTCCTGTAATACTTTCCATGTGAATTACTTTCCGAGCTCAATTAGCTCTCAAATGGCTATATATGGGGCTTAACCAATTCCCTCATATGCTATTTGTAGACCGAACCTTTTTTAATAAATGTACTGAAAAGGAGAATTTACTAGAGAAATGGACAATTTTAGATTTGTGTTGTTTTGAAACCATGGTGTTTAATAGAGCATTATTTTTGCTCCATAGGAGCAAAGATCTATCTATCACAATGGTTTCATAAGGAGACCTTTGCAGAGGCGTCAAAAGGCGTCAATTTGAGGAAATTGGTTAATATATAAAATAATACCGCGTTACGTTTTGTTTGCTCACACACGAAACAGGAAAACATCGCGGAACAAGTAGAATAATCTAAATGATATCAGTGAATAGAATGAGGAGTAAGTGCGAACAAACAGCAAACGATTGTCTCGAATGGCACTTCTGTCTCTTATTTTCTATTCTTCTCTGACATCAGCTTTGCGGACTCCGCCGTTATTGTTCTACCGTAGCTCATTGCATTTTGTTTACTTTCTTTTTGAGCAGAGGACCCGTGACGATCACGTAACTGTTGCCTATTTGACATTAGTTGACGAGGATTGCGGCTTGTTGCTAGTGTTTTAAAGCCATTTATTGACAAAAAATCATCTCTTTAAAAAATTTACAGGGAATATAATGGGACATTTAATTAATACAGTAAATTATATAGTTTATTTAACCGATAAAACACACCGGTATGCCATGAAATCCAATCAAATACGTTGAGTAAATGATAACTGATGCACTGGGCGTGTCGCAATCTATCTAGCGCGTGACTCCAATTGAACCACATTTAATATCTAAGTCGATTAGAGCTCGGATAGATAATTTCAATGACGTAGAAAATGTTACTTTGAGTTCTAATATATAACTAGGACTGTAAACATTTTTTCCAATACTTTCCTTTGAGCCACTGCTCAAAACAGATGTGTTGCTATATTTCTTGTCATGCACCTGGCCGACATATTACTTTTTTGTGTTCATCTGTTCACAAAACAGTTTTCAAGCCTTTTCATCAATTCAGGATATGGCAATACCTTTTGAAAAACCGGTTTTGTCCTTTGGAGAAGGTTAATGTCAGACAGATACCTTTATCGTGGTTTACAGCTTGTTCTTCCATTTTGTTTTAAAACAAGTATTACCTATGCAAACAATTTGGATCCAGATGAGACGCCGAGTAACTCGGCGTCTCATCAGGATCCAAACTGTTTGGCAACCTGGTTGTATTTTGAAGTTTGAAAATGTAGTAGATTTAGATGAAACTGTTTGTAAACATTATTTGCTCAGCAGGCTAACGGTTATACAAACTTAACCCTTATCTCACTATTCACAACCAAACTCGGTTTCAAACAGTCTGGACTCAGATTAGGCACCGAGTAACTCGGTTCCTTATCACCGTCCAACTATTTGACTCTTGTTAAAAGCATGATGCATTGGCACTACATCCAATTTTGAGGAGATACTATTTTTCCCAACGAGATAATGGTTACAGATAAAAATCTTGAGGCGCACTTCTAATGAAAGATTAATTGTTTTATTATCTTCTAAATGAGATTCGTGAAATCACCCTTTAGCGTGGTACTTGGTCCCGTTTTACAAAAAATTCGTATGGCTAAATGTTCTTTCCTCCTAATTTCCTATTATAATTACTACAGTAGAACCTGTCTTAAGCGGCCAGCCATTAATTGAACACCGGTGTCTTAATAAACATGCGGATGCTTAATGCAGGGTAATCGTAAGGCAGAAAGCTCCCACAGCGGCTTCCTGCATCACTGCTGACCTGCATTAACATATACCCTATTTTTAGATACAACATATTTGTATAAATCTACCGAAAAAGTGCATTAGTTAGAGAAAAGGAAACTTTTAGAATTTTGTAGTTTGAAACCATTGTGATAAATAGAGCATTTGCTCATATAGGAGATAAGATGACGAGACAACCTGGGTCCATATAACAAGACGAGACAACCTGGGCCCAGATAACACGACGACACAATCAGCGTCAAGATGACACGACGAGACAACCTAGGTACAGATAACACGACGACACAACCTGGACCCAGATAACACGACGACACAATCAGCGTCAAGATGACACGACGAGACAACCTGGGTCCAGATGACACGACGAAACAACCTGGGTCCAGATGACCCGACGAGACAACCTTGGTCAGATGACACGATGAGACAACCTAGGTCCAGATGACACGACGACACAACCAGGGACAAGATGGCACGACGAGACAACCTGGGCCAAGAAAACACGACTCCACAACCTTGGGCCAGATAATACGACGAGTCAACCTAAGTCCAGATAACACGACGAGACAACCTGGGCCCAGATAACACGACGAGACAACGTGGGTCCAGATAACACGACGAGACAACCTGGGTCCTGATGACACGACGAGACAACCATGTCCAGATGACACGACGAGACAACCTGGGTCCAGATGACACGACGATTAATTCGGCGCCTTATCATATCCTCAACTGTTTTACATTATATCACCATGAGTTATTGAAGAACAACTTTGAATGAATGGGAAGTTACAAAATATAACAGCTCGGGGTTTAACCTTTTCCCTTATGTAAGCGCATTTTCACACATCTGCAAACAGAGAATACCCAAATCCTATAGGAGCCGTCTGATCAGGGTCTGCTCTATTTGCTTATGATGTAATATACACAGCTTCTGCCTGAGCCAAACTGTTCTGTGTTCATATGCCATTATAAAAGTTAATCTTATTAATATTCATGACGTCATTATTTCTTACACGAATATACAACAGGTCGGTGTGTATTCAGCTTGAGAAGTTTAGAAGAAAATTTGTCAACGATAATAATGCTAGAGGTAAACCAGATATATCACATATCGCCCAAATCTATGAGATACTAAACCTTTGTATGTGGGGGAAGGGAGTGCACTGATATTTGAAAACGGTGTACTCATATAAGGGCATCTCTCTGATCATGGTCTGCACTGTGTGTCATTCAAAATCAACTCGCACCTTTTACTCGTTCAGAATGAATGAACTCTTTCGTTAAACAATGATGAACCATTCCACCCTGAAAAGATAGCATTAAAGGGGTTAATTGCTTGGCTGATGATGGTTAAATTGCGTTTGGTAATTACACCCTAGATGGTTGTTATTTTCCTGCAGCATTTCTGCACGTTTTATGACATTGTACTGTACAACCCATCTAAAGCGATTCATCTAAAAGAGAATTTAATTGAAAATCTAATTCTGGTCTTAACGCTTAATGCAGGACAAATGTTATTGATAATTATTCTGCAGGACATTTCCCCATAACTTCCGTCCTCAATTAAGCAACCATCTACTGCTTTCAAAGACATACAGTAGAACCTGTCCTAAGCGGTCATTCATTTATTGAACACAAGAGTCTTCAAACTATAGGAGCTTTCTGCATTATTTTTGACCTGCATTAAGCTACCACCTGCTTTACATACCGATAATTATACCTCTGTTTGATGACTGTTTAACCCTTTACCTGATAGAAGCGGCTTTTAGCGTGTTTGATTTATTCCTCCGCTGAAGAAAATAGTTCAAATTCATACAGTCATGAACATATTGCATAATAAATATTTTCTATATCCTAGTAGGTGGTAGCTTAAAGCAGGCTGAAAGTAAAGCAGAATGCGCCTTAAGGCGCATTCTGCTTTACTTTCAACCTGCTTTAAGTGGTCATATGTCTTCAAAACTAGAAACAGGCTATTGGGTAAAGGGTTAAGACTGGTTCCACTGTATATGTTTATTCATAAGGTAGTTGTTTGAGAGGATGTTACTGGAGCTCGTTTAACTTTCTGAATGTTCGAAGTCGAATAGCTCGTCAATGTGTAATAACAACATCCATTAGTATTGATATACACATTGTGCGGGATGTGTTCACACTCGTTTCCCACATGCAAAGGTCTAATTGCTGTATTCGGAATCCCTCGGCGTAATAGTGTGCACACGTTTTGTTTTGCAGCACTGATGCCGCATTAGATAAGCCATGGCAATATTTTAAAAGGAATATATATATAATAAAGGCCATTAACATTTCTGAAATGCTTAGAAGCATTTCACTTAATAACAAATAAATCCTTGCTGTAAATTTATAACAAACAAAGGAAGGGCTGCGCCAATCAGATCCTTTTTGTATATAATATCACTGTTAACATGCATATATAACACAAGAACAGTGCATGTTAGTTTTATTGCCAAGAAAATAATACGCAGAACAGTGATAGAACATAAAGAAAGTAGAAGAAACAAAATAAACGTTAAAACAAGAGAGGTGTTGAAGTACATGTAATGATTATAGGAACAAGGCATTTTTGCAAGAATTTGATATATTGAGGATCTTTTATGATCACATGTTCCTAAACGAGCCTTAGCCAAAGGCTCGCTTAATAACATTTTCTTGGCGAGTTTAGGAACATGTGATTTTAAAAGACAGCGAGCATCAGATTCTTTTTCTCACATAACCAAAACAGTGTAGATCTAGATCTATTTTCGCTCCTTTTGATGACATGTAAACATCGGTTTTCCATTTTTGACGTCATATATGGCGTATGACGTCATATATATTCTAAAGTGTTAATAAGAAAATCTTAACCCGTTGTTCTAACCCGGAGATAAGGGAATTTATGCGAGAAAAAATATATACACATTATTTATAAACATTAGTTCTGGGGAAAGAAAGCCAGACGACGAACGATGAGTGATCGATCGCAACAGATCGTCATGAGCACGTTGTGCTCAGGCAAGCAATAAAAAAACACCCTGGTATGACAGACTAACAGGTAAAATAGACTGGGTAAGTACTTTTGGGTACGTAGGTTAGGTGTGAGCCCTTTAAAGGCTCATAAAAGCTAAGAACACACGAAAGTTGAAAATACGGTTTTGACAGAGTTGTCGTTCGTTGCTGTGAACAACGTTAAAAAGTGCTACATGGACCAAAACCCTCTACCATTCCGAATAAACACATACAATGAACATGGTTTTACTGTTTGTATTAGTGAAAAAATCCAAAGTAGACTATTTTACTGTCCGTCTTGAAATCCGAAATAGCTGGACATTTGTTCATGACGGAATTTATAGAACCAGATCTATATTATTTCATAAGTACAATGTAATCAGGACAACACCTGATCAGACGGCTCCTATTGTTGTCTTCTGATCTGGGTTTACCCAGTTCGCAAATGCGTGCAAATGCAAATTTATGTGAAGGAAATGGTTAACGCTCTCGCTCAAACAAAGTGCCGTTGTTAATATGAAAACGAAAGTTTATCCTTTGAAATGAGTTGACTGTCATTTGCAAACAGTGTAGATCCAGATCCCTCCGATCTGGGTACGCACTGTCAGTCATTCAAAATCCTCTCACATTTTATACCTTTTATACTGAATGAAACCCACCTTTAAACAATGATGGACTATTCTACTTTCATAATTCAACATTGAAAGGGATAATGCGAGCAGGAATATTTTTCTGTATTAATCCTTTAATCCATAATCACGACTTTATACGCCTTTGCAAACAGAGTTGACCCAGATCAGACGGCTACTGTAGGAGCCCTTAACCGTACCCATCGTTTAGTATAACGTCCATTGCTTTACTGTACCCATTGTCTAGTATAACGTCCATTGCTTTACTGTACCCATTGTCTAGTATAACGTCAATTGCTTTACTGTACCAACTGTCTAGTAAAACGTTTATTGCTTTACTGTACCCATTGGTTAGTATAACGTCCATTGCTTTACAGTACCCATTGGTTAGTATAACGTCAATTGCTTTACTGTACCCATTGGTTAGTATAACGTCCATTGCTTTACAGTACCCATTGTCTAGTATAACGTCAATTGCTTTACTGTACCAACTGTCTAGTAAAACGTTTATTGCTTTACTGTACCCATTGGTTAGTATAACGTCCATTGCTTTACTGTGCTAGTTGTGTAATACAAATTCCATTGCTTTAATGTGCCCATTGTCTAGCTTAACGCCAAATTGCTTTACTTGACCCATTGTTTAGTATAACGTCGATTGCTTTATAAAACAATGTGATTTACTATTAACTCCATAGATACGCCTTTTTACCCTTTACTCCATAAACGCGCATTTCTACGCCTTTGCAAACAGAGAAGACACAGACCAGACAGCTCCTGTCGGAGCTGTCTGATCAGGGTCAGCTCTGTTTGTTTATAGTATAATATAGATATGATTATATTGTGTCTGTCAAGACCAAAAATGCGTGTCCATGAAGTTTTATAACAACTAATATAATTAATATTCATGATGCCATTATTTTATATGAATATTCAGGGAGTAAAGGATCAATGCCTTTGTAAACAGAATCACCCCATTAGGGGCCGCCTGATCATGATCTGCTCTAATTTGCTCAAATAATTATATACATGTAGATCTGGGTCCATGCTTATAAAGCTTTTTAGTTGAGTCTGAGTTCGCCAAAGGCTCAAATCTGACCAATCAAAAACTTGAGAACGAACTCAGACTCAACTAAAAGTTTTATAAGCATGGACCCTGATTCTATAGTTTCTGCCATAACCAAAACATTCTATAGTCATGTGATAGTGTTAACAATACTCTAATTAATATTCACGAAAGCTTAAAGAAGTCGTTACATATCTGTAACAAATGCCACAAACATTTGCACAAAGTGAATACACGGATTTCCCAATAAACGTGCCAGTGAACAATAACAAATGGGCCGTGTAATAGCGCTGGCGCTGCGGCTATATTGGCACATGGTGTTGCTGTTTTCATTTCATTTGATTTATTAAAACGATTTGTAGGAATGTTAATATTTCTGGTTTATCAAACATTCTCGGAGGATGGTTTCACGTGCCGTTTGTTACATGCAATTTAAAAGAGAGGACAGGTGCTAAAACATTCCAATATAACATTAATGTATTGCATTTCTGATATTGTAACTGCAATATATGGGACACAACAATTATGACCCTTGCACATACAGTTTTGCAGTTTGAACACAGGCATAGTAATTGTAGGTCTCATCAAGATCCAAACTGTTTGACATTCTAATCGTGAATGTGAATTTGGAACAAATAGAAAATATAATGTTTTCAGAATCAATGAAGAGGACAGGATTACAAATGCTTATAAATCCATAAATCCATAAATACGCCTTTATACGCCTTTGCAAACAGAGTAGACCCAGATAAAGCAGCTCCTGAAGGAGCTGTATAATCAGGGTATGTTTTGTTTGCTTATGAAACAATATAATCATGATTCTACAGTTTCTGTAAAAAAAGATAAAATAAAATAATCCCTTGCTTAAAATGCCGTTCTAACAATTTTTCTTATTAGTATTCATGATGTTTTTATTTCCTCCATTATTATTCATGGAGTAAACGGTTAAAGAGTGTAGTTGCAATAATGTTGCGCTAAGCCCACGAGTTAAAACCTCCAAAAATGAAGGTAAATTTACAAAAACAATATATGTCTGCCTCTGCTTTCCTTTTACTCTTTGCATATGCATTTATGTTTAATCCAATTAAGCGCAATACATTTTTTTTATAAACGGAGACTCATTTATTACGTCTATGATTACAGAATACTCAGAATCGTTTAAATACAGTCATTGCAGGTATAGTTATTATATACTTGACGTTTTACTCCTAAGAATGACCTTTTGCATACAGTTTTCACCTCGCTAAGATGTGTTGCTCAGGAATTAAACGCATTAGCTTGATAATTTCCAACCTGACATAAGTTAGGCAGGAATAACATTAAGAATGCAACACACAAGAGTTTTACAGCAGTACTCGTACATTATCACATACAGCGCATGCGCATTACTAACGTTTTACTCTATTGATACGCGTTTTGGTTCCGTTGCAAACAAATTAGACCAAGATCAGACATTTCCAGTATGAACCGTCTGATTAGAGGCTGCTGTTTGGAGTTTTGAGTTTTTACATGTCTGATTCCACAGTTTCTGCCACGGCCAATACATCATATGTGTATATACATGTACTACATGTATTATAGAAATGCAGCTGATAAATATTTATGATGACATCAGATTAATATGTATATTCATTAGATAAATCGTTGTCAAAACAGGTTGCCTGAGTTCCTGAACACATGAACCAATTCTTCAAAGGTTTATTCTGCCAAATAATACATCAATACTAGAGGCAAAACCACATGCCTTGCAATAAATGTGTCTACAATCATAACTGAAAGCTGAAACTTAAATAATCATTCACATGGCCTATTTATTGTGGTATTCAATATCTGTTTGGAAAGGTAAAAATGTGTTGGCATATTACAATTAAGTGCCGTTATTTATTTTATTGCGGCATTAAGAAGCTGAACGGTACTGGTATCCACCTCGTCACGCTAATGTTGCCTATCCAAGTGTAAATTAAAATAACAAAGTATTTAAAGCATTCTAGATTTATAAAAAAAACTATCGTCGTAGAATTATAATAATCAGTATGGTAGTACCAAACCAGAAACCACATGCCTTGCAATAAATATGTCTACACTCGTAATGTTCCTAAGATGAAAGTATAAAGTAGTGCAGTAGTCCATTCGACTCCTCGTGAATACTATTTTAAAAGGTAGAGATGTTTAAAACAACAATTTATCAGTATCGTTTAAATGCTATAAATGCAACCATTTCCATGGTTCTGTGAACGTTAGACTCTGCCAATTTGTCATATAAATCAACCAACACCAAACGTTATTCTCGCACCACACACAAACATATACAATGTATGTATATATATATCACGACAATAGTCCTTGCGTCCCATTGTCATACAGTATGTACGTACTCAGTGAAATATATATTTGAATTCTACTAAATAGTTAGAAATTTCCCCCACTTTTGTGTGAAGATAAGCTAGGTCAATGTCATTGGAAATTAACGGACATTCGACATTCCGAATCGATACTGGAACATCGCTATGAGCATTAATTACATGTACAGTAAAACCCCGCTAATGCGACCACCTAAAATACGTATAATTCTGGGTGCTAGATGCAGGTGGTAGCTTAATGCATGGCAAAAGTAATGCAGAAAGCTCCTGAAGGAGCTTTCTGCATTACTTTTGTTCTGCTTTAAGCAACCACCTGCTTATAAAGACAGCTATGGTTATTCATTAAGTGGTCGCATTAGCGGGGTTCTACTGTAGTTGTTTTCAAGAACGGTTGACCCGATCCAATCAAGAGAAAGAGAGTGACTGCTGTGACCAAATCCGCGGAGAACGGAACAAAGTGTAGAAGTAATATAACACAGATAATTACTTATTGCACCATCTAATTGTCATTCTACACTGTATGTAACGGCCTGTGTGATTGCCACGTTACTTTAGCTTTAGCATGTATTGTTTCTGATCAACATATTGGCTTTGACTGTGTGTACCATGCAAAATGTTCAATAGTTCAAACAACTTCATACATATTGTAGAACTGGATTATAAGCTGGCCATTGTCTTTGTCAAAAACAAAATTCGTGCTGCGCCTAAAGCGACTACCTTATAAATAAATATATACGATGTCTTAGAAGCAGATAGTTGCATACTGCGTGTCGAATGTAATAATTATTTCTGCCGGAGCGTTCTGCATAACGTTCGTCCTGCCTTAAGCTACCACCTGCCTTTAAGATCCATTATTAAACCTCATTTCGGTGGTCGCTTTTTTGTGATTTTAAAGTGTGTATTGTCAAATGGGGAATGTGCATTACCTTGGACAAAATCCTTTGACGTAACGGTGTTAAGAATACACTGAGAATTATTTCAGGCATGTTCCGCTATATAACTAAAATTAGAGAATTATCTCCTGCACCTGAAACGAATTATGAACACACTTCCCTTGCTGTGGTCATTAATAAAAAGATAAATAGTCAGGAAACAACTCTCAATAAAATTTCAGATTTATGAGCAGATTGAAATGAAAAATTAAGTAATGTCCTTTATTTTCTTTATTAAGTCTGCAAAATGCAGTAAATATTGTAACGGCATAGTAGCCTGGTTTATGTGTAACATGTTTTTATAATTACAGTAGAACTTCGATATCTCGAACTCGGATGACTCGAACTTTGGGATAACTCGAACTAAAAGTATAGTCCTTCCAAAACGTGAAATACAGAATTGATATACAATGTATAACTACGTATATGTAGAAACACGTGTGAGAGCTTAATGCAGTTCTAAAGTAACATGAGCTTTCAGCATTACCTTAGCCCTGCATTAAGCTGTTTACTTAAGAAATAGCCAAGATCAGAACTCGGATAACTCGAACTTTTGTTATATCGAGCTAATTGTTATGGTCCCTTGAAGTTCGAGATATCAAAGTGCAACTGTACATTATAATGCCGGTTAGATCTTGCTATTCGTGTCATGACTCATATTGCAAACGTCTTGGATGAGAAGAGATATGACGCCGATGTACTCGGCGTCTCACCAGGCCCCGATGTTATAAAACATTTTGCTTGAGTCTGGGATCATCCTCAAGCATCTGATTGGTCAGATTCTGAGCTTGTTCAGAATCTAACCAATCAGATACTTGAGAATGATCTCAGACTCAGATTCAGAGGTTTTATAACCTTGGACTCAGGATCCAAACTGGTTGATACTCGGTTAAAAGTGTTCCTAATAGGTTAACCCTCTCTCTGTTTTATGTTTATTTCAAATTTAAGTACCTACTGAATATTCATGGACAAAATAGTTGGAGGGTGGAGTATTGTAATCATTTTAGTAAGTAAAGATACATGTACTGACCATTTCAATTATATTAGCAAACAGAGCAGACCCTGATCTGACGGCTCCTATAGGTCTGATCTGGGTCTACTCTGTTTGAAAATGCGTAAGGGAAATGGTTGATCGAATCGGAAGTAAGCTGCGCCAGCTCACTCGCTTACATGTAATATGTTTTGGGTGAGCGTAGCAGGTGATGATCAACGACACCTAAGCTGGCTTAACCAGCAAACCTGAATATGTACTGGTGCTGAGTTAGCATCAAAATATACGCTGGTTGACAGCAAATTCGATTCATAGACAGCATGAGCTAAAAACACTATTCTCAGATATTCGTCTTAAGTTCTAATTGACACAGAATCTGTTCCCAGTTGACAGTAGGCGACAACCGATACCTAAATATCCAGTGTCGTAGCTCAGTCTGCTACCTACATTGATATATCGTCTGACGCCTGTGATTAACGGAGACCGAGCAGTCCGGAGATGCTCATTCCTGCAATAAATGTCTTCTGTAGCTTGATTATACAGTACCACTCCTCTAAACCGGACGTTACATTTAGTAGAAATATCGGTCCTGGAGACAGGTGGCAGCCTAATGCAGGGTGAATGCCATGCAGAAACGGCTTGGCTTTCTCTATTGCCTTAACCCTGTATTAAGCAGCCACCTGCCTAAACTATATAAATTCTTCTCTACTACATTTCGGTTTATGGGAGTTTGCTGTTTCATAATCTGCTGTTCTAGCAGTCTATATGTCTACTTCTTAGTAGACTATCTGCTGAACGGAATGTTTTTGCTAGAAAGCCACCACGAAACATCATGGCTTCGAACGACGCCATCATAGAATCAAATAAAGGAGGAGGATTGCCAAGGATTTGCGTTGATGTAAATAGAAAAAAGAATATACAAGAGCAATTACTTTGTCACCGTCTTCTTCGCTTCGTATAATGTATAATACAATGTAAGATGTAATGCTGGTCTATCAAAATCTCTTATTTTTCAGCTTAGAATCGATTTGGAAAGTCGACATTTATGCATAGCAGCAAACATATCAACATATCCATGTGTAACATATTTAGACGTAAACATCTATTATCAACCCTTTCTCGGTTCTTTGTTCCAAATTTCAATACCTACTGAATATTTCATGGACAAAATAGAAGGTTGAACATTGTTGCCATGTCAGAAACTAAAGAAACAGATCTATCAAATTCCATTAGCAAACAGCAGATCCTATAGGAGCCGTCTGACCTGGGTCTACTATGTTTGCAACTACGTGAAAAGTCATGTATATAAAGGGAAGGGTAAAATAGTTATTAAAAGCAAAAATAATTCAGATAATGTTTTTGCGCCACAAAACAACCTTTCGGTGTATGCACATGTATACCTGCACCAAACAATACATTACGGGCGTTGTAGCTAATCAGGGACTTTACTGCGTACGACTCATCATTTGATACGATACTGTTAGATAATGAAGACACAGTCGTACCGTTGCAGCTGGTATGTGTGTACACTATGTGCCAATCCCCCTAAACCTTTTTTCTTACATACAACACAGTCGCGTATCAGGTAAACGACATATGTCAGTATGCAACGCTCCTCTCATCACATAGGTAATGCACTCCGACATAGTTACACATCTTTCAAATTTACGGCTAAAGTATTGATTTAAGGATATACCTGAGTTATTTTAAGTAACTAGATAATTACATTAGTGTTTCTCTGTAATGTTAATAATAAAACATAAGATGTTCTATACAGAATCTTATAGATACCTCCAACGGGAAGTTTGATAATGTGTAATAATAATAAACCCTCTATTATCGAATTTTCGGTCATTTGACCTTGATTTTTCATTTTTCATGCATAATTGTTTCTTGATAAAGATCAATTGACCGAAAATTCAAAAACTGGGTGTTACTATTATCACACATAACAAGATCCATTTATTTGAATGAAAGAGGTGTTTCTCAGTTAGGTAGATTGTTATCCCTTTGTTGCCCAGTGTACTTAAAAAGGACGTAGGCAAGCAGTGCATACCCAAACCAGACGGCCCCTGACGGAGCCCTCTGATCAGGATATGCACTGTTTGCTGACATCATCGATGTCAGTGGCTTATACCAGGAAATATTGTGTTTGCTGCACACTCTCTTCATTTAACTCTTTTGGCGTTAAAATAATACAGAAAACAGTGAAGTCCCAGGTCAGATGCTGCCTTTAAAAGGCGGCATCTGACCCGGGACTGCATTTTTTCAATGAGGCCAATAGGCGGCATTGGCGCCGAAAGAGTTAAAAGGATCTGGACGGGTTTCCCTAACTCTTTACTCAATTAATGCTCATGGTAGAAACGATGATATCGCGAATATGAATCAAATTAAGTTTTAAAATAGCGTATTAGCACATGAACGTTTTCCCAAAGCAGAAGCTATATAATCAGATATGTATTGTTCCATAAGCAAACAGAGCAGGCCATGATCAGACGAGCCCTATAGGAGCCGTCAGATTTGGGCCTCCTCTGCTTGTAAAGACGTAGAAATGCGTATTTGGATTAAGTGGGTGTTAAAAAGGAAGTGACTATTTTAAAAATGTTCGTTTGTTCATTTCTCAACACAAACTTGAAATCTATATACGTCCGTCGCATTCATGATCAATAATATCAAACCTAGACGATATGCTAACTAAAGTAATATAGCCCCTGTCAGTTTAAGTCGCTTTTTTTGTTATAACTTAATATTTGAAATTCGTACAATAAGCACACAATTATGGCTTGGTTTGTTGACCAACAATATTAACCAATAACAAATCAACTTTACAATAGTTTTATATATGAAATAACGAACTCTTTCCCATGACACTTCTTGTATTCAGGTTAATCCTGTCCTTCATATAAAGGTTCCGTCACGCCTTTGCAGACAGAGTTGACCCAGATCAGACGACTCCTATAGGAGTAGTGTAATCAGGTTCTGTTGTATTTGCTTAAAATACAGTACAAACCTCTCTATAACGGCCACTAAATTGTGTTAATTAGTTGGTATTTAGGACAGGTGGCTGTTTAAAGCAAGGTGAAAGTAAAACAGCACGCTCCTATATAGGAGCGTTCTGTTTTACTTTCACCTTGCTTTAAGCAGTCACGTGCCTTTAACACAAAATACTTGATTTGATTTAGTGGCCGTTATAGAGAGGTTTTACTGTATTATAATAGATCTGACTCTGCAATGTCTAGCAATACCAAACAACATTAAAATAATTAAGCTGATAAATATGTATGATGTCCTATAGGAGCGTTCTGTTTTACTTTCATCTTAATTTAAGCAGTTACTTGCCTTTAACACAAAATACTTGATGTAATTTAGTGGCTGTTAAAGAGATGTTTTACTGAAATACTGTAACGGAATACTTTAACTGTATTCCTATTGACTGAACCCTGCAAATGACTCCAAATGCATCTAGACATACATTGTTTTACATGGAGCTTCGTCAAAAATACAATTTTGTCATAGAATGCTTAGTCTTGCTTTTAATTTTGTTAGCCGAGTATGTATTTTACCATATACACTTCACTTTAGTTTTCATACAGAAGTACGTTCCTAAATGACGATGGCTTGGTCTCATTTTACCAGTTTCTATGGAATCTCCTATTCGAACTCGATGACTAAAACAATTATGTCGCCTTTTTGTGTTACAACCCGTTATTTTAGCCACACAGTATCATAAAAATGAAATAAAAGAAACACACATACAAGAATCGAACTTCCATATCTTATATAAAGCGGGAAATACAACATCAATTGGAATATGATATTTAGTGTTTGCGACTCTCGTTATTTCCACAAGCATACATTGCAACGCCGATAAAGCCAGATGTTGCGCCTTCTTGTCAGACAGGCTGCAAGTTGACATTTACGCGTATATTCCATTACAATTCAAATTCGATCTGTTTTGTTAAAGTGCAAATTTCGTACCAGTTATTATGCTGATGCTTAGTGACGCAGTTGATTCCATCCAAGCTTTTCCGTTTTATTGCTATCTACAAACGTTATTGGTACCATCTCAAAATTAACTTGTGAATTGTACCATAGGTCCTATATTTGGGGACATTCTATATAAACAGCGTTTCATCAAAGTTAGACGTCAACTACAGTAAAACCTCTCTTAACCGGAATTCTAGTAGAGAAGAATTTAGATACTGAAATCAGGTGACTGCTTAATGCAGGGTGAAAGTCATGCAGAAAGCTCCTCTATGAGCTTTCTGCATGACTTCCACTCTGCATTAAGCTGTCACCTGTCTACAAGACCGATATTTATACTAAATTTAAAGTTCGGTTAAGAGAGGTTTTACTGTATCTTGGTACCTCGTCAGGAATGAAACTGTTTGAAACAATGAGCATGAATGTTGAAATTTATGGTGAATTAGTTAAAATAAAATGAGTCGATTATTTACAAATAATTTGTTGTAAAGCTTCTTCAACTCATGGACAAAACTAGTGATCATTTCGATAGTGTTGTGCTCATATATACCTCAGCAACAATGGGTTGTGCAAGAAATAAAGCGATGTTCGACTTGCATCCTTAGAGAAAATAGTTTGTAAAATACTCATATTAACTATCGATCTCGAATATGGTCTAACGTATAAACGTATTTTCTAACAATCGGTATTAACGAAACCGTTATGTTCACTGCCTCAGCGATGTAGTGTCTGGTCAGCGTAATCGATGCCTAACTCGTATTGTATTGTCCATTATAGTAATGCAACAGTAAAGTTTCGCTAATACGACCACGCAGTAGAAACAGAATTCTGGCTTTTTGAAACGTGTGCTAGCTGATTACAGGTCAACGTTATGTATAAGAGTTTTCGGCATTACCTTTGCCCTGCATTAAGTATCCACCTGCTTTCACAGGCCCCTAAGTTAAAACCTAACGTGGTTGCAGTATTGAGACTTTTACCGTACGATGAAACTTGATAAAAGCGTACAGTACATATATTTTACATACTAATTACGTCTTTGAAAAGAATTGGAAGAAAATATGCTGTGAAGAAAATACTTGTTAAACAGGATAAAAGTTAACGGGTAGTCAGTCAAACTAGTCAAAAGAAATCCACCTAGAGTATTTTAAGAAGGTTTATATAGTACATCTGGGTCCATGCTTATAAAACTTTTAGTTGAGTCTGAGTTCGTTCTCAAGTTTTTGATTGGTCAGATTTGAACCGTTGGCTCAAATCTGACCAATCAAAAGCTTGAGAACTCAAATCTGACCAATCAAAAGCTTGAAAACGAACTCAGACTCAACTAAAAAGCTTTATAAGCATGGACCCTGATTATCCACACTTGTATACATAATAAAGTGCGTTCGAGACAGCTTCTCTTGATCATAAACTGTACGTATATCGTAAACATGTGATGAACCGTGTCGGCATCTATGAAACTAGTATTAACAATTGTATAAAGTAGATTTACAGAAGGCGTGTAAAGTTTTATGATTATAGCTTAACATATTTGTGCTTCTGTGACTATCGGGAATTTCCTTTATCTGTGTATATTATATATTATTCATTATTTATAGAGAAATAACACCAATTAAACAATAATATACTGTTTGAAATTGCAGCTCCTATTAATTCATCGATAAATATGCAATATAGCCAGATGTTGTAAATAAATGCGTAGATAATCGGGGATTTATGTTTTACTATATTCAACACATGCTTCCGTTTTGTCCATTGCGAGGTTTGCAGCAGTTACTCTTCTGATATATACTTATAGTCTAATTCCGCTGTTACAATCTATATTGTTTTGCTTTTGTGTTTCTTTTAAAATGTACTTTTATCATCAACTTGTCGGTGGGTTAATATAAAAAATATCGACATCATACCTGTAACATTTTAATACCCCCAGAATATATAATGTTAACCCTTTCCCTGTTGCATATTCATGTAAGAAATAATGACGTCATGAATATTAATTAGATTTATTTTTATAATGGCATATGAACACAGGCGATTTTGGCCCGGGCAGAAGCTTTAGAATCAGGTCTATATTACACCATACGCAAACAGAGCAGACCCTAATCAGACGGCTCCTATAGAAGCCGTCTGATCTGGGTCTACTCTGTTTGCAGATGCGTCAAAAAGCGCTTACATAAGGGAAATGGTTAATGTAAATCAAATGCAGTGCTATATGAATATAGGTGAAACATCTAGAATACAAACACATGTGTTTATGAAGTTATATAACAATAGATAACGCCTCGTGTACATCTATCGTTACCTATATCCGTGTACGATTAAACTACACATCTGGCACGTACTATATGTATATTGACATAATTCCTATTGGTATTTATGTACATGCAACTATTGGGATTAATATTAGGATTAATGTTAATAATTAATATTTCTTCACATATATCTTCATATATATGCGTGGATGGGTGTGCGTGCGCGTGAATATGTGTTGACTTGTGTGATTATCAGTCTGTCCGACTTTCTTCGCTTTTATCCCTGCCTCTGTGTGTTTATCTGTCTACGTTTGTCTACATATTTTTTATCTATCTTTGTCAGTGTCTATATATGTGTGTATGTGTGTCTTTGCGTCCGTGTGTGTCTGCATATTTATGTCAGTATGTATATCCGTTTTTGTTGGTTAGTAAGTTGATGTGTATGCTTACATGTATGTCTCTGTGTATGTATGTATTTCTCTTCGTGTGCCTGCCTCTAAGTGTATGCGCTTGTTAGTGGATGCTGTGTGTTCTATAGTCTATATGCGTGGATATAATTATATGTGTGTGGTGTTGTGGGATGATGTGTATGTGTGTTATGTGTGTGGTGCCACTCACCCTCTCTCCTCTCTATCTATTTATATGCCACTCTGTTTGTCTCTGTGTGTCTCTCTCCACTCTCTCTCTCTCTCTCCCTCTCCGTCTTTTTCTCTCGTCCTCTCGTTTCTTCTCTTGATTTTTCGCCCTCCCCCTCTCTCTCTTCATCTCTCTCCCATTCTCTCCCCCTCTTTATCTCCCTTTCCCTTTCTTTCTCACTCTCTGTCCCATTCTCACCATCTCTGCAAGTGTTTCTGTGAGCATAAGCAGTAGATTTACGCAAAATGCCAGTTCGATTGACATATGCAGCCTAAATACTTTTGTCGAATGGAATTCTGACCAATGCCGTATAAATCAATCGACATCAAAAGTTATACACATTTCATATTATCAAAATCATTAGCTCATTTTCCAACAGTCTATATATATTCATCTGAATATCAACGGTGTCGGAATACTTGGACAACCGCCAAAGTTTAAAAGAGACGGAAAACTTCGTCGATTTACACGGATATCAACGGATGTGGTCGGCCAAGCTGCGATTCAGGATCAACACCATGGAAATTAATTAAGTGCTCACAACAATGGCTAGTGGGGATCACTCGAAAATGTTAAAACGCAAAACAAGAATGCAGACTGTGTAATAATTTACCAACATGCACATCAAGTAATCACATACACGGTGTACACAAGTGGCCGGTGTATGGCGGGCGCTTTTCCGTTGGTTCCGAGGCGATACAAAAGCATCTTCTCTCTTTTCCATACAAATATACGTTAGCATTAAGTTAGTTTCAAGTCACATAGATCCCGATTTTAAGGTCAATTTGGGGAAATATTAGCAGCGTACATCTTTAAACCGCCATATCGTTCAAAGTAACGCATTCCTTCTTGGAAGGGAGATACGGGTTATTATCAAACCAAGGCAATTACTGTCGCCCTAAACGCAGTCTATCGACATTTACAACGTTTTTTTCCTTTGCAATCAGAGTGGACCAAGACCAGACGGCTCCTGTTTGCTTACGCCATACATGTAATATAGTTTCTGCAATGGCAAATATTTCCCGTGTTAATACATCGATTTCAAGATTCATTTTATTAATACAGTAAAACCCCGCTAATGCGACCACCAAAAAGGGGCACAATTCTGGGTGGCTGAGGCAGGTGGTAGCTTAATGCAGGACGAAAGTTATGCAGAAAGCTCCTATAGGAGCTTTCTGCATAACTTTCGTCCTGCATTAAGCAACCACCTGCTTTAGACGACATCAGTGGCTGTTTATTAAGTGGTCGCATTAGCGGGGTTTCACTGTACATGTATTAATGATGTCATTCTTTCTTACATAAATAGGCACGGGGTAAGGGACTAAGCTATCACATTATACTGTACAAACATATTGACTCCTTTACCTTATGAATATTAATGTAAAACTAACTAATAAATAATAATTGATTGATGTTTCATAATGGCATTAAGAACTGGGGAAAGCTTTATCATAGCAAATTATGCACTCTACAAAAGTCGACTGATCTGTGTCTACCTAGCTATCGTATCTATCGAGTGAAAGGTTAAGGCATGCTTTGTTATGAAACTGAAATGTACCAGGATTGTCGGCTGAACCTGTCACAAGTCATGCACAGTGTTCTTATTAACCCTTTCCCTCATGAATATTCATAAAGGAAATAATTATGTCATGAATAATAATTAGATTATTTTTTATAATGGGATATGAACACATGACATTTTGCCTCAGGCAGAAGCTGTATAATCAGATCTATATTACACCATGGGCAAACAGAGCAGACCTTGATCAGACGGCTCAAATAGGAGCCGTCTGATCTGTGTCTACTCTGTTTACAGGTGCGCCAAAATGCGCTTGTACAAGGGGAAGGGTTAACTTTTAGACATAGAATTTTTTTTATCTATAGAATATATTGAACCGTATCTCTTGAGAAACTTCGCCTTCTTCATTCGGCCTGCGAAATACAACGTACATTTATATTGGATTTATATACGGTGTTACAGTAATTTGAATATAGTTGTCTGTTTTCGCGTGACGAATGCGCAGGCATTGATATAACAATGTCTGTTAAATATCAGAGCTACAGATAAAGGTGCGTACCCAAATACTAAAAATAATAAAATCGTCATTTCCCCCACTAAACCACCATATTCTATACTGTGACCACGCTTTAGAATCGTCTCGAAAAGACGATTCTAAAGCGTGGTCACAGTATATAACTTTTGGTGCAGAAATAAAGGAGCAAATGAAATGTTTAAAATTAGGCATCTTATCTGGAGCTCTGTTAGATATCGTGATAGATTACATATTACACCATGTTATATGAGCCGATAATCAGAAATAAAACATTATAGATTGGCAGATACTATAGACCAAGACATCTCATTATGAAACAAGTTTACCTTTAACCTCCAAACTACGCTGAACGTGTAGAGAAATACACACCACATACACAAGTATGTGAAGTTGGAACCCCCAGCTATACAATGCACCGCCGATATCGAAAGAAGTCACCTCTACGTAACACGAATTATTGTTACCATTTTGGGATATTAGATGTTCTAAACTCTTTACACTTTGGTGGTGAATTTTCCAAGTTTCCAAGTTTCCAAGTTTATTTGTATAAGTGCACAAGTCCCAAACAATGTGGGAGACATCAGCATAACATTTATACATTTTCAAATACAATAAATGTCACGTACATAATAAAAAGTGCACAAAACAGTAATGCCGGGAAACAGATATACCTACAGTTATATATGGCAAGGGGATGGCAGCCAGTCCATGATCGGCCAAGATGGTGATCAGTGGACCGCATTGCCTTGTCCGAGTCGATCTAAATAAGATAAAGGAGCAACTAGCTGGGATTAACTTTTCATAGTAAGTATCCATTCTTTCTACAATAACCACTGTTTCGGAAGACAAAAATGATTCTAGCTACATATTAATTTTACATCTGTCAGCTGGCTTTCTGTTCCCCACTCCGAACTAGAAAACAGAGTACCGTGCGCTCTCGATGGGGGTAGGGGTGGATCATCATCATAATGCTGGTCTAGCCCCACGAAACGAAAGCTGCTAGACGAGCATGATGATTACTTTCACCAAAATAAATATTTAGTATAAACGACTGTGTTTTACAGAAACATGTATCCCCACCCAGATGGAACGATTACGAGATTACGGTTTAATTGAAATTCAAAAGTTTGTACAAATAATTTCCAGTGTGTGTGTTTTACATACCAGTATCAGGAATCAAAATTGTTAAGCAGAATACTTTCCGGCTAAACTTTACCAGAATGTGTCAGATGTATAAAACTCAATAAATATTATACTTTGACATAAATCTACATTTATGTTGAATGGTTACACATCTTTTGGGGATTGACAGTGTCAGTCAGTATAAATTATGAAATGGTTTTAACTTAATTAATAATGCTTCTAAGCCTCCCGGCTAGCTGATCTCTTTGTTCACACCTGTCAAAAGATATTTATAAGATGACTACTATTCAGTATTCGTGATGTATGCATGCCACACACTGGTACCGTGGATTGGAGCAAACAGATGGTTGCATAATGTACACTGAACTGCGTAGCGCTGGCGTTGTAGGGGTTGCATCTTGTATTCATTATTGTTTCATTTTATTTGATTTATTGGCATGTATTTTGCAAACAGATACATACAGGAAAACCTCTCTATAATGACCACTAAATTGTGTTAATTAGTTGGTATTTAGGCAAGGTGGCTGCTTAAAGCAAGGTGAAAGTAAAACAAAACGCTCCTATATAGCCACCTGCCTTTAACACAAACTAATTTAGTGGCCGTTATAGAGAGGTTTTACTGTAGTATATAGTCTCTATGGATGGCTGTAGGCTTTGTAAGACGTAAGCTTATTATTATATACGTCACTGTCTTACGTTTGTTAAAGGAAAGAAAAAGTAATAAAGTCAAGCAGGAGAAGACACACACAAAATGCAACCACAACCAAAACACCGATAGAAAGCAATTAACACACATACACAACCACACACACACGCGCGCGCGCACACAAACACACGAGACGAACATTTTAAACATGAATGAACGTACAAGTACAAAGACACCAAACAAACATGAAAGCAAGGGTGATAATGAGAGTACCGCCTTGGAACGGTCAGCTTTTTATTAAAAATAAAAGCCACCACTGGAGGTTTAAACCTGTTCACGGACGTCCTAACCTCACTCTTATCTCAATGTCACCCTAGCTTAACAAAAGTAAATAAAGGTATCCCCGCCAGACTTCCCCACAATATTGAAGACGGTAAACTCAGGACAATATGAGTTTACTCAGGACGGTAAACTCAGGACAAAACATTGCATGACAACAACTGTGAAAGTCCGTCAAATATGTGTAGACAGGTGTTACTATACAGTTGTCCAGTATGGTCATGTGTGTATTCGACCTTTTCCTTGTACTGTCCAGTGTATTGTTTGTCAGATTGTCCAGTGAATGTGCTTGTTTATTAGAGAATGAGTGTTTGATTGGGTACAAGTGACAATAACAACTTTACTGCTATCCCAGCCTTCCTTATCAGCCCATCTTAGGCACATGTCATTTGGTACTCATTAGATGAAGTCGGAACAACTACGTTAAGAGCACGAAAGAGAAAAGGCAATAAAAGGTTTGACGGTAGAATAAGTGAATTCTAGAACAACTTTTTTTTTTTAAAAAAAGTTTGAATTCCGATTTAGATAAAGCAGATGATCCTGACGGATGTCATTAAAGCTAAGGCAACATTCGACAAAACGTTTTACCGTCCAATCCACTTCTGATGGCTGTCATGCAGTTTTATTACTGAGAAAACATATACCGACTGCTTCTACTCACAATACTCTTTAGATAAAAAAAGTGTATATTATTAAAGTCAATCTGGTATTGCAGTAAATATGTCTACAGTGATAACCCCTGTTAGACGATACCCACACACAGAAGTGATTCATCACTGCATCTTACCCTAACTCGTCTCCTTAAACGATGTATTTCAATAAATCAGGAATTTTTAGCGCAGAAAGTGCTATACTTAAAACATACTGCTGTCCGATGACTGTACGATCCTCAAACTTACTCTATAACGGCCACTAAATTGTGTTAAGTGTTGGTATTTAGGACAAGTCGCTGCTTAAAACAAGGTGAAAGTAAAACAGAACGCTCCTATGGGAGCGTACTGTTTTACTTTCACCTTGCTTTAAGCAGCCACCTGCCTTTAACTTAAAATAATTTATGTAATTTTGTGGCCGTTGTAGAAAGGTTTCACTGTAGTTGAGTTTTGGTTGTGTTTTACGGCTTCTTGCGACTCAACGATATCATATGATTCGAGGCGTATCGAGTACTAAAAGTAGATTGATGGTCCTTTTCTTTATTAACCCTTTACGATATAAATACTGATACAATTATGCACAATAGCATGGGCCAACTACTTGAGAAGGATATTGTAGTGTATTGCTTTGCTGGAACATTACCTGTCTAATTTAGATCCTTGCTTATTAAAGTTAGGACTCATTTCGTTTATAAACTGTATCAGCTCCTACAAAATAATAGGAATTCTATTGCCGTGCCAGCAGACCATGTAATGGCATCTGGCAAGCTATCATGAATGCGGTATTCCCTTATCTCTGTATAGGTAAGCTATAACAAGATACAGTGTGTGGTATATCTTACGTTTTAAGCGTAGATGCTACTGTCCGCTGTTTACATCCTTAATCCTTCCCCCATGCAGACACTTTTGCAAACACAATAGATCCAGATCAAACGGCTCCTGTGGTGTTATCAGGATCTAGATCTACTCTGACTGCTAACGAACTGAAACATTTCTGATTCTACAGTTTCTACCATAGCCAAGCACTCCTATGACCATTGTCCATTATGAAATATCAGTAGATAAATATCCATGAATTCTTATATACGTATTCAAAGGGTAATTTAAGCGTTTATATCATCATACGACGTACCAACGAAAACTGCCAAAAAGTGTTATATGGAAACACATTATGTCAGTGTTACACTATAGTAAAACAAGAGCAAGAAGAATTGAACAGGCGCATGGCTAGCCTGATCAATGTGCTGGTTATTTAGATATGCCATATTATATAGTTATGATACATTGTGTAGATATGCTATATTATATAGATTATACAGATATGATACATTATATTGATATGATTCATTGTGTAGATATGCTATATTATATAGATTATATAGATATGCCACATTATATAGTTATGATACATTGTGTAAATATGCTATTATTATAAAGTATTTAGATATGATACATTATATTGATATGATTCATTATGCAGATATGATGTATTGTATGGGTATTATGACCGGGTGCGGGATGATACCAAGTTAGTAAATGGCATACCCGGCGAGGCGAACCCCACCGATGACCAGTCTATATTCTATCAGCGCTTCAGATAAGGGGACTTAATAGTTTCCCATCAACTGTCTAATATAAGCCATTAATTTTGGCGGTAAACATGACGTCCCACACCGATGTTCAGATAATGATGACGTCATGTTATCATCTTCAATGGCAGTGGTCGCCTTAAATCTATTTCGTCAAAAACAAAAGGTAATCGGTAGGATAAAACGTTACACAGTTTTCGGGTAAAATATATGTATTGTATGGCAAAACCATCGTGCATCCATTACGTCAAGCTTGGGCTCTACGCTGGCAGGGGAAGTGACCTAGTTACTGACCATGTATTGAATTTTTACTGACTGTGTATTGAATTTCTAGTGACCGTGTATACGTTTTTCCCTTTGATCAAGTGACAGAATGCAACCAATCATAAACATGGATTTCACCAAATAATTATCAGATGTGGGGTAAGATTCGTTATATAGATATGCATAATGCACATTTATATAAGTCACTCTTCATACATGTATACTGCTGTATACATGTACTTATTGGTAAGCAAAAATGGTGGCATAAAATTGTAAGAATGCGTACAGACCTATTCAAGTGTTGTACCATTCTTTGCTAATTCAGGTCAGTGCAAAGAACACTGAACAGTGCACAATGTTTCGACTATCAGATGACCTAACTTAAAGTGTATGATAAATTGCCCAGATCTACATCAGAAATATTCTCATTATTTCGCGTCTGACAATTAATAGTGGTATTCTAAGTATATGCATATTTTAGAAAACACTGAAAGAAACGGCGTTTTTATTAAGTCATTGTAAAATATGTTGTATTCGTGTATTCTATATATTTCGAATTTGTTGGCAAGAATGGAAGTAAACACTGGCAAATTACTGATAATACAAGATAAAAATACATGTATGAGTCATGCAGGAAACACCACATACAAAACACACAGCCGCCCGAACAGCACCGTGACGAAAAACAGTAAATGTACATGTACATAAAAGACACTAAGAGACGCTAAAAGACATAACAATAGGGGGAAGATGGAAGTACCGCCTAGGAACGACCAGTGACAAATGTTATTTGGGGGGAGGGTAAACCGGTTTAGGGGCGCCCAACCTCACACTTATTCCATCCCTACCCTAAAAGACAAACAGTGTACATAAAAGTATCCCCCTCTCCGACTAATCTACAACAACTGCGATGGCAAATACAGTGCTAAAGTGTATGTAAAACGAAAACATAATTAAGTGAAATAAAGTGAATCCACCTATCGCTAGTGTACTAAATGATTGAGCTTGCAACAGAGTAACTGTAGAAAAGTAATAAAGGGTACGACATAAATTAAATATTATATATTATAAATTATTCAATTCTGTGTACATGCAATAGCTTACGTCATTTCATGATCTACACGAAGCGCCCAATACGTTATATTTTCTGACGCTAAAACACACAATATATATATTTATACACGTTCAGTCCGTGATAGGACTTCGATGAAATGCACAATGTAATTAAGATATAGAGCTCAGCTTTTAGTTTTCTTATTGAAATATATTTATATACACAGGTAAAATTGAATGTTTTGAAATTCCTATTTAAATGTAACATTTAATTAAATGCTGAACGTTATCAGCAAATCTACGGGAAATTACGCCTGAATTATTAGCATTTTCAATGATTACATCGATCCAGCAAAAGCATAGTTCCAAAAGGAAGCTTTCCATTAGGCTATAATTGGTTAACTACCGCACAAAGTCTACCATTTCATTAGTTAAGATTAAATATTCTTGTGGATTACTAATTAGAACCAACAGCCGAGTCGTCTCTACATCTGAGTGATGTTGCAGATAGTTGATGTTTTATAATGACATATCTAAGGAATCTGCAGTAGGTATTCAGATACTACAGACAGAAACAGGTGGTTGGCATTTTAGCGTTTATGCAATAATCAGTTCAGAATGGTTCACAATAACATACATTATGTATATACAACAGAAAAAACATATCGTTAGAAATAAAATGAACTACAAATAGTGAATAAGCAGACACTAACTGTAACCATTTACATGTACCCCATTAATAGTCATGTAAGTAATAATATCATCATTAATATTTATCAGATTTATTTTTATAATGGCACCTGTATCCATGCTTATAAATGTTTTTAGTTGAGTCTGAGTTCGTTCTCAAGTTTTTGATTGCCTTTCGCACCAATCAAAAGCTTGAGAACGAACTCAGACTCAACTACAACGCTTTATAATGGCACATGAACACGGGAATGTTTGGTCAAGGCGGAAACTGTAGAATCATTTCTATAATCAAAAGCAAACATAATAGACACTGATAAGATGGTTCCTAGACGAGCCTCTGATATGGGTCTACTATGTTTGCAAAGGCGTATAAAGGCATATTTATGGAGTTAATGGCCAGCATATAAGTTGCCGTCTTCAAAAAGGATCAAGAGATGCGTATGAGGTTCAGTATCTATTTCTTTTTTCTAGCCAAAACGTTATTAAATCTGAGTAGTTTAATACACACATATATGTTTTAACCCTTTCCTCAATAAATACGCCTTTCTACGCCTTTGCAAATAAAGTAGACCCAGATCAGATGGCTCCTATAGGAGCCGTCTGATCAGGGTCTGCTCAGTTTGCTTCTGATATAATATAGATATAATTCTTCCGTTTCTGCCATGACTACAAGTTCCTTTGTCCATGTGATATTATAACTAATTAATCCAATTAATATTCGTGATGTCATTATTTCTTACATGAATATTCATGGAGGAAAGGGTTAAACACCAGTGTATTGTTTAATGCAGGACGGGGGTACATGTAATACAGGAAGAAGATCCTAATGGAGCATTTTGCATGACATCCGTACTGAATTAAATTACCACCTGCCTCTACCATGTAGAAATAGACCTGTTGTTGGGTGTTACGTTAGAGGGGTTTCGCGGCATACTTAAAACTCCAATTACCATATTTCCTAACACGAATAAACCAATATCAAATTATAAACAGAATAACACCTTATTTGGGGCTGATCATATGGGGGTAGAATATGAACTTTAGCAGGTTGTAAAAACTTAAAGAGATACAAACTGAATGCTGATCCAAAGCCAGATTGCTCAGTCATTGTGAATTAGGGACCGAATGTAAACTGTGCACTTAAGAAATGAATGACGTGCTCCCGGTGTTCATGAGGTTATGCAACGCATAGCTTTACGAGCAAAGTTAGTGAAGCCCGAAGGGCTTCACGTAAATCTTTGCTCGTAAAGGTATGCGTTGCATAACCTCATGAACACCGGGAGCACGTCATTCATTTCTTATATTTATATTCCATTGTATTTCTTATATTTCAACGGATCGGGTATTGAAATGAACGTTCATGGGAAAATGCAACTTTCTTTTTAGAATAAGGTTATATAAGGACGTTGCAGGGCGAATGTAAATATACACTTTTGATTCAGGAAGGGATGTGCATGGGTGTTACGTGTGTGTCTGTTCGTGCATGTATGTGTGTAATGCATGTACTATGTTTGTGTAAATACACGTGTACATGTGCGTGTCTTTGTGTATGTGTGCGTGTGTGTCTATATTCAAGTGTATTGTCAGTGTATGTATTTGTGTAAGTGCATGCGTGTAGATTTAATGTGTGTGTGTGTGTGTGTGTGTGTGTGTGTGGATGTGCATTGTTGTGCGTGTTAGTATTTGTGTATGTGCATGTGCTTATGGTCGTTCGCATGTGCGTGCTCATGCCATGTGCGTGCTCGCACGCGCGCGCGCGTGTGTGTATGTGCGTACCCGCGCGTGCAGGGATTCGAAACCGATACATTCCGCACATTGTGTGGAAGTGGACAGATATTCGGCAAAAAGGCTCCGTTGTATTGAATGATCGAAGTATAGAGTTTTAAAACATAAGATGGATGGCTGAACTCTACTCAGTAAAGATGGGCTTTTTGAACTGTTTGCAAACATGTTAGACCCTGATCAGAGAGCGCCTGTATGAGCCGTATGATCAGGTTTGGCTTTGTTTGCTTATGGAATAACATAGAACTACAGTTTTTCTTGTTTATGATGCCATTATAAAATTCAGCTAATTTATATTCATACAGTCATTGTTTCAGACAGGAATATTCATAGAGTAACGGGTTAACAACCATTGTTTTGTTAAAAAAGACGTCTGCCGTTTTAATACGATATTGACATGCCATTGAACAGAATTCTCATTCCGTTCCTATACTATACAATAACCATATAACATTATTTTCCACCGAGGCACGGAAATCAAATGTCTTTTTTCGCAATGCTTAGCATCTTTCGTCACACATCCACAGTGCGTTAAAAGAAAATGTCATATTTTAACCCATTCTCTGCTGAATAGTTAAACCTCCTTTTGTGAATATTAGTTTAAAGAAAACGTTGTATCAAATATTATTGCTTAAGAAAAGTATTTGTACGACAAAGAGTAGAGACCCTGATCAAAGGGATCCTTCATGAGCTCCTGATCTTTTCTACACAGTTTGTCTTATATACGCTCTTCATGCGCACTCAGGGGTTAATTTAAATATCTTATTTCTTTACGCAACGAGAATAATTTTCCCAAGTGTAAGTAGTGACGAAGAGTAGTTCACCATATCTTCAGTACGGAGTGACACTCTGACATACATTTGGAAATAAATGGAACTACATTCTACTTTGCAAACAAATACAAACAGGATTATGTGCAACAGAAATGTACTTGGTGTTGAAAGCTTTAATCTTTAGCATCCTGCTTGAGAATCGTGGCGACCCTTGCAAACAGAGTAGAGCTAGTGGAGCCTGACCTCGCACCAGGATCAACATTGATTGCCATTGTCACTCTTATCACGTTTCTTGCCGGACGGCAATATTTACCGACGGGATTTGTATAGCTTGCTTAAAGCTTAACCCTTTCCTTCATAAATACGCCTCTCTACGCCTCTGTAAAAGTAACTTTCTGAAACCATTATGATAAATAGAGCATTTGCTCTATTTATCAAAATGGTTTCAGAACTATACAATTCTAAACTTTTCCTTTTCTCAAGTTAATATTCCTTTTCGCTAGATTTATTCAAAGAGGTTGGGTCTAAAAATAGCCTATGGAGTAAGGGGTTAAAGGTACCGATGCTGGCTACTGTTCCTTACTGCATGGTAGCGTTGTGACACTTTGGGCGAAACATTGAGGCCGTTAACAATCCGCATGCTGAAACAAATCTCTGATTTCCTGACCCTTTCCCTGACTTGAGGAAACTATTGACAACTTCAATCCTGAGGTAAATGGCGTCTCATCTGGACCCCAGCAGTTTGCAAATACCAGCTAAGACCGTATCATGAGCACAGTAGTAACCCCAATAGAAAAGCCATTTTATCATGGTTGCAAAACTGACACTTAAACATATGTTTTAAATGCGCTTTTGAACGCACATCTCCTGTGTGAAAAGAGCGCTATATAAATGTGGTACTAAACTACTAAAACAGGGCTACAGATATGACAAACTTCGTAAAACATTTTCAAAATTTTACCACCGTCATGTTCAGCAATTGTAATTTACGCACTTATTTCACATCCGGAGTTTTACGGTGATGTCATTTACAAACTTCGAAAAATTGTTGTACACACATATTTTGAAACTTTGTCAAACGTATAAAATAATTCATTAAAAAGGGCTATGACCCCTATATATTGCAGCACACTACATGCTTGGTAGTCGACCCCTTTACAGTTGACCATTATGCTTTCCTCTTTGATTTTGCGACGACAGAAACGACTTAATACTGTATGAAGATTTCCTCTTAAACCCGTTTACGGAGGGAGGAAATTGGACATTTGTATTTTACCAGTTCTGTCGTACCCCAAGTACATGTCTACGATGTCAAGTTTATTCTTTATCAAATAAAACAGTTGTACATATTTAGTATCCACTTGTATTTATATTTTCTTGTGATTTATCTTTTTAAAAAATATCTGTATAGAAATGTTTCATATATATTTCCCGTACTTTAAAATTATGACGTCATTTAAATGATGACGTCGCTTGATTATCACTTCCGTTTATTTTAAAATCATTTGGTCTTTGCAGACATCGTTATTAATGTTGTGAAGTTGTCTGGAGGCGGATTTTTTTTACATTTTGACTTTGGTGAAAGTGGGATAAGAACGAGGTTAGGCACCCGTAAACCAGGTTTAAGCCCCTAGTAGCCGTTTTTTGGCTACTGACCGTTCCAAGGCGGTACTCCTGCGTTCAGCCTATCGTATACTTTATCGTTTAATATGCTTAATGTCTAATGGTTTTCGTCTTTATATGCGTCCTATTATGTTTTGTCTTGTGACTGTACCGTTTCTTGTTTGATGGTGTTTGGTGCGGGGTCATTTCGTATGTGGCTCTCCCTGTTTGACTATATTTCCATATAATAATAATAAATGCAAAATAAATGCACGGAAGACGTCTTGGTACTATTTTTGATTTGAGTAAATAATCCATTAACTCAGAGCAATTGATTATTACCTGGATATTTCGGCTTTATCGCAAAGCCTTCGTCAACACACTGAGATGTGGTCAGTGGGTGTCACATGACTTTGAGTCGTCACGTGACACAAGGAGAGGTTCATACACTGCTGGCAGTTCGAATCCCTCGTCCCGGTTGAGTGATGGTCGCCGCTGTTTTATTAGAATGGCTTCTTTCATCCTACGTTTGAGATGCATATCCTCTGACGTAAAGACCTTGGTGTTACGAGGGTCAATGCGGTGACCAGTGGCTTCACAGTGTTCATGTAATGCTGAATATTGGCTTTAGACAATCGCTCTTTCATTCTTGTTTCTAGAGGTCTACCTGTCTCTCCAACATTGTCATGTATGCATTGCTCGCACCTCACATAATACACCACGCCACATTTCTTCATTTTGTCCGTCTTGTCTTTCACATGTGTGATTTGGGAGCGAATCGAGTTGAATGGACGGTGGTACATGTATACCCTGTGTTGTTTAATATTCTGTGCAAAGTTTCTGACGTGCCTCGGATATAGGGGATACCGAATTTTGGTCTGTTTTTGTTTTGCTGGTGTTGTTTCTTGTCTTTGTTTGGGTGTTTGTTAGGAATTGTGATTACCCGTAGTACACATTTGACATGGTATTTTTCCTTCTTTTTGTCTGAGTCCTTTGTGACTAATTCATCAGCTCAAAGGAACAAAGTTCTTACCACAGATATATTGTGCTATAGGTGGTGATTTGAGCCAAAATGTAACTATTGGTCAGTGTGAGTGGGCTTCTTGTAGACTGTGACTTTAGTGTACCCGTCATCTTTGATATGGACACATTTGTCAAGAGATGGAATTTTGCCATTGATGTGCTTGTCAATGGAGTTTAAGTGATTAGAGAACTCTTCTATGTGGTACTTATGACGGTTGGTCATGGTATCATCCACATATCTAAACCACATGGAGGGTTGGTTTCTGGCTGTGTCCAATGCCTCTTTCTCAAAATAATCCATGTAGAGGTTTGCTACAATGGGAGAAACCGGTGACCCCATGGCTGCCCTTTGTTTCTGTTGGAAACAGTGTCCGTTATACATGAAATGGGCGCTGTTTAGTGCCACTCCTAGGAGGTCACAAATGCTGTTTACTGTAAGAGTAGTCCTGTTGTGTAGCTCGCTGTCATGTTCCAGTTTTTGTTTTATTACTATCATAGCTTGCTTCACCGGAATGCTAGTGAACAGAGCTGACACATCGTATGACACGAGTTTGTTAGTGGGAGATACTTCCAGCCCAATGATCTTCTGAACGAAGTCGACACTATTTACAATGTGGTGTTCTGTCTTGCCAACTATGGGACCAATGACTGTGGCTAAATATTTGGAGACCTGGTACATGACACTTCCTGTACTTGACACAATAGGTCGAAGGGGCATCCTTCTTATGTATTATGGGAAGGCTGATTCAGAGGTGGGATAAGTCTCTTCTTAAGTTTTCCATTCATTTGGTTGTCTTTTTAATGTCTTTTAGTTTGGATATTAATTTATTTTTTATGGCTTTGGTGGGGTCATACTTGAGCGGGACAGTTATTTTGTCAGTTATCAGTTGATTCATTTTTTATCATATTCTGATCGATTGTGAACCACTGTAGTACGACCTTTGTCTGCAGGGAGAATAACCATGTCCTTGTCTTTGCCTAACTTGGAAAGGACTATCCTTTCCTTATTTGTCACATTGCTTTTCAGGGGCTTACTGGTTTTCAGAATTGTCACTACGTCTGGTCTTAAACTGTCTGCTTCTAACTTCTCTGACAGTTGGCTACATGCTGTTTCAGTAGATGTTATAATTTCATCAGTGGGGATTTTGGGAGGGGTAACACAAAAGTTCATACCTTTTTGGAGTACAGAGTGTTCGTCTGCCTCTAATATACTGTCCGATAGGTTTACTACTCACTTGGGGGTATCAATGGTCTGCTTACCCCCCCCCCCTCTTCCTTCGAATTAAAATCATTCCTCTTCGCTAAAAGACGGTCGTATTTGTTGCACTGGTGTTGATAACATGTTTCGAACGACCTCTCGTGCGCATGCGTGAAAGCTAGTTTGGTTTTCGACCACAGATCCGGTGATAGTTTCGCATTCAGAATTTGTTCAATGTATGCAATATCCTGTTCAATCTTGTTGAGAGTAAATTCCGTTTGTTTCACTCTTACTTGTAACAGTTGATTTTCGGCATTATGAATGACTTTTTGAGCTGCGAATTTTCAATTTCAAGCTAGTTAGAGTGATGTCATGACGACAGCAAATGTTGAAATGTAGGTGATTTTTCCATCGATCTTGTTTTTCGTGTAGTTTCTCTCCTTGTCTGAACGTTTTGAGGACTTCGCGTCCATGAGTAGTACTTCCTTGTTTGCGAAGAATACAACAAAATGTGGTCACATCTCAGTGTGTTGACGAAGGCTTTGTGATAAAGCCGAAATATCAAGGTAATAATCAATTGCTCTGAGTTAATGGATTATTTACTCAAAAAATGGACAATCCAGAGCAAGAGAACAACCTTCATTGCTGTGTCAATCCTCAAAATATAGAGACTCGCGTACGCTATACTGTCTTGTTGCAATAGTGATTATGCGTCCAAATTGTACTTGTAAAGGATGCATGGCCTGTCCCATGAGAATATAAAATGTGCCTTTATGGCATTTTGTCACGCAGCTATTGAAGAAATAATATGTTTGAAATAGCTATCTTTCAGAATGCATCCTTCAGGCCAGTTATGTTCTTAAAATGCATACAAATCTTATTATACTCATAAACACGGCATTCACCGAACCCTATGGTTTACTTCATAAATACGCCTTTCTACGCCTTTGCAAACAGAGTTGACCCAGAACAGACGGCTCGTGTATGTTAGTGTCTGCTCTGTTTTGCTTTACATATAATATAGGTACGATTCTACAGTTTCTGTCCTAGCCAAGACTTCATGCGTCCATATGCTATTACGATAATAATTCTAATTAGTAAAGGTCCAGATAAGATGCGTAAATTAAAACATTTGTAATAATAACTCCTTTATTTCCCCACCAATCCCTATGCTGTGAGTCTTTAGAATCGTCTCTAAAGAGTAGTCAAACATTGGGTTTAGTGGACAAATGACGATTTTAGTATTTGAGTATCGGTTGATATGAATTAATATTCATGATGCCATTTATTTCTTATATAAATAAAAAATGTAGAACCTCTCCTAAGCGGCCATTAATTTATTGAACATTTGAGTCTTAAAACGCAGGTGGTTGCTTAATGCAGGGCAAAAGTAATGCAGACAGCTCCTGTATGAGCTTTCTGCATTACTTTTAACCTGCATTAAGCTACATGTACCACCTGCCGTACAGACCCATACTTATCCCTTTTATGACGACCGCTTAGGGGAGATTCTACTGTATTCACGGAATAAAGGGTTAGGAGATGCTGATTACATCGTCATAGATAGAAGACATCTTCTAAACGTTTGTTGTAGACTCTCTATGATTTCTCTAAGACCTGATCAAAGTGCAAAACAACAACTGTTTTACTGTTTCGAAAGGTAACCACGGTTATACTGAACGGTCGTCTTGGTGCATGCTATCCTCGATGTGTTGGTGATATTCGCATATAAACATTTTCTAGCAGAAAACAAACTATGCAGGAAAGCAAAAATATACATGTGTGTGCTTCGTGTACATGTGTGTTGTCCTACTAACCGTGTTTCAGCCATAAATACAAGCAAAGTATTGTACTGATACACTATGATAATATGCTGCAAAAACACACGCCATGTTGCCCCCAGTCACATTATAAACTAACACTATAAGTCGACCAGACATACTTTGTAACGGTTAGTAAAATCCTGGGTGGTTTGTATACTGATTAATTTCGGATCTAACAGTTAAGTATTTCGCTGCCAATGGCTATGAGAATGTCTTTGAAACAAAACAAGAACAAATAAAACAATTAATCAGACGACACATTTTGCAGATGATAATATTTGGCAGTTAATGCCCCTGAATTGTGTTTTAGCTCATGTCATTCAGTATCGTAGTAGCTACTCACTTTTGTATCAAGTTAAAATTCACACTTAACCCGCTGTGCAAACTCTCGGTTCGATCGAGTATTTTTAGTATTTACTATATTTACAGTAAAACCCCTCTTAACCGGAATTCTAGTAGAGAAAAATGTAGATACTCAGGCAGGTGACTGCCTAATACAGGGTTAAATCATGCAGAAAGCTCCTCGAAGAGGAGTTTTACTGTATTGACCGAATGTCACACAGCTTTGATCGTGAAGAGACTCCGAGTCACGTGGAAAGCGGGGTTAGGGTTAAGGTCATGCAGTTTATACTGCAGGTGTAACGAAGTAAAGTGACCCCCATAGAATACTGACCCCCCGGTCACTATACTTCAGAAAAAGCGCCCCCCTTTCTGAAAAATATCGACTCCCCTCTGAAAAATAGTGACCCCCTCCGCGATATATCTATAAAATATTGACCCCCGCCCCAATTATTACTAACAAATTAGTAACCATTGCAAATACTTGAATACCTAATATTGTTGCGGCTGCAGTTTTGTTTTTTTGTTGCTGCAGCATCAGGTGGGTGGGTATGTGTGGGTGTGTGGGTGTGGTAGCGTGTGTGTGTGTGTGTGTGTGTGTGTGTGGGCGGGGGTTAAACGAAATTTAACGGAAACACTTTATTATTTAGAAACTGTCAATATTTTGAAAAATGTTGACACTAGCAGATGAGTGACAGTGGGTGTGAAGTAGTAGTTGTATTAGTAGAAGTAGTGGTAATATAACTTATTTTAAGGGGACATTTACAATGCATTTTGAGTATAACAGCCTTTTCTGTGCGATCTAATAAATGGTTCTATACTTCTAACAGCGACCGACCTTACTTGTCAAATGATGTTTTTAAATCTTTACAGTAAGTAAACTGTTCTTTTTATAAAGGCAAATACTACTACTTGTGTATTTTATTTTGTACCCTTGAGTAATAATTCCCAATATAAACGAACACAAACGCAAATTAAGTTCAATTGAATATAAAAGGATAAAAGTTGACGATTAATCTCAGTCTGATTGGCAAACTGTTTTGAAACTCAACAGGTGCTGATATTTTCGATGTCATACATTTGACTTACTAGGCAGCCACAAATAGGTGACGAACACACAAGGAAAACTATCTTCTCTAGGTTATGTTATGAATAGAATATAAGATTCGTGTTCGTGATTTATTGGATCTATTAAACTCGTCCTTTTAGACAAAAATAAACACGCAACAAATCTTTGCTGTGTAGTTTTCTACAAAGCTCGTTTAAAACAAAAGTAAAAACATTATGAACAACTAATCTAATGTTTATTATCTGCAGAGGACAATGGCCTGTTACAAATGTACACACTATATTGCTATGGTATATGTCACACGTGCTTGACCTTTTATATAAGAAAATCAACAGCATCTCTTCGACAATAATTGACACAATTCTCTATAAATTAAATTGTATTCCGATGTTGTGTAGGGGTGTGTGGGTGCGTGCGGAAGGGTGTTTATTTACTATAAGTGATTGTTACGTGCATGTGTGTGTGTACATGCGCGCGCGTGTGCGTGCCTGCTTGCGTGCGTGTGTGTGTGCTAGTCTGTACGAACAATGATACAAGTCGTATTACTTGGCGTCCATTGTGCGCATTAGTCATGATATATTAAACGGGGCTCAAAATGATATTACTAGGGGTCACACATCTGTAACAATTATGACAAAGGTTAAATATTTTTTTCGAAATACGTGAAACCCTTTCTTTAAAGTATACTTGAGGCAAATTAAAGTTGCTGGTGTTGTTCAAAATATCACGAAGGTGGCCAAAGCATTATTACCGGGGATCATTATTGTTTAAAAAATACTGACCGGGGGTCGATATTCTTCAGAAAATGTGACCCCCTGTGTACAAAATACTTGGGTTCAGTTAGCATGGCGCGCATTAGCCATGATATGATAAACAGGGCTGAAATTGCTCTGACCGGGGATCATGACATCTGTAATTATGACCAAAGTTAAATAGTTTACGAGTAAAGTTAAACCCTTTCTTTAAATTATACAGGAGGTAGATTAAAGTCGCGGGAACTGTTCAACATATCATGAACGTGTGTCAAAGTACTAGGACCGGGGGTCGCTATTTTTTAAGAAATACTGACCGGGGGTCGATATTCTTCAGAAAATGTGACCCCCTATGCACAAAATACTTGGGTTCAATCAGTATTGCGCACTTTAGTCATTACAGGATAAACCCGGCTGAAATTGCTATGACCGGGGGTCACTACATCTGTAAGAATTATGACACAGGTTAAATAAAATCGAGTAAAGTTAAATTCTGTCTTAAATTATACCAGAGGTAGATTAAGTTGGCAGGAGTTGGTCAACATATCATGAACGTGTATCAAAGTACTATGACCGGGTCGCTATTTTTTAAAAAATACTGACCGGGGGTCGATATTCTTCAGAAAATGTGACCCCCTGTGTACAAAATACTTGGGTTCAGTTAGCATGGCGCGCATTAGCCATGGTATGACAAACAGGGCTGAAATTGCTCTGACCGGGGATCATGACATCTGTAATTATGACCAAAGTTAAATAGTTTACGAGTAAAGTTAAACCCTTTCTTTAAATTATACAGGAGGTAGATTAAAGTCGCGGGAACTGTTCAACATATCATGAACGTGTGTCAAAGTACAATGACCGGGGGTCGCTATTTTTTAAAAAATACTGACCGGGGGTCGATATTCTTCAGAAAATGTGACCCCCTATGCACAAAATACTTGGGTTCAATCAGTATTGCGCGCTTTAGTCATTACAGGATAAACACGGCTGAAATTGCTATGACCGGGGGTCACTACATCTGTAAGAATTATGACACAGGTTAAATAAAATCGAGTAAAGTTAAATTCTGTCTTAAATTATACCAGAGGTAGATTAAGTTGGCAGGAGTTGGTCAACATATCATGAACGTGTATCAAAGTACTATGACCGGGGTCGCTATTTTTTAAAAAATACTGACCGGGGGTCGATATTCTTCAGAAAATGTGACCCCCTGTGTACAAAATACTTGGGTTCAGTTAGCATGGCGCGCATTAGCCATGATATGACAAACAGGGCTGAAATTGCTCTGACCAGGGATCATGACATCTGTAATTATGACCAAAGTTGAATAGTTTACGAGTAAAGTTAAACCCTTTCTTTAAATTATACAGGAGGTAGATTAAAGTCGCGGGAACTGTTCAACATATCATGAACGTGTGTCAAAGTACTACATGTATGACCGGGGTCGCTATTTTTTTAAAAATACTGACCGGGGGTCGATATTCTTCAGAAAATGTGACCCCCCTATGCACAAAATACTTGGGTTCAATTAGGATTGCGCTTTAGTCATTACAGTATAAACACGGCTGAAATTGCTATGACCTGAGGTCACTACATCTGTAAGAATTATGACCAACGTTAAATAAAATCGAGTAAAGTTAAACTCTTTCCTAAATTATACTGGCGGTAGATTAAGTTCGCAGGAGTTGTTCAACATATCACGAACGTGTGTCAAAGCACTATGACCGGGGGTCGATATGTTTTTGTAAGATACTGACCGGGGGTCGATTTTCTTTCAGAAAATGTGACCCCTATGAACAAAATACTTGGGTTCAATTAGCAGTGCGCGCTTTAGTCATGATATAATAAACGCTGCTCAAATTGCTATGACCGGGGTCACTTCATCTATAATAATAATGACCAAGGTTAATTTTTTTCGAATAAAGTTTAACTTTCTTTAATTATACTGGAGATAGATTAAAAAGCACTATGACCGGGGGTTGCCCTTTTTTAAGAATATTGACCAGGGTCGATATTCTTCAGTAAAAGTGCCCCCTTTCTAAATAATACATTTGTTCTAATGAACGTTGTGCACAATGGTCAGTGATAAAAAGGGCTCAAAATGCTATGACCGTGCGGTCACTAGGTAGGTAGGGTAGGGTAGGGTAGGGTGGGTAGGTAGGTAGGTAGGTAGGTAGGTAGGTAGATAGTAGTATTTAAAGTAGTAGTAGTAGTATAGGTAGTAGTAGTAGCAGTAGTATAGGTAGTGGAAGTAGTACAGGTGGAATGTAGTAGGCAATAGCAGAAGTAGTACTAGGAAGTAGGAATAGTAGTAGTAGCAGTTGTAGCAGCAGTAGTAGGTGGATGGGTTTGTGGGTGGTTGGGTTTGTGCTTGAGTGGGTGGCTGGGTTTTGGGTGGGTGGGTTTTTTATTGGGTATGTGTGAAGGTAGGTAGGTAATAGGAGGAGGTATAGGAGTAGTAGTAGGAGGAGTAGTATGTGTAGTTGTGGGATTAATAGTAGTAGTAGTAGTAGTTGTAGTAGTGGTAGTAGTAGTAGTAGTAGCGGTAATTATAGTAGTAGTAGTAGTGACGGTGGTGGTGGTGGTAGACGAAGCAAACACAACAACAACAACAACAACAACAACAAAAATATTATTTCCCACTTCGCTAAAATAATTCAAAAGGCATGATGTCGAACACTTATGTTGCCTCACTTCGATGAGACTTATTTCAATTAATTTCAATAGGTGATACATTACAAATGTATTCAAAATATGGATATGATATATGGCATTGCACACAGCATTGACCATACAAAAATCCACTGCCAAATGAAGTTTTGTTTAGTTTTACAGTGACTGACACAATGTTCCATCCATGAAATTTTAAGTTAGAACTTAGATTATTGAAATTTTAACAGCTATTTACGTTTTGTAAAGTGTCAGATAGAAGTCAATACAACATTTTACAATTCATTAAGTGATCTCTTCATATATACATGTGTTCCTACGTGCGTGTGAGTGTGTGCGTGAGTGTTTGTGTGCTTGCATGTATGAGAGTGTTTCGAAGTGTACGTGTAAGTATCGGTATATGTGCGTGCGTGCGTTCATATGTGTACCGGTATGTGTGCGTACATGCGTTCGTGTGTGTAATTGTGTATGTACATGCGTGTTGTGTGTGTGTGCGTGCGTGCGTGCGGGCGTATGTTTTGTTGAAACAAAGACAGGGAGTCACTATTCTATGGGGGTCGCAATTCTTCGTAAGGGGTCAGTTTTCTTCGTGTGCAGGGGTCGTAATATTATGACCGGGGGGTCAAAATACTATGACCGGGGGTCACTATTTTTTAAAAAATACTGACCGGGGGTCAGTATTCTATGGGGGTCACTTTACTTCGTTACACCGGCCCGCCGCTGGTAACTAGACTGTTTAATTGGGTTTGGTTAACTAATGTATTTACGGAAACATCAAAACAATTTTCGTAGAAATGTAGTCTGTCTATTTCTCTTAGTCTTGGCACTCATGCTGGTTTATTAGAATCATTATCCTATACTATCCTTTCATAAAACAACACTATTTGTGCCAGAAACAGCATCATAACTATTAAACAGGCACGTGTCCACCAAACCCTCTACGTCAGTGTGTTCAACACATTTCATTAATCCTTTCGGCGCCAAAATTCTAATTGTCGTTTGAAAATCAATTTTGTTAAATCATTCGGTAAAATAAGGAATTGAGACCAATAAATGCAAATTTCAAAGGAATAAGGCAAAGAAATTTAGTTTGAGACAAAAAGTGAAGTCCCTGATCAGACGCCGCCTTGAAAAAAGCGGCGTCTGATCTTGGACTGCACTATATGTCAATGTGCATTTTTGCGACATTGGCGGTGAAAGGGTTAAACACAAACACTATTTTGTTTTAAATGGGGGATACAACAGTTGTATGAAGGATTCAAACTTGAGGACCCGTATGTCCAATCGATGACAATTATGCTGACGTGAAACGATATGAAAAACAACGTAATCATTGAAATGATTAGTTACTTGTATGGCTACTTTCCTCAAATTAAACTCGTAGACGCAATAACATAACTGTAGTCTGTTGAAATAGGAGTATCACAGCAATGTAAGACCTAATATTTTCAAGATAATATTATTGAAGATAGTATTCTTCTCAGGTCTAAGAAATGTTTGGCCGCATTGTTGTTCACAAAACTCGATCAGAAATACAGTAGAGTCCCTCTAAACCGGACTTCTACTAGAGAAGAATTTAGATACTTTTAGGCTGGTGGCTGCTTAATGCAGGGTGAAAGTCATGCAGAATGCTCCAAGTAGTAGAATTGTCTGCATGACTTTCATTCTGCATTAACCCATTACCTCATAGCCTATTTTAGATACAACCTCTTTGAATAAATCTATCGAAAAGGAGCATTAATTAGAGAAAAGGACACTTTTAGAATTTTGTAGTTTGAAACCATTGTGATAAATAGAGCATTTGCTCCTATAGGAGCAAATGCTCTATTTATCACAATGGTTTCACAAAATGACTTTTACAGAGTCGTCAAAAGTCGTCAATATGAGGGAATGGGTTAAGCACAAGACCGAGATTTTTATTGACTATATTTTATTCAGTGTCTTGTTTCCACTTTAAAACAGTTACCATAAATCTTCGCCATTTCAAACTGTACTAACAATAACTTACTGAAAAATACCCTCATAGACCTCTACCCCTTAGAAAACATCGGTATGTCATAAAAATACACATGCTTTCTAATTTATCGGTTTCTTATCTCTCGGATGTAAAGGTCGAAGCTATTATACTAGACAAAGGAAGCATACTAACCAAAATATCATAGGTCGGCTCCACTTTTTCCTGAGAGTATCCCTCTTCACGCCGTATAGTCAGCACATACCGTTTCTTACCAGTGTAGTGGTGCTTGTTAAATTCGTATGTTGTGAGCGTATCCGTGAGTACCTCAGAGCTCTGCAATCAGTTTGGATCCAGATGAGAGGCCCAGTGAATCCAGACGAGAGGCCCAGTGAATCCAGACGAGAGGCCCAGAACATCCAGAATAGAGGCCCAGTGAATCCAGACGAGAGGCCCAGAACATCCAGACGAGAGACCCAGTGAATCCAGACGACAGGTCCAGTAAATCCAGACGAGAGGCCCAGTGAATCCAGACGAGAGGTCCAGTAAATCCAGACGAGAGGCCCAGAACATCCAGAATAGAGGCCCAGTGAATCCAGGCGAGAGGCCCAGTACATCCAGATTACAGGCCCAGTAAATCCAGAATAGAGGTCCAGTTAATCCAGAATAGAGGTCCAGTGAAACCAGACGAGAGGCCCAGTACATCCAGACGAGAGGCCCAGTACATCCAGAATAGAGGCCCAGTAAATTCAGGCTCCAGTTTGGATCCAGACTCGAGACCCAGTAAATAATCCACACTAATGGCCCAGTTTGGATCTAGACGAGAGACCCAGTAAATCCAGATGAGAGTCCCGATTTTGATCCAGACGAGGGGCTCAGTAAATCGCCGATGTATCGACGTATTATCAGGGTCTAAACAGCTCACACTCTGCTAGTGGTTTTGAAATAAGTGTATTAGTGTTTATTAACCCACTCTGGATGTGGGAAATGAGTTCAATGTCATTTGCAAACAGTGTAGACCAAGACCAAAAGGTTCCTATAGGAACCCTGTGATGAGGTTATCAAACTATATTCACAGCCAGATTAGAATAGGTATGTTTCAGCAATATGGTGTATGCATTTCATGTGATATGTGTTGGGGTACATCGTATGGTATAACAAAATGGTCTTATAATTCCGTAACGTTGAAATATTAGTTTTGCGATATTTGCATTATTTTCATTTTTTATTTCCATTTAACAAATAATAAGTCTTACTAACACGGAAAATAAATGCCACATGCACCATGCCTGTTATCGTTAAAACAGGGGCCATATATTATATCCCATGTAAATGCATTTTACTTAACCCTTTCTCTCATAATAAACGCCTTTTCACGCCTTTGCAAACAGAGTAGACCCAAATCGGAGAGCTCCTATAAGTACCTACTGTTCAGAGTCTGCTATTTTTGCTAGCACAATTATAATGGATCTGACTGTACAGTTTATTTCAATACACTCCTTGGCTATCATACACATAATTTTATTAACCCATTTATCGTTGTATATTCATGTAAGAAAAATGCCACCATGAATATTTCTTAGCTGGAGTTTTATAATGGCATATTGACACAGGACGTTTTGACCCAGAAAGAAACTGTAGAATCAGATAAACAGTAACCCCCCCCCTCTAATGAGGTATAATTCTGGGTCTCAGGGGCAGGTGGTAGCTTAATGCAGAACGAAAGTAATGCAGACAGCTCCTACAGGGTTTTACTGTAGAATGGTTATACTGACTATTATACCATATGAAAACAGAGCAGATCCTATCCAGACGGCTTCTATATGCAAAATGTTATGCCTCTGTCTGCAAATGCGTGAAAATACGTTTATATGAAGGAAATGGTTAATATCCAATTTGTCATTTCTGTCACGAAATGAACAAGGAAAATACGTAACTGTTATCCCGCTGTAAAAACAATGTCTGCTTGAATTAGGATCTGATACAAATATGATTACAGTAAAACCTCTCTATATCAGTCACTACAACATCAAGTATTTTGTGTTAAAGCCAGGTGGCTGCTTAAAGCAAGGTGAAAGTAAAACAGAACGCCCCTATAGGAGCGTTCTGTTTTACTTTCATCTTGCTTTAAGCAGCCACATGCCCTAAATGCAAACTAATTAACACAATTAAGTGGCCGTTATAGAGAGGTTTTACTGTACTTGCTATTCCATTAAGCTTTAGAGAGGCACATACCGAGTGTCAAACAATATGGATTCTGATAAAACGATAAGACGCGGTGCAGAATGTCTGCAAATGAGTGTCAGGTGGCTATTAGCGAGACAAGGATTTACGCGAATGTCTTGATTTAATAGCAATGCCAACAGTCTAGATCCACATGAGACAGTTTGGGAGGATTACAACATTGTGATACTCTCACGCTGGTTTGGAAATGGGCTGCAGACAAATAGTACGTGTAAAGCTACCGTTTTCAAATTAAAAAAAATTGGTATGATTTCCCAGCAACGAAGTTATGATTGTTTACTGGAATCCGATTTTCAGTCCGTCTACCCTTCCCTCTGTCCACCCCACTTATCTGCTTCATTATCTTTCCGTTCATTCATTCGTCCAACCGTCTGTCGTAGACGAAAAATTGCACAGGCTTCCTAATATACAGTTCTGTGCTAAGTTTGATGAAAACGTGATATTGTTTGTCATATTTGTGAGAACCGATGCACACTTGAATCCATTCGGTATTACGGGATTTATTGGCATAGTTTCCATTTATCACAATATAAGACTAGTAGCCAGTAAGAGGTAGTGTAGGGTATGCTTTATCATTATCAGTCGTTGCATATAGTTATGTAGCTCATCTTTAGCTCCAGGACGTTTTATTGTCATGTTCCTTTACAATTAATGTTAAACATGGAAATGTCAATACTGATCAGTAAAAAGTAAAAGTACCTAGTTATAGTCTACTTCCAGTCCGAATGACCGCTCGGTCGACTGTACAATTACTCCCCTGGTCATTGAGCACTGCTAACATATGGCGCAATCATGCAGCCGCAGTACCGGCAAAGACTCTCACAGGTACCCGTTTTACTCCTTTGGTGGAGAGGAGATGCGGCTGGGAGACACTGAAAAGCGTCTCTGAAATTTCCGGGTGGGACAGGGATTTGAACTCCGGGCATCCGTATTGGTAGTCAAGCGCGCTACCACTAGACCACCACAGAGCACATCCTCATTTTTTCCTGTCACGTACAGATATGTGGTTGTGGTGTTTTGTAGTGTTCATAGATTTTGTCTTGTGACTGAATGACAGTAGTGTAAAACAAAATATTCGGCGATATGTTATTGAATAATAAGAATATTATCTTTCATTTTGAATCTAGCATTTTCAAAGAAAATAGTTATTAAATATCACCGTACGTTATAAAATACCTAATTATTTTTTTTATATAATTACATGTAATGTTCCTTGTTCTCGACTCCTATTTTACAGGAGCATCTGTGTCAATATTACATACACGCATTCCGGATTTGATACTCACGAGAAGGTATCCAATACTGCTACAACACAATATAAACCAGTTGTATATTTTAATATTCAAGCTGGTGATGGCATACAGTTTAAATTTAGAACAAGGGACAGTTTTGTTATAAAGATAACAAAAACGCATACTGTCAACTCCCTTACCATGATCACTGGCACATATTTACAGATATCATCATATCATTGTTCTGCGGATACACATAATTTCATTAATCGGCATTAAACCAAAACAAAAACAATACACTGGAGTGTATCGGTAGTACTTTCACAAACACTTAAGGCAAGACTATTGCTCAAGAAATTCGAAAGGATCAGCTATTTAATATCAATAACGTGTTCACTTCTTTTAACCCTCCTAATAACGCCTTTTTGCGCCTCTGTAAAACTCATTCTTGAAGCCATTGTGATATATATAATAATGGTATCAAACCTACGCAATATCTAATATTCTCCTTGTCTATAGTTAATGCTCATTTTCGGTAGATTAGTTCAAAGAGGTTGGGTCTAAGGAGGGAACGAGTTAATGCAATAACACCAATTAGCTTATCTTATGTTCTATTTCATTACTTCTGATATGTTACGTCATACCAGTATATACCATTTGCATTGTCAAAACAAGTAAACGTTCATTTCTTCAACGTTAGCAAATTGCCTGCTACTCCCAAGAGTTAAAATTAGTCGCAATGCCATCTAGTCACCCCGCTCATGCGGATTGCCAATGATACCACAATGTTGGTTTAATTAATGTATAAGATTCCAGTAGGCTAGCCCTGAAGACATTAATCAGATGATGTTACTGTACCTGTTACAAGGGGCATAATGCATGTGTTCTGGCTCAAAGTTTTCTCGTTATATATTAGGTCGTTTATATAATAATAGTGATAAACCTATGCATTTTCATGGGACTAACTCTAAGACATTACAGTTTGGGCACACTTTGAGTGTATGGCGGTTTTAAAAGGGACATAATTCTGACAATTCGCACAAAAGGATTCTAGATCTAATAGTTTTAGTCTGAAGTCAATTCATTGCAATCATAATGGTGAACATAAGTTTGAAGTTTATGAGTTTATATAGATGCAAAATACATACGAATGTAAACACGCAGCATGATGTAGCATTTACTTTTGGAAAATGATGTGTGAACAAGTTAGTAATTAACTGCCTATTTATGTAACCCAATAGTAAAATACGGGGTGCTCCAAGTGTTTAGACCGACAAGATATACTGCAGAATTACATACCGGTAGCTAGTCTTTATTTTTTAGTTGCTTAGTCTGAAGACAAATTATGAAATTGCAGCAAAACGTATTTCTTCTGACTAAAAATACTTATTAAACACCCTCATTTCAACAATGCCCGTTTGTAACTTTCATTCTTTGACAAATCCTACTGGAAGGATAGTAATTTTATGCATTTCTGTAATCATTCCATTTAAACGATAACAAAAAATATACGAGAACGTGTTGAATATTGGACACTTGTATAAAAGTACAGTGGAATCTGCCTATATCGAAACATTTATAAATGAATAAGCATATGGGTCTATAAGAACAGTGACAGTTTCTTAACTCATTATTTCATAGGCTATTTTTAGACCCAACCTTTTTGAAATAATATACCGAAAAGGAGAATTAACCATAGATAAGGAGAGTTTTAGAATTGTGTAGTATTTGAACCTAGTGCAATTGCTCTATTTATCACAATGGTTTCACAATATGAATTTGATAGAGGCGCAAAATTGCGTCACTAGGGGGTAATGTGTTGCAGGACTGAAGTAATGCAGAAAGCTCACAGAGGAGCCTTTTGCATAACGCTCGACGTTTATTAAGTCACCACTGGACTTCAAAACCCCAACAATCGATTATATGACAACATATATTTATTACGGAATAACGGACAAACTGTTTCAAAACTACAATGTGCTACATTTGTCATTTGATAAGTAGCTTTAAATAACGGTGTTTATACCTGACTTACAATTAAGTTCCTCAGTAAAAGTACAAATATGCGTCATGCAGGAAACACCACATACAAAACACCACATTTGTTATCGCAAATGCTTTGGTACGTTATCATGCAATCGGTTTCCTCAAAAGTCTATTGAACAGGCTTTATGGACCTACATTGGCAATATTGCAACTGAGTCGTAATTCCCTAAGGATATAATTAATGACATCGTTATTAAGCTGAACTGTCTTCAGTTGCCTTGCGAATGTTGTTCTCTGGAGACCTCCAGCTGACAATAAAATGTGACTATTTTCAAAGTGTATTTTGCTTCGGTTATAAAAGTTATGTTTTTATAGTTCATTACGTAATGAAATACTAACATCTGCTCGTATCTACCGTTAGTAAATAGGCTTATTGCGAATGGGGCTACCTGGTTCAGGCGATGTGTAGAATCAACTCGGCATTTTCTCTCGATCCAGACCGTTTGCATAATTATCACATATGCAACACTAGCATCGAAAGGGTTAAGCGGTCACCTGTAATGGCACCCATTTATACTTATTCCTTAATTGGCACTATAAAATGCTATGTTGTTCGTCAATGAGCATTATATCCGAAAACATTAATGCATTTTTGTTCCTTTAGCAGAATGTGTGTATATTGCTTAGCCCATGTCAGTCGGTCGGTTAATCGCTAGACAAAATGGTTTCCGATTAATCAATAATTAAAGAATACTTTGGCATGATGGTCAAAGGTCAAGGTGACCCTGATCTTTAACATGGAATTAATTTTCACTTAATAATAGAGAAATGCACAGGAATATGATATTAAAACTTAAAATCCTAATTGTTCATAACTAGCACATGCCCCCGACTGATATTGATATTGGTTAAAGGTTCACATGTTCACAATGAGTTTCGTATACAGTGCTCCCTCCCTATAACGACCCTCTCAATAACGATTCACTCCTTACAACAACGCATGGCACTGTTTCCGAAACAAGGCCCCAGAAACAACATTTTTCCATCGTATTTCCTTTATGCCTCCATCAAACCCTATGTTGTGACCATTCTTTAGAATCGTCACTTTGTGACGATTCTAAAGAGTGGTCACAACATAGGGTTTGACTGAGGCATAACGGTTTTAGTTCTCGAAACTTATCTGGGGATCTGCAAACAAGCTAATTATATTTTATGTTCCCTCCCTATAACAACTCCCTCTGAACAACACATACAATCTTCGTATCCCAAAGGGTGTCGTTGTAGAGAGGGAGCACTGTACAAAATGTTTTATCAATAACTCGAGAATGTTTTGTTCTAAGTTCCTTAAGACGTTTGAGCTAGTCTTCGTATTCGGTAGAAAACTCATGTTTGGATGTTGGTTGTCCATAAAGAGTAGATGCACCATACATATTAAGAGGTCAATAGGTGAAAGTTCAATGTAAAAGGTCCAATTTTGAAAATGGGTCTTTGGCCATACCATATGAACTATTAGAAATAAGCGCATCATGTTTGACAGTATAGCTCATGTAGCAGCATACTGTGGATGCGGTAAATTAAGAGCAATGTTACGATTCAAACTCGTAAGTCATACCTACAGGTTGACTGTCATTGGGACATACCTGTGTTACAAACATATCTTGTTCAATATTTGTATAGTGATTTGATGGTGTTTATCAACTCTGTTAGTTGGAAAAACCATAATTATGTGCAAACCACTAAACAACCTCTTTGTTTAAGATTCTTTAATAGTTTGCATACTATGGCTCTCAGATACAGACATGAAGGAGTACATAAACGTAAGCATCCTGTCAACTACAACAATTTTATAATGTAATTGGGCCATGCCTATAGCAGCGCTGTTTTGTTGAACCCGATTAATTGGTTCCTGTCGTATTTTATATTAGATTTCACCACAGGTGAGATACTGGTAATTAGATCCATAGCTCCACCTACAAAGTGACCTCAATACTGCGTGTCTCAAAGTATTAACGTGATTTGATACACAATATATCGTCATAATTAAATATTGTCATCCAAGTATTGTGGCAAATAAAGTCTGATACGTTCGACACAATAACTGCAGATGGGTAGCCTTGTTTGGCTGCGGTGCCTACTATTACGGACTCTGAAAATTTTACGGTCGTTTTAAAACTATTATACTATAATACATTCCACTCCAAAAAAGGTATAATTCTGTGTTGTTAAGGCGAATACAGGTCTATAGCCTTGCACATCTCCTCTAGTTCTGTTTGCATTAGTTTCGTCCTGCATTAAGCAACCACTTGCTGTACTAGAACCCATGTTTTTCATAATATGGTTGCTAAAGATTGAAGATAACTGACCGGATAAAGCCAATGTTGCCTTTGCGGATAATAGAATATCACGACTTGCTGCTGCGAGGGAAAATAGACACGGAACATCAAACTCTGCAATCGTAGTCACAGATGATCATTGCGATGTCAGTGAATGCCTCTGTGCTTCCAGCGCCGATTTGAGGTGTCATGTTAGACGTCATAGAAGCACGCACAGATGAATCCATCGTCGGTTACCGATGGACAACCAGTAGTAGCAGTGGTCGCTATAAGATTATTCTACTGCAGTTCATGTCATATTGGATCGTACATCAGGCCACAAATGAGATGTTGGTAATTAACTCATCCGGTGTGATCTCAATAACAATATCAGTGTCTCAAACTATTAACCCTTTCCCTGTTCAATGTTTCTTACAAATTCCAATACCTACTGAATATTCATGGCAAAAAGGTAATTATGAAATATGGAAGGTGGAGCATTGTAGCCATTTTAGAATGTAAAGACACAGATCTTTTTCTCTTTGGAACTAGCATAAGCCAGTCCGTTTATTTACATTTTAACAATATAACAATATCACAGAGAGTATAGAAAATAAGAAAGTAAATCTAATGTTGTGTAATATTCAACTCAACCATTGTTCTACCGTCACCGAAGACAATCGTAAAACTTTGTGAGGAAGTAACATAGAATACCTTTACTATTGTAATATTTGATAAGTATGCTTAATTCATCCTTCAGTATGTAGGTTATGTTGCATGTTTTCGTCCGTCTTTCGCTGCTAAAGTATCCTTTATATAGAGAGAATCCTATGTATGAAAATAAGATGTTTACAAATTTGTATTCTTTCGATTCGATTTTGTATCCTGAGATTATGACTTTTAAGTTCCGAACAGGTTTTGTAATACCACAGCGGCTAAAGGCATCCGAGATGAGGTCCCAAAACTGGTTTAAATAGTCAAAATCAATGAAGAAGTGATTTAAATCTTCAATATTATTACAATATAAACAATTTGGAGAATTATATATCTTCCATTTACATAAATTTTCATTTGTAGCTATTATGTTATGCATTAATTTGAATTTATACTGTTTAACTCTATTGTCTACTAAAACTTTATTTATAAATGTGTATACTGTGTCCCAGCTTGTTTCTATGTTGAGTAAATCATTCCAATAAGTATGCAGGTATGGTATTTTGAATTTACGTTGAGTTAATTTACGCCTTATGTCTTTATTTGAAATATTTACAAATTCTATTCCGTTTACTTTTATTTCTAATTTTGTTTTAACTGTGCTCTTTCTTGAATTATCGTTTCTAACGCAGTTCAACCATGTTTTAGGGAGTGCAGCTTTTAGCGTATATAATTCAGTTATCCATGCCTTTTTCTCTATTAAGTTTTCAAAAATTAATGTATCGTTAATTTTGCCATCTTTTCCTAATATATCGTTAACAAAAATAAAACCTGATTTTATCCAGTTATTAAATATAAGACATTTTCCATTATGCTTTATATGATGATTTCCCCATAATATTTGTTGTCTTATGTCATAAAACGTTGTCGGTGTTGGAGATGGTGCTGTGTGTTTAAAGGAGATCCAGTTTTCAAGTAGAGTTTTATAGAAGATAGGTAGAGGTTTCCGTATTTTTGGTAATGACTTAAAATTATCTAAAAGTACAAAAATGAGTCATGCAGGAAATACCACATACAGAACAAACACTCGCCCGAACAGCAACACAAGGAAACAGCAAATGTACATGGGTAGAAAAAACAACAAGAGACGCACAAAGACAAAACAAACATTCAATAGGAGGAAGATGGAAGTACCGCCTTGGAACGGTCAGTGACAAAAGTCACCGGGGGTTTAAACCGGTTTATGGGCGCCCAACCTCACCCTTATTCCATCCCCATCCTAAAAGACAAACAGTGTAAATAAACGTATCCCCTCTCCGACTAATCTACAACAACCGCGACAGCAAATACAGTGGTAAAGTGCATGTATAACAAAAAAAACATTTAATTGAACATACTGTATCCACCTATCGCTAGTGTACTCAATGATTGAGCTGCAAACAGAGTAACTGTAGAAAAGTAATAAAGGGTACGACAAAAATGAAATAGTACAGATATCCGACGTTCTCCTTCCATTTCTGGATTTAAGAGGTCGCCTTCATAGAGTACTAAACCTTTCTTGTCGGCGTACATGCAAAGAGGCCAGCGTGATTGCCAACTGTAAAAGGGTTCACAACCAAACATGCAGTATGTTGTAATAATACAGGATCATATCCCTTTTTAATGAATTGTTTTATATATTTGATGAACAAAGTGAGAAAATGGGTATGTCCAATAATTCTACGAAGTTTGTAAATCACATCACCATAAAATTCAGGATGTGAAATACCGTGTCGCAAAAGTACCTTGAGATTACATTTGTACTTGCCAATAAGCGAGAGATTTCGATAGTAAAATTTAGAGAAAGTTTTTCTTAGTTTATGGTATCTATATCCTTGTTTAAGCAGTTTTTCAGTTAAAATGAGATTTCGACTGTTAAAATCGTCAATAGATGAACAAGCTCTAGCAAAACGAATAAGTTGAGATATATAAACCCCGTAAGATGGAGCACGGGGAACATCCCCGTCAAGATGAGGAAAATTTACAATATTAAAATCAAAATCATCTCTTTTGTCATATATTTTAGAAGAAATCATTCCATTATTAATTTTAAGGTCTAGGTCAAGAAACGCTGCATAATTGTCGGACGGGTTAGCTTTATTCAATTTGAGTTCTTTAGGATAAATTGTAGGAATCAGAGCATTAAAGAAAGGGTTATCTAAGTTAAAAATATCATCCAAATATCGACAAGTATCATTGAAGGCTTTTATAACATCTTCTTGTGATTGAGGATTCAAACTCAACATGAAATCTCTCTCATAGCAGTACAAAAACAAATCTGCGACAAGTGGTGCACAATTCGTACCCATGGGAATACCAATTACCTGACGGTATATAGCATTCCCATAACGTACAAATATGTTGTCCAAAAGAAAGGTTAGTGCTTCGCAAACTTCTGAGCAAGTCCAATTGGTGTAATACTTCATTTGCTCGTCAGTAAAGAAAGCTTTTTCAGCATTACATGCCAAGAATGATGTTTTTTCTCGGGCAAATACTTTCTGGATCAAGTTAGTAAGCTTATCCTTAATTAAAACATGAGGAAGAGTTGTGTACAGAGTAGAAAAATCGTACGTGCTTACAGTGGATGCAAGATACCTTTTGTTCTTAAGTTTGTTTAAGACTTCTGAAGAGTTCTTAATAGACCAGAAGAGATTTATTCCAGAATTTTCATAAGTCTTATCACCGTAAAATTTTAAATGTTCCTTTACCTTCGTTAAGCAAGAAGTCAAAAGTATAGACAATTTAGTAGTTGTACATGAACTAGAATTTGCAATGAAACGCGCTTTATATGTTTTTTTATGTAGTTTTGGTAACCAATACATAGTAGGAAGTTTATGTTGTGTAATTTTAATATCGGTTCCAAATTGTTCACACTTTTTGACATGGTCTGAAATGATGGTCTTTTCGTCAGTGGTAACTGAAATGTATGACTTGGTATTAGTAATTTCCTGCTTCAAGACATCGATATAATGTAATCGTCAAATAATAATCACATTATTTGATGCCTTATCAGCAGGAACAAAAACGTATTTTGAATGGAAATCCTGTAAACCCTTTTTAAGATGTCTAAATGAAGTTCTAGGTTTAGGTGGAAGAAGGTGTTTATTAGAGCTGTAAAAGGAAATGCGTTTATCAATTATATCAAAAATTAGTTTTTTCCAACAAGAAAGGGCAGTAGACTAAGTTCATTCTAAAAACTAATAGACTATGGCCGTATTGGTTTAAGAAATATTGTGGAATTACTTTCCAGTTAGCAACTTGTTTGTCTGTGAGGCACTTTATCCATTTCATTTTTAAAGTTTTCTGGTAACTATCTAAGTCAATCATGTCTAGGCCTCCTTTATTTCTTTCGCCTATTAATGTGAGTCGTTTGATTTTTTCGGATTTATTGTTCCAGAGAAATTTAAAAAACAGTGAATTTAATTGATCGACAATTGCAATTGGAGTATATGTAGATTGCATCAGATATGTAAATTTTGGAAGAAGTGTGGATTTTATTATTGTTATTTTACCGTAAAATGTAAGTTTTCTGCGGATCCAAAGATTGATATGATTTTTTACCTCTTCAATTTTGCTGTCCCAATTTTTTTCTAAACAAAGGCTATTATCATGTCCAAAATATACACCTAGCGTTTTTACATAATCGTTTTTGAATTGTATACTTTGAAATGAATCATCATTTATTTTGTGTTTTCCGAGCCAAATTCCCTCTGTTTTCTTTTTGTTTAATTTTAATCCAGAGTAGGTACCGAATTCCTCTACAATTGATATAGCATTTTCTATTTCCGTTTTATTTTTCAAGAATAATGTGGTATCGTCAGCTAGTTGTGAAATTTTTATATTATGAATATTGCCGTCCAGTTTCACTTCAATTCCATTAATATTACCACATGACCTAATTTTAATTGCTAAATTTTCTGCGATCACGACAAATAAGAGAGCCGATAAAGGACATCCTTGACGTATCCCACGTGATATATTGAAATAGTTCGATTTCCAGCCGTTATTTATAACGGAAGACATTATATCGTTGTAAAAGACTTTTACCCAGTTTATAAAACCGTCTTTGAAGCCAAAATATTTCAACACCTTAAACATAAAGTTCCAATCAATAGTGTCGAAAGCTTTTTTGAAATCTAAAAATAAGATTGCACCGTTTATGTCTAACATTTCACAATAATCTACCACGTCTTGTATTTGACGTATGTTAAAACCTATGAATCTATTTTGTATAAAACCTTGCTGATCAAGGCTTACAATTTTCGGGAGAATTTTTTGAAGTCTTATAGCTAATACCCTAGCTGCTATTTTGAAGTCAATGTTCAGTAAAGAGATTGGTCTCCAGTTTTCAATGTTTTCAGGGTCTGACTTTTTATATATTAATGAAATTATACACTGTCTTTGGCTTCGCGATAATCTACCTTTTACATAACTTTCGTTAAATGATCCTATTAAAAGCTGTTCTAAGCTCTTCCAAAATTTTCTATAAAATTCTACCGTTAGACCGTCAGGCCACGGACTTTTGTTTAATTTCATTCCAAATGCAGCTAATTTTGCTTCTTCCGGTAGAATATCTCCTTCGCATATATCTGCTTCAGAGTCAGTTAATTTGTTTTCCAGTTCAATGTTTTGAATGTATTCATTATAATGTATGTCTGCATTTGTTGATTTATATAATTGTTCGTAGAAGTTCGCTTCCGTTTTTAGGATTTCATCAGGATCTAATATTCTTTGATTATCAACCATAAGTGAGGTTATTATTTTTCGATTCTGTCTTGATCGTTCTAAGTTAATGAAGAATTTTGAAATTTTTTCACCCTCCTCTAAATATTGAATCCTAGAGCGTATCTGGGCCCCTTTTGCTTTATAATCATATATTTGTTGAATTTCATTTTCTAATTCTATAATTATATTCTGTATCTTTATGTTAGGATTAGGGTACGAATAATATTGTCTTAATTGTTTTTCTAATAATTGTAAATGATTATTTCTTTCTCTTGATTTTTTTTAGAATATTTTATCGAGGCAATTTTTATTTCATATTTACATAGTTCCCATTTTGCCTGGTAACTAGGAGTGTCTGCAGCAGAACAACGCTCAATAACTTTTAGAATTTGTTTTTGATATATTTCATCTTCAATATGCGCGTTATTTAGTTTCCAAAAACCCGGGCCCCTCTTTATCGGAGATCTTAGTTTAAGGGATATTGCGAGATGATCTGTATATTGAATCAAGGCCGGTCTTATATCAGTTGAATGGACGAGCGGCGTTATGTTTTCATCAATAAGCCAGAAATCTATTCTGCTTTTTTCTATATTATTTTTACGCCTCCATGTGAATTGCTGTTTGTCTGGGTTAAATTTTCTCCAAATGTCGATTAATTTGAATTGCTTGATTAAATCCGTCAAAGCTTTTGAATTTTTTTTATTAGTGTCACGTGTTCTGGATATTCTATCCGACTGGTTTAATACTTCATTAAAATCTCCTCCTAAGATAAGTATGCCTTCTGAATAATTACTGAGTGTTTCAATTACCTTCAAGAAAAAAGTTTGCCGTTCCTTTTTGGCGTTGAAAGCATATATGTTTAATAATGCATACGTGTTACTTTTTGTTTCAATATTAATAAGATTATACCTGCCTCCGGTGTCGCTAAAATGACTTAAAATAACACAATTCAATGATTTTTGTATAAGAACTGAGCAGCCTCTACTATTTGATCCACCATATGAATTGTATAAATCCCAATCTGTAAATTCGTTCTTTAAAATATCGGCGATATCTAGGGTAAAATGTGTTTCCTGCAAGTACACTATATTGGTCTTTTGCTGAGATAGATACAGTTGTAACCTGTTACGTTTCATTTTGTCCCGAAGTCCCTGACAGTTTAGTGACAGGATATGAAGAACGTCATTATTATCAATTACCATTTGTCAAAGAAGTGTAAATGGATTGAATGCAACTTTAAAATTACGACTGTACACGCGTGGTACATGTATACACAGGCGAAATCCTGTTTTAGCTAAGGAATGTAAAGTCTGTTTCTCTAAACGGTACTTGTTACACCTGCTTACCGTCGTCGTAAGAGCCTATAAAAGCAATCTTGCCGAAACTAAAAACAAGAGTGCCAGCGGCGGTAATATAGGTTGTCTGCTTTTCTTTAGACACAGGTTCGGAGCCTTTCCGTAAAGAAAGGATACCGATACCCGTATTTGAAGTCTAACATATTTACGAAGCATATACATTTATTTATGAAATGTGCATAATTACGAGAGGACAGCTACTAACTGAGATGAACCGTATCAGGGGCATCGAATGGATACCCCGACCTGGTTCTACACAGTTTACCACACCCAGTGTTTCGACCCGTGGATAGTTATATATCCAAACGGAAATCCTACTCAGTCAACTGAACGGTGTTATCCCTACCATCGACCCCTGAGGGATCGTCTGATATGGGTCTACACAGTTTGTTTCCTGAACGTCTGTGAAAAAAAAACACTATCACCGCGAGTAACTATATACATCTTAACAAATAAGTAAATTACATACACAGTCCTTCAGCTAACGAGCGGTGCTGACCCCTACCAGCGGCCCCCGAGTGGTCCCCTGATATTGGTCTACACAGTTCGTCATCCAGAAGATGTATGAATATATATCAATGCGGGTAGTTACAGACAAATGCATCATGACATGTAACTACATTACATGTATAACCCTTCAGTCAACGAACGGTGCTGACTCGCACCAGGGGGCCTTGATGGGGTCCTCTGATATGGGTCTACATAGTTCGCCTTCCAGAAGGTGTATGCATAACTATCATTGGGGGTAGCTACAGCTAAAAGCACTAAATACGTATGAATAACTACTACATGTATCATAACAGGTAAGTATATTACATACACAATCCTTCAGATATCGAGCGGTGTCGACCCCTACCAGCGGCCCCCGCGGGGTCCTCTGATATGGGTCTACGCAGTTCGTCGTCCAGAAGATGCATGAAGAACTATCCATGCGGGTAGTTACAGATAAATGAATCATGACAGGTAATTAAATTACATACATTACCCTTCAGTCTATGAACGGTGTCGACTTGCACCAGGGGGCCTCGAGGGGTCTCCTGATATGGGTCTACGCAGTTCGTCGTCCAGAAGGTGTATGCATAACTATCCGATATGGATCTACAGAGTTTGTCGTATAAATGCGTATGAATAACTACCAATGTGAGTAGTTACATATATATGTACTGTAACAGGTAAGTATATAACACTGTACAGAATGCGTATGAACAAAAAAACACCTCCACGAGCAGTTACAGATATATGTACAAGGTATGCATATTACATGCATAATCCTCCAGTCAACGAACGGTGCCGGTCCCCATGCCAGAGGTCCTCGAGGGGACCTCTGATGTGGGCCCACACAGTCCGCCGCACAGAAGATGCATGAAACTACCACTGCGAGTAACTACAGATATATGCACCGTAACAGGTAAGTAGCTGCAGACACACACACACATGTATATATACATACACCGTATCAACCAAGTATTTACACCATGTCAGTTAAAATAAAACGACGCGGATCCGCATCTGGGGGTCCCCAAGGGCCCCCCTGATAAGGGTCTACATTGTTCCATGCACCGGTGTTGATCTGTACCTGGGGGCTCCTGTGGGGCCCCCTGATACGGATCCGCACAAACTGCTGTACCGACGGTTACTACAAATATATCCAAAGTAACATGTAAGTGTAACCGGTTTCCGCCAAATAGTTTACATCGTTGATCCTTGCTTGAGGACCATCTAAAGACTCTATAAACTGGTCCAACCATTTGTGAGAGTCTATTCTGTAGGATAGCTATAATTATACCCATCATCATTATAAACAAGTATAGCCATTGTAAACAAGTATAACTTTACCTTGTCAGCGAACAGTGCTGATCTCTATCTGGGTGTCATGGGATCTGCGAAAGGGATCTACACTGTTCGCTGCATTGAATTATACCCAATACATTTCCCTGGCAACAATATGTACACTTGGTATCACATAAGCTGAACAGTTTATATATATCAAGCGCGTATATGTAAAGTTCACTATTCAGTAATCGAAGTCCGTTGGGGATGTCCGAGATCAATAACATGTAATAAATGTTACTTAGTAGGTCTATATCAACCCTCGGCTGACGATTGTTCATTATCAGAGCTTGAGTCATCATCACAAGCTGCACGATGTTTTTTGCTTTTATCATTTAGCGTTTCAGCGGGTGTAGGGGGAGATCTGTCCGCGACTTTAGGCTGTCTGCCCTTATTCGGGGTTTCGTTCCTACTGTACGAGGGATCTATAAGGCGCTTGCCCTGTTTCGGCTTCCTCGTCTTCTGTTTCCGATTAGCCTCACTGCGCAATGGGTTTTCCCCTTCACCTGACATGTGAAAATTATCTGGTTTCCCATTTTTCCCATTTCCGCTAGCGGATGTCTGTACTACAACTAGGTCATTCACCGGCTGCTGGGGCTCCAAAGGGGCATCGGAATCGCCTATCTCACAGTCACCCTTTTTGTGACCAAATTTGAGACACGCCGTACACTTCCAGTCATTTGTGCAGTCTTTAATTGAATGACCATCTTCAAGACATTTTCGACACTTCACGATTTTATTTTCTGTGTTTTGTCCGAAATGGATCACTCGCCCCACGAACTGACCGAAAGACATGAATCGTGGAAGCGGTGCTTTGACAGAGCTGGCCTTGACCGTGAAAATCCTATCGCCCGTTTCACAATTTGTCATACGACCATTATACCTCAGCTTTTCGCGCATGGTACTGAGAATGTCTATGCCTTTCAAAATCAAAGGCCTTGTCAAACTCTCGTCATCGAAAGACAATGGAATGTTTTTAATTCGTATGCGTATGGTCTGTTCACTATCGAGTCTATTTGGATTGGTTTTTAGGAGGTCTACACGTTTGCCCCTAATCATTACTCCTTCATTGAGCAAAGCCACCTTGTCTTCAATATTGTCAACGTATATCCTCCATAGGCCATTAACACGTTGCAGACCTGTGAGGTGTGAGTGGTCTATAACATTCGCCAGTGCACTGTACATTTCTGTGTGTTTTAACCATTCAGATCTATCAGGTTTTCGGTCACCAAACACGCATGTCTCTCTCATGAAAACAATGGGTGCACCGCCATATTGGTTCGACTGACCACTGTTGACCGCTTGGCCTTGTTTAGAGCTCTCAATTTCTGACATACCTGCTTGTAATTGCTCCTTAGCACTTCCAAAAAATACTAAGTATTCCTTCCTCTTACTCCAAGATACACTTATAACACATATAAGCTACTTTAAACAATGAAAATGATTTATTCTTGGCCACGCAAGCGAAACTGCTTTAGTAGTATCGGTTACGTCCCCTTTCAACCGTCATTTTCAACAGATCTTTGAAATTCTATTAGCAAACAGAGTAGACACTGATCAGACGGCTCCTCTAGGAGCCGTCTGATCTGGGTCTACTCTGTTTGCAGATGCGTGAAAACACGTTTATATGAGGGAAAGGGTTAATGCGATTTGGTTCACAATAAATCGCTATAACTAACCGTGTACTTCATGAATATTCATGTACGAAAAAATCATATTCTTATATACTAATTTAGTCTAAAATTTTAACATAGAAATGTTTGGCAATTATAATCAGATCTATATTATTTCATAAGCACTTCCACTTCCCCTTTTATAAGCAAACATCGTAGACCCTGATTAGACGGCTGCTATATGAGCCATCTCGTCTGGGTCTACTATGTTGGCAAATTCGTTTAAAAGTGTATGTATGGAGTAAAGGGTTAAATATGGTAATTCAATGAACCCTTTCTTCCATAAATACGCCTTTCTACGCCTCTGTAACAGTCACTTCTTGAAACCATTGAGATAAATAGAGCATTTGCTCCTTAGGATCAAATTCTCTATTTATCACAATGGTTTCAATACTACACAATTCTAACATTTTCCTTTTGTCTAGTTAATGGTCCTTTTCGGTAGATTTATTCAAGGATGTTGGGTCTAAAAGAGCCGAAGATGGAATGCGTTAATGTGGCAAATAGCATCTGCAAACTCGGACACATTCACAATAAATGTGTAACGCGATCCCTACATGTTAAGTGCTCAATGCATTCTGAGTTGAACAATCCCATCAACTATTCTCTAATTCTCAAAGTTCAATTAGGATAATGCAAAAGCAGGTTAAGCACTGAAAAAGGACCCGGTGAATGATTTTCATTTGCATTTTTTCTCACGCATTAAATCGATATAATTGATTCATGATAGTTTTATCGTACACTAGGCCACACGCAGTAACTAGTTACATTCTTCAGCCTAGCGACCTCGTGATTTGGACAGACAGTCTGTGACGCAGTATATGGTATGTGCAAATGTAAGCCGATCAACATCATGTCACTGGTATGAAGAGAGTGATCAACAACATGTCACTGGTATGAAGAGAGTGACCAACAACATGCCACTGGTATGAAGAGAGTGACTAACAACATGTCACTGGTATGACGAGAGTGACCAACAACATGACACTGGTATGAAGAGAGAGATCAACAACATGTCACTGGTATGACGAGAGTGGCCAACAACATGTCACATGGATGAAGAGAGTGGCCAACAACTTGTCACTGGTATGAAGAGAGTGACCAACAACATGACACTGGTATGAAGAGAGTGATCAACAACATGTCACTGGTATGACGAGAGTGATCAACAACATGTCACTAGTATGACGAGAGTGACCAACAACATGTCACTGGTATGAAGAGAGTGACCAACAACATACCACTGGTATGAAGAGAGTGAACAACAATATGTCACTGGTATGAAGAGAGTGACCAACAACATGTCACTGGTATGAAGAGAGTGACCAACAACATGGCACTAGTATGAAGAGAGTTATCAACAACATGTCACTGGTATGACGAGAGTGGCCAACAACATGTCACATGGATGAAGAGAGTGGCCAACAACTTGTCACTGGTATGAAGAGAGTGACCAACAACATGACACTGGTATGAAGAGAGTGATCAACAACATGTCACTGGTATGACGAGAGTGATCAACAACATGTCACTAGTATGACGAGAGTGACCAACAACATGTCACTGGTATGAAGAGAGTGACCAACAACATACCACTGGTATGCAGAGAGTGAACAACAATATGTCACTGGTATGAAGAGAGTGACCAACAACATGTCACTGGTATGAAGAGAGTGACCAACAACATGGCACTAGTATGAAGAGAGTTATCAACAACATGTCACTGGTATGACGAGAGTGACCAATAACATGTCACTGGTATGATGAGAGTGACCAACAACATGTCACTGGTATGAAGAGAGTTATCAACAACATGTCACTGGTATGACGAGAGTGACCAACAATATGTCACTGGTATGAAGAGAGTGACCAACAACATGGCACTGGTATGAAGAGAGTTATCAACAACATACCACTGGTATGAAGAGAGTGACCAACAACATGGCACTGGTATGAAGAGAGTTATCAACAACATGTCACTGGTATGACGAGAGTGACCAACAACATGTCACTGGTATGAAGAGAGTGACCAATAACATGTCACTGGTATGATGAGAGTGACCAACAACATGTCACTGGTATGAAGAGAGTGGCCAACAACATGTCACTTGGATGAAGAGAATGGTGAAGAAATAGTTCGGTAGTCTCGTCCGTTAAATAACCATGTACTTCATGAATATTCATGTACGAAAACATCATATTCTTATATACTAACTTAGTCTAAAGTAAATATTGTAATTCAATTAACCCTTTTCTCTATAAATACGCATTTCTACGCCTCTGTAACAGTCACTTCTTGAAACCATTGAGATAAATAGGGCATTTGCTCCTTAGGATCAAATGAGAGTGACCAACAACATGTCACTTGTATGAAGAGAATGGTGAAGCAATAGTTCTGTAGTCTCGTCCGTTCATTTTCCTGAACGGTTGTTGGCTTGTAGACTTTAACCTGATAATACAACATACCTAGACAATCGTTGCAAACTCTGAATTAAATGAACGTACAACATTCATAAAAGGACAAAACATTTAGATTTTTAAACATCCAAGACAGATGTATATGTGTTTTGTCAATTTCTGATCGTAATACGCACACTAACTATGGTAAATGATGCTAAACAGTCATGCTTCTATTTACCCAAAGCATGATTTAGGTGAGCTAGTGAATAAAGATACAGTTAAACATTCAGAAAAGAGGGAATATAACCTGAGTCAACTCCAACAACAGACAATTATTTTGAAATGGTTACTATACGGAATGAATACAGTTGACGTTGTGACAACAGAACGCAATACGTGGTATCGGCGACAATCTCGGTATAACAAAGTTTAACACGCCGTAAAAAGACACCTTGATATTAATTCCACTGTATAATGTTTGTGTTTCCAGACAGCTGAATTAGAATTTTGGTTTAAATGGTCATTTATAAGCGTACGTCCTGATTTACGAGAACATAAAGATTATATGTCCCGGATATGCATTTAAAATAGATTAATATATTGAACACATTTGCAACGGATTACAGTTCTACCAAGCAAGTACATGTAGTATAAACCATCAACCGATTTTATGTTAATTCTTTCCCTGTACAACATGCATGTAAGAAATAATGACATCATGAATATGTATTAGCTGAACTTATATAATGGTACATGCAAATAGTGTTCGTTTTCGTTTTCAGGTACTGTGGAATCACACATATATAAGTCCATAAACAAATAGCGTAGACTCGATTCAGACGGCTGATCTGGATCTACTTTATTTGCAAAAGGTGAAAGGGATTTATATGAAGGAAAGTGTTAAAAGTACACGTATGAGTCACACAGGAAACACCTCATACAAAACACTCAACCGCCCGAACAGCAGTACGACGAAAAACAGTAAATGTACGTGTATATAAAAGACACAAAGAGACACACAAGGGGAAGATGGAAGTACCGCCTTGGAGCGGTCAGGGACAAATGTCACTGGGGATTTAAACCGGTTTAGGGGTGCCCGACCTCACACAGTCCATCCCCACCATAAAAGACAAACAGTGTAAATAAACGTATCCAATCTCCGACTCATCTACAACAACCGCAATGACAAATAGAGTAGTAAAGTGCATGCATATAAAAGACACAAACAGAGGCACAAAAGCATAACAAACTAAAATAGGGGGGAGATGGAAGTATCGCCTTCGGATATAAATGTCACTTGGGATTTAAACCGATTTTAAGTCTATCATAACGGTATTTGCTAAAGTTTCGCAAAGTTTTAACAAATTTGTAGTCAGTTAAACGTTAACCCTTTACCCAATAGCCTGTTTCTAGTTTTGAAGACATATGACCACTTAAAGCAGGTTGAAAGTAAAGCAGAATGCGCCTTAAGGCGCATTCTGCTTTACTTTCAGCCTGCTTTAAGCTACCACCTACTAGGATATAGAAAATATTTATTATGCAATATGTTCATGACTGTATGAATTTGAACTATTTTCTTCCGCGGAGGAATAAATCAAACACGCTAAAAGCCGCTTCTATCAGGTAAAGCGTTAAACAGATCAAGGCGGTCGTGGACATTATATTAGCACGAGAACCGGAATACTGGCACAATTCCAGTCTCACTACTAACTAGCTTCGGCATTGCAGCAGACGTTTTCTGTATGACAGTCAGGGGTTTAATTACAATTAGCAAGCTGTGGTAACTAAGAATATCTCAAGAACACCAATTACTCACGTTCTAGTAATGAACATCAATTTTGTAGATTCAAAATTTAAAATAAATAAAATCATTGTAATACAGTAAACCTCCATCTAAACCGGAATTTTATTATAGAGAAGAAATTCGATACTTTTAGGCAGTTTACTGCTTAATGTAGGGTAAATGTAATGCAAAAAGCCCCCAGAGGAGCTTTCTGTATGACCTTCACCCTGTATTAAACTGACACCTGTCTTCAAGACCGATACATATACTAAATATAACGCCCGGTTTAGATTGGTTTGAGATGTATTTTTTACTGTACAGTACAGTGTTCATCATAATAATTATAAAGTATAGTGTCTATGCTATTAAACTAGCATCGCCAAGAAAAGCAATTTAAACAAACCATTCCGGTATTACTACAGTAAAACCTCTCTTAACCGGAATTCAAGAAGAGAAGAATTTAGATATTTTAAGCAGGTGACTGCTTATTGCAGGAAGAAAGTCATTCAGAAAGCTCCTCTAGGAGCTTTCTGCATGACTTCCACCCTGCATTAAACTGTCACCTGTCCCCAAGACCGATATTTATACTAAATTTAACGTCCGGTTAAGAGAGGTTTTACTGTAGACCCTGTATGTAGAGTTTATTATTAGAGGCTGGATTGATTAACCCTGTATGTATAGTATACTATTAGATAATATATTACGTTAAGAAGTTCGATTTGAACTGATTGCAATGCTTACACGTTCCCTGTAGAAACCAACACAATGTCTATTCAGAGAGTGTTTCAATGATGTCACAGATCACGCATATACGATACATCTGATATTAATATTGACTATGCGAAGTAGCTTTACCAATAAATATATAACACCATATAGCCCTACGAAGAGATTTAAATGCTTGAAATAAGGCTGCGCTTCCCTGTATTACTCAAATTCAGTTTTTTGCAAGACACATGGAACGCCTGCATATGCCCAACAGCTTAGAAAACGGTTCGATACCCTTAATTTATGACATCAGGCGCAGAAATTTTATACAGATAGCAAATAGTCTTTTGTTCAGTTACAGGTAATGGACTATGTCTATATGAAGTATAACATGCTACAGGTGAACCTGTCTTAAGCGGCCATCAAAAAGAGGTCTAACAATGGGTATTTTAGGCAAGTGGTAGCTTAATACAGGTCAACAGTAATGCCGAAAGCTCATATAGATGCTTTCAACATTATGTATTCCCCGCACTAAGCAACCGCCTGCCTTTTAAGGCTCATGTGTTTAATAAATGAGTGGCCGCTTAAGACAGGTTCTACTGTATTTGTATTCTTTACACCACATAACGTATACACAATAGTTACATACCTATAGCTTGTTATGCGTCGATGTTGAAAATGTTCTAATTAATGTAAGCAATATTGAAAACGTCAATTTTAATTAGAGTTTAGATTATGTTCTTATTGATGTAAACAACATTGGCATCGTGAATTGTAATTAGAGTTTAGATTTTTTTTATAATGGCAAATGAACACATGACGTTTTGCCTCAGGCAGAAACTGCAGAATTTAATCTATATTAGACCTAAGTCAACAGAGCAGACCCTGATCAGACGACTCCTGTAGAGGTGATCTGACCCAGGCCTACTCTGTTTGCAAATACCTGAAAACCGTTCATATGAAGGAAAATGTTAAACAAGTATTCCAATAGCTCTAATAAATCCTTGACATTTTATGTATATCAATACTGCCGTACGGCTTTCTGATTGCAGTGCCTAATCGTTTTCAGAACTAATGAATACTAGACCATTTGGTCTATAATGTACTGTGGAATTTTCTGCCATTCGGTTATAAATACCTGTAGTAGTAGTTGCGTGAATTGTGTGTGTGTGTGTGTGTTGTATACGAGATAACAACTGCTGAATTCAAGCAGACTATTACTAATAGATTCTCACAAATATACAAACGTTAGTATGATAGTCTTTTTTGTTTATGTATCACACTCTTCGTATATTTAATAGAGCTTGTAGAGTGAATGTCAGAATAAAAGTGAGAAAATACTCTCAGAATAACATCCGCAAGTACACCCGTTTTAGATTGGTATAATCTGAATAACCCCCCCCCCCCACACACACACACACACAAGAACACATCACCACCACCACCACCACTCCGCTGAGTAAATGTACACCTGAACGTATATAATTAATGTGTCACGATACACTACCAACAAAACCTACATGGGTACCTACCTACCCAACTTTTCCGCAAATGGTGAACAATATTGCCACCCATAACACAATGTCGGATGCATAATTATGCCTAATTCGTGACATCGTTTGACGCGGTTCTGTTTAATAATTAAAGTACTTAACCTGATACTGCTGCAATCCTTTATAATTATTCCATGTCTACTATGCACATATTTACCTAAATGTGCAATGGCACCACCTATACCTAAGATAAGATTCCTCGGATTAAAAAATGAGAGTTTTGTGATACAAAGGTTCATTATTGAGAAAGTGTACATCAAACAAATAAGTTACAAAAAAGTACTCAATTGTTATGTTACTTTTAATACATTTACAATGTATTTTCTAGGACGTATTAGGATGAACATAATTATTGAATATATTGATTAGGTTATACACAAAAGCATTTTAGTACCATCGAACAAATCACATGATAATCCAAATGTTCAAAAATGTAGTTTTTTCGAGTGCTTATATTCATGTTCTTGGTTGGTTCTAGTATTAATTAATTAAGCAAATTCACACACAAAAAAACGACACTACTTCCGTATTCTTGTTTTAAACGCATTAACCCTATAAAATACCTCTGTCTCATAACGGGTATGTGTGGTTGAATTTTAAATAGCCGTGTCTATTTCACTACTATTGGCAGTCTTGTTCCAGATAAATATCATTTAACGCATCTCATTTTCAATTTATGTGGTTTATCACCGATTGTTGTAAACGCTTAAAAGGGAATTTGTTTCATTGAACAGATACATAGTTCTTACTGAATCATGAGATCAGATATTTTGCTCAGCTTTTATGTGTGAACAACGATCAGAGTAGATGAATTATTTATTTGCTCTTCCTCATTTTTAACATGATGCTGTGACTACATTCCATTTGCTGAAGTGAAGATAAATCTAAATGATTTTGATAGGTAATCTACTGACTGGTTGTCTAGTATATCCCATACATTTATTGAAGAGCACTCAACAATAGTACTGATTACGTTCCTTTTCTACGATTTCATTAATTCAATATTACAAACGATGTGAAGTACACTTTAGACACACGAATAAAGTTTTGAGTTATATATAAATCCCAATTAAATTATATTGCCCTGAATAACATCTCATTAAAGCGACCACATGATTTATTAACTCATTCTCTTCATAGGCTATTTTAGACCCAACCTTTTTGAATTAATCTACCGAAAAGGAGCATTAATAAGAGACAAGGAGCTATTTAGAATTTGTAGTTTGAAACCATTGTGATAAATAGAGCATTTGGTCCTATAGGAGCAAATGCTCTATTTATCACAAGGGTTAACAATGAGAATTTTATAGATGCGCAAAAGAGCAGCACTAGGGGATAATGTGTTAACGTAGAGGCCTGTTTTACCGCTTAACAGATGACTGCTTAATACAATGAAAACGTTATATAGAAAGCTAAAAAGTTTCTATAGGATGTTTCAGCTTCACTATTGGCCAGTACCACCTGTTTTAACAGTCCAGAATTAGACTTCTATTGCATGGTCGTACTAACGATACACTAGATACTAGTAGTAATTGCAAAGATATCAACTTTTAAACTGAAATAACACTGCAGTACTCGTTTGTTTGTTGTTAACCTTCTTTCCCCGTATTATCTAAGAAAACCCGTCGAGATGTTATGTTGGAACCCATCCATAGTTCATGTCGAGGGTACACTGCTAACAAAATAATGGTGTAAGCAGTTGACACCGATAGGTTCATCAAACAGTGCCGACCTGGTCACAATGTTCCTTCAGTAGCCTTCCGATCCAGATCTACACTGTTTGCCTGTGTCATTTGAATCTTTTACTCCATGTAGACATCTTTCTACTCTGTCTGCTCTGCTTGCTTATTATATCATATAGATATAATTTTATAGTGCCTACTATGGCCAATATTTTCCGTGTACATGCGCCATTATAAAAATGACCTAAGTAATATTTATAATGTCATTATTTCTTACATGAATATTGATGGAGTAACGGGTTAACCCATTCCCTCATATTGACACCTTTTGGCGACTCTGTAAAAGTCATTTTTGGAAACCACTGTGATAAGTCGAGTATTTGCTCCATAGGATGGTTTCAAAACTACACAATTCTAAAATTGTCCTTTTTGCTAGTAAATGCTCCTTTTCGGTAGACTTATTCAAAGAGGTAGAATCTAAATATAGCATATGAGGTAACGGGTTAAGAAACGCTTGGTGCTAAAGGTTTAAATGACATTTGGAATGGTTCGTTTTTTGCCATGCAAAGCTATGCATGCTCCTAATCGGATAAGGAATGCCCGTCGGACACTATTGTATTCCTCGATATTTAAACGTCTCATAATTCACTGGAAACCGGAAATACCAATATCCAGTTATAATGGCTTGACATAGATTGCACAGTTCCTGGCACTATGTTCATATGTTGAGAACCACTTCAAGTAGTATCACTGTTAAAGCCCCTGGTATGACTCGAGGAAAACTGCTATTGAATCGGTGGAGTATCGAAGGCTGTATAATTTTGTAAATAGCGAAAAATTGGACTGCATTTTGAGAGCACATTATTGTTTCTAAGACGTTAAGATATTACTTCCCAATGCCAATACCAGGAAATAACCTTCAATTTTATACAAGGATTGCGTAATCGCATGAAGCAATTATTTGACAATAATGCCATTTGGACAAATTACGGCGAGCTTTTTTGTTACGGATTGAAACAAATTATAAATATTTATAAAAACTACATTATCGTTTTATGCAAATGTGAGGGATAAATCAGTTCAACCAGTGTGGTTATTTGGAATAAATCGACGGATGAAAAACTGTATTAAGACAGGAATTGGACAACTTTAAGTTGTTCTCTTCGTTACAGGGAAATACTAATATCGAGCGATTACAAAATTTCGAAAATATTTGGCATTTATTTAGTTATAAAGAAAGTTCCATTATGGAATGAATATTGATGAAAAAGGGACGAATGTTTGTAGTTGAATTTAAAGAAGTACAACACAATGGGTTCGTTGCAACCGCTATGAAAAAGTAATATCTGGTCAAATTTGGATCTTATGTGATTAGGACTATTTCTTATTCGATCTAGTATTCTGAAATTATTGAAAAAAAAGAGTCAAACATCTTGGGTCTGATGAGACACCGGGTCACTCGATGTTTCATCTTGATCTGCATTGTTAACCCAACAGTCGATATAAGTATGAAAACGTTGAAAATCTGCATAACATGAGATATAAACACGCAGGTATCGGCTTTCGTTTAAATTGTCTCAATGTTTAAGTGAGAGATAGCAACTAGCTTGACATACTTTAGAATCAACATGCATATACAAAATTAAGTAGCGTCATTGTTCCATTCCATACGTGTTTATCCAATGAACAGCGTATAGTATATAACATAAAACCAATATAAAGCGGATGTTAAAATTAGCATCTGTTCAATGCCGTTTTTTCAGACAGATTGCAGCTAAAAGCCAGTTGAAAGTAATACAGAAAGTTCCTAAAATAACCAACTACCACCTCTGTGTTGCTTTTCCCCATGCGCCCAGCCCAGTTTACATGCTTAAACCGTAGATGTGGACCAAATTAACTTCTTGACCACATTTATAGCATGCATGGTAAGCGGGGAGATGGTGGGGGCGTTCCTACATTACCATGGTCTTATCGGTTTTTACAAGATGTTACTTTTCACAAGGTGTGTGTGTGTGGGGGGGGGGTGTTCTTGTTGTGCTCATAGGTATAATGTGTATTTGTAGCATTTGCTTGACATTAAAACGATCTTTTAAAGATAGCTAGAAAGATAATTGTGCCGCATAATGTTTTCACATATAATACAAATTAGACTCACCTCTGTACCATCGAAGGTTGATGGGATGCATATGTTTAAGTACAAATGTATGTGAAATATAGCATTATACAAATTGAAGAAATATTCTAAAAATTGATCAGACACTATGTCTCGGAAAAAGATAGATATATTTTTTCAATATAGAGCAACAAGACAACAGTAAACAACACATACATATTTTAAAACTATAACAAATATAAAAAATAATAATGATAGTGGTATATGTGTGTTAAGAACCATGTCAGTCGCATCAATATCAAGGATACACAGAAAAGAGAACATATATCTCTTATTTCCATTGTGGAAATACGTTAATTGCGAGATGCCAAGCTATCATGCGAGATGTTCAGTATATGTACTGATGATTAAAGGTTCAAATGACATATATATAAGAATTACTACGCTAGTAGTTCTGAAGTTCAGCGAGTTAGAAAAGTTGTTAAATGCGAGCCTTGGCGAGCATTTAACTACTTTTCTGACGAGCCAAAATACAGTTTAACTTCAAAACTACTAGCGTAGTAATTCTTTTATCATGCAACACAAATAAAGAATTGAGAAAATGAAGAAAAAGAAAGTTTGCTCAAGCGGTTCTGTCCCCTGAATAAAAATACATGCAAGTACAATATACGTGACGTCATATCGGCGTGCAGTGACGTAGTCGATTTTTACAACATAAACAAACTTGATTTAACCCTTTTATATGGACAAAACGTTGAGACAAAGGTGAGCAAATGTGTTAAATTTGATGTTTATGTTAAATTATGCCTTTTCTTCCTTCTGTTTTCCTCCTATTGGCTGAACCAAACTTGCATTCCAGTCGGGTCAGTACACATGCACTATACCTCACAAAATACAGCGTCGACGTGGAAAATATTATGCTAGTAGGAAGTGACTGTATTTCGTGACGTTGCATGATAAAAGGGTATACATAAAAATGATGTACAACAAGAATCAACGAATAACCTATTTAATTAAAACCTTTAACCCATTTGCTCCCAGTGGATTCTTCCATGCTTATATATTGGATAAGTCTATTTTTTTTTATCTAAGGGATGCCTGGTCTAAATTTTCATTTTCGTTTTGTTTTATATTGAAATAATTCCTATCAGCAAGCAGTAAAGACTCTGATCAGACGCCGCATTATGCGGCATCTGGTCAAAGTCTTCACTGTTTGCCTTTATCCCATATATGGCATCGTGGGAGCAAATGGGTTAACTGCGCATGCTGTAATATATGGATTTGCACTTTATATATGTTTTGTATCATTAGACGCGTTACAACCGGGAGAAATCGATCATAATAGCGAACTCAACATCGCTGCACCCATCTATGAATTCATCCTGACTCTTTCAATTCCTTTGGGTGGTGACTATTATTACCATGGCACGCTATAACATGAATGAAACTGCGTAAAGATCCAATTATTAGACCGTTGGCACCAATACGTACGTAGTCATTCAAACATCACACGCGAGACGAATGCACTAAACGTTCAATGTGGAGGAGTGCATTCTGTTTTAAGCAATATGGGATACTGTATAAAGGCTTTAACATCTTACACTGTGTGATAACGACAAAGCCTAGATAGAGATTAACCATTGATAGTAAGATAACATTTTCGTTATTGTTGTGATCGAGGGTGTTAGGCTTTACGGAATCGCAACATTTGTCAGTGTATGATAAGTTAGTCCTTTTAATTCGAGACACGAGTTGTCATTAGTAAACAGTGTAGATTCATACATGGGTCCATGCTTATAAAGTGTTTTAGTTTAGTCTGTGTTTGTTCTCAAGCTTTTGATTTGAGTCAGATTTCAGCCAAAACGAACTCAGACTCAACTAAAGAGTTTTATAAGCATGGCTACAGATAGGTCCTAATATAGGAGACATCCGATATGGATCTACATATTTTGTCATTTAAAATCCGCTTCCAGATTATACCCGTTTCTACTGAAAATGCTGTATCGTTAAACAATGATGGGCGCTAGTTCCACTTTGAACATTCAGCATTCAATGGGTTAACCCTTCGCTTGCTGAATTTTAAAATACTTTTCTCCTTCTTTACCCATGCCCTGTTGTATAATTACATATATCTTCACTGTGTACAAGTATTTCGCTGTGCAATCACTGCTGTGGAGTGCACTGGTTGCACAATCAACTTGTAAATAGTGCAGACCCTGATGAGACAGCTCCTGCAGGAGCTGTCTCATCTGGGTCTTCACTATTTACAGGTACGTATATTGACGTGAATAGCAAGCGAAGGGTTAATATAAATGATAATTAGTCCCTCAGCGCTGTGGTTCGAAATCCGGTCTGGACATTTGGATATTTCATGTGAGGAAGCCTTCGGTAGGTTGGTGATTCTACTCTGACGTTCGTTTGTGCACGAAACAAAGCAATTTGTGCCATGCACAGAAGAACCTCTGAGGTCTCCCTCCAACAGTATTTAGCTGGACGTCGTGATATGACTGAAATACTGTTAAAACGACGTAATTCCCGATAAAAACCAAACCAAACCAAACCAGACCAATGTTATAGGATATTAAGAATTCCGACTTTTCTCATACAATTCAAAGTAAGTGTTATAGGTCAACACAAACGACCTTCCATCCATCTAAATTTCGTCAGAAATCATAGTATTTGCTAAAATACCAGATTACACCCCTAATAAAACGTATGCACCAACACATGAACTGGTAAGATGGACTAATATAGCACTGTATATATTTCATTAAGGTCGTGTGGTTTTGGCTTTTTTTCTTAGTCTTAAACATACGTAAACTATTTCACATCAAGCCTGGTCCTGTTGTATCCATGGGCCCAAGTTTGTAAAACCCCAGAGTCTGATATCATCATGAAGTGTCTGATTGGTCAGATGCTTGAGATTGATCTCAGACTCAAGCAGTTTTTATTATCTCGGGACATGGTGTCTGAAAAATAATTTACTCCATAAATACGCGTTTCCATTGCCTTTGCGAACGAAGGAGACACAGTTCAGACTGGACATGTATGAGTCATCTGGTGAGTCATGTTTATGAAATAATATAGATATGATTCTATATAAAGGTATGATTCTACAATTTCACCATGACTAAAATTCCTGTGTCCATATGCCGTTATAAACAATAATCTAATTAATATTTACGATATAATTATTTCTTACATGAGTAAAGGGTGAAGCTCCGATTAGTTACAACGTTAAGTTCCGATTTGTTCTAGCGGTTTCAGAAAATATTGTTTGAGTTCTCATATTCACCAACATGTAAAAGTACAAAAATGAGTCATGCAGGAAACACCACATACAGAACAAACAGTCGCCCGAACAGCAACACAAGGAAACAGCAAATGTACATAAATATAAAAACAACAAGAGACGCACAAAGACAAAACAAACATACAATAGGAGGAAGATGGAAGTACCGCCTTGGAACGGTCAGTGACAAAAGTCACCGGGGGGGGGGGGGGGGGTTAAACCGGTTTATGGGCGCCCAACCTCACACTTATTCCATCCCCACCCTAAAAGACAAACAGTGTAAATAAACGTATCCCCTCTCCGACTAAACTACAACAACCGCGACGGCAAATACAGTGGTAAAGTGCATGTATAACGAAAACATTTAAGTGAACATACTGTATCCACCTATCGCTAGTGTACTCAATGATTGAGCTGCAAACAGAGTAACTGTTGAAAAGTAATAAAGGGTACGACAAAAATGAAATAGTACAGATATCCGACGTTCTCCTTCCATTTCTGGATTTAAGAGGTCGCCTTCATAAAGTACTAAACCTTTCTTGTCGGCGTACATGCAAAGAGGCCAGCGTGATTGCCAACTGTAAAAGGGTTCACAACCAAACATGCAGTATGTTGTAGTACTACAGGATCATATCCCTTTTTAATGAATTGTTTAACAGATTTGATGAACAAAGTGAGAAAATGGGTATGTCCAATAATCTTACGAAGTTTGTAAATCACATCACCATAAAACTCAGGATGTGAAATACCGTGTCGCAGAAGCACCTTGAGATTACATTGGTACTTGCCAATAAGCGAGAGATTTCGATAGTAAAATTTAGAGAAAGTTTTTCTTAGTTTATGGTATCTATATCCTTGCTTAAGCAGTTTTTCTGTTAAAATGAGATTTCGACTGTTAAAATCGCCAATAGATGAACAAGCTCTAGCAAAACGGATAAGTTGAGATATATAAACCCCGTAAGATGGAGCACGGGGAACATCCCCGTCAAGATGAGGAAAATTTACAATATTAAAATCAAAATCATCTCTTTTGTCATACATTTTAGAAGAAATCATTCCATTATTAATTTTAAGGTCTAGATCAAGAAACGCTGCATAATTGTCGGACGGGTTAGCTTTATTCAATTTGAGTTCTTTAGGATAAATTGTAGGAATCAGAGCATCAAAGAAAGGGTTATCTAAGTTAAAAATATCATCCAAATATCGACAAGTTTCATTGAAGGCTTTTATAACATCTTCTTGTGATTGAGGATTCAAACGCAACATGAAATCTCTCTCATAGCAGTACAAAAACAAATCTGCGACAAGTGGTGCACAATTCGTACCCATAGGAATACCAATTACCTGACGGTATATAGCATTCCCATAACGTACAAATATGTTATCCAAAAGAAAGGTTAGTGCTTCGCAAACTTCTGAGCAAGTCCAATTGGTGTAATATTTCAATTGCTCGTCGGTAAAGAAAGCTTTTTCAGCATTACATGCCAAGAATGATGTTTTTTCCCGGGCAAATACTTTCTGGATTAGGTTAGTAAGCTTATCCTTAATTAAAATATGAGGAAGAGTTGTGTACAGAGTAGAAAAATCGTACGTGCTTACAGTGGATGCAAGCTACCTTTTGTTCTTAAGTTTGTTTAAGACTTCTTAAGAGTTCTTAATAGACCGGAAGAGATTTATTCCAGAATTTTCATAAGTCTTATCACAGTATAATTTTACATGTTCCTTTACCTTCGTTAAACAAGAAGTCAAAAGTGTAGATAATTTAGTAGTTGTACATGAACTAGAATTTGCAATGAAACGCGCTTTATATGTTTTTTTATGTAGTTTTGGTAACCAATACATTGTAGGAAGTTTATGTTGTGTAATTTTAATATCGGTAAGTCAAGCTGTACTTAGAACGGTAAAAGTGTAGACATAGCTGATCGGTATTTAATTTGAATAAAAACACAATTATGAACTATTTAACTCAAATGACTTGTTCCAACTGCACCTGAACCTCGATATATCGAACACGGATAACTCCAACTTCAATATAACTCGAGTTAATTTGTCGATCTTCCGAAACGTCTGATACAAGTTTTTTTAACGTTTCTTACTGCAGATAATCTTTAAAGATAGGCCACAGAACCTCCGACAGGAGCTTATAGCCTTACGTTCGACCTGCATTAAGCTGTCATAATTTATGGAGAAAGTTTCTGAGTTTGATATAGTATGACTCGAACTCCTGTTATGTCGAGATATCGAAGTTCCACTAAATAGGTATACAATTATACATGAACAATAATCAGCAATCAAAATAAGTATACATTCAACCCTATGCAGTAAACTCCCTCTAAACCGGAATTCTAATAGAGAAGCATTTAGATACTTTAAGCAGGTGGTTGCTTAATGCTGGGTGAAATTCATGCAGACAGCTCCTGGAGACATACAGCCTGCATTAAGCTGACATATGTCTCAAAGGCCGATATTTATACTCAATTAACGTCCGGTAGGAGGGGTTCTACTGTGCATAGTATTTGGCCAAGCACAACACCAACTCACGGAATTTAACGTTCGGTTTAGAGGGGTTTAACTGTATATGTATTGTTGAATGGTGTAAAGGCAGTTGTTAAATCAAACAAATACCTGCCTTGTCAGTAGTATCAGTGTTAGGCGTTACCTTCCCCTAACAGTTTACCAGTTTACCGCAACAAATGTGTTATTTATCTTCATTATGTAGTTTAGACTATGGTGTCATTAAGTCTACCCTTCAGATTATATGACTCTTCAATTTCCTAAACGATGATTTATGGACCCATCATACTTCGTAAACACTGAGAGAACGATATTCTATTTGTAAATCTACCTGAGTTTTCAAAAGTTTTATGTTGTCTACAAAATGAATTAGGAATCAACTGAGAGATACGTGCCAAGGTTGAAAACGAGTTCAAAATGTAGTAGAACTTCTGTATAACAATATGAATAAACAAAGGCGTATTTGTGCCACATTTTTTCAGGTAGACCTTTAAATAATTTAAGTAGGTCCTCCGATGTTTTCTGCAAGAATTTCGCCCTGCATTTAGCTACCATTTGTCTAAACCTCTAACCGGAAGAAATAGTGACATCATAAATATAATAGTGACATCATAAATATAATAGTAACATCATAAAGAGCATGTAAACCTACGCATATCTAGAAACACATGTGCCAGCTAAATGCAGGTCCAAAGTAATACTGATACTCCTACAGGAGTTTTCCGCATTAATTTAAGCTGTAAACCTGAGAAGAAATTGGGTGACTCGAACCTCTGCTATCTCGAAGTAATTTGCATGATCCCGTGAAGTTCGAGATATCGAAGTTCAACTGTATAGGAATACACAATCAAACAAAGAAGACCCTGTTAAGACGAATTATAAGAAACCATCTGATCTAGGTCTACTGATTTTGCAAATACGTTAATAGACGTCTATTGTATCGGTGTTGAGACGTTTAACCTTTAGCCTGCTATGGGCAGATAAGTGAATACCTATGTAAACAGTTTGCATCCAGATGAAAAGCCGAGTAACTCGGCGTGTCATCAGGATCCAAACTGTTTTTATTGTATTTTGGTAGAAAAAATGATTTTAGCTTGAATTTTGAAAATGTTGTAGGTAAAAATGTCTGCTCAGCAGGCTAAAGGTTAACTGCAGATATAACCAGTCACCTTCCGCGTGGCTATTTACCTGATGACTATACAGGTAAGATATAGTGTCTGTATGGATATTGATTTACTTCATTTTTGATGGTACATGTATGTTGAACAAGGGCGTGTTTTTACAGAGGTCCAGATAAGATGCGTAAATTTCAACATTTTCCAGAATATCTCCTTTTTAGGGTTTGGTGGAGAAATGACGAGTTAGGTATTTTGGTACGCACCGTTATCTGGAGCTCTGTTTGAACCACGACAGAAACTGCAGGATCAGATATACAGCCTTTCATAAACAACATGAGCAGACCCGGTTTATTTCGACAGCTCCTGCAGATGTCTGATATGTCTGTTTGCTAACGTGCAAACACGCGTAACTACGGAAAAATTGACATTCTCCTTGCTTTACAATACAGAAGAACCCGTCTTAAGCTGCATTTAAAAAGAGGTATCATTATGCGTCTGTAAGGCAGGCGGTAGCTTAATGTAGGTCAAAAGTCATACAGAAAGCTCCTCTTTGAGTTTTGTGGATTAAGTTTGCCCTGAATTAAGCAAACAGCTTTTTTAAGACTGCTATGTTCAATAATTGTATGGCCGCCTAAAACAGGTTCTTCTGTTGAATGACAATATATGAGGCTTTTCAATTAATATCATAGCATTGTCATGAGCAAATACAATGATTCCTGGAAGCAATTAACAAAATGCACCATCGATCATTTTCCTGATTGTTTTCGTTTCAAATGAATATAAAATGTTCGAATTAGGTTTTGGCGCCGACATTATATACAGTATAATCTCTTATAAAGCGGCCATTTATCGGAGAAATACAGGTGTCGTTTGGTGTAAGGGAATGTTTAATCCTTTACTTCATGGATATTCATTTAACATTTAGCCTGCTACGGGCGGATGACTGAATACCTATGCAAACAGTAATTCGGCGTCTCATCAGGATCCAAACTGTTTGACACCCTGATTGCATTTTGGTAGACAAATTGATTATATCTTGCATTTTGGAAATGTGGTAGGTGAAAAATTCTGCAAAAATGATTTGCTCAGCAGGCTAAAGGTTAAAACAATAATGGCTGTATGATTACTAATTAGCCGTTTGATTTGGATCTACTGTGTTTAGCGTTATGAGATACACGGTTCATACATTAATGTATTTGAAGTAATGCACAGTAAAACCCCCTCTATTTCGACCACCTAAAATAAGTATAATTCTGGGTGGTAGAGGCAGGTGTAGACTTAATGCAGGACAAAAAATGCAGAAAGCTCCAAGAGGAGCTTTCTGCATTGCTTTTATCCTGCATTAACCAACCGCCTGCTTATAACGACACCCATGCTTATTCATTAAGTAGTCGCATTAGAGGGGTTCTACTGTATATATATATCAATGTTCTTTATGCATGCAATTCGTCCTGTATTAGGCTGCCATCTGCTTTAAATTTCCGTTTCGTTGGCTTTTGAAGTGTTTTACTGTACCATCGTTGCCCTTTCATAAGCAATATTTGCATATACCAGTATTTATGCCAAGCGTCAGTAGTATCTTTTGTCAGTTTTGCTCATTGTCAAAGAAATATGAACCAACAACTGGCTCATATAAAACTATGTTTACTTGATAGAAACCACTTTGTCTTATCAATTACATCGTCAGTTAAGACTCTAAAATCTGTTTGGAGTCAGATAGAATTGTAACTTGATCTTTATTCGAAGATAAAGACATGTAAAACCAGTACTGTTTACCTACACCACACAGAGTGAATATATTTCTATGTGTCAGATATGGCCATTTAATGCGTAAATTGAAGATAAACTCGTTACTTAGTGAATATCAATGAACGAAATGTCGACATTATAAATATCAATTAGTTGATGTTTTATAACGGCATATGAGCACATGATAGTTTGGCAATGACAGTCATTATATAATTACATAAACAGAGTATAAACACGGACCAAACGGCTCCTACACCTGATCTGAGACTTAATTGTTGCAGAAGCGTCAAATGCCGTCTATCAGATAATGGGTTGCAAGATATTAGTTATAAAATACGTATTACTACATGATATGTTTTAGAATAGTTCTGAAATAAGGCAATCTCTGGTTGAACTGCACCAATATGAATCATTTATATAGAGAATCTTACATGAGTGTTCTTGATTATTGGATTTATCAAATGAGTCTTTTTATAACATAACAAACACAAATGTTTTTTGCAGCCAATATTTCAGCAGTAACGTGGATTGTTATAATTATCCTTACATATAGAAATGATTAATGAAAGGTGTTATTAGGTTCGCTAGGTAACGGGGACAAAGTAGGTCCAAAATTTCCAACAGTTATTTGACTTACTGTCATATCAACTAGGATCTAATTCAAACCTCTCTGGTACTCAATTTAACTGCGATAGTTTATGATACGAAAACCTACAGAAACACGTCAAAATAATTTTTGAGTTACAGTTTCGACATTCCAACACGTCACATTATGACGTCACTGTACACAACATGTATCTGTGTAAAATGCGCCGTTTAAATGAAGACCCACATACAGTTGGCCTACACGTCTGACACTCACTGTCAATGGGGTTCAAAATGTGCCTTCGTTTTGGTATATTAAGCCCTTCATCAGTGTTGTATACACATGGACATGGACATTTCCACCGAGAAACAAAAATCTCGATTCAAATTCAGTGAAAAAGTTTATTGAGATGGACAAAAGATGCAGTACGAACTGCTGCATAAAATGCGTTGGAACAGGAGGCAGATTTTCGCGATCAGCTGATTTGGAGTATAACATTTTTTAAATATGTATGTGCTGTGCTGGATTCAGATGACTATACCTGTTGAATGACGAGATATTTTTGTGAGTAGAAATCTACATTAACAAAAGGACATGCGGTGAAGCAAATGTAAATTTGTGAATGCATTTTTATGTAGAATGGATGGTTTGGGTCAGTGAACCTGGTAGGTCATTTTTGGCTTACATTTTGTAAATATTTACTTGCAGATGAGATATTTGCGTTACAGTTTCTATTGTTTTATCGAAAATAAGGTGCAAGTTCCAACAGTCCTTTGCCATCTATCGTGAAATCAATCGTTGACATGTAGGTCACCGTCCGCCAGTTTGTTTGTTTTGACACCGCGTATGAATACAGTTCGGTCGTTCGAATGTTATTCACTAGTGAATATATGCCCGTGAATATCAAAATATATATGATAGTTACGTCACGCTGAAGCCACGAGTTATGTTATAAATAACAGATAATGATTGTTGATATTAGTTAGTCGAATGGACAAGACAGAAGCTGCAGAATTAAAATTATATCAAAGGGCACAATGATTAGACAAGTTCTATATATACCCGTGTCTTCTCTGTTTGCAAATGCCTAAAACACGTAACTATGATGTAATGTGTTAATTGTATTTCAGAATGCGTGGGCTATTAAAAGTGATGGATGTATGGAAAATTCTTATTACATGTCCTGACATGGGAATATTTTCAATCAAACTCATAAAAATGAAAATACGATAGAGTTTAAAATACGACCCATCCGAAGACGTACAATTCTGAATTTTAAAATAGATGGCAGCCTAATGCAAGACATACGTTATGCAAAAATGCATGAGCTTTCTGTATTAATTTAACCCTGCATTAAGCAACCACCTGCATGTACAGACTCCTATAATGAAAAATTATGTGGCTGAATTAGCGAGACTTTATTGTATATGACTAAGGGAGTATAGATCTACACATCATTTAAGACAGTTGTTTCATGCACACATTATATTGTATTATATAATAGAGTGCATTTTTGTACAGTAAAGTATCGCTAATGATATATGAGTATGTAAAAATCGGTGGTTGCTAAATACAGGACAAAAGTAATGCAAATGTCTGCACAACATTTTGTCATGCATTTGTCCTCCTCTCGATGTCTCTCTCTGTCTCCGTGTCTCTCTTTCTCTGTATATATGTCTCTGTCTGTCTGTCTGTCTGTCTGACAGACTGTCTGTCTGTTAATAGGAATAATGCAAGCATGATTCATTGGTGAATGCGTCATGTACATGTATTTACAATCAAACACGACGCGGTGCAGCTGCGAAAAACGTTCGTTATTTCACTTATTTGAAAGTATATCCTATGTAATATATAACAGATGTGGATGTTTTACTCGTCAAACTATTGGCAATGTATCTAACCGTAATAACAAAACATACAACCGTCATTCAGAATGGGGGGGGGGGCATAGCACAACATCATTAATTAAAAAGTAGTAAGGTCAAGCAGGCAAAGCCCAAACACACACACACAAACACGAGATGAACACAGAAAACCTTAACAAACACACTAGTACTAGAGACAACCATTTCAAACATGAACAAAAGCACAAGTACAAACAAAAATAAGGGTGACAAAGAGAGTACCGATTTGGAATGATCAGTGGCAAAATCACCAATGGGGGTTTAAACCGCTTTAAAACTTGATTATGGGTGCAAACATTTATGTGTGACGTTCCTGATAGCATAGTTGCAGTAAAGTTGTAGTATGGTTGTAGTATTCAACAATTGGACACTGAAAATATTAAAAACGAACTAGCATACATTATTAGTTATAAAGATCATTGGCGGGGTATTTGACTTTTTATCCCTGCTTAGGAAAATCATGTCGCCTGAGTTAGTTAGGCGAGAGCTACATGTATTTTCCTCAGCAGGGAATACAAAGCCAGATATCCCGCCCATGATCTGTATAATACTTTCATTATACTTCAAACTATAGCAGTTGATTAGCGTTGTAAATGTACGCGCGTCGTTTTGCTTCCCCTCAGAGGCCTCGTACTGTAAGGTAAGGGCCAATATAACTTTGCGACTCTAGTCATAAAAGAATAAGCAGATCAGAGATTAAGCAGACACTATTTATCAACACGAGAATGGTTAAACTAGATTGCGGGAATGGTGCCATGCTGAAGTCATTTTGATGACGTCAAAATGACGGTTTTATATCATTCAAAACATGGGTGTTGGAACGAGCGGCTAGACTGCATTTTACCGGTACTTGTACTATGTATGTGAATAAATAAAATCTAAATCGAATTGCGCGAGTATTGTCTTTGTAAAAGCTGGGGTTCGGGGGCTAATCGGTAAATGCACGAGCACTTTGACAACATTTGCAACATCGGAGTAGAGTAAGACATACGCACCGCGTATCGAGGTTCTGCTGCTATAGATTTAGAACACTTTACATTTTACTATAACAAAAATGTTTCTCAATGGATAACTTTCGTTTGAGAGCAGTTGTTTGGATCGAATCGACGAAGTGATAATGGTCGGCCATTTTGTTTATTGTAGCAACGAGGCGAGGCCCTCGACGGGGGAAATTCCATTGTTGCTAATGGCTCCGTATATACATCAGAATGCTTAGTGATACATCACTCTATATCCATGGCTAATTGACCAATCAAAATCGAGGATTTTACTTTGCAGTATAATAATCAGTATTATATGACTGTATTTGCTACAACAGTTTTGACGATTCACAGTGTTAACCCTGTTCAGAGGACTCCACGAGGAGTTGTATGATCTAAGACTACACCGTTTGCAAAATTTAATGCCAGTATTCTCATTTCCCGCAATCTTAGAACATATATAAGAAATCGCATAATATCAGCTACGCGATTTACTGCGGAACATTCCATTAACTGTAAACAGTAATGACATATAAATCCCTTATTCTAACATACTACCTTGTACATCATTTTCAAGCAGATATTTCCACGGAATAGGTCCTTTACGATTCCTTTCATCTCCGGCAGAAATAAAATTGTAAATATAAAAGGAGAGAATGAGTTGCAACGCTAAATGGCCGTATAGTACCGACGTTAAATCATATCATGGGATGTGGTGGATGGACGAATAGTCTGACATGAGGATGATAAGTACAGATGAACTTCGATATCTCGAACTCGGATAACTCGAACCTCGGATAACTCGAACTAAAAGTTCGGTCCTTCCAAAATCTTACAATACAGAATTGCTCTAAAATGTATCACTACGCATATCTAGAAACACATTTCACAGCTTAATGTAGTTCTACAGTAATGCTGAAAGCTCCTGCAGGAGCTTTCAGCATTACTGTAGACCTGCATTAAGCTATGAACTTGAGAAATTGTCCAGATTACAAATCGGATAACTCGAAATTCTGTTATCTCGAACTAATTTATATAGTCCCTTGAAGTTCGAGATATCGAAGTTCAACTGTAACTCGCACTACAAATACAACAACCCGTCCGTCCTACCGACCGTGAGTCTAATGTCAAAGAGGATGAGCTATTGCTAACACCAACACTACACCAAATAACGTATAACTCCACAAGTGTGGGAATGTAGGAAGGATATATAGTGATAGGCTTACGGAAAGCGATACACAGTGTTGCTATATTAAAATACGTGTTTGTGTGGATTACTAATGCATGATATTAGATAATGTGTGTATCGCACCCGAACGCTGTTGCTGAATTTTGTATCGCTGTTACTGTACACGTGCATTATGAATTGATGTTGTCCCTAGCATAAATACTTGTCCTATGAATCATCCATTTTAATTTAATTTAATAAAATTTCTAATTTATAGTCATTTTGATTTCACCTTAATAGTTTTAGCAGTATGTACGCTTATATGTTGTTCTACTTGTGTAATTATTTTAGTGCGTTATGCTACATATTCACGGTTCTTGTAGCTATTAGCGGTAATACATGAAAAAGTGGTAAAGTCAAGCAGGCAAAGCCACATACAAGACGCAACCACCACCAAAGCATCGACCGATAGCATGTCACGCACAGACAATTAAGGCATACTATTTGAATCATATATATATTTCAGTCGAAAAGGTTTATATTTTACTCCGATTGTTCCAGTCTGTTGCATTTGTAACTAATGTTAAAATATCCATAACAGATTGAAACATAAGCAGTATTAGCTCCTTCAGGAATATTACGAAGAGTAACGGTCATTACCTTTAAACATTATCAACATAACTGCTCCGATTCGACCAAGAAACACAATAAAAACAAACATATATTCCAATACTTGTTACTGTATATTGTAAATTGTTTAAGTATCCCTTATTCCAAACTGAATAGTGTTTTAGGCAAGACATAGAGGAGTGGCATTTGTATCCAATAATGTATTAACCCTTTACAAGAAATAATGACGTATAAACAGTAGAACCTGTCCTAAGTGCCCGTTCAAAAGTCTACTGTATACAGTTTTAATGTTTGAAAACGGAATTAAATGCGTTAATAATGTTGGTCTAAAAATAGGTTTACATGTATGTATCATTGTTTTTACATTTTGTGTCGGCCACAATTACGTAGTAAGTAAATGCTTGTTGTTTGTCAAATGTTAAGTGTCGCAATGTTTTTTAGACTGTCCCAGAACCACTGCATGGCAAATTTTAGGGTAATTCATCACTGGCGGGCATTTGGTTTCTATCAAAATAGTTCCGACTTACTTAGAACGACAGTTTCCCGTTTTGTTTTTATAATGCTTCTTTGTATATACACTCGATAATTTGTGCATTTTGTTTGAGATCTGGTCATACATGCTAAAGGCGACTTTATAGAAAAAAGCATATTTCTAATATACAGTGCTCCCTCCCTACAACGGCCCTCTCAATAACGATTCCCTCCTTACAACAACGCGTGTCACTGTTTCCGAAACAACAAGGCTCCAGAAAAACTTCTTTCCATCGTATTTTCTTTATGCCTCCATCAAACTCTATGTTGTGACCACTCTTTAGAATCGTCACAAAGTGACGATTCTAAAGAGTGGTCACAACATAGGGTTTGATTGAGGCATAACGGTTTTAGTTCTCGAAATACATCTTATCTGGGGATCTGTAAACAAGCTAATTATGTTTGATTTTCCCTCCCTATAACAACTCCCTCTGAACAACACATACAATCTTCGTATCCCAAAGGGTGTCGTCGTAGAGAGGGAGCACTGTACCACAAATACAAAACCTTTGCATTTAAAGTACCGCTTAGTACAAGCACACGATTGAAACAGACTAGGCATTATACTATTTGTAGACAGTAAACGTCTCTGAAGTGGCGACTTAATGAATAACCATGAGTGACTGTAGAAACATGTGGTTGTTTGATGAAGGATGTAGCTAACATTGAATGCTCCTATAACAGGTTTCTACATGCCGTTCGTACTGTATTCAATTACCTCTTGCCTTTTTGGTGTTTTCGCAATAAAGGCATTTTACCGTATCTTATTAGATGTAATATATTTTTGATCACATAATCTGCCTTATGGGAGTGCCGTAAATCGCTGATATGCACTAGTGCATCTTTTGCAAATTGGCACTCGTTAGCCAATTGTTTCGCTCATTTACGCGTTAGCCAATCGTAGCGCTCCATGTGTACCGTCCGTTGTATTACTATGATGTTTGTAAGGAATGGCCAAAACAACCATCAGCTATAGCCTGTTTCATTTTCGATTACATTTTAAGGCTTATGTGAAAAAAAGAATCTTACATTCGTGTTCATTACACATTGTTTTCATGAAACCCGTTTTCTATTATAAATATGACACTAGCTAAAGCTCGTGTCATATCATTATAGTAAACTCGTTTCATAAAAACAATGTGTAATGAACACTCATGTAAGATCCTCTATATCTCACATCACACGAACGAGGAGAGCAATGAGCACTTTCACTTTTTTTATGTTAAAAATATACGACTGGGGGCTATATACATCATACACTATCAACGACATCCTTTAATTGCCATTGTTAGTATTTTCAGCATGGATAACATAGCACTTGATTTTAGTCATGAACAAAAAATTACTACCTATCCCTTTAAAGTTTTTGGTTCGAATCCCGATTATTGAAGCAGCTTTTAATATGGTTTGCGGTGACTCTTATGTTAACGTTTGCCATAAAATGCTAATTGTCCCATATTCAGACGAACACTTGTACTGAGCGGGATATCGCGCACTGACGTTACAGATGTTGAACCAACCAAACTAAAGGAAAAGAAGGCCGAGCGTCATTTTGATATTTGATTAAACTAATACTGAATAGAGACACCTTTGTTATACATTTAATTGCCCAGGTACGAATACTTTGAATTCGACTTTGCAGCAGATGCATATGCTGCCGAATTAAGTAAAGAGCTTTATAAACCTATATTTATCGAAGATGTGGATATCCCCAATTGTATAAATACAATATCATTTGAGTATGTCTATTCAACATAACTGTTCCAAATTCGATTCCAGACATTATACAAAACTCTCGCATAACAAAGCATGCATTATTTGTTCATACCGTTGATATCATTTGAGTGCAGAATGTGTTATGTATGTAACCTTTGTTAAACGTATATGTAAACCAATGCCATGTCTGTAATAACAACTAATGGTATCGTATCGCTGTATCTCCTCGATCGATTAGAACACATCACAGTCCATCTACATTCCGCTATTTACGGGAGACAAGATATAGATATGAGATGATTACTGCGAATGTAAACAAGCAAAGACACCTGTTGTTCCTCGTCTAACTAGTTTGGCCGTGATTGCTGAAATACTTGCTGTATATATCAAGGCGATACCGTCTTCAGATATTACCGATCTTTACCCTTACTACGCTGAGGAAAAATAACAGCCAGGGTCCATGCTTATATAAAGCTTTTAGTTGAGTCTGAGTTCGTTCTCAAGCTTTTGATTGGTTAGATTTGAGTTCTCAAGCTTTTAATTGGTCAGATTTGAGCCAAAGGTTCAAATCTGACCTATCAAAAACTTGAGAACGAACTCAGACTCAACTAAAAGTTTTATAAGCATGGACCCAGAATATAGGTCTGACCCTGAGGTTATAAAACATTTTTGGTTGAGTCTGAGATCATTCTCAAGCATCTGATTGGTCATTTGTTTTAGTTTGCTCCAAATCTCATCCCCAAAAGTTTTATAACCTCGGACCCTTGGGAAACGTTGACTACCAACGATTTAATCAAGCATTTGAAAAACTAAATACTATATGTCAAGGTGCTTGGATAGTGCTGAGAAGACTAACTGTTTGCTGATACGGCCCAGGCTGCGATTAGCGGGATAAGGGTTAGGTTTAATTCCATATTCATTAACATGATTCCAAATATTTAATATAATAACTAAATTACTAATTTGATGTATTATTATCTACGAGAACAAGAATAATAGTAATAATGATAACAATGATAATGATGATAATAATGAGAAAAATAATGATAATAATAATAATAACAACAAAAATAATAATGATAATGATGATGATATTGCTAATAATAATAATAATGCTAATAATGATAATGCTAATAATAATATAAAATAGTAATAATAATGATAATAATGATTATAATAATATCAATAAAACAATGCTAACAATAATGATGATAATAACAATAATAAAAATGATAATAGTAATGATAATGATTATAATAATAATACAAATAGTAATTATTAATAATAATAAAACTAACAACCACACTGGTATTAAAACAAATTATAAAGGTGACATTGAAAACTGTAGAGTTCTTGTCATTGTAATACTTTTTATTTTATCATTTTTGTTATTATTTATATCGTAAGTATATTCTTAATCATTATCATCTTAATCATTATCATCTTCATCATCATCATCATTATCATCATCATAATATGTATGGAAAAATAGTCAAACAGGGAGAGCCACACACGAAATGACACCGCACCAAACACCATCTAACAAGAAACGGTAAAGCCACAAGACAAAACATAACAGAACGCATATCAAGACGAAACCCATTAAACATTAAGCATATTAAACAACAAAGTTGACCGTAGGCTGAAAGCAGGAGTGCCGCCTTGGAACGGCCAGCAGCTAAAAACAATAAAAAAAGGGCTACTGGGGGACTTAAACCTGGTTTACGGGTACCCAACCTCGTCCTTATCCCACTTTCACCAAAGTCAAAATCATCTTTATCATCACGACAGCCACAACCATCCCCAAAATAGTTTATAGAATACTGTTGAATATTTGCTGTGAACGTTCACAACTAATTTTGAATATTACTTATGAAACTTATATAGGGGAACTATCCACAAAAGGAAACGGCAGACATGTCCCCTTTACCCGACATATTATGTTCTGTGTATACGTTTTACATATGTGCTCAGGATAAACGATTGTTCGGAAGGACGGAAAAAGTGGTAACGTCATCCCCTATGGGGAATATATCATGAAAATGGCGTGTACCACCTTTTTGCTGCTAAGTATTGACTTTATTGTTAACATATTCATTTTAAAAAGCTATTCAATAACTGCATGTTTATGTATCAAAGCTGTCTTGACAGTAAACTGAACATAGGACAGTCTCTGTGTTTGTAGTTAATAAGCCACAGACTGTTATTTATATCGCTATTCGGGTAAACTGATCCATTGATAGAAAATATGGAAAGGTCAAACCTTTTACTGAACACAACATAAACAAACAAAACCGCACAAAATGGATGGTTTGGCAAATTCCTTTTTAAAGTTATTGAGTTCTCTGAGACGTAAATGGTTTTGATTTGGAAAGTACACTGTGGGACATGTAATAGTGCATGTTGCTTTATTTACACATTATCACATGCGGATTAGTCTTCTTAAGATGTTTACACACATGCAGCTATATATTTAGTTACCATCGGTATTGTATACGTTATAAACTATTTCCTTTAAATTGTTTTTAACATAACGAATACATAAAATGTGGTGTTCATATAATATTTCTCAATTAGCGTGCCTACATTTATCAAACTGATCTTGATGTTTATATATATAATGTTTATGGAAACGTATCTAAAAGTAACGTTAATCCTTGAAACAAAGCAAAGCTCATTGAAACAAAGCTCAGATAAATGACAATGTACAAAGCTCCTTTTATTCTGCATTAAAACCCGTCTGCCTATTAAGACTCGTTATGTTCAATAAATGAATGGTTACTTAAGACAGATTCTACTATATAGGAAAAGGAAATACACATTACTCACTTGTCTATAAAGTTGATCATAGATATGTTTTGGTAACACATAAAAATACCTCGGTCTTGCAATCCAATATGTAACCCTTACAACGCTGACTTTGCAAATGGACTATTCCAGACTTCAAAGGGTTCAAGCTTTCCGTCCATAGGCAAGGCTTTCTAAAACAAACTTTAACCTAACAAACAAAGCAGACCCTGATGAGAAAGCATATACTGTTTGCAATTACACAAGTGGTTGGTTTCCCGAAGCGTAAGGGTTAAAGGAATGGTCGTAGAAAAACTTTTGTTGAACACTCAACTTATCAGGCTATTTGAAATAAAAACGGTTAAACTATTGTCTTTCTTCAACGTTTGCATCTATATCTGATACTTTCCAGATCGTTTTTGTGGCCGAAGATGCCATTGTATCGGCTTTTTAGATAGGACCAATGGCCGTGCACGTTAACCCATTTATTCATGTTGACAACTTTGACGACGCTGTAAAAGTCATTTTGTGAAACAATTGTGATAAAATGGAGCATTTGCTCCTATAGGAGCAAATGCTCTATTTATCACAATGGTTTCAAACTACACAATTCTAAAAGTTTCCTTTTCTCTAGTTAATGCTTCTTTTCGGTAGATTTATTCAAAGTGGTTGTTTCGAAAAAATAGTCTATGCGATAAACGGTTAGATATGAAGACTGACTCGAATGTGACCATGTGCATTACGTTTAGAATGAACATTCTGCCAAGATGACATTGATTTTATCAATTTCCGAAACGATGTCAAGTGTTGCTTTTATATGTGACGTGTCCCATGGTGTTTATTAATTATAGGGAAATTGTTTGTTCTCCATTCGAGAGATACAGATTCTGCAATGAACCAATGACACACTTGCACATTTATACATACAGCTGTAGCAGCAATCGTCACATATGTGTGTTCAGGCTGATACATTTTAGTGGCTTATTGTTAATATCAAAGTGTTACTCTGCTCATCAAGATTGATTCTGCACAAGGTCACACAATACATTCACACAATGCCTTTATATTGCTTCGTACTGATCTTTGCAAACCAGTTGCTGATCGCGCAGTTCCCTTAACCTTTTCTCTCATGAATACGTATGGGGAAATAATGACAATATGGATATTTATAATGGTATTAAGAAAGGGAGAATGTCTGACTATGGCATATGCTGTAAATTCAGACCTCATATTAATCATATCAATCTGTACACAGAGCAGAGCCCGATCGATTGGCTCCTACAGGACCCCTCCGTACACACTGATATAGGCTACTCCGTTACACGCGTAAAGTATACGGTTACATATATTATGTTATTGTATAAAGAGGTCTGTTATATACAGTTTTGTTGTATATAGTGGTTTGCTGCATACACCGTGTTGCTGCATATAGTTGTTGTAGCATATTGTGTGTTTAGCATGATGTGTGTTGTTGCGTTTATTACGTTGTTTTATATAATGCGTTGTTGCAAGTGGTATGTTATTGCATATACCCCATAGTGCGTTATTGTACATTGTGTGTTGTGCCATATAGATTTTTGTTGCGTATCGTGCGTTGTGGCTCATAGGGTGTTGTTTTATATCGAATGTTATTGCATATACATGTATATGCATGTACTGTTCCATATTATATGATATTGCGTATTGTGTATTGTGATATATAATGTGTTGTGGTATGTAGTGTGTTGTTGCATCATGTATGTTTTTTGGCATATAGCGTGATCTGATATTGAGTGTGTTAGTACATGTGTTATTGTAAATAAGGTTTTTGTATACGACGTTTTGCTGTATATATCACGTTTATACATAGTGTGTTTCATATATTAAGTTGCTGCATGACGGATGTTATGCTGTATACAATATACAGTTGCATATAGTATGGAGCTGGATATCGTGTGTTTTGGATACATTGTAATGTTACCTACAGATTATTGTTGCATATAGTGTGTTGTTGCATAGTGTGCGTTGTTATATACAGTGATTTGTTCCATACAATGTGTTGTTACATATAATGTGTTATTGCAAAGAGTGTGTTGTTGCATACAGTATGCTGTTGCATAGAGTACGTTGTTGAATATGGTCTACTGTTGCATGTAGTGTGGTGCTACAAATATAGTTAGTTGTTGCATATATTAAGTTTTGCCAGACAGTGTTGTTTTTTGTTCATTTCTCATTGGGGGTGGGGGTAAATAAAAAAGGAGTGCACACACTCATGTTCCACAGTTAGTTGCTCTTTAAGATAAATACAATTACAGGATTGATAGATATTACTAACACTTAACACTTTATACTTTACGTAAACAAATTAACAAATTAAACAGGCGTTGACCTTCCGGAAGGTTTTAACATCGAACGCAACTCATCGATCTGTATATTAAATATTTTCATGCATCTGCATTACATTTCCATTGACAGAGTAAACGCAATTAATATTCAACTGCAGAGAAATACACAGTAGAAATAATACAGTTAGCATATTTAATCACAAATATTAGACCTAGATCAAACTATTGCGAATTATCAGTACGTTTCTTACAAATATTATTTCTGGCCTCGTACTAAATAATACCAATTAGTGATTTTTTTGTGAAAATTGAGGACGCCAGTACGGCAATTCAAAACAGGTCATAATTAGCGTGGCTATTCAGAAACACGTTCAGTTTATAGTGTCATCATATTGTAGTCAACGGTTTTAGCATGTGTTGCAGTTATTCCTTAGGGATTCGCGTCACATGTGGCAACGTGCATGTCACAAAGAATGATAGCAACATAGGAAGACTGGGAAGTTCTTAGAATTTACATTCATCATACTACGTCTACATTTGTTATGCATATGCGTTTGCACGTCGAAAGCACAAATACTCACAAATACTCATTGTTCGTCTATATTTATCTATTTCTTTATTAATTACGGTTTACAATCACTCTCGTTTAAAACTACACTTGATGATATTGGTACACAGCAACACAGCATAATCATATATTCAAACTGTCTTACAAAGCATTACACGAATATAAAATGATAAAAAGTCTTAATTGTCTGTGTCCACTATAGTCTCATTAACTGTACACCTCCGTCTCTTGATATCTTCAATTATTCAGTGTCTCTGGATTTAAGTACGTAAAAGTAATATCGCGCACACAGGCGCATCCAGTTATTGCATGACACTAGCTTCACTAGGACACACTACCCATCAACAATTAACAAAGACTACTCAATAGAGGCTTGTCGACATCTGCTCTCAGTTCGTGGCTTTCTACTTCATTCTGATACGAATACCAGCACTCACAGATCCGGGGTGGTTACCAGCGTGTATGGCCAGACCGAAAAGTAGTAGGCGACACCAACGTGTATGGGGTGGGCAGATCAAAACATCCCTATGGCGTCTGCTGCGTACCTGACTCTGAAGCTCATAAAACGACTATCTGTTATTTATTGTGGGCCCTCACAATTCCTAAGTGCTTCTGGTCAATCATAACTCTATCTGTTTGTGTATCATAAATGTCCCTGATTACACGTTTAGGTATACCTAATACCCCCATTCCACTGCGCGGCGCTTCCACTGCGCTCATGGCGATCATGGCTCTTCTCCAAAATCTTCCAAATCGCCGCAGAAGCGCCGTCATGTGCCTAATTTTGGGACCTTTGCATTTCCAGTACGCTTATAGTACGCTTCAATAACGTTCTCGCTGTGCTGTTTACGATCCTGTCGAGATGTTGCTGCGCTTCTACGGCGCTTGAGGTCTCTCCAAGACGCTTCTACTACGCTTCCACTACAACACGGAATTTCAGGCTACGCTTCGTCTACGCTTAATACGTTGCTGTTACGACCTTGCTTCGACCTAGGCGCAGGAGCTGCATTAACCTTTTCCCTGCTCAATATCCATGTAAGAAATAATGATCTTATGAATATTTATTAGCTGCATTTGTTTTAAATTTAACCTTTTTAAGAAATGTTTTTGCTTTGACAAAAACTGTAGAATCATATCTATATCATGTTATAAGCAAACGGAGCATACCCTGATCAGACGGCTCCAATAGGAGCTGTCTGATCTGGGTCCGCTCTGTTCGCAAATGTGTGAAAAAGCATTTGTATATGGACAAATATCTCGGCGCTTTTGTTGCGATGCGACTGCGATTGCGCTACGTTGCTCACGCTGCGGCTACGATACTGCTGCGTTCATGAATTTCTTACTACGCTTTTGCGGCGATTCGAGTCCACGGCGATGTCACTACGATTGTTTTGAGCAAGGTCAAAACAATCGCCGTGAAGTGGCGATCAAGAAGCTTCTGTTACGCTTCTACTATGATCAGGGCGCTTTTACTGTCCTGTTGCCGCTCCTGATACGATTCGCGGCGTTTTTACAAAAAATTCGAAGCGTAGTGGAATCGCCGCTCAGTGGAATGGGGGTATAAACCTAGTCTGAATTCCACGTGGGTAGAATAGCAAGTTTTAAAATCGTCAAATCGCTGGCTTGTATATTTAAATCGTCTGATTACTGACTTGTGCAAATAACAGAGAAAGTGAGGCCCATAATGCAAAATACACGGGTTCAATCTATCTGCTAAAGTCCTTATTACTTCATCAATTTCAGTAAGGTACTCATCTAAGCATTCAGAATAACCTATGCAATAAACCCCTTCTTCACGAGCTCTAAAGCATATATGTACTTTTACCCAATAACTCGTTTTCAATATTTAAGTCTACGTGGCTCAAAAAACGTTAGCTAATGAACTGCCGTGTAAAAGGATGATTGGCAATTTGAGGCAAATCCAACAATAATCACAGAACATAAAAATGCGTCAGTTGACTCCTGACATTCTCAGGTTGTGAAGGTCGCGCTAAGAAAGCTTCGTTAGTTGTTTTTCTGTTTCACTTTCTATCCAGTTTGATCATTTCCCTGAAACATACGCCTTTTGATGCCCTAGCAAAAAAGTAGATCAGATCAGATAGATCCTGCAGGAGACATCTGATAAGGGTATATTCTGTTTGCTTATAAACTAATAAAATTTGCTATTAATCTGACTCCACAGTTCATGGCAAGATAAGGAATCCATTTGTTTACTCTGTTATTACGTTACTCGGCGTCTCGTCTGAATCCAAATAGATGCTATGATGATAACATATCGGCACATGACAGACATATAGTTAGATTCATACAGCATGTAACTGCATCTGATTGAAAATATTGATGTTTCATGATATTGTCGTGCTGTGTCGTAACATGAAGGGCGGGCTAGATAGATACTGCATGATCTTCAGAACTATAGTCGAAATAAATCTTTCAGTCCCTTGGAATTCGTTATAACCGAATTGTACTGTATACTGCATATCTGAAAGCCCAAGTGGTCGAATGGTGCAATTCGACTTTAACCCAAAGTATAAACATGTAAAGTGAATAACAACACTCTGTTTCGATAACACATGTACATTGACACATACAAATCGTGTATACAGTTCAACTTTGATATCTCGGACTTCGGGGGATCATACAAATTACTTCGAGATATCAGAGCTTCTAGTCATCTGATTTCTAATATAAACCATTTCTTAAGTTCACAGCTAAACGCTGTAGCAGTATTCAGCATTACTTTCGACCTGCATATAAGGTTTCACGTTTGTATCTAGATATATATAGTGTTACATGTTGTATTGTAAATGTTAGAATGACCGAACTATTACCTCGAGTTATCCCGTAGTTCGATTTATCCGAGTTCGATATATCGAAGTTCATCTGTATATGATATAATTATTACAAATAGTCAAACAAAGTTTAATTTGTTAATTTCGGTGCACGAACGAAATTTTTTCATCGAGTCACGAATGTCTAATCCTATTCGAAACCTTAGTATTGTACATATCAACGAGATGTTTACATGTACACGTTACATCGAAACCAGCCAATATTCTATGTTGCTCTAACTACCCATATAAGCTTTTCTAAAGTTGAATAGGTCAGGGAGGCATCATTATAGTACATTTCAATAAGATTGGCATAGTGGCAAATAGGTAGAATCTGACGAAACTGCTACTTCATTTTTCCTTCTGATTACCTGGGGGTAATAAGGGTTCTAACACTGTAGGGAAATCAAAAAGACTTAGCACATCCCGTCGTCAAGATTTCAAGAAATAGAGGATTTTACATTGGTGTTAATTACAAATTGTTTAATGAAACGAGTTTACAAAAATAATAATATGACACTCGCTTCATATTCATTATGGTTAATTAGTTTCATAAACACAATTTGTAATGTACACGAATGTAAGATTTGTTTTATCACATAACCCTTAAAATGTGCCATAGAAAGTAAAACAAGGTATAGCTCAGCATTGCAAAAATAAAATGTGAAACGGTTATGCAGCTCTAGATTTTGCTAACTATTACACATGTCATGCATTTGTTTTGCGTAGTTCTTTTAATGTTCATTATCAAACTGTATTATTCAAACTGCTAATTTTACAACAAACGCGCTAGTGCTTTCCCGCGATTTACGACACTCTGTTTGGGCACTCCAACATCGCAAGTTATGTGATAACATGATTTATGCACGAAAATTTTACTCGGAAAGCATGGTTTAGCAGTCATTTCCAATTTTCAAGTAACAATCTGTTATACATGATTCAAAACCAAGTTTGCTTGGTATATACATAACCTCTGAGTCTCCAAGGTTAGTTTTTCATTGACTGTTTTCAATAAATAGCTTTAATACCTATGTGTTTTATGCCTAAGAGTAAAGGAAATCTCTTTCATGTCATGGCGGGGTTTGTGTTGGTGATTGTCTTTCTATTTGTCTTCATCGCTACCATAAACCATTGGTCTGACAACAACTGTTATACAAATAGTTTATATGCTACCAGTGCCATTTGGAGATGTACCAGAGCATGTGCTATGTTTCAAATAACCACTTTAGCTTTAAATTGTTTTAACTGGTTCAGATATACACGAGGCACATAAACCGTGTGTATGGTCTGCATTTACACCGTTTCCACGTTAAAAGATACACCACTTTACGTTAAATATATTTTATATATAGTGGTGTTTTCAGGAATCGTTTCTTTGTGTTTATTAACGCCCGTTTCCGCCCACCATGGGCGAACGGAACGCTCAAGAGTGAGGAGAGAGGATACAGGGAAATCCGGGCGCAACGCCACACTTCCCTGGTTCAAGACTTGTAATTATTCGATTATCTGTATAGTTCATAATATCATCTATCCTGTTCCCTGTGTAATGTTCATATAAGTGATAATGATATTATAAATATCTATTAGATGAATTGTTATAATCGCGTATGTTCACGTGAAGTTGTTTTTTTTATATGTTTCTAGTAACTGTGGAGTCATATATATATATATATATATATATATATATATATATATATATATATATAATGCCATAAGCAAACAGAGCAGACTCTGATCAGATGGCCGTTTGATCTGCGTCTACTATGTTTGCAAATGTGTGAAAATGGTGTATAGAAAGGAAAAGATGACTTAATGATATTTGACTGAGAGACGCCACGTTACTGTTTCTTCCAAATGGTTTAATGTAAGGGCATCTGTGATATACTCTTTACCATTGAATATACACGGTAAATGCTTTTTATGATTTATAATTTAGACAGTTATGGAATGATAACGGTGAGAAACTTAAATTGGTTTGAATTTATAATCTCGTATCAAATGGATAACACCAGACATGTTTGAAATTACATGCCATCCTGTACGTCCAACAGGGTCATGTGTCAATAACGTATGTTGTAATGTGTATAAAGAGTAAACATTCGCCTGTGCTAAATGACTGAAATATCACCCGCGTTATATGTTTACATATCATCGCTGTATAGCAAAGAACAATAACGTAAATGCGAATGTCGTATTTCAGAAGCGCTATAGACAATCGATATGTTATCATTCATTCCTAAGACCTTTGAAGTTTTCTGAATTAATCAAATATTTCCTGAAAATGCTCAAAAACATCTCATCCAAGGACAGTTTATGTAGTCTCCGGTTTCATACGTAATATAACTCAAAGACAGTGCTTTGAAACAGCGTGTATACGTTCATATCATGATGTTTAATAATTGATCCACAAAAATAATTAAAATATCCTTATACATTTAAGCAAGGTTTTGCATTTGAAGTCAAAACAAGCATATCAAAGATTGAGTTTAAATGACAGGCCTTAATGATTTGCAAAATGCTCCAACACACTAAATCAGTAGGACATTTTAAGCTGAACGTCTTTGTAATAGTACACACCCTTCTCATTATGGCATTATTTGAATCTGGCATAACTGGCTGTTCATCAGTCAAACTGAATTGTAATTACTCTACTGTTCAAAAAGTGTAACACTGGTTTCATTAGAACTCCCTTGTCGTATCCGTTACGTAATATGTTTTCGTTTACAGTGTATGTATATTAAGCTATATGTCATCGTACTTTATGTCGATTTAAATATTTCCTGAACCAGTCCCTTACGAACGTAAATGTTCATATTTCTGATAAAGTGTGATTTTATAGATATCATTAATGTAATAATTCTCGTAACCACACGGCTGCTAATAAACCTGTCTTCCACTAACCCATTATCAAGGATGACCTACATTTTCAACTATAAGCAAGATGGCCTGTTTTAAAGCCCTGCGAACTGATGTAGGTGCTCCAACAAAAGTACATACAGTAAAACCTCTCTATAACGGTTACTTAAATGTGTTAATTAGCTGGTATTTATGGCAGATGGCTGCGTAAAGCAAGGTGAAAGTAAAACAGAACGCTCCTATAGGAGCGTTCTGTTTCACTTTCACCTTGCTTAAAGCAGCCACCCACCCTTTACACACAATGATTGATGTAATGTAATTTAGTGGCCGTTATAGAGAGGTTTTGCTGTATAAACATTTTGCTAAATATTCTTTGCATTAGAGAGTGTCGTCTAGAAAAACATGTGTCTGCCAAAACTCTAACAGGTTGTATTTGTGTTTACTTCTGATTCATGTAAGCATTTCAGAAGCTGAGTCAGGTCGCCCTTAGGATGGGGCTTAACAATTATTATAGTATAATGTTTTTTCAGACCAATAGATTAACCTGTCAATTGTGTAGGTATAAATGCTTGAACTTTCCATTGGGAACACATCCCGTGCTTTGCATACTATATGTCTAACTGAATTTATGTGTTTATACAGTACATTTTGAAGTTTTCAAATAAATATGTGGCACTATGTGTCAGCTTTTACAGTAAAATCCAGTCTAAACCGGGCGTATCAATACATGATTTAAGACAGGTGATAACTTAATGCAGGATGAATGTCATAAAGGAAGCTTTAAAAGGAGCTTTCTGTTTGACGTTCGTCATGAATTAAGCCGCAACCGATTTAAAAGGAACGAAAATCTTCTTTAATCAATTCCGGTTTATAGGGGCTTTACTGCAGTCCTATAGTCTGTTCGACTGTACGTGACGCTATATTAAACTCGTTGCAGTCCGTTAAACCTTACTCCACTGTGAAAAAAATGTCGGATCAAAATCTGATCTGGTGCAGTTTTGATTTCGATAAAAGTTTTGACAAACCGTTGATCGAGCGTCCAACAGCCATGGTGAGACGCAGAATTATCTAGTCCCAATTTGTTTGCATATGAGAAGCAGGTCGCGGATAGCGGCATAAGGGTTAACGCAAACGAAATGGTATATCGTCAACATTGCCGTCCATAATGACACGAAATCAAGAGCACTGTAACCCTGTCTCTCTGTCATTCTAGCTTAACGTTATTACGGAATAAGTTTTACTGAAAGTATGTTACGAAGCAATCCATTTCTGTTGAAATACCTCAATTAAATAAGGTTTCCACCAATCTTCGCTTTGATACGTGGACACTGTACTTATATAAAGACGATGTAATGATGTGCTTGGACAATGGTTTAAAGGTCATAGAACGTCTTCAATTGAACTACTGTCAAATACACCTAATCATTTAGGTTATTCCTGTTAGCAGTTACAGTTACCTCTGCACGCACTTAATATGTCCTCTCGGTTGTTAAAAGTAACGACTGTGCTTAGTTCTTAAAATGCATACAAAGCATAAATAGTATAAACGAAAATGTGTCCATGGTACACGGCTGCCCCCGCGGCAAACATAAAATAGATGAACGACAGAAATGAAAAGGGGAGACACGGTACAACTCACTATGATTATGCTTCAGACAAAATATAAAACATTCTAGAATACACAAGCCCAGAAATGTTTGACCTAAATTTTACAGAACGGACATACGGAAGGACGTACGTACGGACGGACAGGGGAAAACCCTAAAGGCGGGGGCATAAAAAACTATTACTCCGTCTCCCTCAACTTGGTAATTTCTTCTGGATCACGTGACAACAGTGTCCATCTGTTTTCGTCCTGACCAGAAGCCGAGTTACTCCGGGTCTCGTCTGAATTCAAACTGTTTGCAAAAAGTTACAATGAGTTAGCATTATCTTTATCTGCAATATTTAAAACAAAATGGGGATTGTCTTATTTCGGCTACAAAGTTGAATACAATAACTTATTTAAACTCGTAGTTCGGCACGTAACCCGTCAAATGGACATAACATGTGTCATTTGCACCATATAACCTGTGCTTCATGTGAAATTTTGCAATATAACGTTATCAACAATATCGAACGGGTCCTATTGCGGCTAAAGGGTTGACAAAATATATCACTGAGAACACACAGTGGCATATGGATATATATATATATATATATATATATATATAGATAAACAGTATACCTGTCCTAGACGGTCATTCATGTATTGAACAAGGCGATGGTGGCTTATATATCTCCTATATGGACGCTTAATGCAAGACAAACGTGATGCAGAAAGCTCTTTCGTTTTAACTACACTAAACTACCACATGCCTTACATATCCATAATTATACCTCTTTTTGATGGACGCTTAAGAGAGGTTCTTCTGTACTTTTGTTTACTATTAATCTGACTTTATATCAGCAAAGACACACGCATCATATTTAACCCTTAACACTCTGTGGGAAAAATATTAGCTCAAAGTTCGATAAGGTGCAATTGTGACTGCCTCCGATTTCATCCAGCTTTTGAGAAACCAATGACCGAGTGTCAAACAGCTTAGATGCCGATGAGACGCCAAATAATATGCGTCCCATCTGGATACAATCTGTTTGCAAATGTTAGTTAGGTCGCAGATAGAGGGACGAATATGACTTAAATGATAAAAGAGAACGTAAATAACAGACATTATTCAACCAGTTACATGTATGCATATAACATACAGTATGTAAAATACACATCTTACGATCTGATAAGTTTATTCCAATTTCCTTCTGACTATGAGAAATGAGTATCAGGGTGATGAACAGGTGCAATTAAACTGAGGTAATCATTTACGGTGGATTGGAATCTTAGGTATTTAGACGAAAGCATTTATCATCTAAATTGTGCCAGTCGTCTCAGCCGGGTATACAATTACACCCGCCCAAAGCAGCCACTAATAAATAGTCTAAATGTTGATATTTACAGCAGGGCCGTTCTTGCGAAATACCGTGCGGCGACAGGTATCGTAAGTCCTAATTGATGTCAATTTCTACACGTTAATAGCATATTCTAGCGTGCAACAGTTACATAAACGTAGCACGACAAACGCCATCGTACGTTAAAATACACGACGATTTTAGAATTGGCGATCTTCCGTCCGGTAAGCCCCAGTAAAATGCAAAGGACTTAATGTAGTGCTATAGGGACATCTACAGTTACTCTGAGATACGTACCAAACACCTACATGCTTTACGAGCGCCAGTTTTATTTCGTTGTCACCTTAGTGTGATTTACAGTATCCTTCAAATCAAAATAAATATGAAGCAGTAATAGTTTGGCGATGATTCGACGTCCAAATCACTAAATCGTTCTCATTAATTTCAGTGACGAACTGATATTATAAAACAGAATTGTGGGAACTATTTGGACCAATATCTTAGACCAACCCTTTCCCTAATACAAAGACCCTTTCATGCCTTTGCAAACAGAGAAAACCCCAGATTAAACGGTACCTGTAGGAGCCGTCTGATCAGGTTCTGGTCTGTTTATTTATGACATTATTTAGATATTATGATTATGTACGCTTTGTCAAAGCAAGAGTCATCTGAAAAAAATACATTATAAAATTCGTTTAATAAATAGTCATGGTGCCATTTATTTTACAGTAACATTTAACCAGTAAAGGATTAAATGCGATGTTGTACTAATGCTGCGGCATAATCAAGACCAGATACACAGTTTAAAGTGACAACTACTATTGAGCAACTAAGGATATTTTATTAACCCTTTACTCCATGGAAATGCGAGCAAGAAATAATAACATCATGCATAGTGGTTAACTGTTTTTTAATAACCGCACTATGAACGAGGGATTTGTTTTATCATGATAGTCACTATAGAATCAGATCTATATTATTGCATAAGTAAATGTAGCAGACCAGGTTGGACACATTGTCTGTGTCTACGTTGTTTACAGGGGTGTTACAATAGCGTATTTGTTGAATAAAGGGTTAAACCTGCAAAAAGCAAGGTGGTGAATTACGGTTTTTCATTAGCATTACAATAGAAGGATATTGTATTCTCCAAAAAGTCTATGTTCATTAATATCTGCATTATAACACCATTGTGATCATAGTGCGCTGCAAATTGTCTTTGAAACAAATCCTTAATTGAGGCATATATTTACATATTGAAGCACAGAAAGGGATATATGTTTTGTAAACACTTAATTGTAAACATCACTTGTAACAATGCAATTTGTGACAATACTGTACAAGCTATATTGAAGTCCCGTTTAAAGACACGTATGTATATCCATTAGGTGGTTGCTCCAAAGGGTTTCGACTATAGTACAGTAGAGCCTGTCTTAAGCGACCTAATATTGATTGGGAACAAGAATCTTAAGAAGCAGGTGGCTGCTTAATGCAGGTTGAAATTAATGCAGAAAGCTCCTGCAGGAGCTTTCTGCATTACATTTGACCTGCATTAAGCTACAGTCTACATTACAGACCTTTAATTATATCCCTTTTTAATAGTCGCTTAAGACAAGTTCTACTGTAGTAATTTATGCCATAACAATTTAGAACTGCATTTATGTCATAAAGAAACAAAACGTACCCATAGTGTGTGTATGTGCAATTGCTAAATTTAGTGTATATGCATAAATTCGCCAGTGTCACAGATGCGGGACATACAAAACACGATGAATTTTCAGTCTAAGTTTGTGTAGCGTAATATCGTGCTGACAATGTATGTCTACCAAAACTCCATTCTGTTACGTGTATAATGTATTTACTTACTCCGGAATCGTACAAGCTGTGAAACTGATGACCGGGTGTCCAGTTGTTTGCAAATGCGAGTCCAGTTGCGCTTAGCATGATAATCATTAAACACGGTTCAGTATCCATGCTTATAAAACTTTTAGTTGAGTTTGTGTTCATTCTCAAGTTTTTGATCGGTCAGATTTGAGCCTTTGGCTCAAATCAGACCAATCGAAAGCTTAGGAACTCAAATCTGACCAATCAAAAGCTTGAGAACGACCTCAGACTCAACTAAAAAGCTTTATAAGCATAAACCCTGGTTTTACCAAATTTGTTTTGTATGATGTGGTTAAGTTGTCAGTTCAGTGTTCTGTGTTATACTAATATATGAAAAATAAATTGAACGTTACTGATATAATCTTAAGTACCAATTAATGCAATATACATTATATGCAATTATCATTTACTACATATCTAGATAAACGATAAAGCAAAACCAAGGGGCTTCAACACTTTCATTTTTTCACAAGTAGATGGGCGGACTTTGAAATGTTAATATTTGGCATTCAAACAATTCTGCTGTAGGTCCCCGTTCAGAGAAGAACTTTGATTTACGCGTACTTCCAACTAAGCTCCTTAGTTGAACACTTGCGTTTGACCTGAGTTATTGAAATGTGTTTTAAATATATCTTTACTGCAAACAGAGTGATTATGGTCCGCTGATTCTCCAGAAATCATTTAAAATATTCCAGATGCCTGGTTTCTCGTTTTAAAGCAATGAAGATAAATATCAACAGTTGCGAACAAGTTGACTATTGGGTTTGTATGCGTGAACTTTGCGCGCTTTCATAATAATACTTACTTTGTATACACCAAGTTATCATTGAACAATTCGAGGTAAAATGTGTAGGAAAGACGCAATATTTGTCTTATTGGTCATACCAGTAAGCTTTCACTCTTCGAATTAAAAATTCTGAAGGGTGGTGATCCCCTGAAAGCAAACATTGCAACACAAAAAGAGAAATTGCAGACTCGGTTTTATTGAGTCTGTTCATGAGCAGTAATTGAAAGTGCAACACTGCTCACGCCCCTAGTACCGGCTTAAGCGGTATTCAATTTTCAGAACAAGAAGTACTGAAATTCATGATCTCGAAGGATCAGATGGTATAACAACACTGAGAATGAAGTACGGGGCGACGAATATTTCAGTTCAAATTATCTTGACCAACCTCATTTAAATCGTCACGCGAAGTTTTTGGTTTCTCTTAGCGGCCCGTGGCTCGTGGTGGACTTTGCGTGGCATCTCCAGTGTGGCGTATGTTTCATCGTTAATGTTGGCTCCATGATTGTTACATAGATCTAGCTCTTGGTAATCCCAGTATTTATCAAACTTGTTTTTAATTGTATGTAACGATAGTGCAGTACATATTATACTACTTTCCCCACTACCGTTTAAGTATTTTGTCGTATATTCGTAACTCAATGCGACCGAAATACTATTATATTTTCATTATTAATATCACTCGGTCTTCTATTTTATATTCCTAAGCGGTCAACTCACGTTTTCATTGAGTATTTCTGTTGTTGTTGTTGTTGTTGTTATAGATTCAATGGATTAAAGTGTATGTTTCTATGCAGTCGTTTCTGTATCTTCCTGTATATTTTGTACGTTTAAATGCCGGGATACACAATCATTAACAATTTCCCTAGTGAAATATCCAGTACTACATAATGACTAAATTAATAATAATTGGCTGCATATCCATGATAATATACGTACAGATGTTTTTTTTATTGGCATACATATATATAATGTTATAAATGAAAAATGAAAACGTTGTGAAATCAAGCAGGAAAGTTACACACAAGACGCAACCATCACCAAAACATCGATTGAAAGCAAGTAATACACAACCACACATAAGCCAACAGAGACGATCTGATAAATAAATCCGTAAAGTGCAACGTGCGGGTTCGTGAAATATTACATGAGTGTTCACTTCCGCCGCGGTGATGGCAATATATGATTTTTTCTTTAATCATTTTTACGTCTATTCTATATTGATGAGCCCAAATCCAGCGTGGAGAAGTCGCTTTTTGTTTTGCTTCCTAGGGAAGCTGTGGATGACATGTTAGAAAGGGTTAATGTCTTTAACGATACTTCCTTGAATATATTTCAATATTCGTAGGTTGCAATCTTTAGTTTCTGCATGCATACACACTATTCTTTTCTTTGCGTTGCAGTAATTACGGAGAGAACCACTGGGTATTCATTGCATGTACCGCGGTTCGTACAACAACCGTATCACTCATCTGTTGTAGGTGCCGCCATGACCTTTACATCAGATCATCCGCGCTATTAGATCTCTTACGTCTCGCAGCACCGTAATATCCATATAACTCAAGTTCATATACACTGACGTTTTTACCATTAGAATATTAATGTTATGATACTAACTATATTTAAAACCTGCCTCGCTTCTTGCATCTCACCTCCCACTACGGAACACACGTAGTGCGTCACGTCTTAGCTATTAAGAACCTTACCCGAAAGCGCAGATTAGTGTTTGCAACACTAACACTACAACTTTTGTAAGAGTATATAACACTTTGATGATAAAATATGTTAGTTGTAGAAATTCTGAAGGGAGGTGATTCACTGTGTTGTGCAAATAAGGGCAAACTTGGGAATACTTAAGGCACTAAATTATTTACTAATCTGAGTATTGCAATTTAACTACCATGCAGGTCTGTTCTCACTGTTGTGAATGTCATTACCTGATACTAAAGAAATGGAAACAATACTAAGTAATTGTAAATAAATAATTTGCAGACAATTTCCCCAGCCTGAATTTATTAATGCAATTTATCAAACGAAAACTTTACTAATAGTAAGACTGAAATAGCGTTAGTCATATATATTAATGCCTATTCTGTCTCTAATAATAATTGTTTATGGGCGTAATAACAAGATGTCTAAATAACTTTATGATATTAGTTCAATAGATCACGAGATAGGTTTATCAGTGTGTGCACCGAATGACTATGACGGGCTTCTTTATGTTACTTTAGATTTTTACGGCCAACAACATCGTATCAGAGTCTGGAAATGCTTTGTAGTTGACATTTGGAAGAACATATTTTTGACATTATTGATACGCGAATTGCTTTTTACAAATCAAATTACAAGCAATTATCACCTCGACCTAGATTTACATGTCGACACCACTTTACGTTAAATATATTATATATATATAGTGGTGTATTCAGGAATGCTTTCTTTGTGTTGATTAGCGCCCGTTTCTGCTCACCATAGGCAAACGGCACGCCCCAGAGTGAGGGGAGAGGATACAGGGAAATCCGGGCGAAACGCCATATTTCCGTCGTTCAGGATTTGTAATTATTCAATTATCTGTATCGTGCATATAATCATCTTTTTAATGTTCATATAAGACATTATGATATTATGAATATATATAAGCTGAATTGTTATAATCGCATATGTTCACATGACGTTTTTGTTGTATTGCTAGTAACTGTTGAGTCATATATATAATAATGTCATAAGCAAACAGAGAATATCCTGATCAGATGGCCATTTGATCTGGGTCTACTATGTTTGCAAATGTGTGAAAAATGGTGTATAGGAAGGAAAGGATGAATTAATGATATTTGACTCAGAGACGTCAAGTTACTGTTTCTTTCTGATTGTTTAATGTAAGGGCATCTGTGATATATTCCTTACCATTGAATGTACACGGTAACTGTGTTTTATAATTTATAATGTAGACAGTTATGGAATGATAACGGTGAGAAACTTTAATTGGTTTCAATTTATAATTTCGTATCAAATGGATAACACCAGACACGTTTGCAATTACCTGTCATCCTGTACGTCAAACAGGGTCATGTGCCAATAATGCATGTGGTAATGTGTATAAAGAGTAAACATTCGCCTGTGCTAAATGACTGAAATATCACCCGCGTTATATGTTTACATATCATCGCTGTATATCAAACATTCCATGCACTACAGTTGTTTATAAGGAACTGTCAGCAAAGAACAATAACGTAAATGCGAATGTCGTATTTCAGAAGCGCTATAGATAATCGATATGTTATCATTCATTCCTAAGACCTTTGAAGTTTTCTGAATTAATCAAATATTTCCTGAAAATGCTCAAAAACATCTCATCAAAGGACAGTTTATGTAATCTCCGGTTTCATACGTTATATAACTCAAAGACAGTGCTTTGAAACAGCATGTATACATTCATATCATGGTGTCTAGAAATTGATCCACAGAAATATTTAAAATATACATTTAAGCAAGGTTTGCACTTTTAAGGCTAAACAAGCATATCAAAGCTAATCTTGAGTTTTAATGATATACCTTAACCCTTTCGCCGCCAATGCCGGATCTGTGATTACCTATGCAAACAGTTTGGATCCAGATAAGACGCCAAGTAACTCGGCGTCTCATCAGGATCCAAACTGTTTGTTACTGTTACTATGTTTTTGAAACAAAAATGAAGAAAATCAAAAGAATGAAAATTTGTAGCAGACGACAAAGTTAGCAGACGACAGAGTTTGACAGCGAAAGGATTAATGATTTGCAAAATGCTCCACACACTAATCAGTATGACAGTTTAAGCTGAACGTCTTTGTAATAGTGCGCACCCTTCTCATTATGGCATTAATTGAATCTGTCATAACTGGTTGTTCACCAGTCAAATTGAATTGTAAATACTCGACAGTTAAAAAATGTAACACTGGTTTCATTAGAACTCCCTTGTCGTATCCGTTACGATAAAGATGTGTATATTTAGCTATATATCGTCGTATATTATGTCGATTTAAATATTTCCTGAACCAGTCCCATACGAACGTAAATTTTCATATATCTGATAGGGTGTGATTTTATAGATATCATAAATGTAATAATTCTCGTAACCACACGGCTGCTAATAAACCTGTCTTCCCCTAACCCATTATCAAGGATGACCTACATTTTAAACTATAAGCAAGATGACCTGTTTTAAAGCCCTGCGAACTGATGCAGGTGCTCTAACAAAAGTACATACAGGAAAACCTCTCTATAACGGTCACCTAATTGGGTTTATTAGTTGGTATTTATGACAGGTGGCTGCTTAAAGCAAGGTGAAAGTAAAACAGAACGCTCATGTAGGAGCGTTCTTTTTACTTTCACCACCTTGCTTTAAAAGTCACATGCCCTTTACACAAAATACTTGATTTATTGATCGTTATAGAGAGGTTTTACTGTATAAACTATTTGCTAAATGTACTTTGCATTAGCGAGTTTCTTGCTAAAAAACGTGTGTCTGCCAAAACTCCAATAGGTTGTATTTGTGTTTATTTCTGATTCGTGCAAGGATTTCAGAAAGTGTTTGGATACTGATGAGACGCCGAGTAACTCCGAATCATAGTTGTTTGTAAATGCGAGTCAGATCGCCCTTAGCACGGGGTTAACAATTATTATGGTATAATGGTTTTCAGACCAACAGATTAATCTGTCAATTGTGTGGGTAGAAATGCATGAAATTTCCATTGGGAACACGTCCCGTGCATTGCATAATGCATGGCTAACTGTAATAATGTGTTTTATGCATTTTTTTGAAGTTTTCAAATAAATATGTTGCGCTTAATGCCAGCTTTTAACAGTAAAATCCAGCCTTAACCGGACGTACATATTAGTAGTATCAATGCTTGGTGACAGCTTAATGTCATAAGGAAGCTTTAAAAGGAGCTTTCTGTTTGACGTTGTCATGAATTAAGCTGCAACCGATTTAAAAGGAACGGAATACTTCTTTAATCAATTCCGGTTTATAGGGGCTTTACTGCAGTCCTATAGTCTGTTCGACTGTACGTGACGCTATATTAAACTCGTTGCAGTCCGTTCAACCTTACTCCACTGTGAAAAAAATGTCGGATCAAAGTCAGATCTGCTGCAATTTTGATCACGTCCGATTTCGATAAAAGTTCTGACAAACCGTTGATCGAGCGTCCAACAGCCATGGTGAGACGCAGAATTATCTAGTCCCAATGTGTTTGCATATGAGAAGCAGGTCGCGGATAGCGGCATAAGGGTTAACGCAAACGAAATTGTATATCGTCAACATTGCCTTCCATAATGACACGAAATCAAGAGCACTGTAAACCTGTCTCTCAGCCATTCAAGCTTAACGTTATTACAGAATCAGAATAAGTTTTACTGAAAGTATGTTACGAAGCAATCCATTTCTGTTGAAATACCTCAATTAAATCAAGTTTCCACCAATCTTCGCTTTGTTACGTGGACACTGTACTTATATATATATATATACAGAGACGGTGTAATGATGGACAATGCTTTAAAGGTCATAGAACGTCTTCTATTGAACTACTGTCAAATACGCCTAATCATTTAGGTTATTCCTGTTAGCAGTTACAGTTACCTCTGCACGCACTTAAAATTAGGTCTTAAAATGCATACAAAACATAAATAGTATAAACGAAAATGTGTCCATGGTACACGGCCGCCCCCGCGGCAAACATAAAATAGATGAACGACAGACATGAAAAGGGGAGACACGGTACAACTCACTATGATTATGCTTCAGACAAAATATAAAACATTCCAGCATAAACAAGCCCAGAAATGTTTAACCTAAATTTTACAGAACGGACATACGAACGGACGTACGTACGGACGGACAGGGGAAAAAGGGCATAAAAACTATTACTCCGTCTCGCTCAACTTCGCGGTTGTTGTAGATTAGCCGGAGAGGGGATACGTTTATTTACACTGTTTGTCGTTTAGGGTGGGGATGGAATAAGTGTGAGGTTGGGCGCCCATAAACCGGTTTAACCCCCCAGTGACTTTTGTCACTGACCGTTCCAAGGCGGTACTTCCATCTTCCCCCTATTGTATGTTTGTTTTGTCTTTGTGCGTCTCTTGATGGTTTTATAGTTATGTACATTTGCTGTTTCCTTGTGTTGCTGTTCGGGCGACTGTTTGTTCTGTATGTGGTGTTTCCTGCATGACTCATTTTTGTACTTTTGTTAATTTCTTCTGGATCACGTGACAACAGTGTCCATCTGTTTTCCTCTTGACCAGAAGCCGGGTTACTCCGGGTCTCGTCTGAATTCAAACTGTTTGCAAAAAGTTACAATGAGTTAGCATTATCTTTATCTGCAATATTTAAAACAAAATGGGGATTGTCTTATTTCGGCTACAAAGTTGAATACAATAACTTATTCAAACTCGTAGTTTGGCACTAGACCCGTCAAATGGACATGTGTCATTTGCACCATATGATATGTGCTTCATATGAAATTTTGCAATATAACGTTATCAACAGTATCGAACAGGTCCTATTGCGGTTAAAGGGTTGAACAAATATATCACTGAGAACACACAGTGGCATATGGATATATATACAGTATACCTGTCCTAGACGGTCATTCATGTATTGAACATATTGAACAAGCAGACGGTGGCTTATATATCTCCTATATGGACGCTTAATGCAAGACAAACGTGATGCAGAAAGCCCTTTCGTTTTAACTACATTAAACTACCACATGCCTTACATATCCATAATTAGACCTCTTTTTGATGGACGCTTAAGAACGGTTCTACTGTACTTTTGTTTACTATTAATCTGACTTTATATTAGCAAAGACACACGCATCATATTTAAACCTTATCACTCTGTGGGGAAAATGTTAGCTCAAAGTTCGATAAGGTGCAATTGTGACTGTCTCCGATTTCATCCAGCTTTTTAGAAACCATTGACCGAGTTTCAAACAGCTTAGATGCCGATGAGACGCCAAATAATATGCCTCCCATCTGGATACAATCTGTTTGCAAATGTTAGTTAGGTCGCAGATAGAGGGACGAATATGCCTTAAATGATAAAAGAGAACGCAAATAACAGACACAATTCAACAAGTTATGCATATAACATACACTATGTAAAATGCACATCTTACGATCTGATAAGCTTATTCCAATTTCCTTCTATGAGAAATGAGTATCAGGGTGATGAACAGGTGCAATTAAACCGAGGTAATCATTTACGGTGGATTGGTATCTTAGGTATTTAGACGAAACCATTTATCATCTAAAGTGTGCCAGTCGTCTCAGCAGGGTGTACAGCTACTCCCGCCCAAAGCAGCCACTCATAAAAAAGTCTAAAAGTTGATATTTACAGCAGGACTGTTTTTGCGAAATACCGTGCCGCGACAGGTATCGTAAGTCCTAATTTATGCCAATCTCTACACTTAAATATCATATTCTAGCGTGCAACAGTTACATTAACGTAGCACGACAAACGCCATCGTACGTTCAAATATACGACGATTTTAGAATTGGCGATCTTCCGTCCGGTAAGCCCCAGTAAACTGCAAAGGACTTAATGTTGTGATATGGGATATCTACAGTTACCCTGAAACACCTACATGTTTTACGAGCGCCATTTTTATTTCATTGTTACTGACGTGTGATTTACAGTATCCTTCAAATCAAAATAAATATGAAGTAATACTTTTGGCAATGATTCATCGTCAAAAATCGCTCTCACTAAATCGTTCTCACTAATTTCAGTGAGGAAACTGAGATAATAAAACAGAATTGTGGGAACTATTTGGACCCATATCTTAGACCAACCTTTTCCCTCATAGAAATCACGCCTTTGCAAACAGAGAAACACCCCAGATCAAACGGTTCCTGTAGGTGCCCTCTGATCAGGTTCTGGTCTGTTTATTTATGACATGATTTAGATATGATTATGTATACTTTGATAAAGAAAAAGTCTTTTGAAAGGTTTACATTATAAAATTCGTTTAATAAATAGTCATGGTGCCATTTATTTTACAGGAATATCTAACCAGTAAAGGATTAAATGCCATGTTGTACTTATGCTGCGACATGATCCAGTGCAGATACACAGTTTAAAGTGACAACTACTATCGAGCAACTAAGGATATACTATTAACTCTTTACTCCATGGAAATATAGCAAGAAATGATAACATCATGAATAATGATTAACTGATGTTTTATAACTGCACTATGAACAAGGGATTTGTTTTATCATGACAGTCACTATAGAATTATATCTATATAATGTCATAAGTAAATGTAGCAGAACTGGTTAGACAGACCCTTCAGGAGACAACTTTTCTGTGTCTGCGTTGTTTAAAGGGGCTTTAAAATAGCGTATGCGTGGAATAAAGGGTTAAAGCTGCAAATGAGTCAGCATGCAAGGTGATGAATTGCGGTATTTTATAAGCATTACAATGGAAGGATAAGTCCCCAAAAGTCTATGTTCAGTAATATCTGCATTTTAACCACGGTGATCATAGTGCGCTGCAAATTCCGTGTCTTGAAAACAAATCCTTATTTGAGGCATATATTTACATATTGAAGCACAAACAGGGATATATATGTAACGTTTTGTAAACATTTAATGGTAAACGTCACTTATAACAATACAGTTTGTGATAATACAGTACAATTCGTCTTAAACCTCTTTTAAAGACATTAAGTGATCGCTCCAAAGAGTTTCGACTATACTACCGTAGAGCATGTCTTAAGCGACATATATTGATATATCTGAACAAGCAGGTGGTTTCTTAATGCAGGTAGAAAGTAAAGCAGAATTTTTTCTGCATTACTTTTGACCTGCATTAAGCTACCACCTGCCTTACATATTCTTAATTAGATCCCTGTTTAATAGTCGCTTAAGACTGAAGTAATTTATGCCATAACAATTTGGTCTCCATTTATGTTATAAACAAACGAAACGTGCACAAAGTGTGTGTAGGTAAAATAGCGAAATTTGGTGTATATGCATAAATTCGTCAGTGTCACAGCTGCGGGATATATAAAACACGATAACTTTTCAGTCTTAGTTTGTGTAGCATATAATCGTGCTGACAACGTATGTCTGCCAACACTCTGTTCTGTTACATATACTTACTTACTCCGGAATCGTACACGCGTTAGCGAAACTGTTGACCGAATGTCCAGCTGTTTGCTAATGCGAGTCAAGTTGCGCTAAGCATGATAAACATTAAACACGGTTCAGGTTTTACCAATTTTGTGGTTAAGTTGTGAGTTCAGTGTTCTGTGTTATACTTATATATAAAATTATACTGAACGTCACTGATAAAATCTTAAGTACCAATAAATGCAATATGCATTATAAGCAATTATCATTTACTACGTATCTATATAAACTATAAAGCAAAACCAAGAGGTTTCAACACTTTCATTTATTCACAAGTAAATAGGCGGACTTTGAAATGTTAGAAGAAAATTAATATTTGGCATTCAAACAAGTCTGCTGTAGGTCCATGTTCAAAAGAGAACTTTGATTTACGCGAACTTCCAACTAACTGAAAACAGAATGATTATGGTTCGCTGATGCTCCTGAAATCATTTAAAATATTCTAGATGCCTGGTTTCTTGTTTTAAAGCAATGAAGATAAATAGCAACAGTTGCGAACAAGTTGGCTATTGGGTTTGCATGCGTGAACTTTCCGCGTTTCAATAATGATACTTACTTTGTATACACCAAGTTATCATTGGATTATGTGACGTAAAAAAATGTATGAATGAAGCAATGTTTGTCTTATTGGTCATACCAGTAAGCTTTCACTCCTCGAATTAAAAAGTATTTCAATTCGAATTATCTTGAACAATCTCATTTAATTCGTCACGCGACGTTTTTAGTTTCCTTTACCGGATCAGTGCGCGTGTGGACTTTTGCGAGGCATCTCCTGTGTGACGTATGTTTCATCGTTAGTGTTGTCTCAATGAGTGTTGCATAGCTCTTGGTAATCCCAGTATTTATCAAATTTGTTTTTAATGATATGTAACCGAAGCGCATGCCATATTGTACTACTTTCCCTACTACCGTTTTAAGTAATTTGTCGTATAGTCGTCACACAATGTGTCTGGAATACAATCATATTTTCATTATCAAAAGTACAAAAATGAGTCGAGCAGGAAACACCACATACAGAACAAACAGTCGCCAGAACAGCAACACAAGGAAACAGCAAATGTACATAACTATAAAAACATCAAGAGACGCATAAAGACAAAACAAACATACAATAGGGGGAAGATGGAAGTACCGCCTTGGAACGGTCAGCGCCAAAAGTCACTGGGGGGTTAAACCGGTTTATGGGCGCCCAACCTCACACTTATTCCATCCCCACCCTAAAAGACAAACAGTGTAAATAAACGTATCCCCTCTCCGACTAATCTACAACAACCGCGACGGCAAATGAAGTGGTAAAGTGCATGTATAACGAAAACATTTAAGTGAACAAACTGTATCTACCTATCGCTAGTGTACTCAATGATTGAGCTGCAAACAGAGTAACTGTAGAAAAGTAATAAAGGGTACGACAAAAACGAAATAGCACAGATATCCGACGTTCTCCTTCCATTTCTGGATTAAAGAGGTCGCCTTCATAGAGTACTAAACCTTTCTTGTCGGCGTACATGCAAAGAGGCAGCGTGATTGTCAACTGTAAAAGGGTTCACAACCAAACATGCAGTATGTTGTAGTACTACAGGATCATATCCCTTTTTAATGAATTTTTTTAACATATTTGATGAACAAAGTGAGATAATGCGTATGTCCAATAATTTTATGAAGTTTGTAAATCACATCACCATAAAATTCAGGATGTGAAATACCGTATCGCAGAAGCGCCTTGAGATTACATTGGTACTTGCCAATAAGCGAGAGATTTCTATAGTAAAATTTAGAGAAAGTTCTTCTTAGTTTATGGTATCTATATCCTTGCTTAAGCAGTTTTTCAGTTAAAATGAGATTTCGACTGTTAAAATCGTCAATAGATGAACAAGCTCTAGCAAAACGAATAAGTTGAGATATATAAACCCCGTAAGATGGAGCACGGGGAACATCCCCGTCAAGATGAGGAAAATTTACAATATTAAAATCAAAATCATCTCATTTGTCATATATTTTAGAAGAATTCATTCCATTATAAATTTTAAGGTCTAGATCAAGAAACGCTGCATAATTGTCGGACGGGTTAGGTTTATTCAATTTGAGTTCTTTAGGATAAATTGTAGGAATCAGAGCATCAAAGAAAGGGTTATCTAAGTTAAAGATATCATCCAAATATCGACAAGTTTCATTGAAGGCTTTTATAACATCTTCTTGTGATTGAGGATTCAAACGCAACATGAAATCTCTCTCATAGCAGTACAAAAACAAATCTGCGACAAGTGGTGCACAATTCGTACCCATAGGAATACCAATTACCTGACGGTATATAGCATTCCCATAACGTACAAATATGTTATCCAAAAGAAAGGTTAGTGATTCGCAAACTTCTGAGCAAGTCCAATTGGTGTAATATTTCATTTGCTCGTCAGAAAAGAAAGCTTTTTCACCATTACATGCCAAGAATGATGTTTTTTCCCGGGCAAATACTTTCTGGATTAAGTTAGTAAGCTTATCCTTAATTAAAATATGAGGAAGAGTTGTGTACAGAGTAGAAAAATCGTACGTGCTTACAGTGGATACAATATACCTTTTGTTCTTAAGTTTGTTTAAGACTTCTGAAGAGTTCTTAATAGACCAGAAGAGATTTATTCCAGAATTTTCAGAAGTCTTATTACAGTAGAATTTTACATGTTCCTTTATCTTCGCTAAACAAGACGTCAACAGTATAGACAATTTAGTAGTTGTACATGAACTAAAATTTGAAATAAAACGCGCCTGATATGTTTTTTATGTAGTTTTGGTAACCAAAGTACAAAAATGAGTCATGCAGGAAACACCACATACAGAACAAACACTCGCCCGAACAGCAACACAAGGAAACAGCAAATGTACATAGGTAGAAAAAACAACAAGAGACGCACAAAGACAAAACAAACATACAATAGGAGGAAGATGGAATACATTGTAGGAAGTTTATGTTGTGTAATTTTAATATCGGTTCCAAGTTGTTCACACTTTTTGACATGGTCTTCTATCGGTCTTCTATTTCGCATTCTTAAGCGGTCAACTTACGTTTGCATTGAGTATTTCTGTTGTTGTTATAAATTCAATGGAGTTAATTGTATGTTTCTATGCAGACGTTTCTGTATCGTCCTGTATATTATGCATGCATATATACTCGGATTCTGGTTTTGACCCACGTTGTTTGATTTCTGTTATTTCAATGCAATTTGCTTTGTAGACGACCACAATAATGTTCCACCCCGACGAATTCTCCTTATTTAAAACGTTACGATATCTCCCTTAAAATATCTATATATGAGTTTGCGTCCAATACTCATATGTTTACATTGTGTTTGGATAAATATGGAAAAATAGTCAAACAGGGAGAGCCACATACGAAATGACACCGCACCAAACACCATCAAACAAGAAACGGTATAACCACAAGACAAAACATAACAGGACGCATATCAAAACCTTCATGCCGACACTTCATCAAGATCTCTGATTAAGATGATACCGTTGAAAATGTTGATGTTATCCGCGAATATGAACGTGTTTGATTGAATAGCATCTTGCAGATCAATGATGAAAGTGAAACACACTGCTATGTTCTTGTGTCGACCGTTCGGGCACCTTTCAGTCGACAGACTCGACACAGTCATTCCATACGGATGTCTGTACCATTACGGTAGTTTGTATCTATTTAACCGATGTACGTGCGCACATTTGCACATATACTGTTGCTTTGAAGAACGATTGTTCTATGAGTGATTCCATATGATCATCGTAAGATGGTCGTGCATTTTGTAAAAGGCAAAAAAGCCTCAACGACCACACAAAACACTAATAAAAGCACTTAACATCATTTATTGTTGCGGCGACAACAATGTAGATGCATTTCAAATGCAAATCTGCCGTAGTTGCTTTTAAAATAAAATAACGAAGAGATAATTGCGATGCCCATACGGCTAAATTAAGGCGACCCTGCGGTACATTTCACGGATCATGCACGGGTCATAATATCCTTAAACAGACACGGACTTGAGGTAATTACAATATGAATTGTACATGCTGTTACAGTCAGATGGGAAAAAAGAGTATAGCCACTACTCGACATTCGAACAATCGCCATGCAGCGACTTGAGATGTGTAGTGTTCTCGGTGGGTTGATGCTGAGACATTAGCCGGCTCCGTCTCACCGTCCGGTACCCTCTGGCGACCGTCAGGCAAAAACGAATGATACCGAAGGATCAGAAAGTACAACAACACTGAGAAAGTTTAATGCAAACATGTTGCAAAACCAACCTCTTTCGAATTAACTGGTATTTTTATGGGTGTGTGTATGTGTGTGTGCGCGTGTGCGTGCGCGCGCAGTTGTGTGTCTCACTTATTTTCTATCAGTTTGTTGGTAGCAGGGGCGTGTAGTGTAATCGATATGTTAGATTCGAAATGTCCAAAATTGATATTGATTATATATAACGAAATTACTTTTGGTCAAGTATGACAAGAAAGGTTTAGTACTCTATGAAGGCGACCTCTTAAATCCAGAAATGGAAGGAGAACGTCTGATATCTGTACTATTTCGTTTTTGTCGTACCCTTTATTACTTTTCTACAGTTACTCTGTTTGCAGCTCAATCATTGAGTACACTAGCGATAGGTGGATACAGTTTGTGCACTTAAATATTCGTTATACATTCACTTTACCACTGTATTTGCCGTCGCGGTTGTTGTAGATTAGTCGGAGAGGGGATACGTTTATTTACACTGTTTGTCTTTTAGGAAGGGGATGGAATAAGTGTGAGGTTGGGCGCCCATAAACCGGTTTAACCCCCCCCCCCAGTGACTTTTGTCACTGACCGTTCCAATGCGGTGCTTCCATCTTCCCCCTATTGTGTGTTTGTTTTGTCTTTGTGCGTCTCTTGTTTTTATAGTTATGTACATTTGCTGTTTCCTTGTGTTGCTGTTCGGGCGACTGTTTGTTCTGTATGTGGTGTTTCCTGCATGACTCATTTTTGTACTTTTACTACTCCGCCAAACAACCGCTACGAGAAAAGTGTTTTTTAATAATAGTCAAAACAAAAACAAAATAATCCTGATTCAACTGTAAAATGAATACGCACTCATAAACCATTTCCCTAGTGAATTATCCAGTACGACATAATGAATAAATGAATATTAATTGGCTGCATGTTCAAGATAACATACGTACAAATGTTTTTGTATGGCATACACATATATTATGTCATGAATAAACAAATTAGTAAAGTCAAGCAGGAAAGTCACACAAGAAGCAACCATCACCAAAACATCGATTAAAAGCACGTAATACACAATCCACATAAGCCAACAGAAAAGATCCTGATCAAATAGCTCCGTAAAGTGTGAAGTGCGGGTTCGTAAATTATTACTCCTGTTCACTTCTGCCACGGTGATGGCAATACATTATTTTTTTCTTTAATAATTTGTACGTCTATACTATATTAATAAGCACAAATCCAGCATGGAGAAATCGCCATGTGTTTTGTTTCCGAGGAAAGCTGTGGATGACATGTTAGAAAGGGTTAATTTCTTTAACGATAATTCCTTGAATATATTTCAACATTCGCAGGTTGCAATCTGTAGTTACTGCATAAACACTATTCTTTACTTTAAGATTGTGTTGCAGTAATTACGGAGCGAGCCACTAGGTATCCATTGCATGTACCGCGGATTGTACAGCAACCATTACCATTTACCATTTGATCCTGTCCACTGTATTGTTACGTGGGAAATTTGTTAAACCATTTTCCTCATATATTATGTGTATGTATTTAAATTTCGCTCATCTGCTGTAGGTGCCGCCACGACCTTTACATCTGATCATTGGCGCTATTGGATCTCTTACGTGGCGCAGTACCGTAATATCCATATAACTCAAGTTCATATACACTGACGTTTCTGATGGTTTGATACTAATTAAATGTAAAACCTGCCTCGCGTCTTGCAGCACACCTCCTACCACGAAAAACACGTAGTTTGTCACACCTTAGCTATTAAGAACATTACCCGAAAGCGCAGATTAGTGTTTGCAACACTAGCACCACAATTTGTGTAAGGGTATAAAAACTTAGATGATAAAATATGTTAGTTGTAGAAAGTTGACTCACTATGTTGTGCAAATATGGGTAAACTTGGGAATACTTAAAGCACTAAATTGTTGCCTAATCTGAATGTTGCAATTTAACTACCCTTCAGGGTCTGTTCTAGATAACTGCTGTGAAGGTCATTACCTGATACTAAAGAAATGGAAACAATATCAAGTAGTTGTAAATAAATAATTTGCAGACAACTTCCCCAGCCTGGATTTATTAATATATTTTATCAAAATAGTAAGACGTAAGCAGCGTTAGTCATATATAGTTTTGCCTATTCTGTCTATAATAATAATTGTTTAGGGGCGTAATAACAAGATGCCTAAATTACCGTATGATATTAGTTCACGTGATAGGTTTATCAGTGAGTTCACCAAATGACTATGACGGGCTTCTTAATATGAATTTTCTTTGGAATTTTACGGCCAACAACATCGTATCGGAGTCTGGGAATGCCTTGCAGTTGACATTTGGAAGGAACTTCTTTTGACATTATTGATACTCGAATTGCTTTCTACAAATTGCCAGCTATTATCACCTCGACCTAGAGTTACATTGCAATATTTGAAGAAAAGCATTTCGAATTTTCATTCAAATTATGTTATTGTTTCTGCTATCAAGGCGTCAAATAATGTAATACTTATTTGAAGATTGTATTATGTTGATGTTTTGAAGAAGGAATTAACTGGTTCACAAACATATATTACAGATCAAACCTCTGAAGAAGATATAGTATCGGAAAATGTTAAAATGTGCAATACTTTTAACAGTTAGCCTGCTATGGACGGAAAAGTGAATACCTTTGCAAAAAGTTTGGATCCAGATGAGACGTCGAGTAACTCGGCGTCTCATTAGGATTCAAACTGTTTGACACACTGATTGCAGTTTGGTAGACATATCGACAACATATTGAAATTTTGTAAAAATAATTTGCTCAGCAGGCTAAGGGTTAAGTCTGATCAGCTGAAATGACATGAGAGCGAGTCCAACGTTAGGTGTTATTACTATTAGTATGTGTCGTATAGCAAAATGTGTACTCGGTAACCTTGACGGATCAAATTACCGCTTTCCTTCATATAAACATCCACTCACGCTATCACAAACACAGATCAGACGGTCCCTATAGGAGTTGTCTGATCAGGGTCTTCTCTCTTTGATTAGGCTTTAATATAGATCTGAGTCCATGCTTATAAAGCTTTTTAGTTGAGTCTGAGTTTTTCTCAAGCTTTTGATTGGTCATATTTGAGCCAAAGCTCAACTAAAAACTTTTATAAGCATGGATACTGATTCTACAGTTTCTGCTGGAGCCAAAATGCCATGTGTTCATGTCATTATACAAAAAATCTTATTGATATTCATAAAAATTATGTCATTATTTCTGGCATGGATATTAAACAGGTAAAGGGTAAAAAGGCACATATCTATATCCAATAAGTGGGACATTACAAAGTACGCAGTATGTATAAAATGATGATAGGTAACATGCAGGAAACTAAACAAGCATTATGCTCTATATCTGTGTCAGATGTATGTTAGAAATTGTTAGGTTTATGATGTTCAGGGTGCAATCACGTGGTCAGAAATCAAAAGGCCATTTAAACTGTTTTCATTACAAGTCTAGCGGACAGTTTCATATCAACAATGTCTACACTGTTTGCAAGGGCACACAAAGGCATATCAATGGGGTAAAGGGTTAGTTTAGATGTATATATATTGTATTGTATTGGTTTGCATTTGACCTGATGATATCATAAATTGATGCGTGGTGAGGTTAGGACGTCCGTAAACCGGTTTAAACTCCCAGTGGTTTTGCAACTGACCGTTCCAAGGCGATACTCTCGTTTTCACCCTAACTTTTATGTTTGTCTTATGTCTTTGTACTTGTGCTTTTGTTGATGTTTGAAATTTTATCTCTTGTACTTGTGCGTTTGTTGATGCTTGAAATTTTATCTCTTGTACTTGTGCGCTTGTTGATGTTTGAAATGTTCATCCCTTTGTCGTACGATCTTTAGTAAGACGGACCTAGCACTGTATGATTCATGGACCTTGTGCCAAACAGTTTGTCATAGTATGTGATACACGTGAAAGTAAACATCCCAGCTGCTGGAATGTAAAATCAATTCAAATAGTGGCGTTTAGGAAAATTTACGGTTCACAGTCGGTAACAAATTATGTGGTGTTTGTAGTTTTCCAAAGGCTATTTCACATATCATGCTGAATTTGTCTTACCTGCATATCATATACCATTATATTACAATCGCGTAAAATGTCCCCTTGCATATTCAGTTAGTGGTGTTATATTATATCCAAGCGATAATGAACGGTAATTTTCATTATAATGTGTAAGCTGCCAAACTGGTTTATTTAAAATGTTTTATCATTAAAACAATTATTTGTTCGACATGTGAATCAGAATTGCCCCAAAATGGCGAAGAACGGGACAAATACCTTACGATGTAACGCTCAAGCTTTGAAATGATGTAATAGCAGCAGGGTGTATCTAATAACCTGCATCAACTGTAATGAAAAGTGAGTGCAATGTGTGTAAAACAACTAGAGGACTAAATCTGTAGTAGATAACAGTGCTTCCGAATGCTTCAACCCGCTGTTTCTGTTCCAGCATACTATGTAAATTTAATTGACTGACAAAACAAAAGGAAATGTTTAATAAAGGATCACATCTAAACTTTTTACTAGATTGCGTTACTGTAGGTTATCATAGTAATTTCAATCAAACCGAAATACAATTTTAACGATCATTGTTACTGCACCGACGTATCCATAAACATTGTCTAGTCTGAAAGTCTAAAGATTATCACAGGACCTAATTACCACAATTGCTACAACATCATCGGTTGAAATTATTGCACGTTCTAGCATACAACAAGCAAGGCAAATTTAGTACTACAACAATTGACATACGCTCTAACATACTTCCAGTTGCGATCGTCGCATGTTAGAATTTAACCCTTCGCTTGCTATTCACGTCAATATACCTACCTGTACATATTGAAGACCCAGATGAGACAGCTCCTGCAGGAGCTGTCTCATCTGGGTCTGCACTATTTACAAGTTGATTGTGCAAGCAGTGCACTCCACAGCAGTGTTTGCACAGCGAAACACTTTTACACAGTGAAGATATATGTAATTATACAACAGGGCATGGGTAAAGAAGGAGACTGCATTTTAAAATTTAGCAAGAGAAGGGTTAAAATAATTTCAGTCGTATGATCATTCACAAGACGAATACCAGATGTTTTCGTATGCAAACAATTTCCTCTGCTTTACATTTCAGAGTGGACTTTAATTCACATTACTCTTTAGAACATGGTGTGTCAAACAGTGTGGTTCCTGATTAGTCGATGAATTACTCGGAGTCTTACATGGATTTAACTGTTTGTAAGGGTAATCAGGGATTATTCCACTGCAGCAAGTCCTGTTTGTCGATTTCCGTCAACTTGATGTGGAGTGCACCGGTTGCACAATAAACTTGTAAATAGTGCAGACCCTGATGAGACAGCTCCTGCAGGAATTTACAGGTAGGTATATTGACGTGAACAGCAAGCGAAGGGTTAAAGAAACACATTTTTAAAACAATGAGAATTTACAAAGATAGGAAATTGTACAAAGAATATTACACACAATAGCACTTCATATATATTGTATGTATGTTACTAAGTCTTTTAAAGTTAACTTCTGCCTTGTTTTTGCATTTATCAAGTAACACCAACCGCTGTATATATATGAATGCTTACAACCCATTTTGTTTTCCGACAGTGTATATTTATCTAGTCAGCTAAACATCAATGGTATCCGAAAACTGCTTAATAGAAAACTACCGACTTTTTAAGAGACGGAAAACTTCGTCGATCACACGAAAATCAAGAAACATTCGGTCAATCTTAGAGCTCGGAACAGCACTATACATGTAGATATTTATTGAATATTCACAGAAATCGCTCATGACGATCTGTCGAGCGTGTAAAACGCGAAAAGAGAATTCCTCCGTGCATATTTTACTTTCATTTACATTAAGTAGGACCGGTACACTATGAAAACCCCAATTTCAAACAACTCTTTCCTTACCAAGGGGTTTTAGCACGAAGTTAGTTTTTAAATTACACATATTCCGAAGCTTATTTGTGACTTTCCCTGGTTGACTTTACTATGTTTTAATATTATTATGTGAAATACACCTATCGAGGGAATGTTGCATTTGTATCGCATAAGCTGTAAACTGTATAAAATAAACACCATCTAAAGCGACTATCAACTCACAACTAAAGGCAAAAATGTCTTAAAGGCAAGTGGTAGCTTAATGCACGACGAATTTATACCAAAGCTTCTGGTTGAATTCGCTGCATTATGTTCGCCTTGCATTAAGCAATCACATTATGTTACGGACACCTGTGTTTATGCATTTATCTGTCGTTTAAAAGGATTTTTACCGTAGTTTATGTACATTCATATAGGCGCCTAGTCAATCGCTGTATACACTATACACCGCGTTGCTGCGCCCCGTGAGCCATTGTTATCGTGATATAGGCGGGTAGGTTTACACATATTACTTTGAGAATGTTACTTGACTGGCAGTTTAGATAACCCTGCTCTGACCCAGGCATTCTGAACAAAGATCTAAAGAATAGAAATATACGAATATTGCAGAAATATCAACGACGGAGTTATTCACGAAGTAACGTTTTCCTTTCACAAAGTGTGTACGAGTTTACATCTATATTTCAAATCGTTAAACTTTGTCGATTTATATGCATACATATACCTTATCAGACTTTACTTAACACTATCCTTGTTTAATATTTATATAGCGAATACTGCCATCATGAATATCTATTAGCTTAACATTTATGATGGAACATGACCACATGACCTTGTCAGAAACTTTAGAATCAGATCTATAGTATTCCTTAAGACCTTGATCAGAAAGCGCATGCAGGAGTCGTCTGATCTGGGTTTACTCCGTTTGCAAAGGCGTGAAAATGCATTTATATGAAGGAAATAGTTATATGACTGTTTGATTGTTTATTATATTAACCCTTATCCAGATCTGCTCAATATTTCATCTGATGCAATTTTGAATACTTTCGACATGGCCAAGCGTTTGCGAAAATGTTAGTCATAAACTATTCAGGGTCCATGCTTATAAAACTTTTAGTTGAGTCCGAGTTCGTTCTCAAGTTTTTGATTGGTCAGATTTGAGCCTTTGGCTCAAATCTGACCAATCAAAAGCTTGAGAACTCAAATCTGACCAATCAGAAGCATGAGAACGAACTCAGACTCAACTAAAAAACTTTATAAGAATGGACCCAGAAGCTATTTACCGAACGTCACTCGGTCTCTCACATGGATCCACACTGTTTGAAAATGCGACTCATGTCGCGGTCAACGCGATGGTTTACCAATATCGACCAAAACATCGTGGTTACTGGCACCATAATAGCTATCAGCGTCGTCTTTTGCTTCCTTGGAATAGTCCAATAAAGCACTCATCAACCTGTAATTGCAAAGGTTTGTGAACAGTCTGCTGCGGTAATTGACCTGTAGACTTTCTCTTCAGCATAAGTAATTCGTGCGTATTACTAGATGAGTTCCAACCCGTTTCAACAGGATTATATTCATTGCCTTAGTTTTATTACTAGAGATTCATGTTGCTGATAAAACTCATTAACCCTTTACTTGAGTGCGTTTTCCCGGACCAGTGTGATAAGGGCATGTCTTGTTTGCTTATGGAATTATGTTTCTGCCAAGATCGAAATTTTCTTCGTTAATGTGTATAACGCGTGTATTAGTTTGTTTTGTAATTATATTTATATCCAATTAAACGGCGCGGTTTAATCACAATGTGCAAAAGACCTTTCGAACACATAATCAGGATGCGGATGCGGATTTAGATTTAAAGGGCCACTAATTTGAATAAATGTTCATCTTGTGGCTTCTGATGTAATGAATCAAATGTTCACACGAAACAAACAACTCTGCGTAGACTATGATTGTTAGCTGCAGTAATAGGAGGCGTCTGTAGCATTACAATGTATAGACAGACATGTGCACTTTAACGTCATAAATGTGATCATCTGAATCCATACTTGTTACATAGGTAATCACTCATCCATCCACAGCAGGCTAAAGATTAATATGCGATTCGTAGCAATTGATGATAAACAGTTTCGGCGAAACCAGATCAACATTTGGATTGGTAACGAGTTTTAAAGACAAAAAATAATTTCACATTGAAATGACTACATAAGAAAATCGCTCTTTTGAGGGGCCACTTTATCAATAACGTGACTGTTAAACCATTTTCTTTATGAACATTGCAACAAACAAAATATATGACGTCACGGATACTCATTAGCTGAATTTTCATCATGATATATTCCGGAGTTTCATAACTTTAGCAGAAACTGTGGAATCAGATCTCTATAATTTCATACAGAGCAGACCCTGATCAAATGACTCCAATATAATCCGTTTGATCTGGATCTACTCTGTTTGTCGTGGAAACGAGGGTGAGGAATAAAACAGATTGACAATATCACAAACAATTTGTTTTGAAGATTGCTGTATAATTTTCTTTGTGAATATAACTAGCTGGAGGAGAAAACATGTTTTAGGCGATTCAGACCTGATTATCCTATGACGCTTCAATGAATGATGCGAAGTTACATTAAGACAACGATGAATGATTACACGGAGGTGATTTCTACCTAACCCATGTGCTACAAAACAGCGCCTTGAATAAAAAACCCATCCGTAACATCTCCTTAGAATAATAAACAAACACATCAGTAACGACTTAATTGAGCACCACAAAAATATTCCGATTCGTTTTTGTTTTATTTACATATACTTTTAACCCTTTACTGCATAATAATTCATGCAGAAATAGTGAAAATATAAGTATTACTGGCATGGCATTTGCATTTGCGTGAACGCAAGCGACTCTGGTCATGACAAAAACTGTAGAATCAGGTCTGTAAATATCCATGAAAACAGAACAGGCCTTGATCAAACGGTTGATACAGGCATTATTTGATCTAAATCTGTTCTATTTGCTAAAGAGTTGAAAGTAAGTGTTACAGTTCTAAAGGAGGGAATATCGTAATGATAGTAAGTCAGAGTTAAAAGACATGGTTTGTAAATATTTACATCTCCACCGAACCTTTTGATGTGACAAAGCTTTAGAATCGTCTATTTGAGGCGAGTTTAAAGAATGATCACAGCATAGGGTTTGATGGAGAAATGACGGTTTACTATTGCATACACACCTATATCTATTGATCTAGCAAATGTAAATAATGTATAACTACATGTATATTTGAGGTCAAATTGTGTTTGAAACATATTGGAAGAGTTAGCAGGTTACACAATATAAATAATATAAATGGGTTGTGTTAGCACATTATTATTATAAACACATTTCGAACATAGGATATGCATCTTCTGGGTTTCCATAACAATATTAAAACTGCATGGTTCTGTTTCGCCAATATCGAAATGGGGTTAAAACTGAATTATTTATGTGACCTAGGAATATAATTTTGTTTATATTCAGTTTCATCATGCTACGGGAGAGTTAGTGTTTACATTTATAAACAGTCAGTGTGCAGACGAAACACTGAGTTAATGAGACACTCGGAAAGTACATGTATTAAATTTCATATGACGCAGACCGAGTTTTGAGCGTACGATACTTCACTCAGAGGACTAAATGGAACACTAGAACGGATGTCCCCTTCTGGCGACATTGGCTCTAATTGAAGCATTTGTAGGTAAAATTGCTACTAAGGATGGTAACTTTGGCAAAAAATAGTCACTGCCAAAAATATACACTAATATGTTTAACAAAGGTCACATCAAGGTCATTTTTTTGTAAACGGTTTACCAGTACCTCCAAGTGGTGTATGGGGAGTCGGACACACAATATATACTATAAGTTTATGGTGAAAACAGTTACAAACCCCTATAACTCTGGTAAAAACGGTTAGATAAATATAAAAAATCCCATCCTTTACCCTTTTGGCGCCAAATTTAAAAGTGTCGTCTGCAATAATAATTCCATATTAAATATAATTCTAAACTAAATAATAAAGGTATACAGTAAAACCTCTCTAAACCGCATTTCTAGTAGAGAAGAATTTAGATACTTTTAGAGAGGCGACTGCTTAATGCAACGTGAGAGTCATGCAGAAAGCTCCTAGAGGAGCTTTCTGCGTGACTTTTACCCTGCATTAAGCTGCCGCCTGTCTTGAAGACAAATCATTTTTACTAAATTTAACGTCCGGTTTAGAGAGGTTTTACTGTATTAGTAAAACATTTGTTTTTAAAACATGTATGCTTGGGCTAAAATAATTCAAAAAGGCGGCATCTGACCTGGGACTGCACTGTTTTCAATGGTGCCAACAGGCGACATTTGCACTGAAAGAGTTAAGGTTTTTCATCTGTGAAAGTGAGAAATAAATCCCCTGAATGATGAGCGTAATACACAAAATGTTTTCACTATACGTTCTATAGGAAGAAAAAATTCGATATCCAACAACTCTACTAGACATGACCAGATCAAACTTTCTTTTCTTAACGATCTTCACATCAATGTTTGACACACACAGGGTATGCGCGACGTACGTACGGACGTTCGGACATACGGACGTACAAAAACAAAGTTATATGCCTCCACACCTGTGGGGAGCATAGATACATGTGGGATGGGGTCGAATGTATAATTTGCCAGAAAGCAGTGCGACACACAACGTGCCTCGGATACTGCCATTGAGTGTTTTGAGAGCACAGAGAATTTCGCAAGTTGGTAGAAACATCGATGTCAGTCGATATAGCAGGGTAATTATTGCAAAGGGTTTAATCAGTCGGTTGGAATACATTTATTCATTGCACTCTAGCTGCGAGGTTGTATTAACCCTTTCCCTTATGTAAGCGCATGTTGAAGCATCTGCAAACAGAGCAGACCCAGATCAGACGGCTCCTATAGGAGCCGTCTGATCAGGGTCTGCTCTGTTTGCTTGTGGTGTGATATAGATCTGTTTCTACAGCATCTGCCTGAGCCAAAATGTCCTGTGTTCATATGCCATTATACAAAAAATAATATTATCAATATCATGACGTCATTATTTCCTACATGTATATTTATCAGGGAAAGGGTTAAGTACTAAGCAACATAAAAAGATACAGATAAGACACTGTCTAATTCGGCAAAAAACAAATTATTTGATACTGTTCCTTTTTATACTTGGAAAACAATTGAGAAACAAATAACGTTGGAAATATTAACAGACGGACTATGCTTGCGGTCAACAAAAAATGCCTAGTTTGCAAAGACACTGTTAGGTTTGCTACAACAAAATATGATCTGTTATGGCACTCATTATGTCCTCTTTGGACAGGGTAAGTGCTTCTTATTTATAGTGATGGGAGTATAGACTCCGTTAATTGTATCCGAAAGGGAAATATAGTTTTGTCAGTCTCTCTTGAGACACGATTTTATAATTCACTTTTAGTTGCTTATAATACATTTCTGTGTAAAATAGACTAGCATATGTTTGGTAGTGTTCGATCAGTGTTGATTCTATCATGGTTGTTCACGGTATCATGTCTCCAATTCCTAGAACATACACGCGTGCACATGAATATAGGACAACAGTTTTTGAATAATTAGATATCCATACTCTAAAAGTACAAAAATGAGTCATGCAGGAAACGCCACATACAGAACAAACAGTCGCCCGAACAGCAACACAAGGAAACAGCAAATGTACATAACTATAAAAACAACAAGAGACGCACAAAGACAAAACAAACATGCAATAGGGGGAAGATGGAAGTACCGCCTTGGAACGGTCAGTGACAAAAGTCACTGGGGGGTTAAACCGGTTTATGGGCGCCCAACCTCACACTTATTCCATCCCCACCCTAAAAGACAAACAGTGTAAATAAACAGTGTATATAAACAACCGCGACGGCAAATACAGTGGTAAAGTGCATGTATAACGAAAACATTTAAGTGAACAAACTGTATCCACCTATCGCTAGTGTACTCAATGATTGAGCTGCAAACAGAGTAACTGTAGAAAAGTAATAAAGGGTACGACAAAAACGAAATAGTACAGATATCCGACGTTCTTCTTCCATTTCTGGATTTAAGAGGTCGCCTTCATAGAGTACTAAACCTTTCTTGTCGGCGTACATGCAAAGAGGCCAGCGTGATTGCCAACTGTAAAAGGGTTCACAACCAAACATGCAGTATGTTGTAGTACTACAGGATCATATCCCTTTTTAATGATTTTTTTAACATATTTGATGAACAAAGTGAGAAAATGGGTATGTCCAATAATTTTACGAAGTTTGTAAATCACATCACCATAAAATTCAGGATGTGAAATACCGTGTCGCAGAAGCGCCTTGAGATTACATTGGTACTTGCCAATAAGCGAGAGATTTCGATAGTAAAATTTAGAGAAAGTTTTTCTTAGTTTATGGTATCTATATCCTTGCTTAAGCAGTTTCTCAGTTAAAATGAGATTTCGACTGTTAAAATCGTCAATAGATGAACAAGCTCTAGCAAAACGAATAAGTTGAGATATATAAACCCCGTAAGATGGAGCCCGGGGAACATCCCCGTCAAGATGAGGAAAATTAACAATATTAAAATCAAAATCATCTCTTTTGTCATATATTTTAGAAGAAATCATTCCATTATCAATTTTAAGGTCTAAGTTTGAAATGCTCTACCATCATATTTTTAAAGGAATACAATTGTAACAGATATGTGTAGGAACACGAGGTAGAGGTACAGTATAAAACATCTGGAGCAAGATTGTTTCGAAGAAAAGGATGCACATATAATGCTCATGCGATGGACACAATCTTACAATGACACCTTTTGAAGTTAATGGCTAATGAATGCTACAAACCAATTGTGCATTTACGCTGCATGTACAGTATAACCCCTCTAAACTGGACGTTAAATTTAGTATATATATCGTTCTTTGAGACAGGAGCGTTCTGCTTGATTTTCATACTGCATAAAGCAGTCACCTGCATAAAGCAGTCACCTGCATAAAGCAATCACCCGCCTAAACATATGTAAAATCTTCTCTAGGGGAATTCCGGTTTAGAGGAGCTTTACTGTTTATTTATATATATATTATAAAATGCATATTTCACACATGATTTCTTGTTTACAAATACAGTAAATACCCATCTAATGCGATCACCAAAAAGGTATAATTGTTGGTGTTAAGGGCAGGTGGTAGCTTAATGCAGGACGGATGTTATGCAGAAAGCTCCTATAGCAGCTTTCTGCATAACTGTCGTCCTGCATTAAGCAACCACCTGCTTATGAAGACAGCTTTGTTTGTTCATTAAGTGGTCGCATTAGCCGGGTTTTACTGTAAATGCTCTGTAATACGTCTTTAGTGCAGGGTTATTCTTCTGCGATTTGTTAGGGTAGAATTTTGCACATTTGTATCGCATAGTGTAACCTTCCCCCTATTGTTTGTTTGTTATGGTTTTGTTTGTTATGGTTTTGTCTCTTATTTACTGTTTTTGTCGTGGTGCTGTACGGGTGGCTGTGTGTTTGTTATGTGGTATTTCCTGCATGAATCATACATGTACTTTTACCATGCTACGAAAGATGTTTTGACATCATTAGCAATTCGAACAACTTTGAATTACGCGGAGCCCTACTATAATCCAATATATTTGACATTCTACTCGTTTAGATTAAATCAATAAATGGCAAATTCATTTGCTAAACAAGCAAAATGCTTAAGTTAAAACATATGAAAACGTATGCAGTAATTTTAACAAACGTACTGGCACTATCCTCATAGTCTGGTCGTTTTGTCAACAATATGATCATATTGCTTTGTGCATCCTATAATTTCTAAGAAAGACAAAACAGTAGGACATATTTTGTCTAAGCTAAATTGAACTAAAGTGAGATAGAACACGCCCTGGAGACTCGTTATGAGGCTTCGAATCTCACAAAAGATAGTGAACTAATTGGATTTAATTTTCAGTCTCGATTAAATGTCAGACCTAATACACACGTTGCCGTATTCAACTCCTGGAGATACCCTCTGGGGGTTTATTTGATTTGTGTGTGGTGAAATATTTGATGGGATTTTCCAGACCTGTACCAGTTTCACTATAGAAATACAAGTGTCAGCGTAATCGGTCAAATCAGCCAACACTGTACAAACAAAATTGCTTCAAATTGTCATTACAAAGTTTATTAAATTACTAAGTTCGTATACTAAGTATTTAATATGTTGCTAGACACATGTCACTGTACTCAATAAGTGTGACATAAAAGTGTATATATTTGCTTTGTATCTGTTTGGCATTTATATGCGTAATAAATTAAGCAGTCAATATTATAGTAAAAACCTGATAGTTCAAGCACAACACTAAAACAAGTACCAGTATCGTTTTTCTAAGACAGGTTGCAGCTTAATGCATGGTGAAAATCGTACAGAAAGCTCTAGGAGCTTTCGGTACGACTTTTACCTTACATTAAACATTCACCTGCCTAAACGTTTCTCAATTCCTTATCATTGAAGTTTTTACAGTATATCTAAGACCGATTGGTGCGTACAGTCATCAATAATGGTGTGTTCAGTCTAAATAAACATTAGTGTCATTACGATTGAATGTTGAAGCTCTGTGTGCTTTGACTGTAACTAAAATGCCCACCTAGATAAACACAACCGATCAACATATGTTTGGTATACCTTGCTCTAGGAGAGGTTTCGTTTCTTGCTTGCTCACTAATCATATAAATGTAAAACCTATGCTGCGCTTGAAAATGATCTGATTAGCTTTCCAGGAGAACTAACACAAATCATAATGATTATGTTCATTACAATCTATTCAAATTATTATAGGCGGATAATTCATACTGTTTAAATGATATAGAAAAAATGCACATGTAGAGATCAAAAGAAGCTTAAAAATTAAATGTAAGTAAAGTTCTGTAAAATAACTTGTAGGTGACAAAAATAAATATAGGAAAATAATAAGAATTATTATTTTCTTAAGAAAAAAGATTATGACAATGCTCACTGACACACTTGCAGACCTATATTTCACAAAGGGTAAAACCATGTCCAGCCAGCCACTGCACCAACTATTATGTTGTGGGCAGAAGAGCTATGCACGATTACTAATTTCTGACACACCATGCAAATTCACTTAGAATGATACAGAACGTCGATATTTATACCACTAGGAGACACGTTGTTTAACCGTTTCAACTATATTTTGTGAGAGTGGAAACCCCACCAGTGTTTGACTACAGAGCCCACTCAGTATGAAAGGCTTAAACTTGCTGGAGGATTTCGGATGAAAACAGTGCAGACCCTGATCAGAGGGCTCCTAATGACAGTGCATGCGTGTCTTGGGTTGAAAGGGTTATTCTGTGATTCCAATATATTTCACTTAGCAGTTTGTCTAAATCATTTTCAGCAATATAAAATTCCCTATATATGATGGTATCCTTAGTTGACACAGGATAGATAATTTCTGTAAAACAGTATAACCAGGATCTAGTTTGTTTTATTATATATTCATTTATATCTACTCTAGATTAGTGCTAAATAACCTGCAGTTTTAAACAAAACTAGTATTAATATTGTCTGCGAGCTATGTTGTTGTGGTAACAGGTCACCTGTTTTCAGTGATCCCCATTCCTAATTAACCCATGTGTGCCAGTGTCCCTTAAAATGGACATATAGACTCAGATCCGAGGGCTCCTAAAGGAACCCTCTGATCATGGTCTGTACTGTATGCTGAAACCATCTATGTTAATGGCTTATTGAAGACATTATTGTTTGTTGTTCCCCCCGCCACAGACAAAAAATGGATGGGTTCCAAAGTAACATCTGAACGAGTTTTACTTAAATAGTATAGGGATAAAAGGGTTAATGGTTAAAGAAAGGATATATCGTATGAACTAAATACAGCTTACGAAATTCACCCAAATCACGTTCCTACGAAAAGTATTGAAGCTACGTTGGCCATTAAGCAACATTCTTGATACGTCATAGATCAAATTGTCTATAAGCAAGAAAAACAACAACCACATGTATAGATTTACTTCAATAATTTCGCACCACATTTGTTTAATATGGTGCGAAACAAACCAACTAACCACATGCATGCATTTTCATTCAGACACTCCCTCAGCCCGATTTATTTGACGCTTGCATCAAATAGTATTTGTATGCTCCCCTGTAATAACTCCCCTATAATAGATAGTTATGGTCGTCTAGACTGTCAAAAAAACAACGCTATAATTGCACTTATGTAGACGCATTCATCCATTAAGTGTAGCCCGAGTCTCGTCATCGGTAAAACGCTTGACAGTCTAAATGTCACACCAATGAACCACTTTGACCGTTCACAAATCATCAGACTCTATTTTGCTACATCACATACAATAAAACCTCGGTAATCGGATAATAATACAGAAAGTGTTAACCGTCTGAGACATGTGGTTGCTGTGTAATGCAGGGATCTCATCTGGAAGCTTTCTGAATGACTTCCACCCTGCATGAAGCTGTTAACTGTCTAACAGATCGACATAGATACGTAGTCGAATGTCCGGATAATCGAGCTGTTTCTGTAGAATTATGCAAATGCAGATGACGGTGTCTGTATGATGATAGTTTATTGGCTTGCGTACCAGCACATGCTACATAATTTATCGGATATAGTCTCGACCTGAGGAGATTATGTTTTTGGCTTATTTTTTCCGACAAATGAATACTACTAAATTCTTAGAAATCACTTGTTTTAAGTAACGACTAGGCATCAAATGACTTCGAACCCACTTGGGAAAAACGTTCTGAATTTAAACTAGGTCTTCAAAACAAACAATGACAGGAGTCAGTCGAAACTAAATTCCCGTCTACTGTGAACAAATCCGACTGATTGGTCGAAACGTAGAGTACAGAAAAATCTGTATACAACGCCAATACAAAATAAGTATAATTCTGGGGTTTGAAGACAGCCGGTAGCTTCTAGGGGCTGACTGTTCTTGTATACCTCTGTTGTGTCTTCATTATATGTTTGCTATAGGCAGGTTCCATTTATATGCAAGCGACATATGCATGTTAATAGCCGACGCGTTTCCGACAGTTTGCGTTGTAATCAAAAGTTCGCATTGAATCATACAATCGTCTATGTTCTCCCTATACATTATAAACAAGGCATACGGACACCAATTTTGAAGTCATTTCCTTATGCAAAACGGCAGAATCATGAGAAGAATAAATCTTGAATCAGAAGAATTTTCTGGAATTCGGATTGTTTGCAATACCAGAACGTGTTGCTTTGTATGCATTATCATAATAGCTATTCGTGTCAATTGCCTTAACCCTTTCCCTGTTCTATATTTAGACCATATTTCAATACCTACTGAATATTCATTATAAAATAGTTATAAAGAAATATGGAAGGTGGAACATTGTAGACATTTTAGAAAGCAAAGGAAAATATCTATCAAATTCTGTTAGCAAACAGAGCAGATCCTGATCAGACGGCTCCTCTAGGAGCCGTCTGATCTGTGTCTACTTTGTTTGCAAATGCGTGAAAACACTTTTAAATGAGGGAAAGGGTTAATTAAATGGTCAAAATAGACATGTAAACCCTTATATTGTTAAGCGTTTATCTTACGAGCATCAATAAACAATCATTATGGATCAAGGTGAAACGCCGAGCTGTGTTGTGGAGTACTGCAATGATGCTCATATGCTTAAAACACATGGAAAGTACATTTGAAACAGATTTATAAGAGGAGTCATTGTTTAATATATAACCAGTGTTAAATAAATATATGTTGGTACTACAAAACCATAATGTGAATATTGATAATTATTTCACTTAAGGTTGAACTTGGATACTAAAATCGGCAATGAAAAAACAGATTTCGTTCAGTGAATAAAATATCAACATTTTATTAATATAATTGTGTGTGTATATTTTTTTCATTTTATTAAAACATATACACGTATCAGTAAAGGATCCAGTGTTACAAAACTTCAGAGTCTGAGTCTGAGATCGTGTTCAATTATCTGATCAATCAGATGCTTGAGAATTATCTCAGATTCAAGCAAAATGTTTTATAACCGCGGGGCAAGGTAACGACATAACGGACGCATTATGTTGCCATGAGCTAGATACAACATGCAAACTATTAACATGCAGCATTTTAATGCTCTTGCTTTGTAAATTATATTTATAACACAATTAAAAATGTGGTTATACAGTAAAACGACTCTATAACGGCCACTACATTAAATGAATGTGAAAGTAAAACAGAGCGCTCCTATGGGAGCGTTCTGTTTTACTTTCATCTTCCTTTAAGCAGCCACCCGTCCTAAATATCAACTAATTAACACAATTTAGTGGCCGTTATAGAGAGGTTTTAATGTATGAACTGCCGTAGAGTTGTCCTCAGCGACAAGCAACATAAGTCATAATCGTGTTTTATCAAATTATAAATATCTAGTAGGCAGGTTGATGTTGTATTATAACATATTTGCTTTGCTTGTCTGCGACTGATATTGCAAAACTTTCAAATAGGAAACACATGAGCTGTCATTTGCAAACATTATAGACCCAGATTATGGGCTCCTAGAGGAGCCCTCTGGTCAGGATTACACTGCTTGCCATTCATTATCGTCTAGCAAATTTAATTTAAGTAGTTCATACTGTGTGGACTATTCAACACTGATGGGCTATTCAGTTCTGCAAATCCATGTTGAAAGAGTTAAGAAGTGATAGTGTTAACATTTTAACATTATGGCAATAACAAAATAGTCGGCACAGTACACCCTCGCTAACTCTAACGTTTAGTTAAGTATCATTATCGGTTTTTAAGACAGAAGCTTAATTCCGGGTTAAAGACCTACAGCTTTCAGCATGACTTCCACTCTGCATTGGACAGCCGGTCGAAATCTTCTCCGTTTTTACTAAAACATACTGAGGTGTTACTATACATATAAACACATGTGTCTATTACATCTGGATCATATCTGTTCTGCAATTCTTTTCAAATGAAACATGGTGTTTCAAACCTCATGAGTATTGATAAAAATTCGAGTTACAGACTCTTATACGAATTCAAGCTGTTTAAAACTGATATGGCGTGTTTGACCAGTTTTAATCTTCAAAGCACATTTGATAATGGATATCACTACTTACAACCACATTATGGTTCATGCCAACAGGCAACAGTGAGAATATGAAATGATATGCAACACGCTCGATAAACTGATGCAATAGCGCTTTGCTTTATTCTATATACATACCAGTCGAAATGTTACGCATGTGAAAGGCATACATAGAAACGGAAATTTCACCTTTGTGAATAAACTTTGATCGAAGATAAAGGTAAACCTATTCACCAATGCCTATAGACGCTATTCATATTTGCATCATTTTATGGCCAAAACTATCAAATATCATATCTAGAATAATTTTATAAATTTGTTTTTATTTCATTTAACGATTGAATTAAATGATAGGAAGTCATCCTTAGCGAGATCATGTTTTTTGTTATTGGCTTTTAGAGGTTGAACAAGTCCTTATGCGTTTCTGCGGGATTAGTTTTTATTTAAATGTTTGATAGAAAATTCCAAGTAGAGTTTATATTTGCTTGGCTGCTATTTACTGCATTGTAATATATATTTTAGCGGTTGCACATATTTTTGTTATCATATCTAATACGGCTTTGAATTTTGACCATGCGTTTCTGCGGTCCTGTGTAATCAAGAAACGGAAGGAGAACGTCGGATATCTGTACTATTTCGTTTTAGTCGTACCCTTTATTACTTTTCTACAGTTACTCTGTTTGCAGCTCAATCATTGAGTACACTAGCGATAGGTGGATACAGTTTGTTCACTTAAATGTTTTCGTTATACATGCACTTTACCACTGTATTTGCCATCGCGGTTGTTGTAGATTAGTCGGAGAGGGGATACGTTTATTTACACTGTTTGTCTTTTAGGAAGGGGATGGAATAAGTGTGAGGTTGGGCGCCCATAAGCCGGTTTAACCCCCAGTGACTTTTGGCACTGACCGTTCCAAGGCGGTACTTCCATCTTCCCCCTATCGTATGTTTGTTTGTCTTTGTGCGTCTCTTGATGTTTTTATAGTTATGATTATACAAATTGTGCTGTTTCCTTGTGTTGCTGTTCGGGCGACTGTTTGTTCTGTATGTGGTGTTTCCTGCATGACTCATTTTTGTACTTAACTTAGTAAATAACTATGGTTTACTTTGAGACAAGTTTTTATTAATATATATTAATTTATTTTATTAATTTTGATTCATATATTGTTCTCAGCATATTTTTGTCGGGGTTATTTCTTTCTTTTTTGCCATGATCCAGTTTCAGTGAACATGCTAGTGAATTAGGTATAACTGATTAAAATCACATTCCCAGTCATAGTTGTCAGCGTGGTCTAAGGGTTATAACGATGGACTAGGAAACGTGTGGTCGTGGATTCGATTCTCGGTGGAAGCTGAATTATATTTTTTCTCTCATATTTTCTTAGCACCCTTAGTATACGTGCTTTTGGTTTAAAACCATTTTGTACATAAAAGTATAAGTGCTTTGTTTGCATTTTGGCTTTGTTAAAGTTATTTAGCTGAGACCTTTTACTCGTGGTTTTGTTGACCGTTTTGCATATTTCACCATTGTGCATGAATTTGCTTCAACTTAAATGTATAATTATCTTACACTAACTTGTTCTTAATTCGGGGACAATATAGGTGAAAAAGTTAATGGGCATTGAGTCGACCTATTGGAATAATTTCATGTAGACAGTAAGTATGGGAGTTTGTATGCCTTGTGAACATCACTTAATTTGATAATGGTTTCTACGTCAGTGTGTTTCAGCAAATGAATAACATTGATCTGTGACGCAATGTGTATCATTGGTGTCAAACACAGGTATTATGCATCATAGCTCATTAAAACATTCCCCCGTTTCTGCTACATGTATTAATTCATACATAACAGTCATGTTTTCCCAATGTATCTGTTAATTAAAAGTACTAAACAATATTGCTCCCTCGTTTTCTTCTATCCTGCTTAAATACATGTTACGCAGTCATTTTACGCTTGCTTGTAACGACTTAAATAAATAATGAGAACGAAATCCGAATGAGATAAAGCGGACATGTGACAGAGATATGCGACCTGTTGTTTTGTTCCCTTACAACGGCTAGTATACATCCCTGAGGTTAGAAACATTCTACGTATTCTTATGGAAAATTGAACTATGAGGAAAAGCATATACGCAGTCTGCAGGTAATACATGAATGGATAATAGTGTTCATATTATTAGTTTAAACAGTGTTTATTTCCATGTACAATGACAGCGAACCGCACATTATTACAGTAAGTCAGTGGGTCTGATTTGCTTAATGTAGATGCCTATGGGTGCATAATTGTTATAAAACATGTATCATAATTAGGGTTACTTCATGAAATATACTTTATATCATGAAAACGTTACGAAATCGGACAAATATATGTGCGAGTCGATGAGTTCATGTTACAGTCCGAATGAGCATAGTTAGTATACAAATAGGCTTTTTTTTTATTTTTGTACAAATTACACATATAAGTGTGGTTATAACCCAGTGACAGTCATTAACACCTTACATGATTAACGGATAAGAAATAGCACCGGGTGTTGTTCGTATACCCGGCAAACGACTACTGCCATTTTATAGTCACCTGTATGATCAGAGTGGACTTGATATATTTATCAGAATCTGAACCGTCAGTGCAACATATTCAGTGACATGGTGCAGTCAGGTATATCCTTCATAGTAGAATACCTGACGACTTGGCTACCAGGACCGTGAATGTCAGCTTGGTTGGATCATTTGAATTTAGAGATAATACTTGCTTTCGAGGTGGTAAAATGTCGCATAGTTAAATTATCTGAACTAGGTACAGTTTGAATTAAGTATATTTGCTATAATCAAACTGGTTTGCTACACACACTTTTTACTCGTAAAATTTCATTTATTCACTTCCTGAAACATGAATCTAATTACCTCATTCATCACTGCCGTTTTATGACATATTCACTGTTACAGTGCAACTCAGACTTATCAATTCACTAATACATTGTCGCACAAAGAATACTCATTTATGACGTGTTTCATGAACAGAACCAGGCAATGTGTATGTCATTTGCAACATGTCTAAACAGCAGACGTTTCTAAGGTTTATAACCATATCCTATAATAGGAAAATGTCATTGATTTGACGCAAGTTTCAATGATTGACACTAACCTCTTCTAACAACATAATGCATAATGAGTCTGACCTCGCTCAATTTGAATGTTTCCTGACTGACCATGATGTCGTCACTTAGTATGCCACATTAGGGTATTGGTCGTTAACGCAATACTAGATATATAATACAATCCATAAAGCAAAAACCTTTGCTTTGCTACAAATGAGCTGACATGCGCTCTTTCCCTTGTACGGTATTTATTTGAGGATATGCACATTTGAATATTTACCAGCATATACATATTTATTTTCTGTATAATGTTGGGTATTCTTTCTAACATGCCCATACTCTGCTGTGTTTGCCGTGACCTGTAGCAGTGGGTTGGGGAGTAAATATCTATTTACATTGTTTGTCTGATTGCTTGAAGATGGAATAACGTTGATATTAGATGAGTTCCGTAACCATGGGTTAGACACTCTACAGTGGTAGTTTTACCACCAATCGGTCTAATGCTGTACTCCTGTCAGGCTTTTTAAACATATAAAGTCGTGTGCGATGTGTGTTTGAGTGTATGTGTATTTATAAGGAAATGTGTGTTATGTGCATGTGGATACGCACTTCGTTTGCTAACGTGCGTTTTTAAGTTCATATATCGTTCATAACCCTTGGCGCTACGTGGCATGTCACGCCTTCCTGTGATAAAGCTTATGAGAATTCAGGAATTAACCCTTTTTGGTTTATAAAAAACTCCAATGAGTTTTTAACTAAATTATAAACCAGGCAACACCAAACTAACACTATAAGCACATACGATTTTTCTACACTTTATATCACATTACCACACGATCTAATAAAGATCAAACTTACAAACCTTATAAATAAAACATTTTTTAGGGAAAAGGTATCATTTATTGCCTGTAATTCTAGACATGCGTTCTTTACCAATGACATTACAAATAAGTATACCTCGTGGACATGTTTAGATCTTTGTGACGCAATTACTTTTCCGTTAGACAATATATTTGTTCGCTTTTGTAATTCTGTATATCGCCAGGTCATTGGTATTCCCATGGGAACCAACTATGCTCCTTTAATTGCAGACTTGTTTTTATGGCGTTCGCAACGCCATATACTAGTCGGTCTCTTTACGGCAAAGAGTTCACTTGTCTAGTGAACATGCGCAAAACAAAATAGTTTTCTTCAAGTCTGCACTAGATCTAGTTTGGTTGTAAAATGTTCATGTATTTGTTTACTCTTCATGTATTTAATAATAATTCGCTGTGTGAGATAATTACTACTAATCTACACAAAGATAAACTTTTTAAAAGTCTTGAATTTTAATAAACTCCAAGTAAGTCGATGCTCCAGAGTGGGCACTGTACTTTAATCGGAAGAAGAAGAAGAAGAAGAAGAAGCGAACGAATATTTGTGCCGTAGTTTTCGCAACACCTTGGCAATTTAAAGCAGAAGGAATATAGCCGAGGTTTCCGATTGCATTTACACATTCGTAACTGATTAGCATATAGACCTACATCTTCAGCCAATCAAACTGCCTTTTGCATCGCATTCGGTCATTTCCGTTTGACCCGTACTCAAAAGTAGAAATATAGGAAGTTTCATAAAGGACAAGGTCAAAGAAATCCCATATACACATTTATCACGCATCGAACAGCGTGTTTTGACTATGGCACCCAACCTCAACACAAGTCTAAGTCTTACAAGAAGTAAAACCGTAAACACACGGGGTTCTATCGGCTTATCAAAGTAAGTATTATCCATAGAAGGTTTTCAACACATATTCAATCAAATTATATTCCAGTGTCAATAACAACTGTCTCTTCTATGTATCGTGTAACCGCCGAGTCTGCTCAAGACGTTTGTGTCGTGTAAAAGCGAAAGTAGGTAGCAATTTGTTGAAATGTCTTTCCCAGCTTACAACTCTACTTCTGACTGTAGTTCTGAGTTTGAGTTTCATCAGGTTCCAAACAACTACCGTAATTGTATGTACATGTATGGATCTACTTAGTAATTAAAAATAAAAACAGTCTACCTTCAAATTTGTAAGCAGACTACATTTATTCAAAATAAACGAGTGCTGAACATGGAAAAATAAATGTTATGTGTAAGAATAAGTTGAACAAAAAATGTAGGATTATAGGTAGCCTTTGTATCATTTTGATGTTGTGCTTCAGTTTTTGCATCAGCTTTGGACATGAAAGCATTAATTGACCCTTTACTTCATGAATATTCATATAAGAAATAATGACATCATGAATATAATTAAGATATTATTTTGCCATAGTAGAAACTAGAAGCATGTCAATATATAAACAGCAGATCATGAGATGGCTCCTTTTGTTTCAGTCTGTCATATTTTTATGCCCCCAATCAAGAATCAAGGGGGTGGGGCTGACTTTGTTGGTTTGTTGGCTTGGCTCAAACTTTAATGTTGGCAATAACGTTGTAGCCATTGCACATACATACTTCAAACCTGGCATGTCTATGCAACTTACAGAGGCGAACATTTTATTTATTTATTTATTTATTTATTTTTTTTTTTTTGGGGGGGGGGGGGTTGAGGGGGGGGGGGGGCTTATTAAAATCAAGGTTATATTACAGTTAAATGTCACATTACGGGTCAAATTTATATTTGTCACAATCAGGGGCATAGTGTTTCACAAAAATGTGTTGTTATTAATACTGTTATCAATTCCAAGACGTTATTGTTATTAACGTGTACATCAATCCCCCCCGCCCCCCCCCCCCCCTACACATAACATCCATATCAAACCTGAACGCCATTATGGCCATTCAGGCCTTTGATTGTATTGTTATGAACGGGATTCTATGCTTAACCTTAAATACGATTCAGAGACGGATGTCATCTATGCTTTTAACAATATATCACGTTATTTAGACGACATATTTGATATTGATAACTCATTTTTTAATTCTATGATAACCTCAATCTACCCTAAAGAACTCAAGCTAAAAAAGCAAATAGTTCTGACATATATGCAGCTCTTTTAGATTTAAATGTATCTTTAAACAATGGAACAATTTCTTTTGGATTTTATGACAAAAGGGATGACTTTAATTTTTAAAATAGTTAACTATTCTTATTTGGATTGGGATGTTCCCCGTGCATTTTCAAACATTTTCAAAATTTTACCACCGTAATGTTCTACTCATCAGCAAATACAATTGTAATTTACGTACTTTTCTAAAGTTAGGAGTTTTACGGTGGTGTTATTTACAAACTTCGAAAAATTGTTGGACACACATATTTTGATACTTTGTTGATCAAACGTATAAAACAATTCATTAAAAAGGACTATGACCCCTCTATATTGCACCACACTACATACTTGGTGGTCGACCCCCTTACAGTTGGTCATTATGCTTTCTTCTGTGCTTGTGCGACGACAGAAAGGACTTAAAACTCTATGAAGATTTCCTCTTAAACCCCTTTACGGAGGGAGGAAGCTGGATATTTGTATGTTGCCAGTTCTGTCGTACCCCTAATGACAATTGCCCTGGCCTCTGAATAGTCATCGAGTACATGTCTACGCTGTCAAGTTTATTCCTTTTCATATAAAGCAGTTGTACATATTTAGTATCCACTTGTGTTTATATTTTCTTCCGATTTCTTTTAAAATATCGGTGTGGAAATGTTTCATGTATTTCCCCGTACTTTTAAATTATGACGTAATTTAAATGATGACGTCGCTTGATTACAGTTTCCGTTTATTTTAAAGTCATTTAGTCTTGGCAGACATCGTTACTCTTGTTGTGAAGTTGTCTGGAGAGGGGGGGGGGGGGGGGGTTAATTGCATTTTGACTTGGGTGAAGGTAGGTTAAGTGCAAAGTTGGGTACCCGTTGGCTACTGACCGTTCCAAGGCGGTACTGTTGCTTTCACACTATGGTCAGCTTTGTTATTTAATATGCTTCATGTTTAATATTTTTCGTCTTGATATGCGTCCCGTTGTGTTTGGTCTTGTGGCTGTGCCGTTTCGTGTTTGATGGTGTTTGGTGTGGTGTCTTTTCGAATGTGGCTCTCCCTGTTTGACTATTTTCCATATGTTCAGTATCACCGTTTATCACATAATCTGCCGTGTGTGAGTGCCGAAACAGAGTGCCATAAATCGCGGAAATGCACTAGTGCATTTGTTATGCAAATTAGCATTCGTTAGCCAATCGTAGCGCTCATTTAAGCGTTAGCCAATCGCAGCGCTCCATTTTCGTCGTCCGTTGATTTATTATGCTGTTTGTAAGCAATGGCCGGAACAGCCGTCAGCTATAACCTGTTTCATTTTCCATGGCATTTTAAGGCTTATGTGATAAAGAGATTCTTACATTATTGTTTATTCCAAATTGGTTTTATGAAACAATTTACTATAATACTATGACACGAAATTCAATGTAAGATCCTTTATGTCCGAAGGCGTTTTATGACATTACATCTTATCTTTTTCTCGTGCAAGATATGGCGACATATATTGTCTGATATTGTCGATGAATTGGATTGCAATGCCCCGTTCCAAGAAAAGAGTATATTGTTTTACAAATATCGATCAGTCGGTCGGTCTACCAATTTTATCATCGCATCTTCTCTTAAACTACGGACTGGATGGATGCTACGAAAACTTCATAATAATGGCTCGAAGGTAGTTGTGCATATTGAAAGCTGATTATGATCTGATGAATTGTAGAAACATGTTAAACTAAACTGCTTAATTGATTATAACAGCCTCACTTTACACATGAGTCATGGGTAAAGTACTCGTGTACATCGTGGGCTCATTTTGATTAGATGTACATATGTAGTTTAATTGTAGAATTGTAGAAACGTTTTGTTTTTCCACTTTCTAATTTTATGACACTTTAATTACATTATGTGTTGATAACATGGTTCGTTGCCCGATTATTAATTACATTTTTTTGTTGAAAAACTGTTAAAGGCACTGGGAATAGACGGGTTTCGTGCAAAATGACGGACAGAAGGCTAATCAACCACGTGCAGGAGGCATCGTACCTTGTATAAGTTTAGTTTTATAGTCATATAGAGCCGATGTGTTATTGAAGGTACATGATTGAGCTGCAAACAGAGTAACTGTAGAAAAGTAATAAAGGGTACGACAAAAACGAGAAGGTACAATTATCCGACGTCCTCCTTCCGTTTCCGGATTTAAGAGGTCGCCTTCATAGAGTACTAAATCTTTCTTGTCGGCGTACATGCAAAGAGGCCAGCGTGATTGTCAACTGTAAAAGGGTTGACAACCAGATATGCAGTATGTTGTAGTACCATAGGATCATATCTCTTTTTAATGACTTTTTTAATGTATTTAGTGAAGGTGAGCAGACGAGATTTATGTCTTTGACGGTTTTGTATGTGTATATGTGGTCACGCGCTCTTCATTTTGGCTTTTGGGATTTATATGGACTTTCGTGTGACGTCTCCTGTCCGACTTCTTTGCTATGTTTATGCCATCAGTCATATCACAAAATGTCTGATGTTACGGATATTCGTGACATACAGACACATTTGGAAATAAAACTAATAAAACCTGATAACCTATATTTGGACCTTCATTATACAATATCATTTCAGCTTTGTCTAGACATTATTAATGAATGTACCATTGTGTAACAGATGAAATAACATACGTGTCAGTTGCGTATAATTTGGGAGCCTATGCACATGGCACATATATGCATAACAAGCACCTACCACATCACTCAATTGAGATATGACCCATTATCATTGCCTGAATCTTCTTTATACAAAAACGCATGTGCGCTGTCAAAAACATGTACCTGCTACATTCAGAATTTCTTCTAGTAGCAGTGAAAAGCATTACCGATAATATATTTAGATGTCCCTTTAAGAAAGTATGTATCCGCAACATATATGTTGACTGTCTTCGGATATTTAGTCCAACTAATCTTAGAAGAAAACTTAATACTTGTTTTTATTGTATTGTAATTGTTCAAATGCTCGATTCTACTCCGAGGTAACATCTGGGACAATACTATTTCCATTGGAATAAGTGTGTTATGTTTTGTGTCATTAATATAGAGAACTTGTCATTTAACGTGTTCAAGTACACACCGCCATACCTATAGAGAGAATCTGTCTACCACCCCACTTATCGACAGTCAATACATTAGCATAATTATGGTAATCGCATAACACATTCCCGCCTAATGACGCATTTTGGCGCCTCTATAACAGTCACATTTAGAAATCATTGTTATAAATAAAGCATTTGCTCCATAGGAGCAAATGCGTTTTTCATCACAATAGTTTCGAAACTGCACAATTCTATTTTTTCCTTTTCTACAGTTAAGGCTCCTTTTGGGTAGAATAATTCAAAGAGGTTGGGTCTAAAATAGTGTATGAGGGAATGCGTTAAGTGGAAAAGCAACCGATCAACATCAGGAGCAAAGCAGAAATAACACGAAAATAACAACACTTCACAATAGATAACTGTAATGGCACTGGCGAAATGTCTACATTTCAGGAAGGGATGACGATAAGGGTCTAGAAGTCTCTTCTGGTGCAATCTGCATTTAAGATGGAGCGAAACCGTTGCCTCTATTGAAAGCTCATTGTGTCGCCTTTGATGAAATCTATAATTTGAAACCAATTCATGATTGTTTTGAGAAATATGCGTGTTTTGAATGATCAATAACAAATGAGGAAAATCAATCCTACAGTGAGTGCTATACAAAAAGGAGATTTTTTTATCGGGTTATCTTTAACGGTCATAGCACAGAAAAAAGGAACGACACCAGAACATCATCAAACATGTAACAGCATTGAAACAGCGTGACGAAACGCACAAAGAGGCTTAACAATTTGCCATATAGAAAAGCAGAGTAGAAAATATGGCGAAATCAGTCCTAAATACAGTATTAGAACGGTAAACGGCCGGGTAAATTCCTTAACAAAACGGCCATGATGGCCCTGATATCGTTCACCAGACAATCAGAGGAGAAAAGTTTCAAAGTTTTCACTATGTTTCTATAGAAAACTGGTCACCTTTGGGTCGGGGCTCCATTTTAACCCAGGGGCATAATTCATATAACTGTTGTAGAGGTTTTCAAGATGATACTATTTGTATCAAATATTAAAGCTGAGAACCTTCCAGATTCAGAGGAGAAGATTTTCAAAGGTGTCACAATAGGTTTCTTTATCAAACTCTAAAACCTACATCTTGGCTAACTGAGTCCCAATGGGTAATATAATACACTCCAGCTATAGGCCTTTTTTAAAAAGGTGAGTTATATTTTACGGATTAGCTCTGCAATCGGTGATAACAAAGCTATCGATGAACTTTTTATCACTTCCGGGTAGAAAAGAAAGTGTACATTCACTACATTGTAAAGCCCACCCCCTCGTTATATGTTTCATTAGAAGACTTAATTATTAGCCATATTAGATTAATATACTTAAATTTGAAAACTGTTTTGGTATAAATGTCTAGTGAAACCGTTTGTAAACAACATTGTATGAATTGAAAAAAGGTATTTTTGATCGATTTTTATTACCAGCTTAACCTAATTAAAGATGCATGGCTTTGAACAATTACTATATTTCAGGCTGTTTCTTTACTATTGAAATACAAGTTAAATGTGCAAAGTTCAGTGTCTTTAATGTTGATTTTTGTCTTTTTCTGACTGAAAAAAGATTTTTTAATCTAGAGGGGTGTTTGCACTAAAATGATGTTAAAACAAAAAGTGCAGACACAATTAGCAGAAGTATTGTAAACTGGTTTCCTAAATTGTAAGGGTTAAATATGGTCATTTTAAATTTTCAGATTAAGAAGGAACTTCTGATTTAAATAAGAAAATATATTCTGAATGCAACAGAAGCATAGTGTACAGTCAAACAACATGAGTTTTATTCCGTCATCAATCTTTTTTTTATTAAAATTGATTGATTTCATAAAAATCATTTTTTAAAATCATTATTTTTCAAAGACTGTCAACGTATCTATTTCAAATTTATTTATGGTATACTATCAATGTTTTATTGTGTTTGCATGTACCGATCCTGGGCAGAATCCATACAAAGTCCAATCTTTAACCTGTAATAATTTAAGTAATTATTGACTCTCAAGTGAAGAATATCAAAGAAAAATGTAAACGAAACCATATACCGGCAACAATGTAAATCTAAAGAAGGGCATACACAAAAGTACGTATATCGTTTCCCTGGGCAAAATGGTTGAATTTCAGAAATACAAAATTAATCTATACTTTTTTTTCAAAATTTCAGATAATTTCATTACACATTCATGAGTTCATATTATTATTCATATCTTAACTTATTACTAACCCTTCCCCTGCTCTATGTTTATTCAAAATTTCAGTACCTACTGAATATTCATGGACAAAATAGTTATAATGAAAATATGGAAGGTGGAACAGTATAGCCTTTTTAGAAAGTAAAGAAGCATATTTCAAATTCCATTAACAAACAGAGCAGACCCTGATCGGACAGCTGTCACTGGAGCCGTCTGATATGGGTCTGTTCTGTTTGCAAATGCTTGGAAAGGCGTTTATATTAGGGAAAGGTTTAAGTAAACATATTATAAGTATATTGTCCACAAAATGAAAATGATTTAATACAATTTGCACTATATTATATCATAAGCCAAAAGAGCAGAATTATCAGATGGCTACTACATGTGCCGTCTGATCTGGGTCTAGCCTGTTTGCAAAGGTGTAGAAAGGCGTATTTATGGAGTAAAAGCGTAATTGTCATATTTACTGTACAACAAGCCAGGTCTAAATATAACAGTTTCCTTTGTTGCGTCAGCTTTTATACCCAGAAGAGAGGCAATCCAGTTGTTATCAAAAGGGAGATAATCTACCTTTTTATGTTTGCTAAAATTTGCCACCAATACATGATGCAAAAATAGCCACTGGTCAGGCAGCTATAGAAAACTGGCTTACCCAGGGATGGGGCCAATTTTGACCCCAGGGGCATGATGTATATAACTTCTATAGAAGACCTGAACATGGTGCTATGTGCCAAATTTGAAAGCTGAGGAACCTTCCGCTTTCAGAGGAGAAGACTTTCAACGTTTTCATAATATGTTTCTATTGAAAACTGGCAACCCTAGGGCGGGGCCAATTTTGACCCTAGGGGCAAATATTATATAACTAATGAAAAGGACCTTAACATGATGCAATATGCCAAATATGAAAGCCGAGAACCTTCCAATTTCAGCGGGGACGATATAGTGTTCACTATATGTTTCTATAGAAAACAAGGCATCCTAGGGGCTGGGCCAATTTTGACCCCATGGCTATAATTTATATAACCGTAGTAGAGGGCCTACCGATGATGCTATGGGCCAAATATGTAAGCTGGGGACCCTGTAGATTTAGGGGAGAATAGTTTTAAAGGTTCAAATTGTTTACGACTGACGACGCAAGACACATGGCGCACGACGCACGCCGACGGACGACAGACATCAGGTGAGCACAGATGCTCACTCTGAACACTTTGTGCTCTGGTGAGATAAAACAGATTAAATGTAATGTAACATTTCCATCAATGTCAATATCAGATACCTATCTCAAAATGTCTTCCTAAATCCAGATATAGTTTAGATCCACTGTAGACAATAAAGCGGTATTTGTTCAATCGGTCATGGTGAGTAATATGCTATCAACTAAAAGTACAAAAATGAGTCATGCAGGAAACACCACATACAGAACTAAGACTTATGACCAGATGTCGTTAGCCTTTATGCAATATTGTAAATGCAAATATTGTTTTGTTTGATCATGTTACAATAACATGCATCATGTATAATTTGGTCGTTTAAGTTGTTCTGCATAGTTTGTAAAGTTGTATAGGCTGTTGCAAGTTTCATCATAAATTCTATATCGTTCAATGAATCTAAAGCCCGTAAATATGAAAAACACTTTTATAAATTCTGAAGGGTAGTGATCCCTCGAAAGCAAAAATTGCAACACAAAAAGAGAAAATTGCAGACTCGGCCTCACTAAATACTTGATACATATTTTAACGAACACGGAGCAGAAAGAGAAATCTTTGGTGTGTAAATTTACTTAAATATACTATATTGAAATTGAAAAGGAAACATTGATGTAAAGCACACTTAAAGCTTGTTTTAAATAACGTAGCAGTAATGTTTGACACGTGACCTTGTGTTTGACATTTGACCCACGTATATTGTAACTATGACTTATTTTCAAGAAGCTTATGTAAGATTTATTTTAAAACATATTCGGTAGTTATGTGGCGGGGACACCGGACTGGTTTTGATGTGGTGGTTTTGCCACTGACCGTTCCAAGGCGGGTACTCTCTTCTCACCCAGCCTTGCGCCGTTATATCTTTATACTTTACTTCTACGTTTATTGGGTTTGGCATTTGCATATCTCTCTCTATCTCTCTCTCTCTCTCTCTCTCTTTCTCTCTCCCTCTCTCGTGCGTGTGTGTATGTGTGCGTGTGCGCGGTTGTGTGTGTCTCATTTATTTCTATTGGTGTTTTGGTAATGGTTGCGTCTAGTATGTTGCTTTTATTGCTTGACTTAACAACATTTTTATGTTAATAGTTGGACCATATATGTATTGTCATCATGGATGTCATTATTGTATATCGAAAGCAACTAAATGTTCAATAAAATATGTTTATCGGGTATAAGCTAATATGTGCCCAATGTTACATTCCAATTTGACATTAGTTGTGGCGACGTCAGAAGTCGCCCCGTATTTCATTCTAAATGTTTGTATAGTTTTTTGTCCTTCGGAGTCATTAGATTCGACGTTATTAATTTACAGGTTTGAATACCGCTGAAGCCGGTGCTAGGGTGCGTGAGTTGTGTTGCAGCCAAGTTGCACTTTAATAACTGCTCATTAACAAAATCAATAAAAACGAGTCTGGAATTTTTGCTGCCTTTGCTTTCCAAGGGACTCCTATTTTCAGAATTTATTCTTAAAATTGACTTCCATTTTAACAGAGGAAATGCTTGTTGATAACTGAATTTCAGCAGTGTTATTTGGTAGCAATATCTGAGCTACGTATAATACGTAGTGTTGGTCGACAGATCCCACCTGCTGTTTAGTTCACTTGAGATTCACCCACTTACTATAAAGAACCAACATCCGACCTCATAGTAGTATTCAGTATCAAATATATTCTAATACTGATTGAAAAACAGTAACAGTAAAACACCATGAAATGATAATAAATTAAGATATTTTATAATAGCAATGACAGTCAGATGTAAATCGGCGCAACTTTCAGGTGTATAATTAGTTTCAGTCTAGTCGTGTCATGTTTAAGGAAATGACGTTAAGGAGAGATAAAAGTTTGTTTTGTATATAAAACGATACAAAATAATTTATATAAATTACACCGTGCAATTTCACAATGTACAGAAGTATTGTTTCCATGTCCATAGTTTGATCACGTATTTGTTTAAGATGGGTTTAATGTCTCACAAGCAGTTGTATGGAGACGAATTTTGTCTTGTTGTAGAACAAGTTTTAAAGGTGTTCTTAAATAAAACATTGAACAACTAACATGTCTCATGCTGATAGCGTTCATATCTGCATTTGCTAATAGTGAAGACCCATATGTGACCTCTCCTAGAGGGACCGTCCTATATGGGTTTGCACTATTTGCTATAATAATACAGGGACTACAATGGTCGACCTTTAGATTAAACTATAGTAATATTGATAGTGCATTGATTCAAAGTTGAATAATTAGAATTTGAAGGATTCATCAAACAATCTATGAAACGTTGAAACTAGATTTGGAAAGTACACAAACAATATAATGACTTGGATTTAATGGTAGTCACCGACACTAGATGATGACAACACAAATGATGATGTCGAATGGATAAATCTCTTCATAAACATGCATGTGTATACTATCCCGTAATATATATGTGTATGGTGTCGCCGGATTTATAAAGTGTCGTATGTCGGCTTTATTGGCCTGAACATTCATTATGTCGAACTTCCCCGTCACCTTTCGCTGTGTCTAAACTGGGGTTTCACATTGCGAATATGACATTCGCGTATGTATGCGAATGAAAGACGTACAGCTGCAACCAGGATGGACGGACGTTGGTGGGTTTGTTTCTGATTAGCTTATAAGCTACCGTTGAGACTTACACCATACAAATTCTTAGACTACACCAACTGCTGAACCAGTGGTCAGTATTACTGCTTATAATTAGGCTGATTTCCCTATTATAAGCTACTGCTTAATACGCATTTACCGGTTTTATATAACAGAAATACTGTCGGTCAGATGTTAAACCAAATACATACATATCGTAGAAAAACAATGTACATTTTAATGAGCTATATTTATTGCTTGAGAGATAAACACCATGGATGTGAATATGCGCATAGGAAAAAATGCGATAGTGGTTAGGTGGACGATATGGTTATATAGAATATATCACAATGCAGTTTGGTTTGTTTCTGAGTTCTGTCGAATTACAATAAAAGTTTCGTTGCATGTTATGTCGTATGCAACGAACGAGTCGTCTACTACAACTTTCAGAATTACTGTTCTAAATGGAAAAGTAGTAAAGTCAAGCAGGCAAAGCCACATGCAAGACGCAACCACCACCAAAACACCGATAGACAGCATGACACTCACACACAACCACACACCCAAACGCACACACACACACGCGAAATGAACACAGAAAACACCAAAAGACACACAAGAAACAGGGACAAACGTTCCACAACATGAACAAACCACAAGCACAAAGACGCAAGGCAAACAAAAGGAAGGGTGACAAAGAGAGTACCGCCTTGGCACGGTCAGCAGCAAAAACACCACTGGGGGTTTAAACCGGTTTAAAGTCCTATTTCTATCAAAACACGTTATCACAGCATTAAACAATAACAACTCGTTCCAAACTATTTGCATAGAAACTCACAGATTGGAATGCTATAAACAATCGTTATCGCACGATCGTATCCATGTGGATTACATTTCCAAAACTAACTGGAGCAAATACTGGGTAATAAAATACTATTATACTGTGATACTAATTGTGACATAAATAATGTTACTTCATAATTAACAAGCGACTATAACATATCTAATAAACAATTGTTGGTACCAGTTAACTGCCAGGGACTGTATACTTTGGGGTTAAGAGTAGTATTCCAAGTATAAATGAATGATGTAACATTTGTGCAACGAGTAACAAGGTAACAAAATCAACAGTGTACATATATTTGCATAATGTAGTTAACCCTTTCGCTGCCAATGCCGAATCTGTGATTACCTATGCAAACAGTTTGGGTCCAGATGAGACGCCGAGTAACTCGGCGTCTCATCAGGATCCAAACTGTTTGTTACTGTTACTATGTTTTTGAAATAAAACGAAGAAAATTAAAAGAATGAAAATTTGTAGCAGACGACAAAGTTAGCAGACGACAGAGTTTGGCAGCGAAAGGGTTAAACACGCCGTGTTACGAGGCAATTCAGACTGATAATACTCAAGGGGTCGATATATGTCCAACAAATATTGATGATATTGCGTGATATGTAATTGATTTCACACGCCACTGTCTGAAGTATATTTATTAACAAAAGTACCATATTGAATGGAATGAGAAACAAATTGACTGAAATCTAATTTAGCTCATGTATGTGTGCGCTGTTTTCCCATGACGGAAATATAATCACAATTGTGCAGCTTCTCTAGTTTGGTGATTCCTTTTTTCATATTCACTCAATCACCCAACCCCCTAACACCGGCTTAAGAAGTATCCAATTTTCAAACCTAAGGATCCCGAAGGACCAGAACATATACCAACACTTGTCACAAACACTTTAAAACTTCTTAACCCATCTTGTGACTGTGGCATAAGATACTGATGCCACCTAACATTACACAGTTCATAACAAATCTCCTTCGTAGACACGTCCATCAGGTCTTTATATAGTCTCGACCTTCAATTGCCTTTACACTTTTCTTGCCAGCCATTTTTACTATAAGGTCAATGGCTATGTGTTGCGTTTGTTTTAGCAAAAATACGCACACAAATGTGCTATGTTCGTGTTAAGAATTGATGTCTCGTTAAACTAGTATACTTTTTACGTGAATCCTGTGCACAGCGAGGCGCCACGGGGATCAGTTGCATTACTTCTGTAACGCCCCTCGTACAGCATTACTACATTTGATTCTCTTTCATTGACATCTGGAAAAATGGCCGTTGTTCCAGGCCTCATGTCAGCATAAAAATTGAAGTCATAAGGCTTAAAGTATTTCATCAAATATAAAATGCTTGTGATAAGCAATACCGGAATTAGAAACATTTATGTGACATTTCTTTTCTTAGTTTTACATTTGCAATAGGATCTTTTACCGGGTTTTCCATGGACAACTCCGATTGTTGAAATAGTGATGTACGGCGGGTGGGCGGGCGGCTGCCAATTTTGTTCGGACGATAACTCCTATATGGCCCATGTCATTGGATTGAAACTTCATACATAGAAAGATCATGATAAGAGGAAGTGTCATGCACAAGGCTGCTATGCCCATTTGAACCTAGAAATGTGTCAGTCCATCCGTGTGTCCGTCCGGTTTTGTCCGGGCTGTAACTCAAAACTCCATGGATGGATTGTGAAATCACTTGGCATAAATGTTCCTCTAGAATATACGGCGTGTCGCATGAAAACACTACCATGTCAATAGCTGAAAGGTCAAGCTCATACTTAGAGGTCAAAGGTCAAAATCCTGTATATTTTTAACCGGATTAACAGATTTTGCTTGTCCGAATCATATCTCCTACACTACTTTGGCTAGGATCACCAAATATGGTGAGTGAGTACATCTTTGGATGGCAGAGTGTCGCATTCTGTTTATAGGTCAATGTGACCTTGACCTTCACCTTGGGCTTCATTTACAAGAAAAACTTGTCCGGAGCATAACTCCTATACGGAATCAGCTAGGATCACCAAATATGGTGTGTAAGTTCATCTTGGGATGGCGGAGTGTAGCATACTATTTTTAGGTCAATGTGACCTTGACCTTTGACCTCATTTACACAAAAAGCTTGTCCGAAGCATATCTCCTACACTATTTTAGCTAGGATCACCAAATATGGTGTGTGAGTACATCTTAGGATGGCTGAGTGTCGAATACTATTTATAGGTCAGTATGACCTTGACCTTGGTCTTCATTTATAAAACATCTTGTCATCCCTACACCGAATTAGCTAGGATCACTAAATATGGTGTATGAGTTCATCTTCGGATGGTGTTGCATACATTTTGTAGGTCATGTGGCCATGGCCTTGACCTTTGACCTCAAATACGAAACAAATGATTGTCATTTGGGGTAACTTGAGTTCAAATTGTGGTCTTATTATGCTATCTTTATTTTCATTTTGCAGTTGCATATTTCAGGCCTGCTTATAAAACGAATATTGTCAGTGCTTTGCTTTGGGGGCATTTGTCACATACTGTGACACATTTCTTGTTCTTGGAGTTATGCCCCTTTGAACTTAGAAATCACCAGTTAATAGTGAAGGAAAACCCGGTTTGATGTCGTGTCGACATTTCTTGTGTTTGTTTATTCCTATGCTTGCGACATAAAGTAAAGTACCTAGTTATAGTCTACTTTCAGTCTGAATGACCGCTCAGCCGACTGTACATATACTCCCCTAGTCATCGAGTCATTCACCTACAATATCCAGCACTGCTAATATATGGCGCAATCGTGCAGCCGCAGTACCGGCTAGTGAAACTCACTGGTACCCATTTTAACCCATTGGGTCGGGTGGGAGACACTGAGAATCGTCTCTAAAAGTTTCTGGAGGGACCGGGATTTGAACCACGGACATCCGGACTGGTAGTCAAGCGCGTTACCACGAGACCACTGCACACCACGTGCGCAGTATCATTGCACGTTCCATATGTGACAAAAATAAAAAAAACAATCAATTCATAATGTGCATGGTATCTGTATTATGCATGTAACTACAACTCATTGTGATTTTCAAATAGTCCTCGCAAATTACGTACAACGTATAATGAACTATTTTAGATTTAGTCTAAAGGCCCGTATATCTTTGTTATGTATAAATTAATTAAGAGGGGTTAGATACAGGTGAACTCGACTTTGGAAATAATACAAGCCATTGGCTATGAACAGAACTGTGGAAGGGATTATCAAGTGACATACTATTACACATGCAATTTAATATTCCTTCTGAGTAAACATTTAAGCCTTATCAGTCCATCTGGTTTCTTCACTTAATAGTTGGGCATCCAACTGAGGAAAATGTGTCGAGCCATGGCATTAAATAGTAGAATTTGGCATGCACTGGATATGTAATGTTTGATGTCTAAGTAATCAGAAACTGCCCCATGCCACCTGAAAATTTGCCCTTGTTTCTCTTAATTAGGTCAAAGGTCAACTAAGTGCATATTTTATATACGTTATTTGAGAAATTAATATATCTTTATCAATTTTAGGTGTAAACTAACAAACATGGTATCAAAATGAAGGTTAAACATCGGCCTAAACTTTGCACTAACGTTTTGTAAAATATATTGTTTGAATATTCATGAATATTAATGAGAACATCAAAAAACCAGTAAAAATCATTAAAACCAACATATAACGATGATACATGTCATGTCTTCATCATTATTTCTATTTAACAAATATAAATTACGTTAAAATAAAGGTTAGACAGACTGCTACTGAAAAATACTGTATGCAATTAACCAGCTATATATTATGCACACATACTTCTTAAAGTAAAGTGGGTGGGGTAAATGAACACCTGAACAAAATGTTCAGTTCTGTTTAAAGTAACTAATTAATTCACTATATTTTTATGGATATTTTCTTGGTTGGTACAATTAACACCATCGCAAACAGATGATAGTGTGTTTTGAAACTACAAAAAAAATGTACTTTGAAGCATTTACATCGAATAGATTTGCACCTGGTTTTGCACCCATAACTTGTTCAATGCAAGCATCAAGTGCAGTTGGTACATTTCCAAACCACTTATAAAGGTTCAACACCATCGTGATATGTGTTAGTATCAATAACATTAATGTCTGTATCCATCAGCTCAGATCCATATAGCAGCTTAACAGTTTGCTCTTGAAAGTTCCAGTTCTAGTACATCCTTTGTTGGTGGAACCAGTTCAAGTGTTTTCTCTACCTTAACCATATTGTGAAAGTCTTGCATCATCTATATGTTCTCCGTTCAGACACCATACATCAAACATCAAACGTTTGTGCCTTGTCTGACCGTGCATCTCTTAAACTATTTGAAAGCAGATCGGACTAAGATGTAAAATATTTCTTCCAACAGGTCTTCTTTCCGATTCTAGTGAAAGTAAGGGTTATGTTACATCGAGTTATTTCATGATACCCTGGCATGTTCCGGCAGACATCTTGAGATAACTTGCGGAAAATACAATTTTGTTTTTCCCAGCCATTATTCAGACTTCAGTGCCTAAAGGTCCAAGATGGTATACATGTATCAGTACAAGCAGTACACCAAAATCTTTGTATTTGACAACTATCCAGCATTGACCCCTTTCAAGAAGGCATCCAAGCCATGTATCCACCTCGTCAAGATTTGATGGCAGATTGGACAACTCATGTATGCTCCGTGTTTGTGTCTTCTGCTTCTTATTTTGTCATGCTTTGCCGCTTTAAAGCAGGCATACTCGCACAATTGGGATATAACAGGTTAAAACATTGCAAACAGAAGAAGAGTACATGGCATCTAAAATCTTAACCTGGACAGTTGGGAGCTATCACTTGATGTTATGGTAGCTTATTCCAGATGATGTTGACAACAGAGTGGAAGAAATATTCCCTCAGGAAAATGGTCCTGCAAAACCTTGGAACAAATCATAAGAATGACATCTTGTAGGTGCACCGTAAGGGAGTCAGAAGGTGGGGCGTCAACTGCAACAAAATCATTTACAAACCTATAGAACATCACGGCCTTTACTTGTTTCTGCCTCTGTTTGAGCAAATCGTGTTGAACATGGCACCAATGCTGAGTACTTGTTTTGCAAAAATACAAATATGGTAGCTCTACGTTGGATCATCTCCACATGCGTTGTCATGGCCTTGGTGTGTTGATCCAAAACAAAAGATGTGCACTCAACCTGCAGACTGATCAGGAGTTTTTAATATGCCTCCTTGGTTGACTTTTGGAAGGCTCCAAGGTTCGTGCTTAGAACGGATGTGGATCAATTTGCCTCCTTAATGACCATATCGACTCGGGATGTTCTAGACAATTTCAAAGACAGTTATGTCCCAGTTATTTTGCCCTCTTCCGTTTCATGCTATGGACAGTATAACTAGTCTCTATGTTGTTGGTGATAAGCAGGACCTAGCACTTCTCTGCATTGAACCCAGTCTCTTCCCTTTTCTACAGACAGCCAGAGTCATTCTGGAAGGCGTCTGCATCTTCTATTGACTCGGCACAAAATTGAGGCATCAGCAAAGAGTCGACAAGAAGAGTGTGGTCATCATTGCATTCAAGGGAAAAGAAAGGACTGAGAACAGCACATTGATGAACACTTGATGCTATCGGTACTGACTCAGAGGAAACACCCTCCAGCGTGATTTGTTGGATACAATCAAGCATTTTGCATTACACATCATAGTGTTGGAGTTTAAGAAGAAGGTATCTGTAAGACACTTTGTAAAACGTTTGCGTCAATCTGATAGGATTGGTCCAGACCTGACCCAAGGTCATTGACCATGTCGATTGATTAGTTGTGTCTCACAGACGCGCTGCTTCCGGAGTCAATGCTGGTATGGGTTGATGATGTAATGGTAAAACCAGGTTACTGTGTATGATGTATTCTAGAATCTTACATGTGACATAATTTAGGGACACAGGTCAATAGTTTGAAAAGGTTTTTCTTGACCATTGTCTTGTATATATGATTATCACGAAATCTTCCAGTCACTGGGGACTTTATCCTGGTCGTAAGGCCTGGAAGATCAGAACAAGAGCAGGAGCCAGTGAATGTGCCATCTCTTTCAAGAACCTTGATAAGATGGTGTCTGGACAGGTAGCTTTGTGGAGATTAAGGTCATTAAGAAGCTTGCAGACATGAATAGGAAGGGCATTCGAATACAAACGACACAAATGAGAAATAGGATCTCATGTGTAAAGAAAATTACTGGTTCAGTATTTTAACTATGATTTGTGTATCAACATTGTTAATGGCACCATTTTTCAGTGGTGCTATTCCCGAGCTGTCACATTTCTTGCCTTGCTCTTAGCAAAAGTGTAAAGCTTCTTTCAGCTGGTATCTGTCACTAACTCAATCACATACCCATCATGAGCTTGAGCTTCCTTGTACTTCTATGCAAGTTTTCTGTAGCCCCTTGTATATGCACCAGTCCTTCTGTACCTTGGTCCTCAGCACTATTTGTACGCACATTTCTTCTTTCGTGAGAAACGGCGAGTGGTTGAGTTGCATCATGGCTGGCTGAACCTGGTGGATGTCAACTCAGAAGGGACCACTGAATATATCACATAGAGTACAGATTCGTAAAGGGACTGATTTTCCAAGTGTGCTCCAAACTCAGCCATTTTGATGGCCATAGAACATGTATTAGCCTCTTTCGAAGGGTGGACAAGATGTAGGGTAGGCTTCCTTCGTGAAGGAAAGATATGTTTGTCAGAACTCTGACATACTCACTTATTCCAGGTATTGAGGTATATCTGATAACTAGTGATTGCTTGTGGCAATAACATATAGATTGTTGTCATCACGGATAGGGAAGGTTACTCATAGCTAGTGGCACTGAATATGCCTATGAGTTCATTGTTGAGTTAGAGTGGGTACCTATGGTCAGTAACTGTAAAAATGGCCAATCAATATCCGGGATATTCATGTCCCCACAAATGTAGAAAGGGTTTTGTCATGGGTACTGCTGGTGTAGGTAAAATATTTAAATTCATTATGTAAAAACATCGCCATACTCACCAGGAGCTATGGTGTTTCAATCACTAATGATACAAACAGCTAATATTAGACATAGTGTACAATAAAACATACATGTACCAATATTACACTGATATTATTGCAATAAGAGACTAATCTTCTGGCGTTTCATTATCATCTCTAAATGATATATCTGCGTGAAGAGGTACTATAACTTGCACAGATTTGCATCAAAGTTTATATTTGATGATAATGTACCGTACATGTATTTAAAACGATATTTTCCGAACTTGCAATCATCAAGGGTCACTCAAAACTTTCTAAAATGCACCATAAATAGTTCTATACTTACTGTGGAGACATTGCTAAGAAATTAAATGCAAAAAAGTATTGAAATTGTCAAAATTACGGCTATGTTATACTATATAGAGATTTTATTACATTTTTTGCACTCATTTGACCTTTGACCTAGTTTCTGACCTTCAAAGAGGGTTTTGGCAGTGGCATGGGCCAAAACCACAAATGATTAGTATCTGGCAACACAATTATGGTATCCAAACATTTCTACTAAAAAATGCCATGGACCTCGAAAAATAAGCGACTTTTTGCACATCGGATTGCCAACTATAAACTTAACCTAATAAGTATATTGGATCTAAGAAAGTGTTTGACAGAATTACATTCCTGCATCATACTGCTTAAATTGTCTGCAGTGTAAACCAGACATTGTTATATTTATCTGAGATGCTTGGAAGATATAATTTATTTACCAGTTATTCTATCAGTTTTACTTGCTGTCCATTCTTCTGTTTGTATCATTATGCTGATTGTGCCATGTCCACGTCTTCAAATGTTTTATAAGGAAACGTAACATTGAGCCAGATGTGTACCTACCCGGTACAAGGTGTAGTTGTATTGTAAAAATACAAATATAAGTCGTGCAGGAAAGTCCACATACAGAACAAACAACCGCCTGAAACAAAGATGCACACAGACAAATCAAACAAACAATAGGAGAAGATGGAAGTACCGCCTTGGAACGGCCAGTGAAAATAGTCACTGGGGAGTTTAAACCGGGTTAGGGGCGCCCAACCTCACAGTCAACAGCTGAGGCGCCTGTATAAAGCTTATTTTATTTCTCTAAACATTGTATAATGGAGCTTGTACAGATGAGTCATCAATGCATATCCTCAAATAACTTTGTAGGTTTTATGTTCCGTCAGTCTATAACTAACGTTATGATTCGCCATTCAGGAATATAAGCAATCCTTTTTTTTGCCAATTTTGGTTCTAGTTATTATATTTGTAATAAAAGCGTATGCCACTCATAGTCAGACAAAAGATACGACATAAACATATGATTGATGTTTACGGTAATTGAATATCAATATCAAAGTTACTTTCGAGCTGTTTAGCAAATTTAAGTAAACGTTGATGAAATATTCCTGTTCATAGGACAATGTACATAACTTATGGGTCAACATTACGGGTTAAATTACGAGTCATTACGAATGTTCATCTATAAATATCATTATCATATGTCTATTCGTACTTTGCTACGGGTTTAGAGGCAACAATTTCCCCTGTATATGTGTCTCATTTTGCAAAACGATAGCTACCTCTTGAAATGGGAACGGGTTCACACATTAATCGATCACCGTACCCATTCTAAATACAGATTAACTACCGTCAGATAAAATTCCCAGATTCTGATGGTCACCTTGCCGGGTTATATAGGACCATACACCTCGGCACGAGACGGATGTACGAGAATCTCTATATAGCGACCACTATTTCTCTCTAGATTCGATTATTCCAGGCGCACTATCTCATCCTGTTATTATCAGATTTTGTCAAAATGCTCGATAACAGGTGCGATTAATAGTATTTAAAATATATTCACATCACATATGTTGATAACAATATCGAAAGAAGAAGCTTACATTCGTTATACCTTTTTAACTTTAGACTCTATATCTAGTCCTGTCTTAAACCGGAAATGGTATTACAACATCGTCTGTTGTCCAATGTAACAATAGCGAAACGATTTGCTTTTCTCAGCGAGAGCGAAACGGACTGTGCTGTTCAGGCGACTGTGTGTTGTGCATATGGTGTATCCTGCATGACTGGTAATTTTACTTCTTATGCCAAATGGTCTAACCTTGTACTGAAAAACAAAGCAAACAGAAACGCTTTCAACCAGCCAGGATGATTTACAACAATCCATCCGGCCATTCATATGACCCTGTTCACACACGCACATTATCGTCAATATTGAATATTAGTATAGTTGGCATATTGACCATGGCAAGAGGATAATAATTGCTTTTCATTACTTACGCAAACATACATTTGTTTTGTTTTATGTTCCTTATTTTGTTATTGAATCAATATTTTATCATTTTCTCGCAAAACGATTTATATTTGCAACCTATGAGTATAATCATATAGTTACTGGCCTAATAAATAAAAGAGCGATAAATCATGGTATCATCTCATAAATATGTCCTGTAAGAAATTGCAATCTGTATTAAATTACTTATTTTGATTAAGTGTCATTCCTATGTAGAAACAAAATGTTCAACTGATTTATTGAAGACCATGTTCTAGATATAGTTCGCTAAGTGTTGGTAAGTACAGTCAAAACTGTCTCAGCGACCGTCCCTTAATAGCGACTTCCTGTCTTATGTGACCCTAATATTTCCTCCCAACGCATTTTCCTATTTAGTGAGACTGGGGATAGCGACCTGCCTGTGTTACCTGACTAACGACCGTAAATCGCCGCTCCCGAAATCCTAATCCGCTAATTAATGTGCCTGTTTGTAGCGACCCTATAATTGCGGGTCATTATCGAGTTTTAACTCTCTTGTCTACAGGCGATTTGTTTAATCTTACCTGCATTGATCTTGGCACAAATTACGACACACCACAACTTTTGCTATTAATCAAAAAACAATTAAAAATCCATTTTATTTCACTTTCCTAACCGTTATTATGCTGACACACACAAAACAATTCACCTGGTCACAAGTTTTGAAATATTGGCCAAATTCCCCTTAATCCTGGTGAATGATTGTTAAAAGCTATTTGCATATAGAATCACAGATAGGGGAGTGACCTCGAGTTTAAATTTGCAACATCCTGTAACCCTTTGCCTGTTACGAAAGCTTGCACATGCTTCTTTATTAAAACTTCACAAAATCGCTTATATTTCTTGTAGACATGTTGACTGAGTATCAAACATCTTGGATCCAGATCAGGCTCCGAGTTACTCGGCGTCTCATCCGGATCCAGTCTGTTTGCATACATGACATGACGCTCACGACAAGCAGGTTAAGGGTTAAAAGTGTCATTGATGTTTGGAGAGAAACACCACACCTATTGTAACACGAGTGAAAAAAAATCAAACAAGATTGGTTACACTATTACAGATGCGTATGTGATGCTGGACGTGAATTAAACACACACACTCATGTATTATTATTATGTCAACGGAATTGAATTGAGGAATACATACGCAACACCAAAAGTCAGTATAGAATATTTGTCCAGTTCATTCTTTCTTTCTCTTTTTTTGTAAAAAATGTCTCCTCTTGCTTTTGTCGTAATTAAGATCAGTCAAATACGTGTTACATCTAATTTCACATTAGGAGATGCATAAGGATGGGTGAATTAAAACTGAACAGTACACATATAAAATTATCAAATATTAAATGTCCAAGGTTATTACTATTATTTAGAACACGTAACATCTATTCCATTTATGTATACATGTATTTTATTCCAAAGACACATGCATAATTCTGTTCACTTTTATAATATAGAACCACTGAAATGAAGTTATAAAATTTGGAGAAAAAACTGCATGACCGTCTTATGTGACTACCTGTCTTATGTGACCCTCTTGGTTTTCTCCCACTGAAGGTCACATAAGACAGGTTTGACTGTATCCAATTAATGAGCACCATTTAGTTATCAAAACAGGATAAGAGAGAATTACAACACTACAAACACTACTCATGCCCCTAGTACCAAATTAGGCAGTATTCATTTTCAAAACTAATGTATTTATCAACTCAAGAAAGGGTTAATGTCCAAAAGACGTTGTGTAGTTGTTGCAGAAACTGTAAAGTCAAGTCATCTTTTATATGCCAACTGAGTAAACATCTGAACCGTGTCTCCTCCTTACAAAGGCGTTAACCCTTACCAGGCTACGCACGATTTGACTCGCATTTGCAAACAATTTGGATACATATGAGATGCGGTGGTATTCAGGGTCCATCAGGATCAAAGCTGTTGACACTCGGTCAGCAGTTGCTCAAACGTTTGTACGAATCAGAAAAAAGTATAAAATGCAACGGATTAGAGGTTTTGGCAGATATACTTTGTCTGGACGATAAGGCTTAACCCTTCACGTGTTGAAATCTTCTTTACCAATTCCCTGTTGTATAATAACATATATCTTCACTGTGTACACGTATTTCGCTGTGCAATCACTGCTGTGAAGTGCATCGGTTGCAGAATCAACTTGCAGGAGCTGTCTCATCTGGGTCTTCACTATTTACAGGTCGGTATATTGACGTGAATAGCAAGCGAAGGGTTAATGGTCATATATGTGAGGTAAATGGTCCTGTTGAATTCATTCGAAGACACTCCTGACAAATGAACCTGTAAATGAGTGTAAATTCATTTAATCTGGCCGATTACAATGACCACATGCCATATCATAAGGACTAAACAAATAAGAAAAAAAGGACACAAGCTTTGTTGGAAACGAACAAAAAATGAGCCTAAGCTATCGCATGGCTTCACGGTACAACAGTGTATTGATATGCCATTCAGATGTGTGAGAATTTGCAATCTAAGTTGCCTGAACCGGTCGAAGATTCACACTATTCTTCTGTATATAGTTCGGATATTGGGTTGTATCGTACATAATGAGTCTAGGAATCTAAAAAAAGTTAGAATCGATTACAATCTGAGCTCTTCCACGTAATACGTGATTACATTAAGATATATGTAATTCAATAAGCATTTTGACATTACACTCAATGTTGATTGCATTCATGATATTTATCTGTGATGTGTTTCAGGTAGTGGATATATGTGTAAATGAAATGATGTATCCTGACAGAAGCATAATTACGTTTTAAAGCAACAATAAATACTGGAAAACGACGGTAATAATGTTCCAGTAACCTACATGTGTCACTACGGAACGTCGAGGGCGTGTTTTCAGGACGTGCCATTATTGGAATTAAACACATCGACATTTAATACGTTATACAAATGTATAACCTACGCTCAAACATACTTAAAAGTGTTTCGGTAAACCACCGGATTTACCAAGGTACTGAGGTGTCTAGAAATGAAGGGGTGTACAAGTTACGCTTCATCATAAATCTGTAGAAAGAAAGACTCGTTCTACCCTAACAAACTAAAGATCAACAATAATGATAATAAATCTAATATTAATAATAATAATAATAATAAACATTATAATAAGACGGAGACAGATATAAGACAGAGAGGGAGATTTATCTTACACGATTTGAATAAGAAAATGCAATACCGTTTGTGAAACAATTGCAAATTTCTAAATTATCTAATGAGCCTGCTTCTTTCCGCCATTCACCCAATATCCCATGAATGAAAAAGTAGTAAAGTCAAGCAGGAAAAGCCACACACAAAACGTCACCATCACCAAAACACCTACAGAATCATTTTTGAATATGATTGAACCACACGTATAATACGATAGAGCATATCAGAATTTATTTTAAGAAATAAACAATATCAGCTCCAATTTATTTGCGTAAATCAGTATTCACCCAAAAGCATTAAAATTTAAATCATAATAAAACCATACGGCGTAATCACATATTTACAAGCTTTTCAAACTGGCGCTGACCAGCAATGCGATTGTGAAGGGGTCTCACTCTTTCTGACACAGTGGTGCATTGTATTACCTCCCTTGAAAATTGCGAAACATCGATTTATTTTATCGAAACCTTAATTGATTTGATTTGTTGCTGCAGTTATCAGATATTCTTTCAGTATTTATTATTTGTCCTTATGTTAGAAAACCATGTCGGACCGATGCTGATCCGACACTGCATGTTTGGTTATTAACTCTCTTACAGTCTGTAGTTACCCCGCCCTTGCTTGCACGATGACAGGCCGAGGATATATATACCGATGATATACTCTTAAATCCAGAAACGGGATGAGCTTACCAGACACATGTATTGCATTTGCACTGTCGTGCCCTTGATGGACTTTCACAGTTGTGGTCAGGCTATGTTTTACATTATTGTCCTGTGCTTACCGTGTTCCATGTTATGGGGTAGTCTGGAGGGGATACCTTTATTTACAGTGTTTGTTAAGCCGGGAAGACTTTGAGATAAGTATAAGGTCAGGACATCCGTGAATCGGTTTACACCCCCAGTAGTGGTTTTGCCACTGACCGTTCCAAGGCTGTTATCTCTTGTCACCCTTGTTTGTTATTTTTGTTTGATGTGTTTAGTGTCTTTGTGTCTTCGTACATGTGCGTTTGTACTTGTGCGTTTATTCATGTTTAAAAAATTTCATCTCGTGTGTTTCTGCACGCGCGCGTATGTGTGTCTGTGTGCGTATGTATGTGTGTGTGTGGTTGAGTATATGTGTTACTTGCTTTTGGTGTTTTGGTGGCGGTTGCGTTTTGTGTGTGTCTGTTCATGCTTGACTTTACTCCTTTTTCTTTTTGTCCATGTTGCATGAATTGCAAAAATGTATTCATATCTAAAATAGAACACTATATCAAGAACATTTATTTACTCGAAGCATAATGCAACATGTAATTTATGTGTATGATGTGGCCCGACGTCTTTCTGATATATTAAATATTTCCCGATATTCATGCATTTAGCCTGTATCAGCCCGATGTCGTCATGTTTGCTGGGACGGTATAAAACTTCAGTTAAAGAATATAATAAAACAAGATATGTTTGTGAAACACTATGCCCCGGCCAATTTGACCGTTGACACTGAAGGATAACATTGACCACGCCATGTAACCCTCAAAATGTGCAGCTTCATGGAATACACATGCATGCAACATATCAAGTCTCTATCTCTACCGGTTCAAAAGTTATGGCACATGTTAAAGTCGGTTATTTGACCTATATATTTGACCTCTGGCCTTGAAGGATTACCTTGACCTTGACATGTCATCCTCAAATTTTGTGGATTTGTGAGATACATATGCATGCCAAATATCAAGTCTCCATCTGTACTGGCTGAAAAGTTATGACCAACATTAAAGTTGTCCTCAAACAGACAGACAGGGCAAAAACAATATGCCCCCAAATCTGATCTGGGGGCACAAAATATGCAGTGAATCGATTTCATTTTTTGCGTGCAGACCCCATTTTTAAATAAGGGTAAATGTTTAAACAGTATTCTGGTGTTTTTGTAATTGGGAGACATCTTTTCCTTGGTTTTCCTTGGTAAAAGTTGAATTGCTGCTTACTGAAACGGCATTGTCATTACCAGTACCACCGCTATTGGAGTATCATGCACATGTTGACAACCACTTTTCTCCTGCATTCTTTAATTCCCCATGTGGTATTCAACTTTTATACCATCTAATCTTGTATATTGTCTATCAATACATTTCCTAATAATATGTCCGACTTTCCCTCTGAGTACTTAAGTGTCTTACATAATTGTCTCTGACTCGTTCTGATGAAATTATGATTCGGCCGTTTCACTGCACCTAGTATCTTATGATGATGACAAGATGGTGCAATCACTAGGGGCAAACTGATTAAAGTGTGATATATAGTTCTTGTACGGGTCACTAACACTAGTAGAACAGCGTATGCCCGAGTTTTAAAGAGTAAGATACGAAGTTATTTATTGTTCCAATAAACGATATCTCCGCTTGAAAGAATGCATACTCATCAATACTGGACAATGATACATAATGGGGAGATTTAAAGATGAAGTCTGTATAAAATGTTTTCCTTCAATTATTACTATTATGTGTACTTGAGCAAATGTTTCGTGATAGGAATATTGATAATGACTATAATATACTGATAAGTTAGGGTCATTGCATTCAACACGCATTCATTGTCTGGTATTCCAGGGTTTAAACAGATAATACGCCAATATTTGCCAACGCATTAGTCATTATTATGAATTTTATTTCTAGTGTCGGGTTGCATTGACAATTAGTCTTTTAGTCAAACATCTTCTCGGTAAACCATTTTTTAGATGTCCATAATTATCAGAAACCCATGCTTATTCTAAAACGTATGTTGTTACCCACTTCACACAATCGACACGAAAGCCAAAACACGTCGGATACATTGTCTTCAGGATATTATTTTGTTGATTTGATACTAAAATACCTGTACGTGATGAACACATAGACATAATAATATATTGTTTCTCATAAAACTACAGTTAAACCACGTTAACCCTATTTCATTTAGGAGGAATTGGGGACTTTTAGGCAGGTATCTGCTTAATGGAGGCTTAAAGCCATGCATAAAGCTCGTAAAGGTCTCATTAGTTTCGATGTTATTAGTTATGAAAAATAAATAATGCTTAAGCTGGTGCTAGGGGCGTTAGTAGTGTTGCACTTTTAATAACAGCTCATGAACAGACTGAATAAAACCGAGTGTGCAATTTTCTCTTTTCGCATTGCTGATTAAAACATTACTTAAAAACCTTAAAAGCGATATCAATTTAAATGCTTGTGAAAATAGTACAGTGATACGTGTCTAACGTTAACATCAAACTGGCCATGTCTGAAGTTTATGGTGGGCTGCATCATGCCAAACAGTGTCTAGTTGATAGTAAAACGCATTTTCACTGATAGCACATGACTGCTAACACATTGAACGCATATCTGATGGTACATTATAGTGTTGAAATGTACATAATATAATCCATCGTTTGAATGTTATAAAGTATGTCTTTCTTGAACAATAATTGTTTTTTGGTCTGTCTGGTGTGGAAATGGAATTAACAATACAATGTTGTATATTGCAAAAACAAATTGTGTTCCCACACACATTTCCAATTGATGTCGCGATCTTGTAACTTTGCAGAAAACGGATATAACGTACCAATAACGATAAAATAAGTCGGTTGTGTTTTGTCGTACCCTATAATACTATTCTGCAGTTTCTCTGCAGCTAAACCATTGAGTACACTAGCGATCGGTGGATCCAGTTTGTTGCACTTAAATGCTTTCGTTTTCATGCAATTGATCACTGTAAGTGTATTCGCGGTTGTTGTAGATTAATCGGAGAGGGGATATGTTTATTTACACGGTTTGACTTTTAGAGTGGGGATGGAATAAGTATGAGGTTGGGCGCCTCAAATCCAGTTTAAACCCCCAGTGACAATTTGCACTGACTTTTTGAAGGCGGTACTTCCATCTTCCCAATAGTTTTGTTGATTTTGTACATTTACTTTACTTTCTTTTCCCGGTGCTGTTCGGGTGGCAGTTTTGTATGTGGTGTTTCCTACATGACTCCTAAATGTACTTTCGATAATTACATTTAGAAAAAAGCTTTCCGGATTTTATGATGGCTGTAACCTTGTTTAATACGTTTGTCATTGATAACTAAAATACGACTGTTAAATTATTCTAGCAAAGAACAGGCTTGAGCAAACGGAATAAGTTGAGAAATATAAATCCCATAAGATATATACCGGGGCAAATGTCCATCTAGAAAAGGATAATTAACAATTTTGAAATTAATATATTATCGTCGATCATATATTTTGGACGAATAGGTATCATTTGTGATTAAAAGAATCATATCTGATAAAGGAAGCCATTAATTCAGATCAATTTGCTTTGTTTAAAGTCAGTTCTTTGGGGTAACTTGAAGAAAGTATAGTTTCAAAATAAGGATAATCCAAATTCAAAATATCGTCTAAGTACTTAGATGGTTGGTTAAAAGCATTTATCAATATCAACTTGTGTATCTGGTTTGATGCTTAGCATAAAATCCCTCTCATAGTACTACAGAAACAAATCTGCAACAAGGGGGGCACAATTTGTACCCATATATACACCTTCAACACAGGAAGGGAGAATTGCAGATTCGGTTCAATTGCATCTGTTCATGAACAGCTATTAAACGTGCAATACTACTCACGCCCCTAACACCGGCTAAAGCAGTAATCAAAACTAATGACCACGAAGGGCCGGAAAATATAACAACACTGATAATGAAGTATGGGCCGAGTTTTTTCGGCCGCCACAGAGTAACTTAACACTTATAACATGAGATCCTTCGAAAGGTAACCAGTAATGCAAAAAGCGAAAATTACAGATCCGCTTTCATTAAAAGGACATATATGAGTCATGCAGGAAACACCACATACAGAACAGCCACCCGAACAGCAACACAAGAAAACGCCGAAAATGTACATAAGTATCAAACACAAACGAGACGCACAAAGACAAGGCGGTACTTCCATCTTTCCCCTATTGTTTGTTTGTTGTGTCTTTGTGCGTCTCTTTGTGTCTTTTATATACATGTTCATATGCTGTTGTGTCTTCGTGGTGCTGTTCGGGCGGTTGTGTGTTTTGTATGTGGTATTTTCTACATGACTCGTATGTACTTTTTGTACCTTTATTCATATCAAAACATATAGTGAAACCGTCTCGTGTCGAAATCCTAATACACCAGTTGGAGTAATAGCAACGACCATTCACAGATAAAGACGCTTGATGGGATACGTTTATTTACACTGTTATTTGTCTGTCTTTTAGAGTAGGGATAGAATAACCGTGAAGTTGGCTGTCTCTTAACCGGTTTCAACGTAATGTGACACTTGTCTCTGACCGTTCCAACGCGATACCATATAGTTTTGTTTGTTACGTCTATGTGTGTCGTTTTTGTTTTTAGACAGTTATGTTCATTTGTTGGTCGTTTTTGTCATGGTGTTGTTCGGGCGACTGTATGTTTTTGTATATGTTTTTTTTCTGCATGACGCATTCAGTTACTTCTTGTGATGACCATATTTGCCAAGTTACGTAACCTTGGTAACTTGTTTCCCTCGTAAACGTGCTTGCCTTAGAGACACTCTCTTCAGAAGTGTGTGCGGTGGGGAAAGACATCCGTTTCCTCTGGATATAATTCTAGTTTGTCGAATGATAATCTGATGCTGATACTGAAGATGATGGGTCACGGGAGGATGTTTAGTTGGGTTGATAATGATATCCGGTATTAGTACTGGTCAAAACCACAACGCTAACATGGTGATATTGTAAAGGTTTTTTATTCTTATTAGGTTCGAAAACACAATGATAACAGTCAAGCTACGTCAACGCTTTAATCAACAGGACATAATACTCATTTTTGCCAATAGCGAACAGCAGTCCAATAACGTATCATGTTCATACGAAAGTATTTGGTACGCTAACCCGTCGCATGTAAAGTGCTACCTGTCCAGCATTGTGAAACACTTTGGGTCCACATGAAAGGCCTCATTAAGAAACAAGCCATTTGACTTTCGGTCAATTATTACTTTAAAGCCTGAACGAATTTGATCAATGTAATATGAATTCTATAAATAGAGGATCTGCTTTGAGTTTTTCGAGATCAAATGTCCCTAAACGAGCTTAAGAAAATGTTTTTAAGCTCGCCATAGGCTCGCTTAATAACATTTTTCCGGCGAGCTTAGAAACATTTGATCTTAGAAGACAACGAGCATCAGATTCTTTTTCTCACATAACCAAAACAGTGTGTTTTCACCGTTTTGGTAACATTTTAACATTGTTTTTCACAAGTATGGCGTTATATATGTTCAAAAGTGTTCTTACACGTGTTACTGACCAGGAGGATCTTAACCCGTTGTTCTAAATGGAAAAGTAGTAAAGTCAAGCAGGCAAAGCCACATGCAAGACGCAAACACCGATAGACAGCATGACACACACACACACAACCACACATCCAAACGCACACACACACACACACGAAATGAACACAGAAAACACCAAAAGACACACAAGAAACAGGGACAAACGTTCCACAACGTGAACAAACCACAAGCACAAAGACGCAAGGCAAACAAAAGGAAGGGTGACAAAGAGAGTACCGCCTTGGCACGGTCAGCAGCAAAAACACCACTGGGGGTTTAAACCGGTTTACGGACGTCCTAACCTCACACTTATGTAAACATCAACACTCCACTTATTGAAACGTCATCGATTAACGACGCCTTATTTCATTACTTATGTGGAAATGTTTATTTTGCAATGCACGAATAAAAATGAAATAAATAAATCTAAACCAATGCTCTAGTAAAGTACAGCTTTGTCTTGTATGTCTAAGAACTAAGTATCTATTACCAGCAGCAAACAGGGCAGACCCTGATCAGTCGGTTCCTACATGGGCGGTCTCATCTGGGTCTACTATATTAGTACAACAAATGGCGACGTCAACATTAATTAGATCATCACGTTATTTGGGTCTACTATATTAGTGTAACATTTTTCGTCCGATCTGGGTCTACTATATTAGTGCGATAAATGACGACGTCGATCACCATTAATTAGATTCATATTCATTAATCACGTATTTAGTGGTGGTCATTGCAGAAAATGTCATGTCTAATTTACAAGATCTGAAGCAAACAGAGAAGACCCCGATCAGACCCTGACCAGTCGGCTCCTTCAGGAACCGTATGATCTGGATAAAATCCTGTAATTGAACTTGTACATGATGATACAACACAGCATGTTGTCAATGGGTGTGAATCAAGTGTAGCAGACATTAACTGGAGCCCCCATGAGTTTTAAGCGTAAAACAGAAAATGGATTGCCATTCAAGCGACCCTGAAAATTTGAAATGTGGCATCTTCTTACTGAGAATTATCGCTTGAATACATAATATTGCCAACTTTAACAGCCGTGGCGTATCAAAATATATTATCAAGTAATGATTGAATCTTATATAAGTCAATGTCCTTACCGTTAACAAAGAAAAATCCGAGAATAAAATCCAACGTTGTGACCTGCTTTCGATCAAGCATGGCGGTTGAGTAAATTGGCTTCGACACCGCGACCTACATTTAAGAAGATGCTTTAATACCAACATTTCGTAAATATATATGGTTCGAAATATCTCGATTATCTTTTCTTTAAACATAGCTGGAAATTTACTGATTAAAATCTTGTATTCATTCTATATTTATGTGTTTGGGACTATTTTTCATACCATATATAGAGATCCTACTACGTTAGAAACGAACCTGGCAACGACCTAGATAGCGGCTATTATTACGTGACCGGTAAAAAAAATCCGTTGAAATATAAGAAATACAATGGAATATAAATATAAGAAATAAATGACGTGCTCCCGGGGTTCATGAGGTTATGCAACGCGTAGCTTTACGAGCAAAGATTCACGTGAAGCCCTTCGGGCTTCACTAACTTTGCTCGTAAAGCTATGCGTTACATAACCTCATGAACACCGGGAGCACGTCATTCATTTCTTAAGAGGACACAGCATGATCATCCAGAAACCTAATATTGTATATTATTGTATGGAAGACATATGGACACTTCTTAGAACGGCTATTATACACAAGTAGATGAATTTCCTTACTTGCACAACATATTTTTCCCAGACGCTTTTTTCTTATATATTGCATCAATTTTCCATATTTTCTCGCGAAACGCTTTCGTATGCAATTAGTTGTGGGTAAAGTCATATGGTGACTAGACTAATAGCTAAATGGAGCAATTACTCATATTATCACAGTATTGGTATATCACGTACGAAATTACATCCTGTATTAACTTACAATTGTTGATTAAATTTCGGTCGAGTGCTCAAACGGAATGAGAAACTGATTTATTGCTGACCATCTTCTACGGATATGCCTGTGTGTGTTGGTATGGTGTAATATAGTTCTGATTATACAGCTTCTGCCTGAAGCGAAATTTCATGTGTTCATATGCCATTATAAACAATAATCTTATTAATATTCATGACGTCATTATTTCCTTCATGTATATTCATCAGGGAAAGGATTAATATTCATATTAGTATAATATATGAGTCATTGGACAAGTAATTTGTACAAGAGCATGGATTGTGATCTATGGTGGTGTTATCTACAAGCTATGGGAAGTTATTGTCCATTACCATGATTTATTTATTAAACGCATTCAAACTTTTAGGAAGAAAGGTTATGACTATATTATATTGCAACGTACTGCATGTTTGGTTATTGTCCCCTTTACAGTCGGTAGCTACGCTCACCTGTTTGCTTGCACATTGACAGACCGATGGTAGTACTCTATGATGGTATACTTTAAACACAGTTCTAACGGGACGAGCTTACCAGACTCATGTATTGCCTTTTCCATGTTGTGCCCTTTACGGCTTCCTTGCAGTTGCTCTGACTTCAGCAAGTCATTGAGTAAATATTTTGACGGACTTTCACTTTTGTTGTCATGCTATGTTTTACATATTGTCCCGTCTTCTATGTTGTGGAGAAGTCTGACGGGGGATACCTGTATTTACATTGTTTGGTAACCTAGGGTGAATTTGAGAAATATGTGAGGTTAGGACGTCCGTGAACCGGTTTAAACCCCCAGTGGTGGTTTTGCCAGTGACCGTTCCAAGACGGTACTTTCTTTGTCACCCTTGCTTTTCTGTTTGTTTGGTGATTTTGTGTATTTGTACTTGTGCGTTTGTTCATGTTAAACAATTTCATATCGTGTGTGTGCGTGCGCGCTAGTGTGCGTGTGTATGTGTGTGTGGGTGTGGGTGTAGTTGCGTATGTGTGTTACCTGCTTTCGATCGATATTTTGGTGGGAATTGCGTTTTGTTTACATCTTTACCTGCTTGAATTTACTACTTATTAATTTATATTAAAACTATTTAAGGGGGAACAAGTATAGTTTGTATAAACAGGTATACATTTCGTTTCCACTATATATGTAACTGCAATATGAAAGGACTACCATTAGAGAAAAAAATGGAAAGCAGAAGATCCTGCGAAAGTAAAAGTTGCAATGTCAAAAGAGAAAATTGCAGACCCGGTTTTATTGAGTCTGTCCATGAGCAGTTAGTAAAAGTGCAACACTGCTCAAGCGTCCTTAACACCGGATTAAGCGATAATTTCAGAAATAAAAGGACTGAAACTGATGATGCCGAAGGACGAGCTGCCGTAAGATGTTGACCTTCGTAGGGACGTTTTGTCCCCAGGCCAACTGTTAATTATTCATTAATTCCTGTAAAATATATGTGAGACAAGGCTTCGAAGGAAGCGTAGCTACCGACTGTAAAGGGTCAATAACCAAATACGCAATGTGTTGCAATATAAGTAGGTCATAACCTTTCTTCCTAAAAGTTTTAATGTGTTTGATAACCAAATCAAAAAATGGATATGACCCCGAATTTTCCTAATTTTGTAGATAACATCACCATAGAATTCTGGATGAGAAATACCTTAGTGCAGTAATGTCCGTAGATTGCTGTTATATTTACTAATTAGAGGTACGATAATAAAATGTAGAAAAAGCTTTCCTAATTTTATTATACCTGCAACCTTGCTTAAGAGGTTTATGAGTAATAACTAAATTATCACCATTAAAATCTTCTAGCAACGAGCAGGCTCGGGCAAACCTAAAAAGTTGAGAAATGTAAACCCCATAAGATGTAGAACGGGGCACATCTCCATCTAGTGAAGGATAATTAACAGTTTTGAAATCATAATCGTCGCTTTTATTGTATATTTTTGCGAAAAAATATCGTTAGTGATGGGAATATTTAATGCTAAAAATCGGAAGCCATTGTGTTGGATCGAATTGCTTTGTTTAAAGTAATTTGTCTTTAGTAAATAGAAGAAACCATAGTTTCAAAATAAGGATTATCCAAATTAAAAATATCGTATAAATACCTAAAGCAGTTTTATTAAAATCATTAACAATATCAGAGTGTGTATCAGATTTTAAGCTGAGCATTAATTCAATATCATAGCAATACAAAACTAAATCTGAAACAACAGGCGCACATTTTGTTCCTATAGGTAACTGCAGGGAAGTCATTAAGGGCACGGCAGAGAAAAGGTAATACATGAGTCTGGTAAGCTCATCCCATTTCTGGGTTTAAGAGTATACTATCATAGAATACTAACCTCGGTCTGTCATCGCGCAAGCAGAGTCTGCAAATGTCTCTCTTTGCGTTACTGCTTTTGCTTTCGAAGGATGTCCTACTTTCAGAATTCATCGGTTTACTTAGGATTTATGTATTTCGAAACAGCATGTGTTAAGTGCTTGTGTGGCGGCCGTAAAAAGCCGCCCCATACTTAATTGTCAGTGGTATTATACTTTCTAGTCCTTCGGGATCATTAGTTCAGATGGTATTTGTTTTGCAAGTTGAATACCGCTTAAGGCTTTTTAATTACTCAATTAAACCGAGTCTGCGATTTTCTCTCTCTGCATTGCTGCTTTTGTTTTCTAATTATCTCCAACTTTCAGAATTCATGGGGTTTCCTGAACATATTTTGAACGTTGATGTTTCCAACTATTTTACGAAGTTTGTAAAGCCATATCGGGTGAGCAACGTTACATTACATGTGTATTTGCGAATTAGTGTGATATTTCAATAACAGAATTTAGAGATTGCAATACCTGTACTCCTGTTATAGAAATTTGAAATCACCCACAAAGGACGAAGCCCTAGCAAAATGTGTAAGTTGTGAAACGGCAACTCCGTATGATGTAATACGAAGAGCATCTCCATCTAGATGATGATACTTAAGAATTTTAAATTCATTCTGTGTGTATTTTTGAAGTGATCAATTCATTAATAATAAATACATTTAATTGGAAAAGTAGTAAAGTCAAGCAGGCAAAGCCACATGCAAGACGCAACCACCACCAAAACACCGATAGACAGCATGACACACACACACCCACAACCACCCAAACGCACACACACACACACACGAAATGAACACAGAAAACACCAAAAGACACACAAGAAACAGGGACAAACGTTCCACAACATGAACAAACCACAAGCACAAAGACGCAAGGCAAACAAAAGGAAGGGTGACAAAGAGAGTACCGCCTTGGCACGGTCAGCAGCAAAAACACCACTGGGGGTTTAAACCGGTTTACGGACGTCCTAACCTCACACTTCTCTCAAAGTCACCCTAGCTTTACAAATATTGTAAATAAAGGTATCCCCGCTGGACTTACCCACAACATAGACGACGGTGAACACAGGACAACATGTAAAACATAGCATAATAACTGTGACAATTCGTCAAATATGTACTCAATGACTTTGCTGAAGTCAGAGCACCTGCAGGTAAGCCGTTAAGGGCACGACAGGGAAAAAGTAATACATGAGTCTGGTAAGCTCCTCCTGTATCCAAGTTTAAGAGTATACCATCATAGAGTACTACCCTCGGCCTGTCATCGCGCAAGCAAAGAGGGAAGCGTAGCTACCGACTGTAAAAGGGTCGATAACCAAACATGCCGTGTGTTGCAATATAATAGGATCATAACCTTTCTTTTTAAATGTTTTTAATGCGTTTTATAAACACATCATGAAAATGGATATGACCCCGAATTTTCCTAAGTTTGTAGATAACATCCCCATAAAATTCTGGTTGAGAAATGCCTTGTCGCAGTAACGTCCGTAGATTGCAATTATATTTACTAATGAGAGGTAAATTTCGATAATAAAATTTAGAAAAGGTTTTCCGAAGTTTGTGATATCTGTAACCTTGCTTAAGAAGTTTATCAGTTATAACTAAATTACGTCTGTTAAAATCTTCAAGCAAAGAACAGGCTCGGGTAAACCTAATAAGTTGAGAAATATAAACCCCATAAGATGTAGAACGTGGCACATCCCCATCTAGAAAAGGATAATTAACAATTTTAAAATTAAAATCTTCTCTTTTATCGTATACTTTGGACGAAACTTTATCATTTGTAATTGAAAGATTCAAATCTAAAAATGAAGCATTAATGTCAGATTGATTAGCTTTGTTTAAAGACAGACAGTTCTTTTGGGTAGATTGATATTATTCTCAAATGCCGCACCAAATTATGAAATAATACCAAATATGTCATCCAAATATTGCGTTAAAGACATTGATGACATCTGTCCGTTTATCAGATTCTAGAATTAACACAAGGTCATCCTCATAGCAGTACAAAAACAGGTCTGCGACAAGTGATGCGCACTTTGTACTCATGGGAATACCAATAAAAGTAAATGTATGAGTCCTGCAGGAAACACCACATATAAAACACACAGTCGCCCGAATAACACCATGACAAAAACAAATAAAGGTACGATGGAATGAAATAATATTTTATTCTATATTTCATATTCATTAACTAAATGTTTATGATGGTCAATAAGCAAGGTGTAATTTGTTACGACAGAAACTACTAAGCAAAATATATATCATCTATGCCAATAGAGTAAACACAGATCATAGCTGTACAGAAACAAATCTACGACCATTGGTGCACAGTTCGTATCCACAGGAATACCTGGCGGTATATGGCACCCCATAACGTACGAAAATGTTTTCCAGAAGAAAGGTTAGTGATTCGCAAACTTCTGAGCAAGTCCAATTGGTGTAATATTTCATTGGCTCGTCAGTAAAGAAATATTTTTCAGCTGCCTGGACCTGATGTATGTTTTGTAATCAGCAATATTGAGACTTAAACTGCAATTCTGGATATCGTCATGATATTGGTTTGCATCATACTTAATGAGAAGAGTCTAGGCAATATGGCACAAACTAGAATCGATTTTAATCTTAGTTCTTCCACGTAATACGGGATTGCAGTCTGATTTAATAAGTATTTGATATTACAATTAACGTTGAGTACATTTATGTGAGTTGTCTGATGTGTCTTAGGCAGTGATTATACATCTTAATGAAATTATTTATCCGGACAGGAACACAATTGCGCATTAAATGCAAATGTTATACAGTCATGCACGAAAGGCCACACACGAAAGGCAACAATTACCAAATCATGGATAGAACGTAAGTGACAAACACGCATATACACCATCACACACACAAACACAAACATGCACAAACGAGATGAATAAAGTAAACATCAACAAAAGTACAAGTACAAAAACACGATACAAACATATAAGTAAGGGTGACAAAGAGAGTACCGCCTTGGAACAGTCAGTGGCAAAGTAACCATTGGGGGTTTAAATCGGTTTACGCATGTCCTAATCTCACTCTTATCTCAAGGTCACGATGGTTTAACGAACAGTGTAAATAAAGCAATCCCCACCGGACTTCCCAAGAACATAAGAGTACGGTCAACACAAAACAATATGTAAAACATCATAACAAAAACTATGAAAACTTTGCTGAAGTCAGAGCAAGCTTTGGTAGGCTCATCCCGTTTTCTTGTTTAAGATTGCACCATCATAGACTACTACCCTCTGCCTGTTAGCATCGCTACCGATTGTAAAGGGGTCACTAATCTAACACGTAGTGCATTGCAATATAATATGAACATAACCTTTCTTATGCGTTTAATAAACAAATCACGATACTGGATATGACCCGAATGTGTCTAAGTTTATAGATTGTATCGCCATAGAATTCTATACCATATATTTTGAAAATGGGTGATCTTTCGAAAGCCAAAGTAGAAATGCTAAGAGAGAAACTTGCAGACTCGGTTTTATTGAGTCTGTTCATGAGTAGTAATTACAAGTCCAACACTACTCACTCTCCCTAGCACCGGCTTAAGCAGTATTCAATTTTCAACACTAATAACATCAAAACTAATGATCCCGAAGGACCAGAAAATATAGCAACACTGAGAAAGAAGTTCGGGGCGACTTTTTGCCACACACGAACTTAACACCTGCTGCTTTGAAGTACATATATTCTGAAAATGGGTGATCCTTCGAAAGCAAAAGTAGAAATGCAAAAAGAGAAACTTGCCGACTCATGCTGCAGTATCGTCCGTAGACTGCAATCATAATTGCAAATGAGAGGTAAATTTCGATAATAAAATTCTCTTCGGATTTTATGATATCTGTAACCATGCATAAGAAATGTTAAATCTTCTAACAAAGAACAGACTCGGGCAAATCGAATAAGTTGAGAAATGTAAATCCCATAAGATGTAGAACAGGGGCACAAGTCCATCTAATAAGGATAATTAACAAAGTATTCCCTTTTTTCGTATATTTTGGATGAAACTTTATCATTTGTGATTGAAATATTCAAATCTCAAAAGAAAACCATAATATCAAATGGATTCGCTTCGTCTGAAGTCAGTTTTAGTAAATTGAAGAAACAAAATAAGAATTATCCAAATTCAAAATAACGTCTAAAATCCTTGACGTTTTATTAACATTACGAATATCAGCTACTATTCCAGGGTTTAAGCTTAGCATAAAATCTTTCTCATAGCTATTCAAAAACAAATCTGCAACAAGAGGCGCACATTTTGTACCATTGGATATATCAACAAAAGTAACTTGGTGATATATGGTATCCCCATAGCGCACAAATGTGTTATCTGAGAGGAAAGTTAGAAATAGACATAGATCAAGGCAAGTCTACATTATATAATTCAACTTCTGAATTTGAAAAGACTGAACGTTGAAAAGTACAAGAATGGAACATTTGAAAGCATGATAGATACTAGACATCGACCATAATGGTATTCCAATGGTCAACTTAACCACAAAGGAACATCGAGGATGTACAGTGAGCGCATCTCTTTGTTACCATTGCACAAATCGACAATTCGCGCTGTATCTCTTAGGTTCGAACGCATATGCATGAATGTTAGCGACGTCAGCCATGTGGTACTTAATTTGAACCATATCCAATATGGAATGTCCATTCATTGTTTGTATTCGTTTCTAAATGAAAGTGTGTCTTACATAATCGTCTTGGCTAGTTCACGTTCACCCTGTGCCCTTTTAGAGCGATTAACAAGTATCATTAATGTGTGCTAATTGTGACCGGCACTGGTTACCGTAGAAGTGTTTTCTCGAATTTAACAAGTAAAATATAATTTAGCTTTCAAATTAACGATAAGGTCTCCTGTAACGGACTGTTTAAATAGAGACTCAATATTGTAGAATGATATCAGTATAGTCTGACCGGAAGATGCAGTCTCTATCGACTGCGTCTTTGCTTCAACTATTCATTTTGTGTATGTGATCAATTGTGTCTAAATAGAAATAACGATAATGATTTTGAAATACGATCATTGCATTCCACACGCACGAATGCATAGTCTGGAAGTCTAGGTTTATATTGAAAACATGTCACTGTTTGCCAAGGCACCTGTCATTTCCGTAGTTTGTAGAATCTAGTGTCTGGTTGTATTAACGTTTCTCTTTGATTCAAGCAACATTACACATTCATCTTACTCGCAAAAACGTTTAGATGTTCTTAGAAACGTGTTTGTGTTGAGTACGGTTCAGCAACTGATATCCGTCGTCAATCGACATTGAATGACAATGCTGTCGGAAAGAACATTTACTCAAGCATTTCATAGTCAGTTGACTGGCTACTAAAATGGATGTATGTGATGAACACAGAACCAGAAAGCAGAGGGTATTTCTCTTTAAACTATATCGAACCTAAGTCCACTCATTCAATAGACATACGATAACAAAATGTTTACATTACACACTTTATAGGCTAGTACAAATATCCAACGTCTTGACGATGGTGTGGACATTCTTACTAAAAGTTACTGCATCCGAGCCTTGACGTACCTTAATCGGTTTCTACCTCATTTTCCGACATTGATCAGGTAGATTTACAAAATGAATTAAAACTAAAAACCGATTAAAAAACCGCTGTTCAAGAGAGTAGCATGACATGTGTTTCCCATTTACATTAAACTGGTAATTTCAGACGTTTATGCATGAGTGTCTCTATTCTTTCAGACAGTGTTCGATTGGTGGTTGAATTACTTGTAACCGATAGCGCGCGGATGCTAAAAAATTGAGAGCAATTGTTTATCTCTGGTGTTAATATGTAATTAATATGATCCATCGTTTGAAGTTGGAACACGTTTGAAGTGTTGTTGAGCTCACACCCTAACAACAATCCCAGTTTATCTGTAGCTGTCTCAAAACAACAAAACAACAACACTACTTGTTGAAAGGTATTTGATACAAATATTAGAACTCCGGTAAGCCTAGAAATTACATTTAACAGATTCCTTAGTAAATATCCTAAAATAATTAATAATTATTAATTATTAATAATAATTATAGTATGACCTTTAATAATACAGCAATGGACATAATTGATTTTAGACACATAGCTAAGGGTGTGTATTTAGCATTATTCTAACTTTGAACGTATTAATTCATATTTTGAAACCATATATGTACATGTATGAGTCACGCAGGAAACACCACATACAAGCAAACAGTCACGACAACGTACATGTCTATCAAAAGACACAAAGAGACGCGCAAAGAAATAACAAACTAGAAATAGGAGGAAGATTGGAGTACAGTCTTGGAACGGCCAGTGGCAAGTGTCACTGGGGGTTTAAACCGATATAGGGGCGTCCAACCTCACATATATTTTCAGTCCCGACCTAAAAGACAAAGAGTGAAAATAATGTACCCCCTCTCCGATTAATCTACAACAACTGCGATAACAAATACAGTGATAATTTGCATGTGAAGCGAAAACATATTTAAGTGATACAAACTCCAACGACCTATCGCTAATGTACTCAATGAGTGAGCTGCAAACAGAGTAATTGCAGAAAAGTAATAAAGGATACGAAAAACACGAGACAATAATCCGACGTCCTACCGTTGCCTGATTTTAGAGGTCGTCTTGAAATAGTACTAAGGCTTCCCGTAGGCGTACATGAAAAAGAGGAAAACGTAACTGTCAAATGTAAAATTGTTGACAACCACACATGCAGCAGTATGTTGTGGAACTATAGGATCATATCCCCTTTTTTAATGATTTATAACATATTTGAGGAACAAGTAAGACAATAGAAATGTCTGAAAGTGGATGCTCCTTCGAAGGCAAACGTAGCAATGCCAAAAGAGAAAATTGCAGACTCTGATCATGAATAGTAATTAAATGTGCAACACTACTCATCCCCCTAGCACCGGCTTAAGCAGAATTCAATTCTCAAAACTTATACCATCAAAACTAATGGTCCCGAAGGAAAGAAAATTTAACAACACTGAGAATGAAGTACGAGGCGACTTTTTACGGCCGCCACACAATCACCCAACACACATCATAAAATTCCGGATGTGAAATACCGTGTCGAAGGACTGCCTTACGATTGCACGTAATCTGTTCAATAAGTGAGAGTTTGATGGTACAATTTAGATAATAGTTTCCTTGTTTATGATACCCATATCCTTGCTTAAGCAACATTTCAGCTAAACTTAGATTTGGACTTAAAATCGTCAACTGAAGAACACTCTCTAGAGAAACGAATAATTGCATCTGATTGTATTAATTCTAGTACTTAGTTGGTAAATTGTATGATTAACCTCTTACTAAAAAATACACTTTTGCACGCCTGGTGACGGTCTGCTGTGTTTGCTTCGCCTTGCTGACAAAACTTCGTATAATGAAAATCATTACTTTTTAGGAGAAGCAGATTTTTTTTATGAATTCGTCTTTATGTGAACAATAAGGTTTATATTCTGATACCATATTAAAACACAAATTAATTGATAAAACTTTATTTATTCTATCATTAATAAAACTTTATTTTTTCTATCATTTGGTATGACGATTTTTTAAATGTACGATATTTATTTTTATTTTTCTATCCGGCGATCATGATATACGACAATTTACATTTCACTTGATTCTAAGCTTTGTAACTTGACACACCAAGAAAAGGACATTCCTAAGCTCTATGTACCACATTACATGCACTGACCTAATCTGCATGTGTTTTGATATGTTTAATGCCATTGCTCCGCATGCTTGAAGAGTAATATTTATACGAGGTTTTGATATAGAAAAATTCAGACCAATAAATATACGAGGTTTATACACGGGCGTGATTTGACACTTTTCATTAGTCCATTGCGCTGAGATTTTGACAGGATGTGGGCATTGTACATTTAAATCAGAAATCGTGAAGAAACGATTTTCGGCCAAAAGGTTTTGTCAGCACAGCGACGTAATATGACATACCATATATATGATTTTACTGTTTATGTCATGAACAAAACTCCTATGTCCATCAGCTGTTATAACAATTAATCTATTTAAAAGTCATGATATCATTATTATGAATATTCATGAAGTATAGGGTTAAACGCATTTCAACATACAACTGAAAGCTTAATGTACGGTTACCCGGTATTTTACAAAGCTGTCCGTTTTAGATCATGTAGCTCAGTTCTTCTATATGTCCGGCTTTCACGGCCTTTTAAATCGGTGAGCATCACCGATTGTTTGTGGTATAGAAGCGTAGCCTTTCTGTGTTAAGTGTTGTATTCTTTGAATTGTGTGTTATTGTTATGTTTTAGTACTGAAGGTATCTCGAATGCTGCCTACGGATTCTCAACTAGACTCGGGCTATTTGCTTTTTTACTATTTGCTTATTTGCTGTATACTATTAGAAACGGGTTGTAGCTGTCGATTACCACTATGAAATATGGCCCATCAGGGATTGGTCACAAACACACACACGCAGGCACGCACACACACACGCACGTACGCACGTTACTGAATTCTACACTTGACGATAATATTGCCGCCAAATTGACGGATATTATTTTGGCAAAGTTTCATATAGACTCGTATTGACAGGTGGGTTGTGAAGTTTATGAGTAACTTGTGACAGACATACATACAAACTAATAGACCAAATACACACAGAGAAAGTACAAAATCAATGTCTGTCCCCCACTATATTGTGCAGGGGAGACTAAAGTTGAGAATTACATTGTAATGCTCGATATTCCAACAAGAACAATTTTAACATAATTATAGTTCCATAACGCGCGATACAATTTAAACCATTCAGTAAAGAAGTATATTGATTTTTCATTTCCTGTACACATACTTGAAATGATATATTATTTGACATGGAGTTCCAAGTCCAAGTAATTTAAACGTAAAACAATTGTTGTCATACAAGCTAATCATTTGGCTCGAATGGTTAAGTGATCTCTCATATTTGTGGTATACAACGTTCTATCATATTGACTATTTAATATCTACTTAAACAGGAAGTCCCTAAAATGAACGCATACAGTGCTCCCTCCCTACAACGACCCTCTCAATAACGATTCCCTCCTTACAACAACGCATGTCACTGTTTCCGAAACAACAAGGCTTCAGAAACAACTTTTTCTATCGTATTTTCTTTACGCCTCCATCAAACCCTATGTTGTGACCACTCTTTAGAATCGTCACTTTGGGACGATTCTAAAAAGTGGTCACAACATAGGGTTTGATGGAGGCATACCGGGTTTAGTTCTCGAAATACACCTTATCTGGGGATCTGCGAACAAGCTAATTATGTTTGATTTTCCCTCCATATAACAACTCCCTCTGAACAACACATACAATCTTCGTATCCCAAAGGGTGTCGTTGTAAAGAGGGAGCACTGTATTTTCAATAATATCATAAAACTTGATATTTATTAGGCTTAATCATTATTATAAAGATTATCAATTTGAACTTATATCGATAACTGCCCCTGTGATTCAAATTAAAACGATTTCATCAATACCTATACTTTTTGTTATACAACAAAGTATTATCGGCCTTTTCCGTAAAAAAATCCACCTATTGCCGATGATCACCCGATCCCCTCCATTGTTTACGTAACAGCCTTTTCTCTGAAGTGGTCGGAGAGACATGAATAGCGCGAACAGATACAAAAGTAAAGTACCTAGTTATAGTCTACTTTCAATCCGAAAGACCGTTCAGCCGACTTACTCCCCTGGTCATTGAATCATTTGTCTACAATATTGACCAATATTGGTCTACAATATTGAGCATTGCTAACATATGGCGCAATCATGCAGCCGCAGTACCGGCGAGTGACCCTCACAGATACCCATTTTAACCCCTGGGTGGAGAGGATGGGCGAGTAGGAGACACGGAAATGTCCGGGTGGGACCGGGATTTGAACCCCGGACCTCCGGACTGATAGGCAAGCGCGTTACCACTAGAAAACCTGCCACCAGCTACGAAACTAAAATATTACCGGAATACAATTGAAACATCGGGGAATAAAATCGGGATCGTCGATTTCAAACACTTGGATGTTGTGTCATTTGCAACGTTTTTTTTGGTAGGTTTTCTTGCGATATACTACTTGTGCGTTGTATATTTTAGGTATTTTTGAAACACTTCGAATGTAGGGAACTCCCTTTTAATGTCAATTGATTGCTATGCGTTCAATCTCCTTTCTGTTCTTTCATGTACTATGATTGACTATTATGACTCACATCAAGGCTTTATCGTTTTATCATGCCATTAATTATGGTTATAACGTCTTTATAAGGGATATGAGCATTAATACACTTTATTATAACCCCTTTCGTGTTTCTCCATGCAATATTTTATAACACTTAACAGGAAATAATTCATCATACTAAGAGCGACCCACTGGCAAACAGAGTAAATCAGTATCCCAGGATCCAAACTATCTGACACTCGGTCAACAGTTTACCAAACGCTTGTTAAAAGTAAGTAAAACATTTAACAGATCAGAGAAGTGGCAGACATATTTGTTCGAGATCAGGGTTAATTTGCCTTACTCTGAGGACACTGTGTCATTGTATTATTATTCTTGCATAGATACTGTTCTCTCATCCTAAAGTTTTGACATCAGGGTCCATGCTTATAAAGCGTTTTAGTTGAATCTGAGTTCGTTCCCAAGCTTTTGATTGGTCAGATTTGAGTTCTCAAACTTTTGATTGGCAAGATTTGAGCCAAAGGCTCAAATCTGACCAATCAAAAACTTGAGAACGAACTCAGACTCAACTAAAGGTTGTATAAGCATGGACTCAGGCATCTGCTAACTCTTTATATCATGTATATTTGTGTAAGAATAATGACATTATGAATATTAATTTGATTATTGGTTATACAGGTGCATGAACATAGGGAAGTCTGACCATGGCAAACAGACTATACCCTGATGAGACGGCTGCTACGGGAACTGTCTGATCTTGGTTTTCTCTGTTTTCAAAAACCTAGAAAGTCGTATTTATGGAGTGAAATGTTAAGAAGTGTTAGTATAATGTCAACGTAAACAGAGATGTAAACATTCCCCCTACCCAGTGATGAGCGTTCAATAATATCATATTGCTCTGTGTGTTCATTAGATGCGTGTATTTGGAAAACATTCGTCCCTACTTGGTACATCCCTACCTTGTACATCTGTTTCTATATACTTAATCACAGGATCACTGTTTGGTAATCTTACCGTTTTCAACCTTATAATAACATAGGTAGAAAATTTAGTAAAATAGTTTGTTCGGTATAAGAAAATATATATTGCCGTACACGTGAGAGACGGTGCATATTGTTAACATTCGAAAATTACGCCTCCATGGAGAGTATTTCCTCAGGTTTACAATATTCACTCTCACAGAAGGTACAATGTATATAATAACATTTCACTCATTTGTTCCAAGACATCAGTGAATTTTAATAATCGTCAGCAGCAGATATTTTGCACGTAACATATAAGTCCTTTCGTGTACGAGTATATTGGTAGGTCGTATGTATCTAATATTGATATAACCACAATCTACATCAGTAACCATAATTCCGAATCTTACACAGCATTGCCATATTGCAGGTTTTTGTTAGGGTCCACATTGAAGTGTCTCTTATGTTAGAGATGCGATCGAATGAAACATTAAACATTTTGTAAAGACATGAGGTTACATATGCGCCAAAGTGTGAAGGCTGCATTGATTTCACTCTGATGCTTTGCATAGTTTAAAGAAGGAAACACTTCGTAAAACTTTCTGAAACGTGACACTATTGTGCATGAAGGAAGTGTTAATAGATTGGTGTACTTTTTAAGTGATTCTGTTGTGTGATATGACACAAAAAGTGAAATTAATAAATTATTTTTTGTGCAGTACTGGATTTTTTGAATCCAAATGTGTGTGCCTCAGGCATTAGGAAATACATGTGAAGAGCGGATTAGTACAACACAGCCACAGTTACAGTATACCAGGTGCGATCTGTCCATTATAGGGCAAGTATCGCCTATTTTAAAACCCAACAAGTTAGTATTGTCCAGGTTGAAAGAGTTCGGGCTGTTAGACTTTGGTCAATTTGGCTTAGCTAAATTCAGAGGCTCTAGAGGGGGCAACTCAAAACCAAAGCGTATTTGGGATAAAAAATAAAGGTGTTCATTTAAACAAATTAAGGGAAATACCTCAGTCAATTCCAATTGTTTCTGGAAACCGTCAAACAGAAAGTAGGGTTTCATCTGATGGCGTAAATCTCAGTAATTTGAAACAGTTTCCCCAGGTAATCCGCATTGTTTCAAAACCCCACCGGTACACGATTAAATTCTCAACATTGCCCCTTATTGAGAAAACGAAAACTGTTGTTCATCTAAAACGCGAAACTCCAATGCCAGGGAGAATTCAGACTTTTGTAACAGTATGCAGTATAAACCCTAGATCAGTCAAAACAGGGCTCTTTCTATTTGCGACTTTATCGTTTCAAATGACTTTGATGTGGTAGCCATTACGGAAACCTGGCTCGGTAGTTCTGTTGACAATTCATGCTTAAGTGAACTGGTTCCTACTCATTACGAAATCCAACATGTCCCTCGCTGCAATGGCAATCGTGGAGGCGGGGTAGCAATCATACATAAGGCTTCGATAGGAATTCGCCTCCATACATCAACAAGAGATAATGATTTATCAAACTTTGAATACATGGACTGCACTATAAGTATCCGAGATTTCACTCTTCGCCTAGTAGTTGTTTATAGACCACCACCATTCCGTGGTAATGGTCTAAAAATTGGAGATTTTCTTGAGAATGAGTGGCCATTTTTCTTATCTAAATTTGTGACCACCGACAGACCGGTCGTCATTGTAGGGGATTTAAACGTCCACCTTGACATTCCAAATGACAGAAACACTGCTAACTTTGTTAGTACACTCGAATCATTTGGACTGCGACAGCATGTAAATGAAGCCACTCATGTAGGGGGACATACTCTTGATGTTGTTATTACACGGGATGGTGACGCCTGTGTGTCAAACATCGAAGGAAGTCACAGATCCTGGACTGTCCGACAGAATTGTTAAAATGTCGCGAGATCATTTTTCTGTAACTTTCGAAGCAAAAGCCGCAAAACCTCCAACAGTGAGGGAAACTGTTTCATTTCGGAAACTTATGGCAATTAATGTCGAATTATTCAAAAGAGATCTCAACTCAGAACCAATCGAAGCAACCAACGACAGATGTTGATGAGCTGGTTAAATCATATACACAGACACTGATGGCTCTTGTCAATAAACATGCACCACTGTGTACTAAAACCATAACGCTCAGACCATCATGTCCTTGGTATACCCAGGAACTGCACGATGCTAAACATGTAAGGCGCAATTGGAACGAAACTGGAAAAAGTCCAGACTCACAATAGACCATCATCTATACAGAGAACAGTGTACCAAAGTCAACAAGCTGCTGATCAAGTCGAGAATTGATTTCTACTCAGCGATAGTTGAATCATGACAGGCAGACTCAAAAAGTATTTTCAAAGTCACTAAGCATCTGCTAGGTTCAACCAATGATATCTCATTGCCTAAGACTTCATCCTCAAAACAACTTGCACAAGACTTCAGTGACTTTTTCGTTGAAAAGGTTGACAATACGGGCAGATATTGCATCAGGCACTGTATCCAGTGTGCCGATTACCACTGAGATGCAGCATTCAACAATTTTTTTAGAAAAGTGTGGTGCAGCTACATTGGCAGAAGTAGAACAGATCATTAAGGCATCCCCCTGTAAGTCTTGCGAACTGGATCCAATACCTACATGGCTGCTAAAGGCATGCCTTGATGAACTCCTACCGATTTTGACAAACATTGTTAACTCCTCTTTAGACACGGCCTGCGTTCCAAAAAGTTTCAAGAGGTCACATGTCAGACCCCTTTTAAAGAAACCTGACCTCGATTCAAATGAACTAAAAAATTATAGACCTGTATCAAATCTGCCATTTGTCTCCAAAGTGTTAGAAAAAGTGGTTGACAAACGCATTGAGTCCCACCTGACCTCAAACAATCTACATGAGCAGCATCAGTCAGCATACCGAAAACATCATTCAACAGAGACTGCTCTTCTGAGGGTTCAAAACGACATCCTTCAATTCCTAGATAAAAACGCAATTACAATTCTGGTGATGCTTGACTTGTGGGCTGCATTTGATACTATCGATCACGAAACGTTGCTGAAACGCCTAGAAAAAGATTTCAGAATCATTGGAAAACCTCTTGAGTGGATGACCTCCTATCTAAATGACCGCTATCAAATAGTAATAGTGTCAGTAGATGGGGTATTGTCCACTCCAGTTAACATGAGATATAGCGTGCCACAGGGGTCGGTCCTAGGACAAAAACATTACATAATGTACACAAAACCTGTCGGCTCAATCTGCAAAACCCAGGGTTGAACCACAATTTTTATGCCGATGAATCACAGTTATACCTATCCTTTAAGCCCAATGGCATTTCCTGTCAACAAGAAGCTTTATCACGAATTGAGAACTGTCCCAAAGAACTAGTCTCTCGGATGCACCAGAACATGCTGAAGCTCAACACTGACAAAACTGAGGTCATCCTGTTTCATACAAAAAACATAGAAGTACCTGAAAAGATTCATGTGCAAGTAGGATACTCTAAAATCAAGCCATCATTGTGTATAAAGAATCTCGGTGCATGGCTCGATTCACAAATGGATATGACATCACACATTAATTCCGTGTGTAGGTCTAGTTATGCACAGCTCCGACGAATAGGCCACATTAGAAAGTACTCACCTGCTGCTACCAAGACTTTGGTGAACTCTTTGGTTACATCAAAAATAGATTACTGCAACTTATTGCTGCATGGAATTTCAAACAAAACACTGGGGAAAGTTCAAGGAGTGCAAAACACAGCAGCTCGCATCATAACCAGGACTTCTCGATATGATCATATCACGCCGGTTTTGAAGCAACTTCATTGGCTTCCGGTTCAATATCGGATTGAATTCAAAATTCTGACACTTACGTATAAACCCATGCACAATGAATCCGCCAAGTACATTGTCGACATGCTTCACGTGTACAGGCCCCGCAGAGAATTAAGATCAGCAAGTAGTTCTTTGACGTTAGTTGTACCAAAAAGTCCTAAGGTAAAATACGGTGAGAGAAGTTTCATGCATGCAGCTGTGAAACTCTGGAATGCTCTATCATCAGGCATTAGAGATGCAACCTCACTGGCATGTTTCAAAAGATCTCTGAAAACGCATTTCTTCAACATATATTATTAGGGCAGTTTAGGAAACGTAGCTACTAATCGTCGGTTATCATAACTGCTGCATTAGCCACAACGTGTTGATCCTGCCACTCGCTTATGACTATGGGGCCTCTTTAAACCCCCTTTTTCAAACATAATGCTCCACAAATGTAGAAGAAATAATTATATAAACGAACCAAAAGGTCTCATCCATAATTTTTATGGACTTCTAGGGAACCCCCTTGCTGTTGTACGTGCGGGTGTTGTGTCAGCCGGATTCCGCTGTCCAGGAGTTGGATTCCGTGGGAGTGTTGTTGTCAAACGGGGCATCCCTATATGCTTGGTACCTCTTGTAACTCCAGTTCCAATGCCGGAGGGAGCACCATAGTGGAACAGGGTATCCCTATACCCCACTGGTACATTGGAAGTCTTGCTGGCATGATTTGCTACCTTGCCCTCAACCAGTGCCAGGGATTCCTGTTAAGCTAACCAGTTTCCTTATTTTTGCTTACCAGTGAACTGGGTCGTGTAATATATGGGCAGTGGGCAGGTTAAGCATGTACGGTCCGATGTAGAATCGCGTGTCTCAGTCAGTCTCGATTTGTCCGATATGATTCATTTCCATTACAGCCGGTGGGATATGTTGTAGGAACAGTATACGTGATACCCTATTTAGTTTTACGTTGACTGTGCTTTTCGGGTTCCCATAATAGGACATTTTACTGATTATCCTTTGTGTGCTCCCTCATTGCCATAGCGGGTCGAATAGTGTTTGACTGGGGGGTGCATATTGCGCGTATATAATAGTTGTTTATTTGTATTGTTTAGTGTATATGCATGAACTTCACATTGATCTGTTCTGTTACCCAATTTTCCGGCAATATTTTATGTGTAGTGTTGTATGCCAACAAATGTACCTAATTCTGTTAGGCCTGGGTCAAAACTGTGTGACGTACTGGCACTGCGCATAGAATGTTACATTCAAATTTTGTTTTTTTATTATGTGAGTGCGTTGACACTATATAATAGAGCATAACACAGACAGATAAACGTACGGAAAGGATGTAATTAGTTTACCTATGTTCTAAAAAAATAATATTGTTTTTTATTATTATTATCTATATATAAGTATTAAATATATTTATTTTGAATGTTCTATAATTACACATTGAATATACCCTGTTTTTTATATAAAATGTATCTATGTGAAAAACTTTTGAACGCACATATCCTGTGTAAAAAAGCGCTATAAAATGTGGTATAATAATAATAATAACATATAATTTCAATAATATTATTTAATGTAATTAACATAGTATGTTGAATGTTAATCTAATTTGACAGACAATGATAATTAAAGTTTACTTTATACGAAACAGGTTTTCTGTTTCGCGGTTTTGCCCCGAGCACGTGATGTTTCAACATATTTCGATATTACGCTGGGTGATTTATATAAGAGAACTAACTGAATCAGGAATTGCATTAGAGTAAGAGAAAACTAATCCTAGAAATAATAAAATCATATCCCTAGAGCGTAATAAAGCTAAGACGTTATTTAGTTACACTTATAATTCTAAATCAATATCTGTCTTGGAATTACTAATTAAACTGTGCATTGTCACATAACGTTAAGCAATATGGTTGTTCATTGGGTTAGTTTAAACACATTCCATACTCAAATATAAGGTAACATACGAGTAGATACAACAGCTACGTTAACTACACGTTTTATTACCAGTCAGGAGAAATAGCGCCATAAGATTGGTCGGCTTGGTAATTTGTTTGCAGTGATCCAGTCCTGTCAGATAATTCTATCAATACTGATCCATTTATCTAGTAATTAAAAAGCGAGTAATGTTTGAACATGTTCGTTGTGGAAAGGGTTATTATTCAAATACAGTAAAACCTCGATTATTCGAATTTTCGGTATAGAAGAATTTAGACCCTTTTAGGCAGGTGGCTGCTTAATGCATGGTGAAAGTCATGCAGAAAGCTCCTAGAGGAGCTTTCTGCATGACTTTCACCATGCATTAAGCTGCCACCTGTCTTAAAGATCGATAATGATACGTATTTTAACGTTCGGATAATCGACGTTTTACTGTAGTTATCAGTACCCGCAAATGTCATTACTCTGTATTAAAGAGTTGTCCCGTCGCCTTTATTCATTGAAAATAATTAGGGTAGGAGTCATTTAGAAGAGACTTACCTTTTCAGGCCCTTCGGAATCAATAGTCTCGATGTTGCTAGTTTTGAAAAATGAATACCGCTTGAGCCGGTGCTGGGGGGGGGGGGGGGGGGGGGGGGGGTTGGCAACAGAACTGTTCATAACTGCTCATGAACAGACTTAAAAAAAACTGAGTCTGCAATTTTCTCGTATTGCATTGCTGATTTTACTTTCGAAGGATCTCCTACTTTCAGAACTTAGTTACTGTCCTTCGCTTCAACTGGTGAACATATCATTAATGTACTTGATAGTTAATGTGTGTGAGAAAAGACATAATTTATATTAAAAAACACATTACGTGTATATAGTATAGAATATTTACTGGCTGAATTTGTATTTTTAAATATGCACAATGGATGGTTTAATGGCAACTGAAGAGTTATCACTATTACAAAGCTGATCCTAATCAGGTAGTTGCTATAGGAGTCGTCTGGTTTGGGTCTCCTATGTTTGCAAAGGCGTGTAAAAGCGTTTGTATGAGGGAAGAGCTAAAGCACAAAGTATAATACTTCCGGCAAAAAATGACAGAGAGTAATATTGTCTTAACCCGTATGTGGAAGGCGACATGCCTTACATTCGCAGACAGAACCGTTCACACGTTAAACCAGATGATATTTCATTTACGAAACAGTGACTGTATGCATTTCTACTTTTAAAGTACATAAACAAAGGAATTCACTCTCCTGGCAGAAACAGTAGAATGAAATCTATATTATGCTATAAGCAAAGTCGGTCTTGATTAGTATGCTATTATATGAACAGTTAGATAGATCTGTTCTGTTTTCAGAGGCGTCAACGGACGTATATAGGAGTTAAAGGAATGAAATCAACATGCAGTCATCACATGATCAGAAATATCTGACAACATTTTCTTCTAAACGTTATCACCACATGTAATAGATATCAATACAACTGACATTGGGATAAAAACAGTTGGCAAACGATTTTGTAACTTAGTTCACGTCTTGAGAGCGAGAGCAACGTATCGACGTTTTATATGTAGCAGTATTCACATGTTCTATTCATTCATACAACATATCGATCTGACAGTACGTACACGTCGTTAGAGAAAACACAAAATGCACAAACAATATCAGTGGACACTAAATACTGTTTAATTACGTCAATCAATGTCGTGGGGTTTTAATTTAAGGGTTAATTTCGATACATTTCCAAAGTGTATTTGTTTCAATTAATGTCCAACTGTCAGTCTTAGGGGATATTCGTGCCGTATTGGAAATGATTCATTATTGCTGGTATGTGGCAAATCTGGTTTTACATACGAATTCTTAGCGGGGCATGTTAAACGTTTGTTATGATACATTTCGCAATATTGTTTCGAACATATGTCCTAAACCTAATGATACTAATGATGATCGTTTTTACATTGAAGATGTATTTGTTTTTGATATACAGATTAACATTTAGCAGAGCAGTTTGCGGTTCTATTGTGTGAAGTCTGAATATTAATATTATTCTGCATGTATACGCTATCATTGCCAGCCTGTCATCTCAAGCAATAAACGTACTACCTAGTTGTAAAATTATATGAATTCGATTTTTTTCTCGCTGCACGTTTTTACAAATTTACTGTTTAGTTTATCATGTTTAACTACCCTCCGAGAAAATATGTTAATCGCATTTTGCCTAAAGAAAGTCGGTGCTTAGTTCATATATGTCAAATGATCTCTCACACTATGATGCAATCGTAAACATAAGATTAGGGAATGTAACAGTTGTTTTCGTAGCATAGTGCAGACATGTATATGCACCAAAATCTCTTTGAAAATTTGATTGACTTCGGGCACTTCTTAAGAAAGAGCGTTCGAAATATATTATCATAACCTTTATCGAACGAGGATCGCAACTGCCGTATGTCAGTACGTACGATAATATTGTCGTATAAAGAGTATATATACGTAGTAGAGATTGGCACTTACGATAAAGCTGCATCGTATGATCTTACGTAGGACGGGTCCCCAATGTGTGTGTTTGTAGTTTGCGCTGTTCCAGACCGAGTATTGTAGAACCCCTCTATATCGACCATTAAATTAATAGCTATGTTGGCATTTAATAGCAGGTGGTTGCTAAATTCTGTTCGAAAGTTGTTGCAAAAAGCTCTTCTAGGAGCTTTTTGCATATATTTCGTCCTGCATTATGCTACCGCATGCCCTGATGATCCAGAATTAGATATAATTTGGCGGTTGCATTAGAAGTTTTTCTATATATACAAACACAGACATATTATTTCATCTTCTCCGAAAGACAACATGATTACGACAGCTGGTGCGTGAGCGAGAACTCACTGTTATGGTATTGTTACCGAAATATAGACAATAATACGAATCGTAATTGGGTATTGTCACTGGCAACAACATTCCTGGAAATACATTGCTATTGAAATCAATGGTGCAACGGAACATTGATCATTCAACTGCACAGTTCGTTCAGTTTTTGATGTACCATTATGATTGTGATGCATAGCAGTGTTTGTATTTATATGTTGAGGTTACTATTACATCATGTATGAATCAGAAAACATGCATTTATTTTATTTTCGCGCACTTACTACATAGTGTTGTAGTAATTACATTACAGATTCGACTTGGTCTGTTGTTACGTTTGTAATACCTACTCTGATATACAGACCATAACTCCTGCGGAAATACTTTCACACCGTTCAGCCTTGTTTGTCATAAAAATAATTGTCGTTAGTGATAAACCATCTTACATGAGTGTTCATTACAAATTGTTTTCATAAAACTCGTTTACTATAATGAATATTACAATCGCTAAAGCTTGTGTCATTTAATTATAATAACTTATTTCATAAAAACAATTTGTGATGAACATTCATGTCAGATTCTTTTTATCGCACAACCTAAAATAGTGCCATAGAAAGTGAAACAGACTATATCTGACGGCAGTTTCGGAAATTGTTCACAGCGTAGTACAGCCGGATTCAAACTGCCCATTCATGACACTCTGTTTCGGCACTCACACACGGGAGATTATGTGATAAAATTATGTATTGATATATTCAGAAAGGTAGGAGTCAGTTTTAATCAAGCAGATTAAGGGTTAATCTTGTACCCTTATTAGCCTTAATTGCATTTTGACTTAACGCCTGTGGGCACCACGTTCCTCCTTTTCTTTTCCATTACAAGCAAACAACTTATTTCCTGTAATTACAATCGCAAATCCTATTTCAACAACGTCATATTTCGCTGAAACAGGATTTTATGCCAGGAAAGTTGAACATACATTACGTGCTTAAAGTACAGTATGTAATCTCTTACGCCCGACTTGACTTGCACCTGCAAACAGCCAAGATCCAGATGAGAAGCCGAGTAACTGTGTGTCTTATCAGGATCCAAGCTGTTTGGTACTGGCTTAACCCTTCGCTTGCTGAATTTTAAAATACATTTCTCCTTCTTTACCCAGGCCCTGTTGTATAATTACATATATCTGCACTGTGTACAAGTATTTCGCTGTGCAATCACTGCTGTGGAGTGCACTGGTTGCACAATCAACTTGTAAATAGTGCAGACCCTGATGAGACAGCTCCTGCAGGAGCTGTCTCATCTGGGTCTTCACTATTTACAGGTAGGTATATTGACGCGATTAGCAAGCGAAGGGTTAACAGTTTCTCAAACGTGTGTACGAATCAGAATAACCAGAACAATGGAACAGATCAGAACTTTTGTTAGACATATATTTCAACACGATAATGGGTTATTCGTGAGAACAGTTTGATTTCAATTGAAACGCTGCGTACTTAGATGCATTATCAAGGTCCAAAATGCTAACACCATGATCACGTCTTGAATGTATATGTCCAGTTCTGATAACACTTGCTTAACATGCTTAAGATTATATCCATGGCCATTGAAATATGTATAAAACATGTACTAATAACATAAAGATACCCAACGTATGTTTGGAGTAAATCATTATCAAAAATTAATATATTTTATATCTTATCTTAGCCCTTTGTTTTGCTAATTGCAAAGTCATGAAAAATGTGTACATCGATTAGTTGGTGTGTCTAATCAATGTGATATATGAACGAGGAAACGTTTATCAATGTCATAAACTGTACAATATGATTTTTCTTATTCCACATCTTCATATTATTCTAAATCCATGTGAAATAATACAATAAATGTATTGTATGGTCGACTTTAAGCACCATATTTTGTTGAATACTTACTGCCTGAATCATATCAAAATACGCATTTAGCATATGCATCATCAGTATCGAAGCTGATTTGTTGGTTAAAGTCGGAACATTCATTAGTACAAAAGAACAATTAACAATTTCCCTGTTCAGTATTCATGTAAGAAATAATCAGTAAGAGACGTGGTACAGTAAAGTTCCGCTAAATGAGGTATAATTCTGGGTGTTATATGCAGGTGATAGCTTAATGCAGGACAAAAGTAATGCAGAAAGCTCCTAGAAGAGCTTTCTGCATTACTTTTGTCCTGCATTAAGCTATCACCTGCTTATAAAGGCACCCATGTTTATTCATTAAGTGGTCGCATTAGCGGGGTTTTACTGTAGTTTAATGCAGGTCAAATGTAATGCACTCCTATAGGAGCTTTTTGTATTACATATGTTCTGTTTTAAGCAACCACCTGTTTTTAACACTCGTAAGTTCAATGAATAATGGCCGCTTAGGACATGTTCTACTGCATCTACATTTTGTTTATGTCATTCTGTTAGATTGCTAGAAAACGTGTTTCTATTAATTCGTGAACAGCGAACTCTTTAACCCGTCTCGGGCTAAAACATATGGTCTGCTATGAAGCCGAACTGTTACTGGTTTGCTTACACCTGCTTCATATAACCCTTTCCATGTTCTATGATTATTCCAAATATAAATACCCACTGAATATTCATGAACAAAATAGTTATAATGAAATATGGAAGATGGAACATTGCATCAGTTTAGAAAATAAAGAAAACCTCTATCAAATTTCATAAGCAAACAAAGCAGACCCTGATCAGACGGCTCCTATAGGAGCCGTCTAATGCTTGCAAATGCCTAAAAACACGTTTCTATGAAGGAATGGGTTAAGAAACTACTGACCGCTTGCCAAATAGCTTTGGTCGTGATGAGATGCCGGGTTATTCGGTGTCTTATCTTGATCTAATTTGTGTGCCAATACTAGCCACGTCACGACTAGTAGAAGTTGAGTCAATGTTCAAAACATGATCATTTGTTCTTCAGCCCATGTTATATTTCCCCTCATTTTATCACAGTGTACTTAAACGAACTACATGACTGAAACATAATAAGATTGAGAATTAGATCGATGTAATTTATGGAGGTTATTTGCCTTTGATATGACATGGTATTGCGTCTAAGTTAATCTCTTGGGATCTGTGGCGGTAGACCGAAAGACAGATCTGTGTCTGGAACAGATAATTTCATTCGCAAGGGCATCTTGAATCATGTAAAAAAAGAATTATTTTATCACGGAAAAGACTCATACCAGTTATCCCTTCTTTCGCTAGTTGCGACCTGGATCGCATTTGCACACAACTTGGAACTAGATGAGACGATCGCGAGTAACTTCAAATTTTATTCCATAGTATATTAAAACCCATTCCCTCATATTGACGCCTTTTGACGTCTCTGTAAATGTCACTTTTTTGAAACCATTGTGAAAAATAGAGCATTTGCTCCATAGGAGCAAATGCTCCATTTATCACAATGGCTTCTAAACTACACATTTCTAAAATGTCCCTTTTGTGTAGTAAACACTCCTTTTTGGTAGATCTGTTCAAAGCGGTTGGGTTTAAAAATAGCCTATGAGGTAATGGGTTAACCATTCCCCCACTCTGCGCGACTTGAGTGGCATTTGTTAACAGAATAGGATGCAATCGGTATGACACTAAGTCACTTTGAGCCGTGACGTTTGATCAATAGTGCCTGTAACCTGTATCCAGATCAGTTGAATTAAACTACATCACCTGTTCTGGTACCTATGTACTGTTTACAGGTGTCCAAAACTGACGTATCGCTTTGCCGTTTTATGAAACAAAGACATTAGATCATTGACAAATGTAGACCTTGATCAGATGATGTGTTGGGATTCGACATTTGATCAAAGTCAGAACAGCTTGTTACAGACGGAAATGTGTGTAACGCAACAGTATTGCTAACAAGTTACGCAGCAGACCTTATCAAACATGGTTCTGTAACGGATCAGGATACGTACTGCTGATCTCAACAACAGCAGGTGTTAAGTGCCTGTGTGACGGCCATAAAACGTCACCCCGTACTTCATTCTCAGTGTTGTTATACCTTTTGATCCTTCGAGATCATGCATTACAGTACCTTTTGTTCTGAAAATTGAATACCGCGTAAGCGGGTGCTAGGGACGTGAGCAGTGCTTCATTTTCAATTACTGCCCATGAACAGACTCAATAACACCGAATTTGCAATGTTCTTTGTGTTGCAATGTTTGCTTTCGAAGGATCACCTCCTTTCAGAATTTATAATGTGCTAGTACGGTTGTTTCTACGAGCGTATGATATCGGTGATATAAATTCAGAAAGACTGTAACACCTATAACATCGTGGCCGAGTGGGTATGGTCTTCGACTGACAATCGCCTAGCCCCTAACCGCTGTGGGTACGAATCCCGGTCTCGCATTAGGATTTTGTCATGTGAGGACGTATTCCAGCTAACTTGCGGTAGGTCGTTCTTCTGAGCACGAAACAATGCAATTTGTTCTATGTACGAAAAACCTATGGGGTCTTCCTCCACCTGTTATTAGCTGGACGTCATGATGTGACTGAAATACTGTTGAAAACGTCGTTAAACCCGATTAAACCAAAACCTATAACATATATGAATATTCAACAATTGTTCGTCGTCGTTGTTTTTCAGCTTACGTGTACCATCGCTATATGTGAATCTCTGATAACAAATTGCGTCTTGTATGTGGCTTTGCCTGCTTGACTTTACTACTTTTCCATTGAATAATCAGCGTATCAGTCGAATCCAAAGTGTTTGACATTGTGATTACGTTTTCATGAAAACAAAGAAAACATCATTTGGTAAATTGTCACACAGATGATTAATGTAGCAGACAGATTTCATTTGACGTCCAAAAGTTCACTATTGGTCTGATTCGATAGGATAACACATTTCAAAATTATACGCGTATATATATATTTCTAAATCATGAAAGCATATTAGTGACATTTTACCACATCATGTGAGCTTGTTGACTTCAAATACCTTGTCAGGCCTAATTGTCGAAGAACTAATGCACACGAAGGTATTCTGCAATACTCTTACTTAAGGATGTTTTATGAACTAATCAAGTTTTATTTCAGATTGTTGGGCAATTATTTGGCGTTTTGACCTTTTCAAAATAATTAGTTTTTGACAATAAGGAAATTAAAACCAGTTATTTTCTGGGAATTAAACTTTTAATAACGATAGTTGATGGCTGTGTAAATATAACGATTTGGCTATTATTACGAGGCACCAATTTGGAACCTTTTTCAAGGAATATTTCATCAGCTGGCAGTAAATGTTTGCTCATTGTTCAAACAATTTTAAAATTTGCTAATCCATGGCATGCAACAAAAATCGATATAATTTCCTCAGAAGAGTAGATATGCTTTTGTTTTTATATTAAGTAGTGTTTATCCATTTGATATGCGGTATTTAATCTGGATTTATATCGATTTTGTTCGACGATGGCTCTTAGATCTTTTTAAAACTTGTTTAGTTTTTATTCCAAACTGGCTTTTATTACGAGGCACAGTTTGGAACTTCCTTTCCCAGGAATATTAAATCAGCTGGTAGAAAGGGTTTGATCAGTGTTTCGGTAGTAAGTTCTGCTCTTCTTTTTGCGCTGAATACTCTCTACAAAGGAAACAACCGGTAGCGGTATTCGCGATGACACTGATTTCGAACGACTGACTTCGACCAACATTTACAAACCTTAAATGTATCAACACGAGAAAATTGCTAAAAGATAATTAGCTGAACGTATAAAAACTTAAAATCAAACAGGAAAATCCCGTACGGGAGTATAATAAACAAATTGGTACGACGTCATAGCAATGTGACGTCATTAACATCAAAAGACGTCGCCCATTTTGGCGTAATTTTCATGGGGAAGCCCCACCACTAGGTGATAAATTGAGTAATTACTTAAAAAACGAAGCTTGTAACCCACATATTTCTTTTTGATTTCATGTTAAGGACACTATAAAGCACAAAATGTGAAATTTTGAAAAACATTCTTGGATAAGTTTCTTAGAAATTTACAAAAATATCACCGAAGTCATGTATTTTGTACTGTCCCTTATGTAAAAGGCAGGCAGCACGCTTATGTTTAATTCATGGTAATTACTTAAAAATAAAGTCTGTAACCCCTTCTTTTCCTTTTTTATTTGAAATCAGCATACTTTAAACAACAAAATATAACAAAATATAAAAAAATCTTGAAAGGAAAAACACTGTAGAAATCGTCTTTAAAGGACATTGGACTTAAATAATTCATACGAACCTGGCCAGGCCCGTCTTCTTACTAGGTCTCTCATGTGATTTAGCATATAAATATCATTACAGATATATATGTACAAAAATGAGTCATGCAGGAAATACCACATACAGAACAAACACTCGCCCGAACAGCAACACAAGGAAACAGCAAATGTACATGGTAGAAAAAACAACAAGAGACGCACAAAGACAAAACAAACATACAATAGGAGGAAGATGGAAGTACCGCCTTGGAACGGTCAGTGACAAAAGTCACCGGGGGTTTAAACCGGTTTATGGGCGCCCAACCTCACCCTTATTCCATCCCCATCCTAAAAGACAAACAGTGTAAATAAACGTATCCCCTCTCCGACTAATCTACAACAACCGCGACAGCACGATAATCACGATAATATATTTGTTTCTTGCAGCCGTCTGCTTATTTTCAACTGTCGCATTATGCGTTTATTCAGAAATCATATAATCGGTTAGGTTTCCACTCTTCCGATCACAGGCAAATAGTCACACACAAAATTACAGTTCTCGGACATATTGTAGAAGATGATATAGGGGTCTTTTTCGGTTCCTTTTATTCAACGAAATCTGCAACGCAAAATTACAGGGCTCAACCCATATTACAAGAATGGATATAGGGATGCATATAACTTATGTTTCTTCAGATACATCTTACATTTTGCATGACACTAATCGGGATATCATCCACAGTCTGGGACCAATGGTCACGATATCCTCTTGTCTTCAAATAATTCAGGTTGTGTGCATTTACTACATACTTTATGTCATTGAATATATTTATCAGCTTCACTTTGTCAGCATATTTAATTACTAGTAGTTTTGTTACACAACAATCAGTGAATGTAGACGATTCTATGAAAGGTAAGAATAACAAAAAGCAACTATAAGATAAAAGTTACCCCTTCGCTTGCTAATCACGTCAATATACCTACCTGTAAATAGTGAAGACCCAGATGAGACAGCTCCTGCAGGAGCTGTCTCATCAGGGTCTGCACTATTTACAAGATGATTGTGCAACCAATGCACTCCAGAGCAGTGATTGTACAGCGATACACTTGTACACAGTGAAGATATATGTAATTATACAACAGGGCATGGGTACAAATGGAGACATGTATTTTAAAATTCAGCAAGCGAAGGGTTAATAACGTAAAGTATGTGATCAGAAGTAAGCTCTTACTTTGAAACATTTATCACATTAAATACGTCAGGCAGAACATTTTGAAATGATACACGAAAAAGCACTGGAACACCAGAAGCACAATGGCACGTGTACTCATGCATACATACATGACCTTCATAAAAATGTCCATTGTCTGTATAATGTGGAATGTTACGTTCTGGTGTTTACAAGTACAACACACGTGTTCTTTTCAAAATGTTGCAGTGCTGCACAAATGCAAATCCAATGTAGGTTTCCTAGTACAGTTATGGATTGCCGACAAATCAGACAAATCACTAAAACTGTCATCTGCAGATTCGTAACAAAATAAATACGAAAATATGTTCCCTTACATCTTTCTTTTGATAACGCTGAATTACGTTGTGCTGAAATGTAATTACACGTTTCATTCCTAGTTACTGAATGAAAATTCTCATATATGTCACATCACCTTAAATATAAACAGTGTTAATGCTTTGGGTACGTAACGTATTCAATTACAATAGGTTTAGTGAGAATGTTAATAACACAATATATGCATTAAAGGAAACCTTTCAGCAGCTGCATAACACTTTATCAGATAAATGAACCTGCACAGTCCATTCGTGCTGTATTTTTGTTAGTATCATTTGTATCGTCAATAGTATCCTTTAGCTGAAACGTCATTTTACATATTGCGTACCACAGTCTCCTATAACTCATTGTGTACTCTCACTCACTCACTCACTCGATTTATAATGTGTTTTCGGTTGTCAGTCACTTCATTCCATGTATCGACTATATTGCATAGCACCCCTTTACGTCCATGCATTGGTTTTACCCATAGTAATATTTTCTCGGAACTGCCACAATATTTTTTTTTTATATATTTACAAAGTGAATGATTGTTTCCTCTTGCTGATATGCAATAACAATTGTATCAAAGTTTAAAAATGAAATAACAAAACAAAAATCCACTAAATGCTCTAAATTACAAGTGTGTATTTGTTTTATATTAAAATAGATTTATTGAAGGCGGATGAAGACATATTTACATATGTGCCAGTTCGACTTCCGCAAGGGTTTTCCACTTATACAATATTAATGCCATAATGACACTAACTGAGTTGATATCCATTTCGAAATCAATGTTCTAATGGACGATGCTATATTTGATATTCAGTACTTTCTGTACCAACATATAACAGTTTTTAGCTATAAAGACAGGTCCACATCCTCCTTGCATACAACAGATATGAAAACACGCTTTATCAGCACTGTGTCTTATAACGGTATCACAGCGTACGTGTTCCCTACATAGGTCCTAAAAAACGTACATTCTGATCTGATAAAAGAAAAGATGGTTTGTTGTCATTTTAAGGATGGTTTTCATTCCTTTAAATATCCAGTTCTGATGATGATAGAGTTAGACGGGGTTAAACTAGATAACTAATGCGGAATATATGGAATGGTTATTTATATTTCTTTACAAGTCAACGCCAATGCTACCTCACCTGAAAGCAATGCCTTTGTGTGCATCATTGACGACATACAAAACACATCAATCTTCAATTGTATCCGGTATACGTTCATTACAGATTGAAATGACAATAATTGTAAAGTTTTATTATTACTCCGAATACATCAAACTGAAAACTGTTATTTGTATGTTAACCCTTCGCTTACTGAATTTTAAAACACATTTCTCCTTCTTTACCCATGCCCTGTTGTATAATTACATATATCGTTACTGTGTACATGTATTTCACTGTGAATTCGCTGCTGTGGAGTTCATTGGTTGTACAATCAACTTGTAAATAGTGCAGACCCTGATGAGACAGCTCCTGCATGGGTCTTCACTATTTACAGGTAGGTATATTGACGTGAATAGCAAGCGAAGTGTTAATGTTGTCTTCAGTAAAATTATTAATATTTAAACTTGTTAAGCAGAATTATAACAGTTATTCACTGCTTGTGTTCTGTTTATGAACAGGGCATACAACTACAAGTGTTCACCATATATGAGTGTACGGCCCGTAGTGGTATTTTGTTCCACCGGCTACATACTAGTAACCATTCTACATTTACAGTTGTTTTCCATATCATTACTCTTGCGTTATGTAATATTAAACCGACCATATACGAGTAAGTCCATGCTGGTGGGGTGATTATAATAACGAATAATCGCATCGAACAAGACACGAAAAGAAATGTAATAATATTCTCAAAATTGGAGATCCTTCGAAAGCAAAAGTAGCAATGCTAAAAGAGAACATTCCAGACTCGGTTTAATTGAGCCTGTTCATGAGTAGTAATTAAAAGGTGCAACACTACTCACGCCCCCTAGTACCAGCTTAAGCAGCATTCAATTTTCAAAATAACATCAAAACTAATGATCCCGAATGGCCAGAAAAAATAACAACATTGAGAATGAAGTACGGGGCGACTTTTTATGACCACCACACAAGCACTTAATAAACAACGTTACCTCTCTGTCAGATTTGAAAATTGAATACTTCTTAAGTCGGTACTAGGGGGCGTAAGTAGTGACGTCTAATTAGTACCCATGAACAGACTCAATAAAATCGAGTCTGCAACTTTCTCTTATTGTATTGCTATTTTTGTTTTCGAAGCATCTCCCACTTTCAGAATTTATACCATTTATATACTTCTCATTATAACAAGTTGATATATCCTTGTTTTTATCATACCAGAATGTAAATAAGTTTTACACTGATATTATGTTATATTTTGTATAGTTAATGATTTATTATAGATTACTATGTCCCTACAATATATCTGGATATGGTTAAAGTTTTAAACATTGCCCCGTTATAACGAAATAATGTCTGCTCATATTGGGATATGGTCAGTTTGAATTCAATTTTGGGAAACGTATTAACCTATTTGCTCCCACGATCCCATATATGGGACATAGGCAAACAGTGTAGGCTCTGATCAGACGCCGCATGATGCGGCGTCTGATCAGAGTCTACACTGTTTGCTGATAGGAAATACAATATAAAAAAAACAAAAAATAAAATTTAGACCAGACATCCCTTAGATAAAAGATAGACTAATCCAATATATAAGCATGGAAGAATCCACTGGGAGCAAATGGGATAAACAAGTGTCATGCCACAAGTTTTGAGAAGGTATTGACCAAATTGTATCCTGATGAAACACGTCTCATATGGAGTCAAGCCGTTTGTTAATTATAAGGATAATGATGATTAAGACTTTGTTTTTCATAGTATGTAACATGGAACATTATTGCTTGTACAAACCTTCTTCAGAACTGAGCCAGCTGTATGTGTTAGGTGACCTTAGATGTGTCTGCATTTACTAAGTGGTATTTAGGAGTGAGTCATATCGCATTTAAAGGGACATAGGACAATGTATACAGCTGCTGCGAGTATGTATTGGTTGGTTTCGGTTCCAGTTTGGGATGGGCGAAAACACGTTACTTGCAAGTATAAAACACACAACATAATTATATAGAAATTAGAGTTTGTCATGAGAAAACAGAGGACCCGGATAAGAACTCATCTGATCAGGATATTCTGTTTGCAAAAGCGGTAAAGGCATCTCTGTTGAATACGGGGATAATTTTATGCGAATTTTAAATATATATGAATTGCTCTTGTAAATATCAAAAGTTTGTATTTCTGTATTGATTAATAGCAACACGACTCACTGCGACCCATCTTTAGAATGCACCGCTTTAAGACATTCGTTTTATTAACAAATGCGGTCTTGTTAGATTCTACATCACGTTAAAGCAATTTAAAGTTGGAGAAATAGAATTATGTTTGCTTATGGTATATGAATGAACGTCTTTTGCAAGGCCACAGAATGTCACGTAATTTCATAATCCCACGTGCATGATAACGAGTTTGCTTCTACTCTGTGGAGGAATTTGCTGTTCCATACTTCTTATCAATAATCAAATCATGTATCAAAAATCCTTAACGCTGAAACTACGTTGTTACAAGTTTGTCATGAAGCAGTAGTCAGAAAGTACATTTTTGCTTTTAAGTTTAACTGAGCGAATGTCCATCAGTTAAAGCAATACAACAAAATATTACCTCATTGGCTTTATTTAGAGGCTTTTTTTATCCAATCTCGTTGAATGAATCTACCGAAAAGGAGCATTAACTAGAGAAAAGGAATGTATTTGGAAATTTGTAATTTTTAAACGATTGTGATAAATAGAACCGTTTGCTCTTATGGACCAAATGCTCTATTTATCACAGTGGTTTCATGAAGTGACTATTACAGAGGCGTAGAAGGGCGTATTTATGGAGGAAATGGTTAATGCACCCATAGAGATTTTCAGGACTTTTACACTGCGTTAAACCGTCATCTGCCTAAATACTAGTACGTATAAATGCGGTTCCACTGCTCTGTCTGTTTCCTTCAATGTCGTTTTGCAAAGCGATAAGAGTGTTAAACAGTACAAATGTTGATTGTTCACCGAATTACCGGGCGTCTCACGTGTGTCAAAACTGTTTGAAATGTTTGAATATTGGATTCAGCTGTAACAATTTTGTGTGTGGCTTTTCCTGCTTGACTTTACTACTTTTCATGAAGAATAATAACTTGATATGTATGCCACACACTACAGCAAGGCGTATCGGTCCATTATATTTATACGATATAAGCTTCCGCGATTAAAAACTGCTATCCTGAGATGTTCCAGTTAAATAATTACGAGTCTCAGCAGGGCGTTATATCAATATCTCAGTGTTAGTGTGTATGTGTTAGATGTTGACGTTTCAGCCATTGGCTGGGGAGAAATTACATCAAACGCTTGTTGTGTCTCTGAAATAATTGCATCGTGTGGTATTGATACACATTTAATAGAAACCCCTAGCAAACGCTGGTACCTCAAAGTCCTAAACAGATTAAAACCGCGCTATGTTTGTGTCGTACCAGTTCCAGATACATACATTTGGAATTCAAAGTCACATGTAACTGTTTACAGGATTTTAAGACAGCGTCACATCACCATGAAATCGACTTCATCGTGATCTGCATGACGCGAAGTCAAGTGTCTAGTGACTACCTGCTTGTTTATAACATCGAATGCATTAGTTTCAATGAACCCGTCTCTGGTTTATTTTTCTCAAGACTAAACATTTTGCATTACTACTGTTGCACCATACTACTTATAATGCGTATTTACGGGTTTGAGGGATGTGCATCCAATGCAAAACAGTAAATTCAACTATGAAGGCTGATCTCTTGTTCTGGATTCATCACAAGGTTGATAAACTTCCATTACTCAGAACAAACACACTTACACTAAGGAATTGTCGATAGTATCTCACGATCCTCATCAGCTTGTTGCTGAATCGGTGGATCGACTCACGTGACGTAGGAAGGCCGCGTGACTTACATGTAAAGAGAAGAGTCATAAATGCGATAGCAATCAAACAGCGAAGGTCACAACTAAACCGGAACCATGGGTTGGAGCTGCCTCCAGTCTACAACACTCTCCTTGTGTCATGTGAGCTTCCTATGTCATGTGACCCGATCCACAGGCCCAGCACAATCCTGAAGATCTTGAGATACGATAAAAAATGTAAAATTGTACGTGTGTTTGCTCTGAGTAGCAATCTGACAAAACAGTAAAATGTGTTTTACAATGTATGTTATCGTTTTCAAATATGGTCGGTACACCATTCTCAATTCTCAGTGTTATATTTTCTGGTCCTTCGGGGTCATTAGTTTCGATGTTGTTTATTTAGAAAATTGAATGCTGCTTATTTTGGTTACTGACCGTTCCAAGGCGGTACTCCTGCTTTCAGCCTATGGTCAACTTTGTTGTTTAATATGCTTAATGTTTAATGTTTTTCGTCTTGATATGCGTCCTGTTATGTTTTGTCTTGTGGCTATACCGTTTCTTGTTTGATGGTGTTTGGTGCGGTGTAATTTCGTATGTGGCTCTCCCTGTTTGACTATTTTTCCATATTAAGCCGGTGCTGGGGGCGTGAGTAGTGTGCCACATTTAACTACTGCTCATGAACAGACTCAATAAGACCGAGTTTGCAGTTTTTTCATTTTGCATTGTTGATTTTGCTTTCGAAGGATGTCCTACTTTCAGAATTTTACCACAATTTGCCTCTATATATGCATATATAAATGGATCAATTCAGTCAACCTATTAATGTTATCTGTTTTGATACTAATATGGCTCATGTTTACTCATAATAATTTGGTTCTTGTTGATCAATCTCCGCCAGCTTCTCGGTAGAAATAACATTTGAGCTTTTGAATATATTTTATTATTTTAAAGATATGTTCGATATTCATCCATAGTTACCTGTTTTGTGAAAGCACGCAGCAATCTAGTCACTGTATTAATGACGTCTGTGTTGTACTATTACTATGACTGTATGGCAAGTGGTAGCTTAATACAAGTTTATAACATTGCATTAATTTTGCCATGTAAGATAAAAGGTCGCTTAAGACAGATTCGGATGCTCTTTCGATATTACACCTTCTCTAAACTTGTTTTAAACTTCGTTTTACTTCTTTCAGACACTAATACGATTGTTGATAATTCCTGCATATGCTTTTTTCTGACTGATTTTTATTATGCTCCTACCAAATAAAAGTGATTTTTTGTGTATTTGTTTGTTTTGTTGTGTGTTTATAATAACATTGATGTGACGCTTTGCGTAATGTGTTATTTGGAAGGTGTGTTCGATGTTGACAAAAGCAGATGTCGTTGAGCGTTCTAAAGGCACGTAGGCTTGTTTTACATTTATGTATATAAATATATAGTACAAAATATTGTGCGTCGAAATGGAATTCTTCCTACACCATTCACTGGAGTTCTTTAAATATTTCACACATGAACACCGATGCTATACAACTATATATATAACGACAGCTACGATTTCAGCTGTGGTGTTTTGAGAAGATTATGACCATTTGTTATGTTTAATAAGATACTCTTGTTCGTCCAACTGCTCTGAAATGCTAATATGAATGTTTTAAACTTTCATATATGACAAACATTATAATAATAATAACGACTTTACTTTAAGTGGATTACATATTTGGTACAAGACCAATTTTCAATATGGTCAACATTGATATTTAGACGATTAAATCAAAGTTGTGTGCATTTACTACATACTTTATGTCATTGAATATATTTCTCAGCTTCACTTTGTCAGCATATTTAATTACTAGTAGTTTTGTTACACAACAATCAGTGAATGTAGACGATTCTATGAAAGATAAGAATAACAAAAAGCAACTATAAGATAAATGTTAACCCTTCGCTTGCTAATCATGTCATAATACCTACCTGTAAATAGTGAAGACCCAGATGAGACAGCTCCTGCAGGAGCTGTCTCATCAGGGTCTGCACTATTTACAAGATGATTGTGCAACCAATGCACTCCACAGCAGTGATTGCACAGCAAAATACTTGTACACAGTGAAGATATATGTAATTATACAACAGGGCATGGGTAAAGAAGGAGAAATGTATTTTAAAATTCAGCAAGAGAAGGGTTAAACATTGAAGAGTCATTCCACATCTGATCACATACTTTACGTTATTAACCCTTCGCTTGCTGAATTTTAAAATACATGTCTCCATTTGTACCCATGCCCTGTTGTATAATTACATATATCTTCACTGTGTTCAAGTGTATCGCTGTGCAATCACTGCTCCGGAGTCCATTGTCTGTATAATGTGGAATGTTACGTTCTGGTGTTTACAAGTACAGCACACTGTGTTCTTTTCAAAATGTTGCAGTGCAGCACAAATGCAAATCCAATATAGGTTTCCTAGTACAGTTATGGATTGCCGACAAATCAGACAAATCACTAAAACTGTCAGCTGCAGATTCGTAACAAAATAAATACGAAAATATTTTCCCTTACATCTTTCTTTTGATAACGCTGAATTACGTTGTGCTGAAATGTAAGTACACGTTCCATTCCTAGTTACTGAATGGAAATTCTCATATATGTCACATCACCTTAAATATAAACAGTGTTAATGCTTTGGGTACGTAACGTATTCAATTACAATAGCTTTAGTGAGAATGTTAATAACACAATATATGCATTAAAAGAAACCTTTCAGCAGCTGCATAACACTTTATCAGATAAATGAACCTGCACAGTCCATTCGTGCTGTATTTTTGATAGTATCATAGGTATCGTCAATATTATCCTTTGGCTGAAACGTCATTTTACATATTGCGTACCACTGTCTCCTATAACTCATTTTGTACTCTCACTCACTCACTCACTCACTCGATTTATAATGTGTTTTCGGTTGTCAGTCACTTCATTCCATGTATCGACTATATTGCACAGCACCCATTTACGTCCATGCATTGGTTTTACCCATAATAATATATTCTCGGAACTGCCACAATAGGTTTTTTGTATATATTTACAAAGTGAATGATTGTTTCCTCTTGCTGATATGCAATAACAATTGTATCAAAGTTTAAAAATGAAATAACAAAACAAAAATCCACTAAATGCTCTAAATTACAAGTGTGTATTTGTTTTATATTAAAAAAGATTTATTGAAGGCGGATGAAGACATATTTACATATGTGCCAGTTCGACTTCCGCAATAGTTTTCCACTTATACAATATTAATGCCATAATGACACTACCTAAGTTGATATCCATTTCGAAATCAATGTTCTAATGGACGATGCTATATTTGATATTCAGTACTTTCTGTACCAACATATAACAGTTTTTAGCTTTAAAGACAGGTCCACATCCTCCTTGCATACAACAGATATGAAAACACGCTTCATCAGCACTGTGTCTTATAACGGTATCACAGCGTACGTGTTCCCTACATAGATCATACAAAAAGTACATTCTGATCTGATAAAAGAAAAGATGGTTTGTTGTCATTTTAAGGATGGTTTTCATTCCTTTAAATATTCAGTTCTGATGATGATAGAGTTAGACGGGGTTAAACTAGATAACTAATGCGGAATATATGGAATGGTTATTTATATTTCTTTACAAGTCAACGCCAATGCTACCTCACCTGAAAGCAATGCCTTTGTGTGCATCATTGACGACATACAAAACACATCAATCTTCAATTGTATCCGGTATACGTTCATTACAGATTGAAATGACAATAATTGTTAAGTTTTAATATTACTCCGAATACATCAAACTGAAAACTGTTATTTGTATGTTAACCCTTCGCTTGCTGAATTTTAAAATACATTTCTCCTTCTTTACCCATGCCCTGTTGTATAATTACATATATCTTCACTGTGTACATGTATTTCACTGTGAAATCGCTGCTGTGGAGTTCATTGGTTGCACAATCATCTTGTAAATACTGCAGACCCTGATGAGACAGCTCCTGCAGGTAGGTATATTGACGTGATTAGCAAGCGAAGGGTTAATGTTGTCCTCAGTAATATTATTAATATTTAAACTTGTTAAGCAGAATTATAACAGTTATTCACTGCTTGTGTTTTGTTTATGAACAGGACATACAACTACAAGTGTTCACCATATATGACTGTACGGCCCGTAGTGGTATTTTGTTACACCGGCTACATACTAGTAACCATTGTACATTTACAGTTGTTTTCCAGATCATTATTCTTGCGTTATTTAATATTAAACCGACCATATAAGTCCATGCTGGTGGGGTGATTATAATAACGAAGAATCGCATCGAACAAGACACGAAAAGAAATGTAATAATATTCTCAAAATTGGAGATCCTTCGAAAGCAAAAGTAGCAATGCTAAAAGAGAACATTCCAGACTCGGTTTAATTGAGACTGTTCATGAGTAGTAATTAAAAGATGCAACACTACTCACGCCCCCTAGTACCAGCTTAAGCAGCATTCAATTCTCAAAATAACATCAAAACTAATGATCCCGAATGGCCAGAAAAAATAACAACATTGAGAATGAAGTACAGGGCGACTTTTTATGACCACCACACAAGCACTTAATAAACAACGTTACCTCTCTGTCCGATTTGAAAATTGAATACTTCTTAAGTCGGTACTAGGGGGCGTAAGTAGTGACGTCTAATTAGCACCCATGAACACACTCAATAAAATCGAGTCTGCAACTTTCTCTTATTGTTTTGCTATTTTTGTTTTCGAAGCATCTCCCATTATAACAAATTCTGAAAGGAGGTGATCCCCCGAGAGCAAAAATTGCAACACAAATAGAGAAAATTGCTGACTCGGTTTTATTGAGTCTGTTCATGAACAGTAATTGAAAGTGCAACACTGCTCACGCCCCCTAGCACCGGCTTAAGCGGTATTCAATTTTCAGAACAAGAAGTACTGAAATTCATGATCTCGAAGGATCAGAAGGTATAACAACACTGAGAATGAAGTACGGGGCGACGTTTTACGGCCGCCACACAAGCACACTTGATATATCCTTGTTTTTATCATAACAGAATGTAAATAAGTTTTACACTGATATTGTGTTATATTTTGTATAGTTAATGATTTATACAATATATCTGGATATGGTTAAAGTTTTAAACATTGCCCCGTTATAACGAAATGATGTCTGCTCATATTGGGATATGGTCAGTTTAAATTAAATGGGAAACGTATTAACCTATTTGCTCTCACGATCCCATATATGGGACATAGGCAAACAGTGTAGACTCTGATCAGACGCCGCATAATGCGGCGTCTCATCAGAGTCTACACTGTTTGCTGATAGGAAATTCAATATAAAAAAAACAAAAACTAAAAATTAGACCAGACATCTCTTAGATAAAAGATAGACTAATCCAATATATAAGCATGGAAGAATCCACTGGGAGCAAATGGGTTAAACAAGTGTCATGCCACAAGTTTTGAGAAGGTATTGACCAAATTGTATCCTGATGACACACGTCTGATATGGAGCCAAGCCGTTTGCTAATTATAAGGATAATGATGATTAAGACTTTGTTTTTCATAGTATGTAACATGGAACATTATTGCTTGTACAAACCTTCTTCAGAACTGAGCCAGCTGTATGTGTTAGGTGACCTTAGATGTGTCTGCATTTACTAAGTGGTATTTAGGAGTGAGTCATATCGCATGTAAAGGGACATAGGACAATGTATACAGCTGCTGCGAGTATGTATTGGTTGGTTTCGGTTCCAGTTTGGGATGGACTAAAAAACGTTACTTGCAAGTATAAAACACACAACATAATTATATAGAAATTAGAGTTTGTCATGAGAAAACAGCATACCCGGATAAGAACTCATCTGATCAGGATATTCTGTTTGCAAAAGCGGTAAAGGTATCTCTGTTGAATACGGGGATAATTTTATGCGAATTTTAAATATATATGAATTGCTCTTGTAAATATCAAAAGTTTGTATTTCTGTATTGATTAATAGCAACACGATTCACTGCGACCCGTCTTTAGAATGCACCGCTTTAAGACATTCGTTATATTAACAAATGCGGTCTTGTTAGATTCTACAACACGTTAAAGCAATTTAAAGTTGGAGAAATAGAATTATGTTTGCTTATGATATATGAATGAACGTCTTTTGCAAGGCCACAGAATGTCTCGTAATTTCATAATCCCACTTGCATGATAACGAGTTTGCTTCTACTCTGTAGAGGAATTTGCTGTTCCATACTTACTTCTTCTGATCCTTTGAGATCATGAATTTCAGTACTTCTTGTTCTGAAAATTGAATACCGCTTAAGCCGGTGCTAGGGGGCGTGAGCAGTGTTGCACTTTCAATTACTGTTCATGAACAGACTCAATAAAACCGAGTCTGCAATTTTCTCCTTTTGTGTTGCAATTTTTGCTCTCAGGGGATCACCTCCCTTCAGAATTTATTATCAATAATCAAATCATGTATCAAAAATCCTTAACGATGAAACTACGTTGTTACAAGTTTGTCATGAAGCAGTAGTTAGAAAGTACCTTTTTGCTTTTAAGTTTAACTGAGCGAATGTCCATCAGTTAAAGCAATACAACAAAATATCGATTATCCGAATATGGGTCTTTAAAACGATATAGCTTAATGTTTAACCCATTTCCTCATTGGCTTTATTTAGAGGCTTTTTTAGATCTAATCTCGTTGAATGGATCTACCGAAAAGGAGCATTAACTAGAAAAAAGGAATGTATTTGGAAATTTGTAATTTTGAAACGATTGTGATAAATAGAACGTTTGCTCTTATGGATCAAATGCTCTATTTATCACAGTGGTTTCAAGAAGTGACTATTACAGAGGCGTAGAAAGGGGAAATGGTAAATGCACCCATAGAGATTTTCAGGACTTTTATACTGCATTAAACCGTCATCTGCCTAAGTACTAGTACGTATGAACGTGTATGTTTCCTTCAATGTCGTTTAGCAAAGCGATAAGAGTGTTAAACAACACAAATGTTGATTGTTCACCAAATTACCGGGCGTCTCACGTGTGTGGCTTTTCCTGCTTGACTTTACTACTTTTTCATTAAGAATAATAACACGATATGTATGCCACACACTACAGCAAGGCGTATCGGTCCATTATATTTATACGATGTAAGCTTCCGCGATTACAAACTGCTATCCTGACATTTTCCAGTTAAATAATTACGAGTCTCAGCAGGGCGTTATATCAATAGCTCAGTATTAGTGTGTATGTGTTAGATGTTGACGTTTCAGCCATTGGCTGGGGAGAAATTACATCAAACGCTTGTTGTGTCTCTGAAATAATTGCATCGCGTGGTATTGATACACATTTAATAGAAACCCCTAGCAAACGCTGGTACCTCAAAGACCTAAACAGATTAAAACCGCGCTATGTTTGTGTCGTACCAGTTCCAGATACATACAATTGGAATTCAAAGTCACATGTAACTGTTTACAGGATTTTAAGACAGCATCACATCACCATGAAATCGACTTCATCGTGATCTGCATGACGCGAAGTCAAGTGTCTAGTGATTACCTGCTTGTTTATAACACCGAATTCATTCGTTTCAATGAACCCGTCTCTGGTTTATTTTTCTCAAGACTAAACATTTCGCATTACTACTGTTGTACCATACTACTTATAATGCGTATTTACGGGTTTGAGGGATGTGCATCCAATGCAAAACAGTAAAATCAAGTATAAAGGCTGATCTCTTGTTCTGGATTCATCACAAGATTGATAAACTTCCATTACTCAGAACTGAAATGCTGATATGAATGTTTTAAACCTTCACATATGACAAACATTATAATAATAATAATAACGACTTTACTTTAAGTGGATTACATATTTGGTACAAGACCAATTTTTCAATATGGTCCACATTGATATTTAGACATTAATTTTTGACAGACGTAAAACACTGATATCCGATAGAAACATATCCGGGTAGAACCACTGACCATCCAGCTGGCGATGCGTTCTTACCGGATGTTCTTTGGTGCACGGAGCAAAGCGACACGAACAAATAAACTCACACCAGAAGACAGGTTTACACACAGTGACTTTGCATTGCTAATTTTGCTTTCGAAGAGTCTCCTACTTTCAGAACATTTGTGAAAATGGGAGAGAGGGGATATCATGTCCTATGCATATAACCCGTTTAACTTTTTCTATTTATATAATAATGATGATGTGTACAAATAGTCATGTCTTCTCCTTAAATCTTCCTCTAATGTGTTCACCATTACCTTCACTCTTTATCAATGTTAATTCGATGTAAAGAAGTAACGTCTCTCTGATTCAGACAAATCTGACAGTAGTTTAAAAAATAACAATTATCTTATCAAATGTAATCTGAAAACTATACTTCGTACATTTGCTTGGAGGTACTGACAAGTCCTATCAATAATCAATATCAGAGTTATGTAACATGCATGTAAATTGCACTTAAGACAACAATACACATTGTATTACAAATCAACGATAGATGGCGTCAATATAATAACTTGAAAATTAGTAAAGCCAAATAGAAACCCATAATTGTTTTTGTAGTATAACTCTTCTGTGTCAGCTATTCCCGTTAGGTTATGATGTGAATTGAAAGCAAAACACGTATTACCTCACGCAGATCAAAATTCAATTTCTGAAACATAACTGCAATTTAACAGTCGCAGAAACGACGCGCGGCACGAAATTTGAATTTCACGTAAATGACACATTGTAGCCAGCAGAGATTGATAAAAAATGTTTTCATTGTGAAACCAAATTTTATACCCCATAATTATGATCGATCGACTTAAACACTGGTGGAACACTGCAAATTGAATCAATACCGACAAGAACGGAAATGCATCGAAATATGTTTAGTAGACTAGTAGTTCGTCCTTCGATGTCGACAATGACCATAGTTTCATCTCTGCTAATTTCTGTGTTAAGTAGTTTTGGGTTCGAAGATGGCTGAATGGCATATTTGTAGACAAATCATTTGCCATAAATATGATTTGACATTCTCACTTTATCAGAAATGAAGTTCACTATAAAATAGACTAGAAATCACAAATGAATTTAAAAGCCTGGGTTTATATCATTGTTTTCAGTCAAATATCATTCTCTCTCTCTCTCTCTCTCTCTCTCTCTCTCTCTCTCTCTCTAAAAGAGAACCAGCAACATTAATAACTGTAACTCAACCGAACGTATTACGAACAAAGCTGATAACAAAACCCCTAAATATACACACGACCAAACAAACGAACGACGCACACAGGCACAGACGCTCGCACACACACACACACACACACACACACACACACACACACACACACACACACACACACACACACACACACACACACACACACACACACACACACACACACACACACACACACACACACACACACACACACACACACACACACACATCATGGATATTTGAAAAAACGTGTGTTCCGAAAGCAAAGTGTTAAAGTTTTCCCGACATATAATCAGATATTAATTTCTCAAGAAATGTGTATTCATGCATATACATACTCTCTCCCTTGCATAAGACCAGTTTACGATACACCTTCACATTCACAAGACTTTTACAATGAGTAGATATATGTAATTCTTTGCAAGATAGGTTCGCATTGACTATTTTCGTTTGTTCTTATATCGGACAATAAAAGTGAATTCCAAACTGGATATAATTCGAAAGGAACCCACCCTAATTTCTTTAATACACAAGGCGATGTTACAGTTTTGATATATCGAAATTTAGCTACAAATCATTCTACATTGTAGTTAAAATTCTAGGATTTGTAATTAATAACGAGGGTAGTGCTTTGGAATACATAACAGCATTTGATATTGCTTTGATACGAATTGAAAGATGGACACTGTCACTCAGCATTGCATTTCTGACTTGTTGAGGTCAAAAACTGTCTGAGGGTCACTAATAACCACTCTGCTTATGGTTTGACTGTTGTTACAGTCTGTCATACATTTAGTATTACATTAAACTCATCTCGGGATATTGTTAATAGTGCATATAGTGCCAACGAACATCTCAGTTTTGTCAACATTGCAAACTTTCAGCAAAGATATTGAGCGATGATCTAAATGACATCGCAGGTACCGTGAGAGGTTTCGGTACGCTCCCTCGCATACATCGCCAAGAAAAAAAACCTGAACCCTGGCACATATGCAGAATACATAATCGGAGAGATGACGCTGTTTAAATATATTTCCGCCGGTAAATCGAAAAGGCTTTTCCCGCTAGAAGTACGGGAGAGCCATAACACGTTCATATTTAAATTATACAGTCATGAAAGTGTCCATACATAGTTCCTCTCGGGACACGTGCCGATGATAAACCAGTACGATGCAAATGATAAAAAAAGAAATATTACGAATTTTGATTGATGCAAATTAAGTAGGTTGGGGATCAGGCCAAATTCTCCGAGGTTTATAACTACTAGCCTCGAGACAATTAACTGGGCAAAGGAACCTTATGTAACAGTCATACTGCAGGAACTATAACCACTTGTGTGGATGTTATCTTATAAATGATAATAATTATATTCATTTAACCCTGTCAGTACGGGAAACGAGTCAATATTGTCATTTGCAAAACAGTGTAGACCTAGATGAGAGGGTTCCTAGCGGACCCCCTATTAGGGTCTGCACTGTTAGTCATGCTACATTTTTCTTTTAAACATCCATGGGTATTCACGTTAAGATTGACCTTTTTGAATTTTGGAATTGTCCAATAGGAGAAGCAGCGTTGAACGTGTAAATCTGTGACATAATCGAATTATCTGCGCTCCTGTTGCATAAAAATATGCGATAATTATTAATTACATTTAACACTTTTACATCACCATTCTAGCGACCCCGTTTTGAAAGCTATCGGTACATATATTCATACGTTGTCGAAATAACTATATATGTAGCCAGGTAGAGATTGTGGCGAAACAGTTGATAGGGTTTACTGTGTGGCTCGGTAGCTCAGTCGGTAGAGTAGTGGCATGGTAAGACAAAGGCACTGGGCTCGAGTCCCAGTCGAGTCACAACCGGTTTAACTTGCGACATTTGGTGCCCAACGTAAATAACCCACACCGTGATTTATATGAAGAAGATATGAATATTATATGATTATAATTTGCAATAATAAGAAACTTGTGGAGTGATGTTTGAGTAAGAACTCAGGACGAATTATTGTGTAGAGGGGGTGTGTGTAGCCGGGTATAGATTGTGCTGAATCAGTTAATAGGCTTTACTGTGTGGCTTGGTAGCGCAGTCGGTAGAGTGTTGGCATGATAAGCCTGAGGCCCTGGGTTCGAGTCCCGGTCGAGTCACATTTTTTCACCGTGTTACATATATATACACTAGAGAATTAGGGTAACGCAGAATAAAAAAACAAGATGTCGTCTACTTTGACATAAACCCATAATCATCTTACGTAAATGCTACTTTAAGAGATATGGCTGAGCTATTATGGAACCGAGTTATAGAGTAAAGCCACTCTAAGTATTACATTGAATTCAGTATTCCGTAGCAATGCTGGTCTGTAAGACAGATGACAACTTAATGTAGGAACTTTCTGCACGACTTTCATCCTGCATTAACCCATTATTTCATAGGCTTTTTTAGGCTTTTAGACTCTTTGAATAAATCTACCGAAAAGGAGCATTAACTTTAGAATTAGTAGTTTGAAACCATTGTGATAAATAGAGCATTTGCTCCTATAGGATCAAATGCTCTATTTATCAAAATGGTTTCACAAAGTGACTTTTACAGAGTCGTCAAACATCGTCACTATGAGGGAATGGGTTTAAGCAGCCACCTTATTAAAATATCTCAATTATTTTTTACTAAAACCTCAGTTCAGAGAATTCGCTGTATATGACCTAGTGCATCAGACTTAAACCTTATGCCACAGTGAAACAAAACTTTCTGCACAGGTTGGATGTAATGCAACTGTGTCTACATCCGATTAGAATAGGCTTTTGAAAAACTTCTGGCCTAGTGTGAGACAGCTTGGATCCTAGTGAGATTCCCACTTACTCGGTATTTCTTCTGGATCCTAGTTATTTGCATAATACTGTCATGTAGCGCATTGTTTGATAAGGGGTAGACTATTCCTTTTGTCCAATCTGTATAAAATCGAGGGGTGAAATTGCTTACAGTGCAAACGCATTTACGATAGCATGACATACGCATTCGCTACCTTAACCTGTTTAGTAGCTATCGAATGTATTAAATGCAGGAACCAACTATATAAAGCCATTGCTCATTGGGGTCCTTTGATTAGGGTCTTCAATTTTCAGCACAAAAACAATATTTTATTTAGTGATATATTTGGTACAATGTCTGTTTTAAGTATTATTCAGAAATGAAAGAGTACAATTCTCTTATTGAGCATATTAATGGTTAAAAGCAAGCTACGGAAATTGACGTTGCAATTGTACATTCATAAATTATTATTATACCATATATATACATATAGCGCTCTTTTTACACAGGATATGTGCGCATAATTACCAGAATATTTATTAGATGTAAGACCTCATAATCATTTGCCTATTCAATCTTTGTCTCGGCCAACCTGTCAAATGCAGGAAAAGCCTGGCGCTAGGTAACCTATAATAAAACTACCCAGTTGTAAATGGACGATAGCTCTTTCACGTTCGATGTCGCTGGAAAGCGATACAATAATGTATATGTGATTACCTTTGCAAAATGTGTGGATTTAAACTGTTTGACACACCACTTGAGTTCTAGATATGACATTCAAGGAAAGGTCACTCTAAAACTTAAAGCAGACGGTCATGTTTGCAGACAAACACTATTCGACGCAGCAAAGGGTTAATACTATCACTATACATGGGAGATGTAACAAAGACAAGCGAAATGCCAAACCTTTATTACAATAGTCGCTACTATATGGACAGCCGGAATTACCTGGCGTCCTAGTGTGTAGCATTAAAGGCAATCTTTGTAAGATCTAACTTTCGACGATTACAAATTCCAGTTGTATAAGCTTTAGTAAAACCATTTTTATTAAGGTGAACTTACTTTTGATAGTATAAGTTTTGAAAACTAAATACTGCTTAAGCCGGTGCAAGGGGGCATGAGTATTGTTGCACTTATAATTACTACTCATAAACAGACTCAATAAAACCGAGTCTGCAATTTCCCCATTTGGCATTGCTACTTTTGCTTTTGAAGGTTCATCCACTTTCAACATATATTAGAAAATTTCAAAAGAATATTATGGTTAATACATAATGTGTATTATTAGAAAGATCGTATTATAGAAATTATTTTCACCATTATGTATGAGTATTTAATATGATATATGTTTTATGTTGCTTATGCTACTTCCGAAGTGATCAGTACGTGGTCGTAATAGAAATACAAACATGTGTACGATCCAGATGGTATTTTATCAGAATGCCGTCTGTTTACAATCACAATTTTGAAAATAAAGACAATATGTTTATTTCGAAGTTCTAGTAAGTAGACGTGCTTAAGGAGATAAATCTGTTAACGTATAATTCCCGGACCCATGTCTGAATTATATTCAGAAGACACTCCTTCTCTCCATCCAGTTACCGATAGTATTGTGCCGTCCTCAGGTGGACTAGTAGAACAGCCATATATACCACACTTTAGCATGTTGATATCCGTATTATGTTAACCTAAGGTCATGTAACATGAGTCTCTGTAAATCAAGTCAGTTGCTCTCAAAACGTAACTACATAAGAGCCCGCTGTACTAGCTCTCCAATGTTGAGGCGTAACTGTCATAAGTAACGTTTGCTTTAACCCTTCGCTTGCTATTCACGTCAATATACCTACCTGTAAATAGTGTAGACCCAGATGAGACAGCTCCTGCAGGAGCTGTCTCATCAGGGTCTGCACTATTTACGAGTTGATTGTGCAACCAGTGCACTCCACATCAGTGATTGCACAGCGAAATACTTGTTCACAGTGACGACATGTGTAATTATACAACAGGGCATGGGTAAAGAAGGAGAATGTGTTTTAAAATTCAGCAAGAGAAGGGTTAACACAATGCCATTGCAAAACAAACTACATGGGCCGCATTGAACATCCAAACTCGGTATACCAAAACAAACTACATGGGCCGCATTGAACATCCAAACTCTGTATACCAAACGCAGCCGCCACGTCTCTGACGAGACATCTGATCAGGGTCTACACTATTTGACACACACCAGCATATCAGTAATGACAAAATAGTAAAATCAAGCAGGAAAAGCCATAAACAAAACGCCACCATCACCAAAACACCGACAGAAAGCTATATATATATAGCAATTTATACACATACACACATACAGGAGAAGGTCACATACAAGACGCAATCACCACCAACACATCGATAGACAGCATGTCACACACACACGCACACATCCAAACACACGCAAGTTCATCTGCAGCGTATCAGACAGTATGCTCGTATTACTGCTTAGATGTGGTGTATATGTCAAAAGGTTTAATATTGGTATACTCTGTTAGCAAGTCTGTCAAGGATGACTTGTATATTGTTTTTCATTCACGTTTGCAGTCGCCAGGGTTTTATCGATGTGTTTAAATGTTACATGTAGGTATATGCTTTTTACCGTATTTTATCTACATGTACACAGAAAATGCATTTATCACCATCAGACGACATTATCCAAATAATGTCGATAATGCTACATGTAGATATCAACTTAATACCATATGTACATCTGCACGTGCACAGTGAATATACATTTATCATTATCAGACATTATCCAAATAAAGTTCAGCTACTGTATAATTTAGAAACATATTCTGAAATCAGCGTATTCAAATTCGCTAACACGTTATATTGACAATAACACTATATGCAAAATATTTCCAAAAAGATGCAATATGCCTATGACTAGAATTAAACTCATGGGAGGATTATGTCGATGTCTAGAGCATAAATACATACGATATACTCAGAAAAGATACATTCAATAAACAAGATAATGAAACATAAGGTCAATGCTATTATTAACAACGTATATTTACCTCACAACTCGTATATATCTGAAACTTATTCTAAATGTACGTTGAAAGATCAACAGTAGGGTTGCCCAGACGTCCAGATAAGATACGTAAGCTTAAACCGTTTGAAGAATAGATCCTTTATTTCTCCACCAAACCCTATACTGTGACCACTCTTTAGAATCGTATTGAAGAGACGATTCTAAAGAGTATCCACAGTATAGTGTGTGATGGAGAACGACGATTTTAGTGTTTTGGTATCTGTATCTGTAGCTCTGTTTACTTCTCTGAGTTTTGTCTAATAGCTGATGTTTATGTTGTGATGCGGAAGAGAATAATTTCCTCTCCATCTGTACACGTAATTATTTGCAAAATGCCAGATCTCTTATATGTCATTACACGTTAATAAACAGACTTCATTTCCCAAGCTTTTAGTTCCATTTGAAATGTATAAACACTTAGGAACAGAAATGTCCCCAAGCTCGTGTTATCCTTATGGAGTTAAAAGAGTAGATTTGTCTAGCTTTAGTACAACATATATTTCCGTTTACATCTGTTTTACAAAACGAGGCGCATATATCAATATGTTATTGAATCAAGCTTATATAGAACTGTAACTACGTATGCAATAAGCATAATTTTTTCTGCAGGTTTGTAAATTGTTTGTCAATAGTTTCTGCTGTCTCTCGTTTACAGCTTTAGCGTAGCAGAACCCTCAAATACATAATTCCAAGCCCGCTTCTCCTCAGAGGAATGTCGAAATTATATCTTCTATTGGTAATAATCGGTAATACAGCAATTTCCCATCCAGTAATTGTAATTCCCACTTCACTTTCTCCAAATGTGACGGCGATGTACTTGACTTTAGCTTGCCAGTCGACTCATCACCACGCTATTGTGATTAATTTGTGTGGCACAGCAGCACCATCATCCATACATCCGATATGACAGATACGAACTGGTGAACTATATTATTACAAATATTTCATTACTTAACGCTTTACTCCATAAATACGCGTTTCTGTGCCTTTGCAAACAGGATAGACCCAGTAGGGTCTGCTCTATTAGCTTATACAATTATAATAGAACTGATTCTACCGTTTCTACCAGTATCAAGACATCCTATGGACATACATGAATGCCATTATAAACATGCACCTAATCAATACTCATGATGTCATCATTGTTTACATGAATATTAATGGAGTAAAGAGTTAATCAGGTGTTAACTCATTGCAGGTCAAAGGTTATGCAGAAAGCTCCTGCGGGAGTTTTCTGCATTATTTATGCCCTACATTAACCTTTTCCGCCATAAATATGCCTTTATATGCCTCTGTAATGACCACTTCTTGAAACAATTGTGATACTATGAGCAGTTGCTCCTATAAAAGCAAATGCTCTATTTATCACTATGGTTTCAAATTTTACTTCTCTCTAGTAAATGCTCCTTTTTGGTAGATTCATTCAAAGAGGTTGGGTCTAAAATTAGCCTATGGAGGAAAGGGTTAAGCAAACGCTAGCGTTTACATACATTTGTGTTAATGAACTAGACGGTTGCATTAACGAGATAATATGATACTTGTTACGTATACAAAGTTATTTATATTAACAAAATCGCTTAAGCTGGTAAACAAATACCTGCGAATTCTGCAATTTAAACTTGAACTGGAACTAGACGTAGGTGGCCCAAAATGCGTGCTCGTTTGGTTATATGTGTGATATAGACTAAACTCGAAACGTTCTTTTATGTTTGAATGTAAACAATATCAACAACTTATAATGCAGAAAACTTTCGCTAAACTGGCAAGTCAACAGAAGTATAATTCTGGATTTTTTAACATGGGGGTTTGGCATTACCTTTTCCCTGCATTAAGTAAAAGCCAGCTTGAATAGAAACGTATGTTAATGGGTTATGTAGTTGTATTAGCGAGGAATTTACTATTTTGTTACATATATAAAGTTATTTATATTGATAAAATCGCTGAAGTTGTCATTATAATACTATAGAGATCACAATTATCCAACTTGTTTGGAGTGTTTAAAATGGTGATTGTGTTAAAACAATCAGTATGTTCAGGACACAAGCTCGCAAGGGACGGTATTTACATATCTGCGCGACGTAAATAATAGAGAAATCGATACCCAAATGCACAATCAACATCAAGAGAAGTCATTTGTGAAAAGAAAACATTACGTATTGCCATTCGGTTGTATAATTTTGACTCGAGTGACAAACAGCCAGGACATCTAAAGTGCATTTGTTGAATTAATATTGGCACTTGTGTCTGAATAATGTAATTTTAAACATATATCACAGGTCGACTGCAAGAGGAAACATAATTCCTTCTTTCGAGTGTAAAATGTCAACGTATGAAATGCGACGTATTGCAATAGCCTTACATGCCCCAGGGATGCGAATTTGGTAAATTGGTTAGGTCAAGATAATGTCTCGAGATACGCTCAGTTTAGATCAAAGTGTTCTAGACATCCGTTCTAAAGGACACGATTTTCGTTTGCAAATCTGTTTGTATTAAGTATTCTATGATCCACACAAAACATTCCCCCGGACAACACTGCTGCGGGAAATAATAAAACTTACATCACATCAGCTACACTTAATTTACTCGTATGTTCAGTTGTGGTGATGGACACATTCGAAGTTGCTATACTTATTTATTCACATATGTGTTTAGCTATTGACCGGTCATGAAAAGTCATATCGGTGACAATACTATCTACGTCACTACTACCACGAACATTAAGACTAATGTTTCTACTATTACTACCTACCCACCGTACCTACCTACCCCTACCTACCTTCCGCCCTACCTACCTACCTATCTACCTAAATCCTACTCCAACGTACCTACCTACCCTACCCAACCCTACCCTACCCTTCCCTACCCTACCCTACCCTACCCTACCTACCTACCCTACCCTACCTACATACATACCTACATACTACTTTCTACTACTATTATTATTAATGGTACTACTGCTATTACTACTACTACTACTACTACAAATACTACTACTACTATTACCACTACTACTACTGCTACAAATACTACTACTACTACTAATAATAATATAACTATACATTAACCTAAAGTATATCAGTACAATTGTATTGTTAGACTTATATCCATGCAATTATATATATGATAACGAGAGAGAACGGATATGTAACACATTGCTTATTGTGTGATTATAGGTATAAGGCAATCGATCTAAATAGCCACATAATCTAAATGGCCTACATGAAACATGTAACAATGTTTAGTATATGTATTACTAATGGTATACCCGTAGCTATGCTATTATATTAGACGAGGCTTAGCAAACCCTGCTGCAGTTAATCAATGAATAAAAGGTATGCCTGAGTTTTGCTAGGCGACTGATATTCCTACTATTAAAACAAGAACCTATAGTATTTAGAATCATAGAATTGGGATGCTCCGACAATATAATAAGTGGGCTTTTGGTGGCTTATTTTATTTTAGTATTGGGGAACAAACACTTAGTACGTGGTATTATGCCGTACATTCTTCGTCAAAACTATGCTGAATATAACACTAGCAATAAACACATACTCGCACATATATATATATTTATACCTACAGGTATAGTATGTACAAGTATGGAATAATTGACCTAGTATGTTCTTATAGTGAATACGTTAGTAGATGATTTACCAGCTGGTACAAAACGTTGTTGGAATGACACTATTGTATTCCTCTCTTTACATGGCCAATAGTAACTGCAGAGATGTCATTAGAAAGAACCATATACACATAAAAAACGTCCGCCGTCCGTCTCCGGATTCGGGAGATCATGTCCACGTACATTATTATATCTGCATATACAACAATATGCCTGCAGATACATTTTCATTGATTGTACTGTTTAAGGCATACTTTTAATCAGGCTTTACGCTATAGTTTACAGTGCAAATAAGTGATCAGTCGAAGATGAATGAGGTACAGCTGATTGAAACCAAGAAGATGGTTTCGGCTACTCCCACATGGTACAAAAATATACAGATCATAAACACAAACTTCTGACGAACGCAATCATATACATCCTGACGTATATAGCACATGAGACTGTTTGAGTACATCCGGTACATCGTATATATATGTAATAAAACTCAATCCATAAACCCATCAAACGTGCAATCAAATCATTTCAACATGAATATCTAAGGTGCTAGATCGTGGTGAGAAAACCATGAAAGCTGTCTTAATACTGATAAACAAACCAGCAGCAATGTTGGACGATGCCACCTAACATTTTAATAATGAGCTTGATGAAAGAGAATAATATGAACATGTCTGCTATAGATAGTGCTTAATACTTAATTACTAGCTGGGGCAATGACCGTGTTGACTATCGTAGAGATGTTACACGTCCATCAATAGTTCAATTAAGTGTGATACGATCAGCTGTTCAGTACACTGGCTGCAACGTGTCTGTTTTTCTCTGGAACGAACTTTTGCACCTAAAGATAGATATATTGCTCTTTGAATCTAACAGACGGTGGTGTGTTTGTTTTTTGTTATTATTTTAAAAATGCTATTATTAGGCAGATATCGGAATTCGATTCTGCAAATTTACTTCCAGTTTATTTGTGACCGGCTTCAAATTAACACGCTTTGATTAGTTAAATGCACGTGCTGGGACTACTCGGTATAGTTCCAGTTCGTTTGTTTAACGAATCATTTCTATATGTTTCTTGTTTAACGTGAGTATATACTGCTGTGTAAGTCATCTTATGTTGTAAAGCAATCAGGCGGGATGCATTTATTAACATCGTTCGTCTGATAGGTTGAACATGGGATAGGTGTGAGATTTGACGCGTTCCCTAACCATGATTAGGACCCCCAGTGGTACTCTTGTCTCCATCAAATACCTCATGTTTATATCGTGTATCTTGCATACATATTGTAATATGATATCTCTCTCTCTCTCCCTCTCTCTCTCTCTGTCCCTCTCTCTATTTACGCGAGCTCTTCATTTGAAGTGCCACGGTGCGCGTGGAGTTCCTTTATATTTATTCTTTGGAACAAAGTGACCAGTTCAATGTCGCAGCAGTTTCTTAAACACTAAGCTATCCGATTTAGTGACCCAGTGCCCTAGACCCTAGAGCCAGTCCAGCCAATACTATACTTTTCAGTGAGACGTTTTTGTATCTTACTCTTAGGTAAGTTACAGCGTCAAATCTAATCTTTGTTTTCGATGAATTTGATAGCGTTTGGTTAAAGGCTCTGTGGCACATTGTTGTTATTATGATGTCGTCGGTGTTGGGCAGACAACGAACAGTTCTGTGAGGTTGCGTGTGTATATATGTATGTGTACGCGCACTTCATTTCTCCCTTACCGTATTTAGTGTGGCATCTCCTGTAAAAAAATGTTATATTTTACAACAACATTCTATTAAAATGTAAGGTTGTCTCGGTCATAAAATTTAAGTGCGATGAAATCTGACAATATGCTTGTATTCGCCATATTCTCCTGCCCTAGAATATTTGATCGCGATAAATTGTATTGTGTAAGATATTGATATGTAGATAAATCTAACATTTTAAGATGAACGTTAAAATGACTTTAGTAATTTTCAGCATGATTATTGGTTTTGTGAATATAATTCACTGAGTAATGTTGTAACATCAGACTCCGATGTCTGCCGTTTATAGCCCCGCCAAATCCATCGCATGCCGTGTGACATTATGATATTTCACATTAGCCCATACTTAGGCGTATGTCTAACACATAAGCAAATAATATAATCAAGATAAAACGAAAATATATCAAATTTAAAAAAAGGAAAATACTACATAAAACACTTTGCAAAATAATATTTCAAACCGTTTAACCCTTTCACCGCCAATGTCGCAAAAATGCACCACGACAAATGGTGCAGTCTAAGATCAGACGCCACATTTTCAAGGTGGTGTCTGATCAGGACTTCACTATTTGTCTCATTCTCTATTTCTGTATCTGTGCTTTATTCTTTTGCAATTTGCATTTATTTATCTCATGTCCTTATTATGATTTAACAAAAAATAGATTGCAGGCGACAATTTTAAATTTGGCACCAAAAAGGTTAATCCGTATTCTAGAAAGATACACGCTCAAATTCTGATCTGCTCTACTTCCGTTGCTTTGTTGAACTACTGACCAAGAAGCTTTGTTTTGATGAGACGCCGATGCATTTGACATCTCATAAGCTCCATCCAGGTTGTGCCTGCCTGATGATTCATTATTTATTTATGATTCAATTGAGTTCTGCTTAAATGTCCGTCTGTCTGTTTTAAATTTTCACAAAGCTGGTGTCTGGAACATATTACCATGAAAAATATTAATAATCACAAGAATATTATGGCATTAATGAAAAAGTAGTAAAGTCATGCAGGAAAAGCCACACACAAAACGCCACCATAACCAAAAACACAGGCAGAAAGCAATTTATATAACAACTTATACACATTCACTAACACACACATACAGTAGAAAGCCACATATAAGACGCAACCACCACCAATACATCGATAGACAGCATGTCACACACATACGCACACAACCTTAATATCCATAAAGTACGTACAGTGTGTACTTTAAACCTGCATCCTGAAGCCTTTGCTTATACTGTGCTAAACGCGATTAACTAGTTTTGTAAATCAATGCCTTGACCATTTACTCCATAAACTCATTTCTATGCCATTGTTAACTTAATATACCCAGATAAGACGGCTCCTTTATGAGCCTTCTGATCAGGGTCTGCTCTGTTTGCTTATAAATATATAACACATTTGACGCTACATTTTCTACTAATACCAAACGTTGCTGTGCACATATACCATTATAACAGATCAGCCAATAAATATTCTTGTTGTCCTTGTTTTTGTCATATGAAAATTCATGGAGTAAAAGGTTGACATAATACACGGTATTATGTGTACAAATGTAAGAGTTATCCATGTGCTCAGTTAGTAGGCTGTTAATAGTCTCGGCTACGATATATTAAAGTCGTGGCAATTAAAGGATCACCTCCTTTGACAACGCTCGGCATTTTCTGGCGAGTACTACGAGATAATTATGATACAAGTGACTGGGTGTGATACCATACTGTGTGTCAGTACTTTAACTATCTTAAATAGACATCGCGTCTTAATATTATATAAATATCACATGGAGGGCGACAGCAGGTATGGTCTACGCAAGGTTGGTAATGCCCCCTCGGCTAACGCTTCGGTAACAATTACATACCGAGGGTAGATAATTTGTAGATAAGGATAGATAACGTGTTTTCGCCCTCAATGGAATGTTACATTTATTTCATAATACCAAACATCACAATCAATTTCATAAGTAAAACGATTTATTCAATGACAACAATAAACAGTTTGAAACAAGTTATACTCGGTGCTTAACATCAGGGAACAGTCCCACACTTCTATTTATTACACGCTTGGTACTGGCGGAGTCATTTACACTGTCCAATCTTGACAGATCCTCCACCGAAATAGTCGCAAAACTTGACATTGCTCAAATTATTACACAAAAACAAAACACACGGCCATAACGTCGTGGATGACGTCACACACACAATTTAATACGCGCTCACTGATCTAGACGTAATGTTGTCATCACGAGATAATGAAACAGTAGTTAAGTCAAGCAGAACAAGACACATACAAAACGCACCAAACACCAACAGAAAGCAGGTAACACATCAACGCAACAAAACAGACACACACAAACACACGAGACAACAAAATCAAACACGAAAAAAGCACAAACACAAAGGCACAAAGACACAAAACAAGCACAAAAGCAAGGGTAACAAAGAAAGTACCGCCTTGGAACGGTCAATGGCAAAACCACCACTGGGGGTTTAAACCGGTTCACTGACGTCCTAACCTCACACTTATTTTAAAAAAACATTCTATCTTAACAGTAATGTTTTATGGAACAGTATAAATTGTTTCATGGAAGGTATGTAGAAAAAAAATGTATAGAAAAAGTCATGTGAGGTATAATAAAATACAAATACTGTTGTTTTGACGTTGAGCCCTACCAAGGGAGACATTGAGAGAGATACATGCCGCATATATACAGACACATAGACACACAGGCCACGTACACATTGCCACAATGGATATCACAGACATACACGGACGCACATACGTACCTACGCATACACACATATACACTTATACAGACCACAGACAAACGCAGACACATACATACCAGAGAATGACACACATTCCACCGATACATAGACATAATTCATATCACAAACGCTCGCACGAGCACACACGCACGTACACGTACACACACTAAAACGCGATCAGTAACATTGGTCCACGCTATGTGTAACCTTAACTTATTTTCGGTTGGTGCATTGCTATAGTTCGTTTATACTGCTATGAAGAGTTCTCTGAGAAATATACAACACGATTGAATTATAATACCGCTTGTAGGGACATTCAACTATTAAAACCATATGCATTTTGATAAATCGTATCATAGTACCATACATATCATTACTTTAAAATTTACTCGTAATTGTTTAAAACAATTTTCATTCGAAGAGGAAGTAGTATCTTAGTTTGGCGATAAGAATATTTTATATTGTGCAATGGTTTGGTGATAAGAGCATTTTTATATTGTACAATGGTTTGGCGATAAGAGCATTTTTACATTGTACAATGTTTTGGCGATAAAAGGATGTTTGTATTGTACACTGGTTTGCTTCACCTCTCTGTTTATTCAGATTGTAGGTTGTATTAAGTGTTTTGTCTATGTCTTTGATATTTCGACTTCTGCTGAGAGAAGATTACACCGAATCCAAACTGGTGAGACACTTTTCTTCATGAACAATGCTTTACTTTATTATACTGTAGCAAAATGAGATATGAAGCGTCTCAATTGGCTTTAACCTTTTTCAACTCTTATGCATCAAAATCGTGCAAAGCATTTCAACACATTCTGGGAATAAGTTTTCGAACGTTTTACTTCCGCATAATTAATAAACAGTCTAGACATTTGAAAGAGTATTACTTTCAGGACATTTAAGTGTGCGTGTTCAGATACTAAACTTTCGTCTCATTAGTCTGTAAATGAGATGTTTGCTACTTAACCCATTCCGTCATAGGTTATTTTTAGACCCAACCTCTTTGAACACATCTACCGAAAAGGCGCATTAAGTTTTAAAATTTTACTGGATAAAATGGAGATATTAGAATTGTGTAATTTTGAAATCATTGTGATACATAGAGTATTTGCTCGTATGAAGCAAATGCTCCATGTATCACAATGGTTTCAAAAGATGAACTTAACAAAGGCGTCAATATGAGGGAATGGGTTAAATGTAAAAGGAATCAATAACACTAATTTTAACTGTTCAGGTCTAGTGTTAACTAGTTCTAACTAAAGTGGATATTCCACAAATCAGAATGAATTATGTTTACTTACAGTTACTGTACCATGCGTGAGTAACAAATGAGAACTAAACCTAATGCGACACTTTAATAGTTTAGCCGCAGTTAACGGCAACACTTTAATCTTTTAGCCGCCAATAACACTCCTTGTTAATTTTTGAAAACAGTTTAAGTCACTAGATGGCCAGTCGCTAGAGAAGAGGCCGGTAAATTTGCATTTCCCAAGGACACAAACTTTTTGACACTTTTTATATTTCTATTTTTGTAAAGAAATTAATAAAAATATGCCTCTTTGAAACGTGAAGCAGACGCTACTCTTAGCAAATGGAATTTATTTGGCACCGAAAGTGTTAAAGAAGGTGTAACGCAGATGTGTCGACGTGTGTTTTGAACAAAATGAAAATTAGCATCTGTCATATTCAGTAAAACATCTACATGTATAACGAAAACTGCACGAATACACATGAGGATAATACAGCACGCCGTTACTTTGCAGGGTGAACTTAATGCAGAAATGTCCTGTTGGAGCTTTCTGCATAATACTTAGTGTCGTCCTGTATTCAGCTACGGTCTGCCCTTAAGCCGGGTAATTAAATATCGTTTTGGTCGTCGCGTTTGGGAGATTGTATTGTACCAGCATCATCTGTGATACAGGAGTAACTTGTAATAACGTACACAACTCCAATGTCGACAATATCCCTCTAAGCGTCACGCTATTCTAAAGCAGGTTATGACAACCTGCTTTATGAAGTTTGAAAACAAATGGACTGTTACCTATAACGAGTGTCTACGGTACATTGTATACAACAATTTTCTCATTGTAAATGTGTATTTGACAAATAGTGTTCCTTTTGTTAAATGGAAATCAAAAAATAACTTTAAACTTCAGTAATGCCTTCAATCAATTTTGAAATAATCACATAATGTTCAATCAATGTATTAATGAAAACGTAGTAAAGTCAAGCAGGAAAAGCCACGCACAAGACTCAACCATCACCATAACATCGATAGAAAGCAAGTACTATACAACCATACACACACATACAGACACAGAGACACACAAACGAGATGAAAATTTAAAACATGAACAAACGCACAAGTACAAAGTCAAACATAAAACTAAGGGTGACAAAGAGAGTACCGCCACGGAACGGTCAGTGGCAAATGCATACGTGGTTTCCTTATACCCCTATTCCACACAGACCAGGAATCCAACGAATCGCCAAGAATTGATAAATTTTCGGATTAGTGACGATTCGTGGAATTTTGTAAATGTTCTGGTCCAATTAGTGACGCTCTATGATTTAGCTACGACACAGGTACGATAGTGTTACGAATATTCGCGGGATTCCGCTGGAATCGCACGAATATTGTAAAGAATTCATTACGATCTACCAGAATCTACTACGAATACTACACGAACGTTAGGGATCAGTAAAGAATCAGTTCAGATTACGCCGAATGCATATACGAATGAGGTTTGAATAATAACTAATTATTGACTATTCTTGACAATTCATTTGATTTTCACCTAAGTATAGGTATAAAATGGCTCTCAGCCCCGCTTGCAAGGCATCAGTTCTATAATGGATGTTAATCGTAGAGCAGCTGTAGTGTTTAGCCCTGGACGTGGAGTATCAGCACCAGCTGCAGATAGCTAGTAGACTGCTTCGAAGAAGAAGGAGAAGAGCCCCAGATTATGGGTTAGACCGTGGCTGACACCACCTAGAAGGATAGAATACGGTCACTACAACAGCCTGATGTAGGAGCTGAGGGTGGAAGATTCAATTACGATTCCTAAGAAAGCACTACGAATTAAGTTAAGTTTAGAATATTTACGAATGCCTACGAATCAATTACGATTCAATTACGATTCCTAGGAAAGCACTACGAATTGGTTACGAATTAACGACGATCTGTTGGATTCGGGAGTTCGTGGCCAAAATTTTTAACAGCTCAAAACTTTTATCACGAATTCCCGATTGCTCAAGAATTGCACGAACTAATTACGAATATATACGAAATAGTTAAGAACTGCACGAACTGATTACGATTCCATTACGAATCCTAAAAAATGTAAATTCGCGGCGATTCGTGGGATTCGTGGTCTGTGTAGAATAGGGGCATTACACGACAGTATTTGAGAGTACATTAAACCCCTCTAAACAGGATGTTCAAGTAAGTGTCAATGTCAGTCCTTAGGACAAATGTCAGCTACATAACGGGTGAAAATCATACAGAAAGCTCCTGAATGATCTTTCTGTGCGACTTTCACTCTGCATTAAGCAGCCACCTGCAAATTCTTCTTTACTGAAAATCCTATTAAGAGGGTTTCTATTTTATAATTATAATAATACATGCATATTATACTGAACTTACAATAGAACCTGTTTTAAGCGGCCAGTCACCTATTGAACACGGGCGTCTTTACCCTTCTCTTGCTGAATTTTAAAATACATATCTCCTTCTTTTCCCATGTCCTGTTGTATAATTACATATATCTTCACTGTGTACACGTATTTCACTGTGTAATCACTGCTGTGGAGTGCACTGGTTGCACAATCAACTTGTAAATAGTGCAGACCCTGATGAGACAGCTCCTGCAGGAGCTGTCTCATCTGGGTTTTCACTATTTACAGGTAGGTATATTGCCGCGAATAGCAAGCGAAGGGTTAAAAAGCATGTGGTTGCTTTATACATGGCAAATTTCCTGTAGGAGATTCCTGCATCACTTCTGACCTGGATTAAGCTACCACCTGCCTTATATGCACATAATGTTTTACTGAACGCTTAAGATAGTTTCTGCTGTAAATTTTAAAGAGGTCGTCCATCAGGTTGACAACACATTTGTGATGTTTTAATGTTGAATTGATGACGCCATTAGATCACTGCAAACCTTGTAGACCCACACCGATCGCAAAGTCTATTTCGCATATCTGCCGTTGATTTCCATTGTATTTAGAAGAACCGCAACCAAAACGGATGTTAGAATACGTTCACGTTCTGTCGCCATGCCTTAGTCGACACATTTTGCATTGCACTCTAACCGGCGTGTGAAGAAATGGTGCAGGTATTAGACACTATGGAAACAATTTCCGTCAAATTACATCGTTGAACAGCCTGTGGCGGCATTGTTGATTTGTATGTTGCCCATACTTTAACTCTTTCGCTGCCAACGTCGCGTCTGTGATTACTAATGAAAACAGTTAGGACCATATGGGACGTCGAGTATCTCAGCGTCTCATCAACTGCTTTTACCGTAATAGTTGTATTGTTTTTGAATGAAAATTACAACGGACGACACAATTCGCAAACTAAACTATTTTGAAGCAAAAGAGTTAAGCAACTGCTTCAAACATTGATTCAGTAAACGTGGAGAAATGCAGTTGATGCTTGATACCCTTGAGCATCTCACTTGTAGAGGTATCTTAGATAACAAGGCTTAGCAAGTATACATAGCGGGAGTATAAAATACGTCCACAAATCAGACAAAGCATGTATACATCTCTTAAACGTTTAAGCTTTTGAAAGATATCAATTACTCAGGAAGAAGTATAGTAATACTTCATACAAGCAGAATACTGTATTTACCCTTATAAGTGCATACTTATACTTTTGATTATATAAAAGACAGATATGTAGTAATTGGTTGGCCAACTGCATTCGGCAGCACCTGATGTTGTAAACGTTCACTGTGCTGTTAAGCTGTTTATTCCATTATATACACTGTTTAACGGCTTTGAAAACATAATTATTAGACCCAGAGCATGACTAAGGGAGCCGTCTGAAAAGGGTCTGTGCTGTTTAATTATTGCCTTACATAGATTAGATTCTACAAATTCAGTACTTGCCAAATTATTTCTTGTTGATACGACCAACTATGGGGTAAACAACCAACACTTTTATTTATTTTACTGCATATATGTTTCGATTTACATCTTCATCAGTGCATAACAACTACACAATACTTAACGTCACGTTCATACGACAACATACTTTTAGGTAATACATATCAATACATACATTTTTTTACATTGATATTTGTGGAGTAAGGGGATAAGTTACACAGTGCTTACATGCATGTAGTCTGGGAAGGCTTTCTTTGTTTATCTATTGAGCAAAGCGTTGTCCATATTATAATTTGAACGAGAATATGGGGAATTATTGTTTACGTTGGGCATTTTACTCTGTCAAGAAATCAAAGTAAAACACATGTTCACTTGAAATAATTCTATAAATATAAATATTGAAGTTAACACACATTAGTATAATGGTTCAATGCAATGTAGTTGATTTCGGTTTAAATTATTCGCAACAGTTTGGTTGTTTCTTGAGAAAGAGGCCGCACCTATGTGTTCAATTCTTGTTTATAGAGATTAAATGTAGCTCAACCATAACAATATCGTCTGATCTAGGTTACATTATTAGGTTTGCACTATTTTGGTCTCCTAAACGTAAGCAATGTGACCCCGATACAGTAATCACAGCTTTACTCACTATTTCTGTATTTTGCTTACGAGTGTAATCACCTATTATATATTGATTAGACAACCTCAAATTTAATCCGGGCGTACAAGCGCGACTCTTACAGAATATTCACGATCATAGACATTAGTGTTGCAAATCAGGAAACGCGTTTATAAATATTCTGAAACATTTGAATGCGGGGTATGTATACACTGTCATTTGCAAACAGCATAAACCCAGACTAGAGGGCTCCTAAAGGGCCTCTCTGATAAGGGTATGCAATGTCTGTCATTGCAAATCAAGTTTAAGCTTTCATACGGAAATGGATTCTATAGTTAGTTAAAGTACAAAAATGAGCCATGCAGGAAACACCATATACAGAACAAACAGTCGCCCGAACAGCAACACATGGAACCAGCAAATGTACATAACTATAAAAACAACAAGAGACGCACAAAGACAAAACGAACACACAATAGGGGGAAGATGGAAGCACCGCCTTGGAACGGTCAGTGACAAAAGTCACTGGGGGGTTAAACCGGTTTATGGGCGCCCAACCTCACACTTATTCCATTCCCACCCTAAAAGACAAACAGTGTAAATAAACGTATCTGAAAATTCAATATTGAACGGGTTATATGGCTGAATGACTTATGGTGAGATTCATAACGAGTAAACAAGACAAATATGACACTTTCATTTCCTTTTCGTTAAAATTAACTGAATAGTTTGGTCTTTATAATTATGTTTCATGCCTTATGTCAATGTTTATGATTACGTACCGGAATCCAATCCCCGAAATTATATACAAATTACATTTTGACCGTCATATTCCCTTGAACGAACATGACAAATTTCATTATCTTTTTGATTAAGAACATGGAGACGGAGACTTTGGATTTTTACGTTTTGTCTCAGTGCCTCAAAACAAAATAAAACAATCGTCGTCTTTCAAATATTCTTTTGGATGGTGTGATGTCCGTTAGGCGTCAAATTTTGTTATCATGGGAATAGTTCGATTAACTTGGACACTGTAATTTCAGAAAACAACGTAACTCATTCGCCGCCATAGCGAATCGGTGATTACCTCTACTGATATTTTTTATCAAACTGAGACGCTGAGTAACTCGGCTTCTCTTTAAAATCCAAACTGTTTGACACTGGTCGTATTTTTGTAAAGAAATTAACAAAACAACACTTTAAAATCTGAAGCAGACGATAATCTTCGACGACGAATTTTTTTTCGGCGGCGAAAGGGTTAAACGAAAATAAACAAAACATCGGGCGTTGATGATGGTTGGCCTTGCGTTGAAATACTGTAAATCCTTTCTACAGCATATAAATCTGGGTTTTAAGATGGATGGTAACTGCGTGCAGCGCAGAAAGGTATCCCTAGTAGCTTTCATTATTTATTTCGACCTGAAACAAGTTGGTTGTTACAGACATTATATACTGTGTTTGTTTTCAGACATCTTCTTCATGTTAAGTATTATTAAAGAAATACTTGAAATCAATTTCATACGTCAAAACCCATGGCTCACGCATGCATTGCTATTTACACAGTTATACTTTCAAACTACATCGTCTTAGTCATTCTATAGTGAAGTATCGTTATGCATGACATTCTCAGGATCTAATGGTCCACGGAAGTGAAATTATAACAAAATAGTTTAATGCACAATAATTCGCAGGGAATGTTCACCTAGTAACGTTTACACTCAAGTGGGTAATTTGGGATCGTCATAGATTCTTTGTATATAATTAATGTGATATGTTACTGCCATTATGTATTTATACTTATGGGATCTTAATGTGGGAGTAAAGTGTTTTGGTCTGTTTTTCCTACGCCTGTTTCAATATATCCATAGATATATGTTTTTGTATGTGTGTGGTGTCCAACATTAAACACTGACCGTAACGTTGGGATAGAGCATGCGTATTTGGCATACCTACTCTTATTAGGTTCTGCTAAAATTCAGCGTCAAGTTTAATGCCAAAACTTCATTTGTCAAGGGTCACGCTGAATGTCTGTCGGGGTCAATGGTGTTTCGCAAAACATATAAAACCTTTAGCTGGATGGACGTCAACATCGTACGGACAAGTAAGCTTTCGGCCATAAAATGCATGAGAGACTTGACAACAGATATCATGACTTTTAGTTATGTATTCGGGTCAATTGATTGTTAAATACAGGATGCTGAATTTAATACACCCGAGCTTGAGGTTAGCGGAAAAGGAGTAATTTAAGAAAATAAATTGGTTTTAAAAATTAATCGTTCTCCTAACAAATGATTTGACTGGTTATTACTGGTCAGCACTTTCTGTATCAAATGTTCACTCCTGACGTTATTTGTATATTATTTGAACATAATTATGTGGAGGGCGTGCTCTTCTTTATCTTATCTAGATCCGAAATGATGTACACAAGAGATACAGAGAAAATGTAATTTCATAGAAAAACACAGAGAACGTCATAATCTCGACCGCAATTCGTAGTGGACATCGGCAATCGATATTATATACCAATCGCAGAGATTTCCATGGGTGGCTACGTCTGCCCAAGAATACCTCTCGGTCTATAAGTTCGGATATAATTACAATTTCTCAAGGGGATGGGTAATCAGCTGTCGACTGTAAAGTGGATTGTACCTTATAAGTCGCAACTGAAGGAATAACTCACGATGTAAATTGCACTAAATATGATTAACCATAGCGTAAGCTCGGTCATATCAATTCAAGGATTGAACTATATACGTCTGGTAACAGAAACAAAATGTCGAGATATAATCAACGGATGTCGTGGCTGAGATGTAGGGTGTCCCAGAAAAATGCAACCCAAATTCAATTCCTTATTTCTCTAAATATATTCAACTGATCGAAATGCTTTAAATACCGTTTTTTAGGTACAACAGTGTTTCACGTTTGTGTAAATTTACAGCTTAAATGCTTTTATATTTTTTGAGACATTGCGTAAATACTGAAGGCACCCTGTTTTCAGTTTTCCCAGAAATAGGATAATGGATGTTAGAAGTACATTTGAAAAGAACTTGGCATTTTATCTCATTTATTCATCTCAAAATATGTCAAAAATGTTTATTAAAACAAATTAACTTGTAACAAATGTACTTCTGAAGGACATTCAGATCTGATGGCAATGTTGCATAAAATTTATCTTTAAAATAATCCCAAAGGAAACATTGGTGTCAGATTAGGACATCGAGGTGGCCATTCCCGAAGTTCTCGGAATCTCCAAGACAAACGAAAACCCTTGGGAACAGCTGTCACAGTCGTTGCACCACAGCTAGCAAGATAACGGCATTGCAGCAAACAAGAACGACAAGAAGGACTGTGTGTTCTATGCGCAAACGGGCTCAAACCTGTCTGAATCTAAATTGTGCTCAGGTAGAGGGCCGTGCTGGTGGAAACTGAACATTATAAAAATGTAATTTGCAACATGTGCTTTATAAACTGCGTTACTGGTATAACGTGTTACTACATGTAATATTTTACATATTTCAGTGATACACATTTATTAGGACTTCAGTTAATTATATGTGATCGCATTTGATAGATTTGTTTAGCTGTTATATTTTCTTTAAATGGAAGATTTTACAAGTGTATTACAGAACTTTGCATTTATTAAGTTAGTTGGTTTTAATACACATTTTGCGATGAATAAATTAGATAAAATGTCAAGTTCTATTGAAATGTACTTAATGCACCCATAATCCTATTTCTGGGAAAATTCAAAACAAGATGCTTTCAGTATTTACGCAATATCTAAAAAATTATGAAAGCATTTAAGCGGTAATTTTACCCAAATATGAACCATCGTTGTACCTAAAAACTGGTATATAAAACCTTTCTATCGACTGAATAAATTTATAGAAAAAAGGAATTGAATTTGGGTTGCATTTTTTCTGGGACACCCTGTAGTATCAAAATCGCACAAGCATCAAGCAACTTTGCCAACAGTCGAGGTAAATACATCAGCAATTGCCACATTCTAGTAGGACGGTCACCACCGTAAACTATACACGTTAGAGATGAGAACGTACTATGGCCAAACAGTATCAGCCTTGAGTATTGCACCTTTAATAACTGATCATGAATAGACTCCACAAAACACCGAGCCTGTACTTTTCTCTCTCTCTGGATTGCTGCTTTTGCTTTCGAAGGATCCCCTACTTTCAAATTATATAAGTACGCATTATCACACATAGGATAATAAAGAAACAGTGTGTGGCAACTATACCCACAAAATTATTTGCTAGGTAGCTTAAACGCAATGCACACTATAGCTTGTAAGTGTCCTTTATATTATGGAATAAATAAAATAACAAACACAAAATACAACTATCCTAGATAATATGTTAATGGCCATTTGCTTCCACTGATTTTGATGACTTTAAACTACTGATAACTGATATAATGACATACTTTTCACACGTTATTAGTAGATGATGTCATTTAATCATTGCATGGTTTTAATATACGTAGCATCGATAGAAGAAGGCTTTTTGTTAATGCATTAGTACGATTTTTATATTCCAGCAATATCAGTCAACTAACTTCAACATAACATTTTCTAGTTAATAAAGTGTACACTTTCAACGACGAATCTCAAACGAACTATTCCAAAATACAAACATGCCAATATTATGGTGAATATTCAGTGATGATTTTAAGACAAGTGTAACATGATAAGTAGTGTAGAGCCAAATGAGAGTGGTCCTCCAGGGAATCTACAAACATAATTGAAGGGGTCAGTGCAAGATGGTACCTAACTCCATTTTTTAAACCACTGTAGCATGGATTGAACTTTCTCCTCATGATAACGTTCCGAAAATGTGTGATATTTACGTTTAAACAGAAAAAATGGTGTTCACAAGAATATTACAAAGGTGCTATCTCCAAGATGGCTTTATGACCTTTGTTGCATATGCACGTAAATACATGAAACGCATAGTAGATTGGACATACTAAAACTAGCTGCCTGAATTTTGAGCGTTTTAGATATTCCGGTTAGTATTTGTTACTAAATTTATGGATTTCAGTTACAGAAATTAATATTATGTTGTAAAATTGAAGAATTAACCTCAATAAATGTATGAAAAGAAAAGAAAATACAAATTTTGCCTAAATATAATTGGACTTAGGTCCCATTTTGCCTAAACATAATTCATAAAAAACAGTATTTTTACAATTAATCTTTTATTAACACTTCAACATTCCCACAATTTCAGTAGTTTCACATATAAATGGTAAATCATCAATCGTTGAATGTTTTACAATTTTGTCACACTTAACCCAAAATTTCACAAAAATGCGATTTTCTCCACTTTTCAAAAAATGGACTTGGGTACCATCTTGCACTGACCCCTTCAATTGCTTACAAAGGACATATTCATACAATCCGAAGTGTACACGAACTCCTTCAATTGTTGACATGTCAAACAGCGGCTAGTGCGTTTTAGGTGGTTCAGTCTCCAAAATAAAGGTCGTATATCCCGTCATAACAGAGGTCCCTATCCATCCCTATAAACACGCACACACGCATACAGATGCGCATGCTCACATGCACGTAAGTAATCACGCACGTATACACGCACAAACACACACACGCACACGCACACACACCACATACACACCTAACTATATCTGGAGGGTTAATTGATTAGACAACCGATATGTTTAACAACTACGAAATACAACTCGCATTTCGAGCGACTGTTTGTACTGTATGTGGTGGTTCCTGTAGGACTCATGTTTGTACTTTTATATGTGCTGTTTCAAACCTAAATCTGATTAGTATTCAAAATGCCACCAATACTTCATGAATGTTCATAGAGTAAAGGGTTAATCTTCATACAGATAAATAATATTAGTACCGCTTCATTGTGACAACGGTTATATCTTATAAACACTCCCATTGTACACGTATGTTGTAGTTTTAGTAGAATCTGTAAATTTAGATCTATTATAATTTTATATTCAAATAGGACGGATCCTGGTCACATGGCTCCTACAGAAACCGCCTGGTATGGGTCTGCTTGTTCTGTATACTGTGGCTGCAAAGGCGTGAGGGGTGTCACACGAGAGAAAGAATTCGTTACTTTTGTTGCAAAGGGTTTGTTTTCAAACAGAGAAAACCTAGATAGATAGTCATTCAGATACAAAGGTGCCTGGTTCGATAAAAATTTGCTCACTTTACCCAACATGGTGCCAGATCATTATAATCGAAATTGTATTGAGTTTGGTTTAATACCGGTTTATAGCAAGAATACACATGTAAATGAACTACGGTATAACTTGCTCTAAGCGGCCATTCATTTATAGAACAGATTGGTCTCATAAAGTTGGTGTCTGCTTAGTGCGGGCGGGGTGATAAAGAGAGCTCCTTGTTGGATCTTGTTGTATTGTTTTCGATCGGCGTTGGGCTGCCGCCTGACATACAGAACCATAATTAGACCTCTTTTTGATGAACGCTTAGAATTGGTTCTACTGCATATGTACTTCATACTTGTTTCATACTTGTTTCTCCGTGTACAATTAAATATAAGACGCATTAGGAACCAGTTTGAATACATTAAGGATATTTTCATCGATTTTGACGTTCTTTGTTTTACAGATTTAGCAGCAGACATTTCAGAAAAAAACTTTAAGACTTGATACATTTGACTGTATGTTTCGTAAAAAGATAGTTCACAACCATCAGGGAGTTTTCCCCGTGTATACATCGAATAAATTTACACCTAAATGTTTGAATTTGAACAATATTTGCCTGAATCCTTGTGTATTGAAATTAAAGATCACCTTCAAAGTTTCGCTATTTGTACAATCTACAAACCTCCAGTATATATAGTATATATAGTAGAATTCTGAAATAGATTAAATATTTCCATTGAAAAGGCATTAGACACTTTCACAAACCTAGTTTTTGTTGGCGATATTAATTTCCGAACGTTTATTCTGCTTCTGAAATCTTAGGTGAAATGAAATCATTAAAATATAGTATCAAACGAGAAACTGTTAATAAAATATACATTGCGTACTTAAGACCAAGTTTGGAATACGCGTCTGTTGTTTGGCACAACTGTACTGTACATGAAAAAGAACGTTTAGAAAAATACCAAGCAACAAGCGATGTTGCAGGTTTGACGAGTTCCGTTTCAAATGAAAATGTGCGTAAAGAAATAGGATGGACATCTCTTTCAGACAGGCGTAAATTTAAAAAATACATATTTGGTTTTAGAGTGAATTCTCAGTCGAGTTCTGATTATATTAATGAACCTTTTCCCGGAACAGTTGATACTTCAACTCAATATGCTTTCCGGAATAGTGATAATTTCGTAAATCCTAATAGAAGAACAGAAATGTACTCAAATTCAACGATTCCCTCAATAATATAATTCAGGAACGATCTAGACATTTCCATTTGTCACAGTCCATCTCTAATCTCATTCAGATCGAGAATATATAACATGTCTATTTCTTTTAACGTACTGAAATATTACCTATGTGGAGACCGTTTCTATTCAGTCCAATATGCGCGTCTTAGAAAGCAATGCAGCAACCTACACAACGACCTCTTCATAAATCATTTACGTGACGATGCAATGTGTATATGTAACAATGACACGGAAGATGCAGAATACTTCTGTTTTAAATGCGCACTATTTTCAACCCTAAGACTCGAACTGTTCTAGAATACCCGTGATATTAATCCTTTAAGCACTCAAAAGTTATTTATGGTATTCCAACTTTGTCAAATGTTAAAAAAACGAACGTCTTTTTCTTCATGTGCAAAAAAACATTGAAAATACAAGAAGGTTCGACTAACACCAAGCACGACAGTATCATCTACTCGTTCAGAAATACTCTTTAAGTTGCCCTGCGTTGATAATTATAATTATTTTGGTTGTGCGAGTTCTTTGGGACATCGGGATGTGGCACAGCGGGTGGTGATGTGGAAATGTTGTATATATTTTAGCTCAAACATTATTTATATGTTTACACACGAATGTCTGTTTTCAAGGGGAAGGACCGTTTATAATATTGTAATTACTTGTGGTACAACCCTTTTTCTATTGCTTTAAGTCGCCCCGTACTTCATTATCAGTGTTCTGGTCCTTTGAGATCATAAGTATTGCTATTAGTTTTGAAAATTGAAAATTGAATACTGCTTAAGCCGGTGTTAGGGGGCGTGAGTAGTGATGCACTTTTAATTACCACTCTCTTTTTTGCATTGCTACTTTTGCGTTCGAAGGATCACCCACTTTCAGGGTATATTTATACTTATGTATGAATATGTAATATTGTAATTAAGTAAAAACGCAGCAATAAGATACGATTTAACTAAACTAAACAAGCATCTATAAATAAATAGGAAGAGCAAATGATAGATAGAAAAGGCAATAAATAACGAATTGCTATCTACGACATGCGATATTATCGTTTGTATGAGTTAATAATTTTGCTTATTAACTGTCACTCAAAAATAATGAAAATTTGATTAACGGCTTGAATCGTTCTGATCGGGTCATGTTCAGTTCTCCGAGTAGTTTTCAATTAAAGGTTCCTTTCCCTGCTCTTGACAAATATAGTTTGTGAGAAAAGTATCTCGACATATAGAACCGAGTCTGCAATTTTCTCTCTTTGCATTTCTACTTTTGCTTTCGAAGGATCACCCATTTTCAGAATATATGTTATATTTACTGTTAATTACTATTCAATGGAGAATTGTGGCCATACGTTTGTAACTGCTGTTTTGCGAGACTGTGTAATTTGCAGCATTGTTTCATTCAAAGCGATAATTGATGTGGTAAGATGTCTTGCATTTCATCATCCAACAGGCTTTAACGAGTTCATCAATAGAATGTACTTATAAGAATTGTTTTCACATATTATAAATACGGGAATAATAACAATCACTGTACAAGCCCGTTAACAATGCATGCTCTGTTGTCAGTATATATTACGTTTTCAGATTAGATCTAGATCACTCGCATTCTAAAACAAGTGTCATTACTGGTATTTAACCCCTTCCTCCACGAACATGTGTGTATCTATCTACAATGTATCTATCTATCTATATTCTATCTATCTATCTATCTATCTCTTATATATCTATCTATCGTTCTATCTATCTTTCTATCTTTCCATCTATATATCACCCTCTTCTATAAATTTAGAAATAAAAGAGAGTGCTGTTGAACATCTGTTATTTTGCTTAACTATTTCTCTCATTTAAACGAGATTTCACGCATTGCAAATGGAGTAGACCCAGATCAGACAGCTCCTACAGGAGTCATGCACCTGATCATAGTCGAAGATCTTCTCTATTCACTTATGAAATTATAATAGGCTCGACTCTAGTTTCTATCAATACCAAAATAATCCTGTAATTATAAAACAAAATCAGCTAAAAACTACTCATAGTTTCATTATTTCTTACGTGAATATGCAACAGGGAAAGGGTTAATACAATTAACGTATACGCACAAGCCAATTTGTTTAGAAGAAACGAGCCCCGGACGAGTACCTCCTGATTCCTGGGATATTGACAAAGTTAATGATATCTGACATTGCTAAGGTACATTCGTATTTTCAAAATTATCCATATTAGACAGTTCCTAGTGGAGCGGTCTCATATGAATATACACTATTTGCGTTATAATTCCGTGGCTACAATTGATTAAACATTTAGAAATATATACTCATAGTGGATTGATTCGCATTTGAATAGTGGACAGGAGAAGGATTTATCATAACGTTAATCTTTGTATGTACTGTACCGCCATTGTTTGATAGGATAATTATTCACCACTAAAACATATACATGTAACATGGTTTGCCACTTCTTAGAAGACACGTACATGTTCAGTATATGTGGTCAACAGCTATAGCTACAATGCTAAAATTAGAATATTATAGAAAGTATAGATGTATAGTTATACATGTATATCAAACATATCTAGATTTGGAAGTGTTTAACCTGTTTTATAGTATGTTCTAATTCCTTGGAAATTAAATTCGGGTGATACTCGTATGCCGATGAAAATATGAGAAAACAGATTGTGTAGAACATGTCATACTATGATTGTTGAATCAGAGTATCATTTCAGTCTTTCGAAATCATTAGGTTCGATGTTATTAGTTTGAATTGAAAACCGCTTAAGCCGGTGCTAGGGGGAGGGTATGTGAGTAGTGTTGCACTTTTAATAACTGCCCATGAACATACTCAATAAAACCGAGTCTGCACGTTTCTCTTTTCACATTCATGCATTTGGTTTTGAATGATCTCCTGCTTTCAGAACTTATATACAGCAGTTTAAGTTCTTGTGTGGCCGCCGTAAAAAGTCGCCGTACTCCATCTTCAGTGTCGTTATATTTTCTGGTCATTCGGAGTCATTAGTTTAGAAATTCGTTTTGAAAAAAAATGAATTCCGCTTAAGCCGGTGCTCATAAACAGACCCAATAAAATCGAGTCTGCAATTTTCTCTTTTCGCATTGCTGATTGTTCTCGAAGTAATACCCATACCAACTCTTGATAATGTTCCATAAAGCATTATATTGTAAAGTGTATGACTGTGTATATGTGCTGTATTTGTAGTCATTGTCATTATGTAATAATTAATGTACAAGATCAATTGCAGTCCGAATATACTTTAAATTTGATTATACAAAGTGTGAAAAACAATTTACGCTGAACATCAAACTTTACGTTCTTTACATTACATTCCATTAGAGCAGTAAGTCTGACTAGGCACATGTTACCACCATGTTGGAATGTGTTCGTTTGTGGGTGTCATAAAGCCTAATTTCGCTGTGAATATATGAATGTCTGCTCACCTTGGACTACTTACAGTTCGATAAAACTTTGAGGAATAAACGATGTGTCATTACTCTGTCGAAACGAAACACAGAGATACAGCTAACGTCCTTAACCCTTTTCCTTACTGAAAATTTCCGCATGATTTGCTCACCCCATGAGTATTCGACAACTATTCCGTTTTATTTTATTTCTACATCTCATTAGGATCCAAACTGTTTGCACTTTTCGGTTACGACACGGTTAGCGGGCTAATGGTTAAATTATGTCAATTTGTCATTTGAAAGTGCCTCGCTCTTTCCTTATCAATGTCTAAACATACATTCATATTTCTACAATTTTGTATTTATTCTTAGTGGAGGCGAATCTTTGCACATGCATCGCAACAAATTCAATTTTAATGATCTATAAAAACTTGGTAGAGTTGATATCTTAAGAGTTAGGCAGGTGGACAACACAACCTGTCACACATCATATTTGGCTATTGTAGGAATAGGCCTTTTATCTCAAATTGCAAAGAGGTCAAACTACCCTGAATATTCGGTCATGTTTTTTTTTAAAAAAAATGTAACATGACAAACAGAGCAGACCCTGGTGAGAGGGCTCCTCCGTGAACATTCTCATCTGGATCTACTTTGTTTGCAAAGAGCATTAATGACTGGTTTCTTGCACTGAAAATGCATTAATTTCAATGCAACATTGTAATACTGCGTGTTAATATACATGTAATTATATTACAATTTCAATCATGGCATATTCTGAAGTGGTTCCTATACGGTTTTATATTCACCATACCAAAGGTAAAACCCTCAGTTTGCATGCGACAGTTGTCGATTGAGGTGTTATGTACATACGATTAGGTAAAATGTAGAGGATTCAGTTCAAATGTAGTTAACCTGATAATAATAAGGTTAATTAGAATGACTCTTAGAAAACTGAAAAATATACTCATACCAGAAGCACACAATCAAGAATAGACATTCGTTTCTTTATCTGATATGTTGTCTAAGACTCAGTCCTATTAACCTAGCACACAACTTAGTAAGGTTTCACGAGATATCTTTCGGAGCAGTTCGTTGGTTATACATAGACCAACTACCTACAAACTGATGAGACTGGGGGGCTGTCTTTGGGCAGGGCTGGTCAGTCTGGCATTGGTGCTTCGTTTCTGGGTTTGGGTCTTTCAGTTGCAAATGATAGAGTTTCGTCCAGGGTGTGCGGTGAGGGGGAAGATTTTGGTTTTGGAATTGTTAGTTGTCCTTTTCTAGATGGGGATGTGCCGCGTTCTGCGTCTTGTGGTGTTTGTGTTTCTCAACTTATTAGGTTTGCCCGAGCCTGTTCTTTGCTTGAAGATTTTAACAGACGTAATTTAGTTATAACTGATAAACTTCTGAAGCAAGGTTACAGATATCACAAACTTCGGAAAACCTTTTCTAGATTTTATTATCGAAATTTACCTCTCATTAGTAAATATAATTGCAATCTGCGGGCGTTACTGCGACAAGGCATTTCTCAACCAGAGTTTTATGGGGATGTTGTCTACGGACTTAGGAAAATTCGGGGTCATGTCCATTTTCATGATTTGTGTATAAAACGCATTAAAAACTTTAAAAAGAAGGGTTGTGGTCCTGTTGTATTGCGGCACACTGCGTGTTTGGTTGTCGGCCCTTTTGCGGTCGGTGGCTGCGCTTCCCTCTTTGCTTGCGCGATGGCAGGCCGGGGGTGGTACTCTATGATGGTATACTCTTAAACTTGGATACAGGAGGAGCTTACCAGACTCATGTATTATTTTTTCCCTGTCGTGCCCTTGGCGGCTTACCTGCAGGTGCTCTGACTTCAGCAAAGTCATTGAGTACATATTTGACGGATTGTCACAGTTATTGTGCTATGTTTTACATGTTGTCCTGTGTTCGCCGTCGTCTATGTTGTGGGTAAGTCCAGCGGGGATACCTTTATTTACAGTGTTTGTAAAGCTGGGGTGACTTTGAGAGAAGTGTGAGGTTGGGACGTCCGTGAACCGGTTTAAACCCCCAGTGGTGTTTTTGCTGCTGACCGTGCCAAGGCGGTACTCTCTTTGTCACCCTTCCTTTTGTTTGCATTGCGTCTTTGTGCTTGTGGTTTGTTCATGTTGTGGAGCGTTTGTCCCTGGTTCTTGTGTGTCTTTTGGTGTTTTCTGTGTTCATTTCGTGTGTGTGCGTGTGCGTTTGGGTGTGTGGTTGTGTGTGTGTGTGTCATGCTGTCTATCGGTGTTTTGGTGGTGGTTGCGTCTTGCATGTGGCTTTGCCTGCTTGACTTTACTACTTTTCCATTGATCTGCAAACTAGTTGAAACACGAACACGAGTAAAAAGTAAAAGCTTACGATGTTTTTATATGGTGAAAGTACTAAAGCAGAAGAAGATTCAATTTATCAATGACTCTGAACGGAATGAATTTAAATGAAAACGGAGATGCTTTACTATATATGAGTACTATAGACGTGAATACATATATTGCAAACGTGAGTATGAGTATTTAAGACGTGAATACAAGTATTTTAGACTTGATACGAGTATTGTATCATATACGCGAATACGTGTAATGTATACTTGAATACTAGTATTTTAGACGTACACACAAGTATACGACTGGATATTGTAGATGTGTATACGAGTATTGTAGAAGTGGAAACGAGTATTGTAAACGTACATACCAGTAATGAAAATATACAACCAGCATTATATACGTGAATACTAGTATTACAGACGTGGATATGAGTATTGTAGACGTGACAATCAGTATCAGATACGCAAATACGGGTATTGTGACGTAAATACGAGTATTGCAGACTGGATACGAGTACTGTAGATACGAATAAGAGTATTATAAACGCAAATTCGTGTATTGTATACGTGAATACTAGTATAGTAGACTTGCATACGAGTATTGTAGTCCAGGAAACGAGTATTTTCAGACGTGGGTGCGCATATTTTAGACGTGTATACAATCATCATAGACGTGAATAAGAGTATCGTGGACGTAAATACGAGTATTGCGGACGTGAATCCTAGTAGTGTAGACGTATTTGCTTGCAAATATTAGTAACGTGGATACTACTACTGTAGATTTGAGTACAGATATTTTAGACACAAAGACGGATGTTTTAGACGTAATACTAGTACTGCAGATGTTGGTACGAATATTGTAGACCATTAGTTTTCATCTTTGTGTCCATATAAATACAAGATAAGAATGTATATATTATTACCCTTTACTCCATAAATACACATGTTGTTTGGATTTGCCAACAAAATAGACCTAGATCAGACGACTCCTATTGGAGCCGTATGGTTTGGGTTTATTATGTTTGCTTTTAACATAACGTAGATTGGATCCTCTAGTTCCTGTCCTAAATAAAGAAATATTTTGTTTGTAGTACCACTGAAAATACAGTGAATTAATATTCACGGTGTCATTATACATTGTCTGAATATTTATGACGTAAAGGGTTAGCGTACATTTTATTATTATTGTTTAACCCTTTCGCTGCCAATCTCTGTCGTCTGTTAACTTTGTCGTCTGCTACAAATTTTCAATTTTTCGATTTTCTTCATTTTTGTTTCAAAAACATAGTAACAGTAACAAACAGTTTGGATCCTGATGAGACGCCGAGTTACTCGGCGTCTCATCTGGATCCAAACTGTTTGCATAGGCAATCACATATCCGGCATTGGCAACGAAAGGGTTAAAGTATTTTTCAATAAACATTGAATTAAAAATATGATTACAAATAGCAAGTCAGTTTTTGTAAAAACAAACAACTAAGCAAAGCTTGACATTCGAACCCCCGATCAACTGTTTGCAAGACCAGGTACATATTCATTATACAAAATCCTAGTACTTTAATATGTGGCGACTTGCTAAATCATATTGTTTTGTCCTGTATTTGTGCCCTGTTATGTAAACAGCAAAAAACAAGTCTCAGTATAGCTAGGTGTTGTTGTACTTGTGATCAACAACAATAATTATTTGCAGTAATCATCGGTCATGCGAAAGCATACGTAAGCATGGATGTGCGTATACACTGATCGTAAAATCCATAATAGAATGCTGATAAATGTTTACTGGCGGAAGATGAAGTTCTGTGATGCTCAACTATGGCTTCTTCTGTGACGACACAGTTAAAAACAGATTGTTTTCAACAACAGATTTTACTCTGAATGTCTGCTTTAACGGACAAAATACCTGCTTACTATATGTGCAGCACGTGTGATCATGGTCATACGTTCCAAATAACTGACCGGTTGAAGAAATCATACACTTTTTTAAGTTTGCCTATAATGTATATAATTGAACGGAATAGTTTTATCGCAGATTATGCTATGTAGAACATGAACACTAGCATAGCTAGGCTAGCTAGCATAACTAGTACAATTAGCTTAAGCAGTTTTTCAGCCACTACGAGTGACAATCTAAGCTGTTTGGGGATGCCATCGTGCATCGTCAACCATTGCTTTGACCCTATACTCCATAAATACGCCTTTCTACGCCTTTGCACCAGGGTAGACCCAGATCAGACGGTTCATGCCGGAGCCGTCTGATCACCGTCTGCTCTGATTGCTTATGATATAATATAGATATGCTTGCCTGTGCCAAAACTTCCTATGCCCATGTACTATCATACCAATTAATCTAATTAGTATTCATGATGTCATTAATTCTTACATGAATATGCATGATGTACCGGGTTAAGCAAGATTTTCCCCTAAATATAATATAAGTGCAAATATGAATCATGCAGGAAAAATACCACATACAGAACAAACAGCCGCCCGAATAGCAACACAAGAAAACCCAGCAAATTTACATAACTAACAAAAACATAAAGAGACGCACAAAGACAAAACAAACAAACAATAGGGGGAAGATGGAAGTACCGCCTTGGAACGGTCAGTGACAAAAATCACTGGAGATTAACCCGGATTAAGGGCGCCCAACCTCACACTTGTTCCATCCTCACCCTAGAAGACAAACAGGGTAAATAAACGTATCCCCTCTCCGACTAACCTACAACAACCGCGATGGCAAACACAGTGGTAAAGTGCATGTAAAACGAAAACATATTTAAGCGAAACAAACTGTATCCACCTATCGCTAGTGTACCCAATAATTGAACTACACACAGAGTAACTGTAGAAAAGTAATAAAGGGTACGACACAAACGAGACGTGTACACAAACGAGACGTGTATACAAATATCCGACGTCCTCCTTCCGTTTCCGGATTTAGGAAGTCGCCTCCATAGTGTACTAAACCTTTTCTTGTCGGCGTACATGCAAAGATGGCAGCGTGGTTGTAAAAGGGTTGACAACCATGCCACAACAGCTAGACTAGATTTTAACAAACACATTCCTTAAATGACACGATCAAACTTCATTGGAAGGATTTTTAAAGTAGTCCTCTTTGCAATTTATATAATTGACTCTGGGCAGCTGCGTATGTGGATCATAGGATATAAATATATTATCACGATTAATTTCTTTCAACGACATCTCATCCTACCGCTTAAAATGTAAAACGTGTAAACACAAAATACATTGACACAAATAAACGCAGTCAATCATTTTTAACTCTTTCCTCCATAAATACGCCTTTCTACGCCTCTGTAAAAATCACCTACTGAAACCATTGTGATAAATAGGTCTATTTATTCCAATGGTTTCAAACTACAAAATTCTAAATTTTTCCTTTTCTCTAGTTTTTGCTCCTTTTCGGCAGATTTATTCAAAGTGGTTGGATCTAAAATAGGGAATGGTTTAACATATTTGCTTTGATGCAGGAGCTCGACAGATTATAAATATTTACTTGTCGAATAATGAACCTTCACCAGAGACTACAGTAACTGAAATCATGCATTCAATTACAGAATATGCCAACACACGTCTCGTTTATATCATAATGAAGCCTAACAAGCAATACACAAACCAAATAACGTGACACTACAAGTCTCATGGAAAGTATTCTGATTTGTGTAACGATACGAGTTTTATGTGAATTATTTCAGACCCGAGCTGATATTATCTGATTCCTTCTCTTCTGCTATGCATTGTTATACCAGAGGTGGTCGAGAAAATATAAACATATTAAATTTTCTTTTAGTTTTACATAGGCTTTCCTAAACATCCACGGATCTCCAAAACCATTATTATATCCGCACCCGATTTTGGGGCGTTCCTAAATACAGTGAAACCCCCTTCCTGGTTGGTTTGGAACACTCCTGTAAAGCTGTATACAGCGGCCAATAAGATACGTCTAATGCTAGGATTATAAGATGTGTTGTCGCTTAATGCAGGAGGAGGGTTATCCAATAGGCTCCAGTAAAGAATGTTCTGCATAACTTTCGTCCTGCATTAAGCAACCACCTGCTTTTAAAGACTGCCATATGTATTCATTATATGGTTACTATGGTTGGTTTCTTCACTACATGGAATTGAATTATACGGATATTAACCCAATTATTGCCATAATATTTAAACCATTACCCGATAGGCTATTTTTAGATCCAACCTATTTCAATAAATCTACCGAAAAGGAACATTTACTAGAGAAAGGGATTTTTTTTAGATTTATCTAGTTTAGAAACCATTGTGATAATCAGAGCACTTGCTCCACAGGAGCAAATGCTCTATTTATCACAACGGTTTCGAAAAGTGACTTTTACAGATGCGTCAAGAGTCGTTAATATGTGGGAATGGGTTAAGATGAAATCGTAGAAATTGACTTTTGGATCCTTCTATTTTCATATTGAGGGGGCGAAGCGAACTCAGTATAATGAACTGGTTACGAAAACAGTGCAGACCCTGATCAGAGAGCGTCTTCAATAGCCCTGAAATCTTGTTCCCCACTGTTTGGATATGTCCCAATTACGGGAAAACGACAGTCATTGTGTTAATTTGTAAACAGGTTTAGTAATGTTTTCGATTCATGTGTAACACAGTATTGACTACAAATCATTCATCAGATATATGAACCATTGAATGGGTACCTTTCTGTAACTACCGTGTATCCTTTTTTAAGATTTATCTATACTGCTTCACTGTAGACTTGTGTGTTTCTTTGTCATCGTTGGCCAACGATAGCCTACAAATATAGAAAATGGTTGATTACCAATACGAAGTCGACGTGCCACTGTTTTCAAACAAACCGAGTATTCGTTTTACTGTGAAAATGGCAGACGTTCATGAAAGTTCAATCAATCAAGTTGCGGAATGTAAACTATGTGCTGATAAAGACTGAAGAAAATAGGAAGTATATGTTTGCACTGGACAGCTGCAACCCATAACGAGTATTTGATGAATCACTTGTAGATATGAAACTGTTTGTGTCTGCTGGTAAAACAATTCACTGATAAATTACGTATCCTGTGTTATGCTAACGCATTTTAAACTCCCATTGATATGCATCAAAGTGTCATTTCTTATTAGTGTTAATTTACATCAATCATACAATCACAACTGGTAAATTGTTTCGGATAGTTTTGAAAGAAATGGCTTTTCGCAGGGATAAAGTTCATCTATTTTATTTGTTTTTGCAATTTATGTAATTACTGCTGACTATGTATGAAATGTATTAAATTATCCTTTTACTCGATGAATATTCATTAATGACATCATGGATATCAATTACCCAGCTAAATGTTAGACTGGTACTATGAGCAAAGGGATTGTATAGCATGACATTTAGACTTGGTGATTTTATATCATGAAACTATGGCATTAGATCTATATACTTACATAAGCAAACAGAGCTGACCTCCTATAAGAATAGTCTGGTCCATGTTTCTCTTTGCACAAGCGTAAAATGACATATTTAAAGGTTTAAAGATAATTTTGAACGATGGCTGGTTTAATTAAATACTATTTAACCTCTATTCCCTGTACCGACTTACTGTTATACACGCAATCTTTATCACTCATTTATATCTGCAAATACCTTAAGCACTAACCATATTAGGAATAGCAGACTAACTTTATTAACTTCTCTTGCAGTATTTAGATATATGTATTGATGTGCAATGAATCATATATTTATACTCATATAGCAATATATTTGCCAGGTATGCTACGGCAACGAATCACAAATCAAAGTTTTGATACCCATTAGTGCCCAGTGTCGCTTTAAAGGGACACATACCAACAGTATAGACCCAGATCAGAAAGTTCCTGAAGGTGTCCTCTAATCAGGGAGAGTACTGCTTGCTGAATACACAGGCGTAAATAGTTTATACCAGTAAATGTTGCGTTTGCTGTGCCCTCCTCAATATGCACAATGGGTGGCTTCAAGCTGAAGGTCGAAGCCGTAATTGAATCAATTATGTTGATAATTGGTATTGGTGGCATTGTCGTGTAGTTAACAACTGTCTATCAGAGTCACGGTTTGTCTCAATGTTGTCATGACAATATTAATTTTATTTGTCGAGAGTCACTAATCATCATCATCATTCTCGTCATCCTCCTCCTCCTCATCATCATCATCATCGTCATCATCATCATCATCATCAACAACAACGACAACATCATTATCGTTATCATCGTCATATAGTCAGTCAGTCATCATCATCATCTTCATTTTGCCCTGCATGACATTCTAATGCCAAAATGGTTATGCCAATATGCATGTCACCAGGGCGCTCAAACAGTATACAAGACATAGTAGAACCCGTTCTAAGCGGCTATTTATATTTTTGATAAATGAATCTTAAACAGCAGGTGGTTACGTAATACGGGGCAAAGGTAATTATATGACCTTTCTGCATTACATTTGATCTGCGTTAAGCTACCATCAGCCTTACATACCCATTATTACGCCTCGTTTTGATGAGCGCTTCAGACAGGTTCTGCTTGAAAACTTTGTTTTCTTTCAAATGCAATATTCGGCAATTAAAAACGACACATGCCCATACATGTATAGGTGCAGGACAACGAACCATGTGACATAAATATGTCCACGGCTTCACTCTCGGGTCACCAGTAGGCTATGATGGTACAATACGCAAACTGACTCTTACATTTATTATGCTATAATAAAACGTTTGCTTAAACTGGGGTCTTGTGTATATATCTCTTCCAATTTGTTCAAACGTTAAGGAACGATCTACAGAGTGTCAAACATTTTGGATCTAATGAGATGTGTAAGTCGGAGTTCCATTTGAACCCGGTCTGTTTGCCAATGTAGTTTAGGCTGTGCTTGGCAGGATGATGGAGAATGACCTGAGCAACAGTCTGTTACGATTCATTATACAAACACATTTACTACGTAAAACTAGAGTAAAACCCTTCTAAACCGGCCGTCAAAATTGTTTGAAATATCGGCTTGGAGACAGGTGGCAGCTTCATGAAGGGTGAAAGGCATGCCGAAAGTTCCTCTAGGAGCTTTATGCACGACTTTCACGGTGCATTAAGCAGCCACTTGCCTAAAAGTATCTACAAATTTCTTTACTAGAATTCTGGACTCTATTGTAGTATTGTTTATGAGCATTCTCCAGTCTTAATGTTTCTGCTAATTAATGTTAATGACGAATACATTCGGCGCTGCGTGTTCAAGCCAAGTTAGGATTTTTATTTCCACTTCTCTTTAACAGTCAATAATTAACGATAGACACTGCAAATAAACTTATGTAATCATTGCCATTTGTATAAATAGTCTGATAGATGAACGGGGATGTTTATTTATTCGTGTAATGCCGGTGTAATGAGGAAAAGCGACCCCTGTAGTAGATCGACCGGGGGTCGATTTACTATATAGTAATATGACCCCCGGTCAATGTACTATAACCGGGGGTCGAAGTACTATGACCCCCTTACATATAAAATGCTGACCCCTCATATAACAAAGTGACCCGCGTAGTAGATCGACCGGGGTCAATTTACTATATAGTACTATGAGCCACGGCCATAGTACTATAATCGGGGGAGTCGTAGTACTATGACCCCACTTACATATAAAATTCTGACCCCTCATAACAAACTGACCCCAGTAGGAGATCGACCGAGGGGTCGATTTATTATACAGTACTGCTGTGCCGTGTCACAATCTACTTATTATTCTGCATATCGTATCGATATCTATACCTTTTAAATGACATCAAATCCTGTACAACCTAGATTTCGGCAACTGTCACGTAGAATCGTTCGCTCCACGTAAACTTTCCCGTAATTTTCGATCTTGACTTCCGGTTTTTACAAAGTCATATTTTAGCGTCATTTCGCTATTTTCTTGTTGAGATTTCGACAGTTATAGTTTATATAAGTCACATAGAATCTATAACTCACTTGAAATGTCTCAACTCGCTCTATTTTCCATGTAAAAGCTGATGTTCTTTCGACAACGCTACGTGCACTTTGCTTGTTGTTTCGATGACGTCACGTCAAGATGGGTATAAAAGGCGGCCCATTCTGACAGAGCGTCAGTATGTCTGTTACTCACTTAGAGAAAGGTCGACCGGATTCGGTCAAATGAAAACTGTCTCACTATGAATAGAAACATTGAGGTATTTTTACCCAAAATGATATAAGAATATATAACCAGTTATAATTACCCAGAATCACAAACTCACTCTACATTTAAAGCGGTTATCAGCACCTTTACCGGATCCGGTCAAACTCTTGTACTTTTACCCAATCCGGTGAAACTACCAAACCACTCTATTTTGTTATCAATAAGAGCAAATCTAGACTGCAGGTAAACATACTTCAATAGATATTAGTTTATAATAGGCTACATATACAAACGGTCACATAAAACCTTATTCATTGTGATTTTTAATATTTTACCAGATCCGGTCAAATTGTAATTTTACCAGATCCGGTAAATATCACCAGATTCGGTCAAACACTTTACTACCGTAAGTTCAGCTTCCAAATGTGTGTTTATGAGTAAATATCAGCTTTTACTAAATTGCACATGAAAACTGTTGCATTGAATCTTACATATTGTCATTTTTAATATTTTACCAGATCCGGTCAAATTGTAATTTTACCAGATCCGGTAAATATTACCAGATTCGGTCAACTCTTCAATACAGTAATTTCAACTCTTAATATGTGTTAAGGTGTCAGAACAACAGTTTGGGATAGAAAAGATGACAAATACAATTGATACAGTAGAATCTAGATCTGTATTTTAATGAGATTGTTGTTTATATAGAATTGTAATAGTTAGAATTTAGGATTATTGAAGAATTATACAAATACAAACTAATATGACTGATATTTGAAACTTTGTCTTTTATTTCATTCCTTAAATCTCTGAAATAAGATATCAGAGCGAACCCACTATTATTATCAAAGCTAGATCTTGATCTAGCAGAATTGTGTGTTGATGTCCCTCAGGTCCAGCATCCTGACAAATGTTGAAAACTGAGATAACGCCTGTGAGGGGGCACAACAGTACTATAACCCCGGTTACAGTACTATGATCAAGTGAGTCGTACTCTTACGAGCTTTGAGCCACACATATATCCGAATTTAATATGGCCAGAGTCTAGAAACTTCACATGAATATTGCATAGCATGAATTGTTGTGCACCGTTATATTTTCAGTTTCTTCCTCGGATAATTTTGGAGTTATTGTCCCTGAATAGTTTGAATTTTACATTAATGATAAAATTTGCAACACTCATAACTTTCAAACTAATATGGCTAGATTCTTGAAATTTCACAGGCATGTTGCCCAGTGTGAGTTATTTTGCATCTTTATAATTTCAGCTCCCTGTCCCTGGTTTAAATTTGGATTTGTTGCCCATGAAACGTTGGAATGTGTTATAGTTTATAACGAACTTTGAGCCACACATAACTCTAAATCCAATAGGGCTAGTATTGAAACTTTGCAGAAATGTTGCCCAGCATGCATTGTTGTGAATCTTTGTGATTTAAGTTCCCTCTCTCTTGTTATTTTGAAGGTATTGCTCTTGATTAGTTAAAATATGTGTTAAAATAGTTAAACATCTGATGATTGTTTCCTTGTCCATTTGTGCCAATTCAATAATTTGTTTTTGTCATTAGTTACATAAATGAAAACTTCCTTTGAAAACGTCAAGGAACATATTTAGAGATTGATAGATAAGATTATTAGAGTTGCTTACCTTGATTCGCTTAAGACTTAAATCGTAGCAAATATAAACCATTATGTATCTTTTCACAGCTTAGGCAGGAATCATCTACTTTTTAGTGATGGCTTCACACCATGTCAGGTAACATAATGATCGTTTTAGTTGTGTGACATGCGTCCATTGATTTCCTAAAAAAGTTATTGCCCCTGATAATTTATATGTTTGTTTAACTTGCTCAAAATGTGTCATATACCTCAAAGTGACAAATACAATTAATTTATAAAATATGAGAAAAGGGAGATCCTTTGAAAGCAATGAAAACAAATCAAATACATGTCCTGAAAACTGCAGATGTTCATGTGTATGCTGTCTGTGCATGTTAGAATTTATTTGTCTCCCACTTAAACACCTAGCAGTTACTTTCCTTGATTAGATAGAATTCACGTTACAAAGATGTGTGAGGTACAGCTTAAACTGAAACTGTCAAAGTGAAAAAATATTATTTTCAACTTTTATGAAGCTGCTATCCTAACAAGAAAAGAAGTATTAATCCAATGATTTATAAACACTTATTGATTACATCTTTTTCTGTTATTTTCATTATTTATAAGTTGAACATTGTGGCATTACTGGTCATATTTAGATCTATTAATAATTGTGGATGTATTTTTGCATGGGAGTCGCTATATTTTAAAGTGAAATGAAAGGGGACCATAGTACTATATAATATATCGATCCCCCGGGTGGAGGTATTTAGACAAGGGAGTCACTATATTTTCTAGTAAGATGACCTGGGGGTCATAGTACTATATAATATATCGACCCCCACCACACACAAACACGTGTATGTATTTTTTTACAAGGGAGTCACTATATTTTATAGTAAAATGGCACGGGGTCATAGTACTATATAATATATCGATCTCCTGGTTGAGGTATTTTGGCAAGGGAGTCACTATATTTTATAGTAAAATGAACGGGGGTCATAATACTATATAATATATCGACCACCTATCGTGGATGAAATTTGGCAAAGGAAGTCAATATATTTTATAGTTAAATGGCATGGGGGTCATAGTACTATATAATATGGAAAAGTAGTAAAGTCAAGCAGGCAAAGCCACATACAAGACGCAACCACCACCAAAACACCGATAGACAGCATCACACACACACACACACACACACACACACACACACAACCACACACCCAAACGCACACTCACATACGAAATGAACACAGAAAACATCAAAAGACACACAAGAACCAGAGACAAACGTTCCACACATAAACAAAATCACAAGCACAAAGACGCAAGGCAAACAAAAGGAAGGGTGACAAATAGAATACCGCCTTGGCACGGTCAGTAGCAAAAACACCACTGGGGGTTTAAACCGGTTTACGGACGTCCTAACCTCACACTTCTCTCAAAGTCACCCTAGCTTTACAAATAGTGTAAATAAAGGTATCCCCGCTGGACTTACCCACAACATAGACGACGGTGAACACAGGACAACATGTAAAACATAGCATAATAACTGTGACAATCCGTCAAATATGTACTCAATGACTTTGCTGAAGTCAGAGCACCTGCAGGTAAGCCGTTAAGGGCACGACAGGGAAAAAGTAATACATGAGTCTGGTAAGCTCATCCTGTATCCAAGTTTAAGAGTATACCATCATAGAGTACTACCCTCGGCCTGTCATCGCGCAAGCAAAGAGGGAAGCGTAGCTACCGACTGTAAAAGGGTCGATAACCAAACATGCAGTGCGTTGCAATATAATAGGATCATAACCTTTCTTTTTAAATGTTTTAATGCGTTTTATAAACAAATCATGAAAATGGATATGACCCCGAATTTTCCTAAGTTTGTAGATAACATCCCCATAAAATTCTGGTTGAGAAATGCCTTGTCGCAGTAACGTCCGTAGATTGCAATTATATTTACTAATGAGAGGTAAATTTCGATAATAAAATTTAGAAAAAGTTTTCCGAAGTTTGTGATAACTGTAACCTTGCTTAAGAAGTTTATGTCGAACCCCCCATCGTGGATGTATTTTTGTCAGGGTGTCACTGTATTTTATAGTAAAATGACAAGGGGAGTCATAGTACTATATAATATATCGACCCCGCCCTGGTGGAGGTATTTTGGTAAGGGAGTCACTATATTTTATAGTAAAATGAACGGAGGTCACAATACTTTATAATATATCGACCCCCTATCGTGGATGAAATTTTACAAAGGAAGTCACTATATTCTATAGTAAAATGGCATGGGGGTTATAGTACTATATAATATATCGACCCCCCCCCCCCACTTGGTGGATGTATTTTGGCAAGGGAATCGCTATAGTTTGCGGTGGTGCGCGGTGGTCTAGTGGTAACGCGCTTGACTATCAATACGGAAGTCCGGGGTTCAAATCTCGGTCCTTCTCGGAATTTTCAGAGACACTTTTCAGTGACTCCCACTCGCACCTCTTCTCCATCCTGGGGTTGAAATGGGTACCTGTGAGGGTCACTAGCCGGTACTGCGGCTGCATGATTGCGCCATATGTTAGCAGTGCTCAACATTGTAGGTGAATGACTCAATGACCAGGGGGTGTACAGTCGGCTGAGCGATCATTCGGACTGAAAGTAGATTATAACTAGGTACTTTTTTTTATTTTATAGTAAAATCGTTTGGGCCATAGTACTGTATATTATATCGACCCACCCTGATGGATGTATGCAAGGGATTCACTATATTTTATAGTAAAGTGGCATGGGGGTCATAGTACTATATAATATATCGAACCCCCCCCCCCAATCGTGGATGTATTTTTCCCAGGGAGTCACTATATTTTATAGTGAAGTGACAGGGGTTTCATAGTACTCTATAATATATCGGACATCCCCCCTTGGTGGAGGTATTTTGGCAAGGGAGTCACTATATTTTATAGTAAAATGACCGGGGTCATAGTGCTATAAAATATATAAACCTCGTGGTCGACCTACTACCATAAAAAGAGTGGGTCACAATACTATAAGTGTGGGGGTCATTATACTATGACAAGGGGATCACTATACTTTATAGTAAAATGACCGGGGGTCATAGTACTATATAATACCCCGGTCATTCTACTACGGGGTCACTTTTCCTCATTACACCGGCATTGAATAACAGAGTTGTAAAAGTAGATTTGTGAAAATGTCCGAGTCACGGAGCAATGTGTTGACATATATTCAATTTGTTTTCATGCATCGAGGTCACTGGTAGCCTAATACAAGATTCATCGAAGATATATATGTAAATATATAACCTTCAATATATGTACGAGATCTTGTTACAATGCTCAATTCATTATATATGATGGGCATGGAGCAACATGCAAATTCAGTCTGCAACTAATGATATGCACAGTTGCCGAAATGTGGGCATACGCGAATTAGAAGGCACTTAACATCAGATTGAGCAAAATATCTAGTGAATTTCATGTTTTTTTTCAAAATTAGACTATTGTCATATCCTGTTAAATGATATTCCAACGGCCATCTTGAACAAACTGCTATATGTTTAAAACGCTGCAACTAGATCCTCTCTTTGCAACCGCGTAAATTCAAATACTGAATGAACTTTAACTGATTACCTCAAATATTTCATACATGTGTATCAACCAAGCTGATACCTGAACTCCCTAAACAAGTCAATAACTCTCATGGTGGCAATAAGGCATACCGTAATGTATGGGTCGTTGTTTTATGGCGACTGCTCCAAAAACGTGGCATAGTCTTCCGACACCAGTACGAGACTCCATATCACTGACAACATTCAAATGATCATTGATCTGTACGGGCGTATGTTCAACATTTGCTTTCAGACAATTGATATAATGGCGTTTCATGCATTTACAATATAAAGTAGAATAACTTTGCACATAGTTCACTGTGTGTATGTGTGTGTGTGTGTGCGCGCGCGCACATGCTTTCATATGTGTGCAGTGTAATGTTAACTAGAAAATGCTCTATTTATCACAATAGTTTTACAAAGTGATTTTTACAGAGTCGTCAAAGGTCGTCAATATGAGGGAATGGGTTAATGTTGTCTCATTATAATTGTATCACAGTGGGACCAAGTCTAATAGTGCGTGCCAATGTGATTGTGCAAGCTTCAAGCCGACAATTATCCATTGACAAATTATCTTTAAATGTGCGGTAATAAATGCTGAAACACTTAGTGGTTTAGATGAAATCAGTGAGGTACCTCATAAATACTAAACTCATTGCTTTGCGGTGGCAATGTGATATTACACAGACAGTGCATATTTATTGAACAATATATATCTACTAAATATAATGAATGAGTGGCATGTCCATGAATAACTTTTTATTGGGTAAGTAAAACAAATGAAACAACTAAAAGAGAATTTCAGAATTATTTCAGCCCGATGAATGTTTTACTTTCCAATTACATGAATCTACAAGTTTTTTTGTAAAGCTGTGTGTTACGTTTTAATGGTCATTACTTCGTGTTTTACCATTCCTTGTAGTGTGCATGCATTCGTGTGCGTATCTGTTCAACTGCCCTTGAGTATGTTTCGACTGCCCATTGGTATGTTTCTACTTGGTTTGCAATGAACACTCTTTGTTGACGACATTTTTCCGACCAAGCGAAACTTCGATTATGTGATAAATTAACGTAAGTATCTCTCAATTTCAGAATTCATCGGTTTGCCCTATCCTGTTCTTTGCAAGGATAATTTAATAGTCGTTATTTAGTTATAGCTGATATACTTCTTAAGCAAGGTAACAGACATCATCAAATTTGGAAAGCGTTTTCCGAAAATTACCCCTCATTAGTGAATATAATTGCAATCTACGGACGTTACTGCAACAAGGTATTTCTCACCCAGAATTCTATGGTGATGTAATCTACAAACTTAAGACAAATCAGGGAATTTGTACTTTCATGATTTATTTACTAAACGCATTCAAACTTTTAAGAAGAAAGGTTATGGCCTCATTATATTGACCCCTCAACTGTCTGTAGCCACACTTACCTCTTCGCTTGCACGATGACAGGCCGAGGGTAGTACTCTATGATGGTTCATTCTTAAACCCGGAAACTGGATGAGCGTACCAGACTCGTTTATTGCCATTTCTGTGTTGTGCCCTTAACGGCTTCCCTGCATTTGCTCTGACTTCAGCAGTCATTGGGCACATATTTGACGGGATTTCACAGTTGTTGTTATGCTATGTTTTACATATTGCCCTGTGTCGACCATTTTCTATCTTATGGGATACCTTTATTTACACTGTTTGTTTTATACTAGGGTGACTTTGAAATAAGTGAGAGGTTTATACGTCTGTAAACCGGTTTAAACTGCAGTAGTGGTTTTGCCATTGACCGTTCCAAAGACGTATTATCTTTATCACTCTTACTTATATTTTGTCAAGTGTCTTTGTGCATGTGCCTTTGATGAAAAATTACATCGCGTGTGTGTGATTGTGTGCGTGAGTGTGTGTGTGTGTGTTTGTTTGTATGTGTGTGTGTGTGTCACTTATTTTCTATCGATGTGTTTGTGGTGGTTGCGTCTTGCGTGTGGCTGTACCTGTTTGACTATACTACCTACTTTTTCATTTGTACTGTTACTTTAATAGTAAATGAATTCATTCTGAAAATATCTTAACAATATGAAAGTAGACCGTATGCATACCTCTCCTTGTAAGGACATCAGTGGAAATAAGGGTTTGGTTTGGTTTTATCGGGTTTTACATCGTTTTAACAGTATTCAAATCATTTATTCAGTATTCATTTATCATGACATCCAGCTAATTACAGGCGGAGGAAGACCCAGAGGTTCTTCTGTGCACGGAACAAATTGCATTTAAGCTTCCTCACATGGAATAAGGGATGATTTCCCCTGTTTTGTGTTATGCTTACTACTTACCTATTTAACTTGATAATCTGTCTTGCATGTTATGCCATGTTTTCATGTTTTGGTTTAGATTATTATTACACTTTTACCGAATAAATATGTGGTATATATATAAGGGTATACTTTAGAAATTTAGATGCACTTGCTGAATCTGAAACATTTGGATGTGCATCTAAATTAGGATCGTAAGCCCAAGATACTGTCAAGACACAGGGATAACTTACTGTTTTCATTGCTACTTATGCTTTCGAAGGATCTCCCACTTTCAGAATGTATTTACTTCACAACAGCAGGTGTTAGGTGCTTGTGTGGCGGCCGTAAAAAATCGCCCGTACGTCATTCTCAATGTTGTTATATTTTCTTGTCCTTCGGGATCATTAGTTTTGATGTTATTAGTTTTGACTGCTTAAGCCGGTGCTAGGGGGCATGAGTAGTGCTGCACTTTTAATTACTACTTATGAACAGACTCAATAAAACCGAGTCTGCTTTTTCCCTTTTTGTACTGCTACTATTGCTTTTGAAGTATCTCCCAATTTCAGAATGTATTATATATGTTTCCGTCATTGATTTAAAAACGACGATGTTTGTAATTGCTTCAGTTATACCACAGGCATGTGGTTCAGGTTTCTATGTAAATACCATGTATTAATGCCTATATTACACATCATATCATGTGTAGAGTATATAGTTTGTTTAATTGCCTATCTAAAATAAATTTCTGTCAAATTTGGCGAATATTATACGCCTTTATAAAATAATCGGATTCCCATCTGTTATTCTTATAATGTATTGTTGACTCTGCCGGGAATGCATGACGTATTATTTGTCTAGTTAAGCTGAAAAAATGTGTTTGACGTAGAACTTCGCCTTGGAATTTTCTGCCGGTCTCCAGTGTATGCTATTTGTTTTTTACTGCTATGAGAGAGATTTCATGTTACGTTGAATCCTCAATCACAAGAAGATGAAATAAAAACCTTCAATGAAATTTCTCGATATTTGGATGAAATTTTTAACTTAGATTATTCTTTCTTTGGTGCTCTGATTCCTACAATTTTACCCAAAATAACTTAAATGGAATAAAGCTAACCCTTCTGATGCTTTCTGAAGCTTTTCCTGAACTAGACCTTAATATTGACAATGGAATGATTTCCTCTAAAATATATGATGAAAGAGATGAGTTTGATTTTAATATTGTAAATTTCCCTCATCTTGACAGAGATGTTCCCCATGCCCCATCTTACGGGATTTATATATCTCAACTTATTCGCTTTGCTAGGGCTTGTTCATTTATTGACTATTTTAACAGTCGAAATCTCATTTTAACTGAAAAGCTGCTTAAGCACGGATATAGCTACCATAAACTAAGAAAAACTTTCTCTAAATTTTATTATCAAAATCTCTCACTTATTGGCAAGTACAATGTATAAATGTAATCTCAAGGCGCTCCTGCGACACGGTATTTCACATCCTGAATTGTATGGTGATTTTGGGCAGACCCATTTTCTCACTTGGCTCATCAGATATAATTAAAAAGGGATATGATCCTATGGTACTACAACATGCTGCATGTTTGGTTGTCAACCCTTTTGAAGTTGGCAATCACGCTGGCCTCTTTACAAGAAATGTATCGTACTCTATGAAAGCGACCTCTTAAATCCAGAAACGGAAGGAGGACGTCTGATATCTGTACTATTTCGTTTTTGCTGTACCCTTTATTACTGTTCTACAGTTACTCTGTTTGCAGCCCAATCATGAAGTACACTAGCGATAGGTCGATACAGTTTGTTTCATTTAAATGTGTTCGTTTTACATGCACTTTACCACTGTGTTTGCCATCGTGGTTGTTGTAGATTAGTCGGAAAGGGGGTAGGTTTATTTACACTGTTTGTCGTTTAGGGCGGGGATATAATAAGTGTGAGGCTGGGCACCCCTAAACCGGTTTAACCCCCCACTACGTGCCTTGTGTCACTAACCGTTCCAAGGCGGTACTTTCATCTTCCCCTATTGTATGTTTGTTTTGTCTTTGTGCGTCTCTTTATGTTTTTGATAGTTATGTACATTTGCTTTTCTTGTCTTCTTTGTGTTTTCTTGGGTTGCTGTTCGGGTGGCTGTTTGTTCTGTATGTGGTTATTATATATTACTCATATTTTTACTTATATGCATCATATAGATGTATGGCCTATGTCAAATATTTAACGTAATTATTAGTTGTGTTGATAATTAAAATTAACCTTTTTAAGGTATCGTTTAAGGATCAAATTCACGATGAAATTAATTGAAGTTGAACATATACCATATCATAGAATATGTCGAATCAATTGCGACGTAAAAGTCTACAGAACATGAGCGACGTACATCCATCTATGAATTAGGAAGAATCCTGAAACGTGTTTGTTGAATTGTCCGTTATCATGTAATCATAAATATTCCAAACACCTAGTGATTCCAACGCCCCAAACATTGGCAAACAACATGGTTCATACAATTCAAGTCGAACGTGTTTATATATAATGCCGTACCTCGCAAAAACATGAAACGGAGTAATGTTTAAACATTTGGAAGTGTATGCAGATGTCTAAGCCAATACTATGAATAATCCGAACACTGAACTATGTGTAATAATCGGTATTACATTGGTAAGACATATGTCAGCTTAATGTAGGACTTTACTTTCTCAAAAGATTATAGAGTGTAAACCAATAAACTACATCCGGAAACCCAAGATTGTCATATATATTATCCTTTTGAATTAGATTTTAGAAGCATGTATATCTCTGCAAACATTAGGTTGAAATCTTAGCTGATGTATTTGAGAATATGGTCCTGTGAAAACGAAAACGAGATGTCTGCATGAACGCCGTTTTTTTTTCAAGCAATATATGAAACTTGATTACAATGAACACATCAATGGTGGAAGAGATGCTCTTTAAAGTAATTGTTGACGCCGAGCAAAACACAACACGAAGTGACAGATGTTGTAAATATCACTACAGTAAAAACGCACAAAAGTAATACATGTCATGTGTAAACCCACAGGCAATTAATCAAGAACATTGCTTAAATTGTTACAGCCAAACACGTTTCATTCGTTTTCATCTGTTTTATTGCATTACGCTACGTGATATATTAGACTTGTACTACTAGATATCCCCTACGGATGTTTGCCGTTGTTTGATTGTTCTGAATATATGTTCGTTGATTGCATTTAAGCAGTGAATGTAAACCTTTGCCGTCAAATATTTTAAAAATGCCAACATGAAACAAATACTAAAATAAACAAAACTGCTAGAAATGTATTGTTTATGTTTTACATTCGAATTGTACTTTCTAACGATTGTATGATCGTTTCTCGTATGTTGTTGTAGATATTGTGCACTCAGTAAGTCTTTTTGACGTGCAAGAGAATAAACCAGTAGTTAGGCAGGAGATGCCGAGTGAGAGCTTACGCTTACAGCAACCCACGACGAAAATAGAGCTATGTGAGCGCGTTCACATACACACATACATACCTACACACACACATATAAACACACACACATAAACACACAAAAATTCTGGCAAACGTGTTTATTCTTCGATATTTTTAGGCAGGTGGCTGCTTAATGCAGAGTGAAAGTCATGCAGAAAGCTCCTCTAGGAGCTTTCTGCATGACTTTCACCCTGCATTAAGCTGCCACCTGTCTCCAAGACCGATAGTTATACTAAATTTAACGTCCGGTTTAGAGAGGTTTTACTGTACTTTACATTCCCCCAAAAACAGGAAAGGCTGGTTATTTGAAAGGGTTTTAACGAAGTAAAAATTGCGCAACAACATTGACACAAGAATATCAGTTAAACATCAACCACCAGTTACATATGTAACATAAGATTTAGTATAGTAATAATGGAATCGAATCAGAACACATTTCTGAAACAACTGCAGATGGTTTGAGATAAATTTAAAGTATTATTTGATTCGTTACTGATCAGCGTCGTTAAGAAAGTGGACCTTCCAGAGACAAATTACGCCAATGATTGCTCGTGTGTTACATTTGTGTGACATGTATGCCTTTAAACCTTTTCGTGACATTTACACATTGAATGCTGGTTAGTTTGAAAGACGTTGACGCTTAATGCATTAAGGAAATCGGCGGAAACTGTAAATTATCGTATATAGCCATAACAATTTGTGACCAAGGACAGAATAATTCAAATTCTATTTTATCTTAACCCTTTCGGCGCAAAATTTTTAATTGCCTTCTGCATTCAAATGTTTGGTAAATTATTACGTACAACAAAGAAAATGAGATATATAAATGCATTTTTTTTAAGAAATAAAGCACGGATATTAAAAAAGAGAATGAGACAAAAAGTCCCTGATCAGACGCCGCCTTATTTGTCGTGGTGCATTTGTGCGACATTTGCGGTGAAAGGGTTAATACGCTCATAAACACGGCTAGCTGACATGCATTAAAAGCAATTTCTTAGTATGACTATTTACACAATCCTCATTACAGGATAGGTTAAACATTATTCAATCAATTTAAATCTAATCTCGCTTCTATCCTGACTCGCATTTGAAAACAGCTTAGCTCCAGATGGATTGGGCGTCGAGTGATTTGGCGTCTAATTAGGATCTGCCCTGTTTGACATTCGGTCAATGGTATCAAATGTTAAGCCCGTGAATACAGACAAGAAGCCTTTACTGTCACTCTTGGAATATTTTCAGTAATTCACAAATATAATACGAATAGTTAGTTACCAATCCAAACGGTATGCCATAGTCGGTACACAATGTAGAAGTGCCATAATTATATTTATCAAAATTTAATGTTCTTGGACTTTTATGACAAATTATGTCAATACATATATATGATATTTATTCATATATTATGTTCTATATATCCCATCAAAACATCACATTAACAATAACCATAAGATGCAACAATGCTAGGCACATTCCTTGTAGTACCTGTCAGTTTGAAAAGTGTAGTGTTTCGTTCACTTATCTTTTGATGGTGATTTTCAAACACTAACAAACAAATCGTTTTGCTCGAAAATCGTTTCATTTTAAGAAATGAACGGGAATTACCATGGGACTCCAACGTTGAAAATGTGGTACTGCGGCGTCATCATCATGTTACGTCTATTCTCAATGGCCACTAATCAGTTTAGAAACATCGTTCGCTTAAATCAAGAAAGGTCTGGAATATCGGACCAGTTGCTTTTTGTGTTGTTTCTGTATTTCTGAATTTCTATATAGATTGCAAGCTATGGTTACGTGATTCATTGACATCATATACGCGATATATATCGCCCGTTCCGCTATATATCGCTTCCTAGCAAACACAGCGTAAAATTTGTTATTGTATATACAAAACCTCATGTGTAGCCATTTGCGAGCTAATTTCGAGCGGAAATTATTTCACATAAAAATATAATGGGACTTTAAATCTTCAAATAGTATCAGATTAAAAACAAAGCATGCTTTCTGAGCTGACTACAGTGTGTGTCTTTATTACCCTAATAATGATTAATGACAACCAGGAGCGCCTAACGTTTGACTTGATAATCTAAAGTTTCTCTTATTTTGTGCTTTCATTGTGGTGCGTTTCATCCTTATAAACAAAACAGGTTTTGAAATAAAATGTAGTTATAATTTTGATTTGGAACCTCTTTGGAAATATTGTTGTTCAAGACATTCTAAATTTAAGGTGTCTCGTGTTTGTCGTTTGACTGTGCGTTGACAGATATTGTTGCATCTAATAAGATACAGTTTATCATAAACACGTTTAACGAACACCATACCTGTCGTAAACTGTTCTCTCTTAGTTTATCAACACCCAAACGAGAATATGCATGTGGTCATACACAGTATAACCCCTCTAATGCGACCACTGAACCATAGCTGTCTTAATAAGCAGGTGGCTGCTTAATGCAGGACAAAAGTTATGCATAACTTTCTTCGTCCTGCATTAAGCTACCACCTGCCTTTGCCACCCACAAGTATGCCCCTTTTTGGTGGTCGCATTAGAGGGGTTCTACTGTATATAACTATTTGTATGGACAGAATTTAATGAATAAATATACAAAAGGCTACACATTATATAAGTATATAATACAAACCTATCTCTGTGGGTATTCGATAATGTGTTCAAGTACCCAACACTGCTTTTCGGTGGAATGTAGAAGAGTGTAATCTATGTTTTCCAAAAAACAACACTATTTCACACCCGATGTCGCTAAAATTCGACCCACGGGGATTGTCTGCCATGAGCGAATCTATGTGATTACCTTTTCCAAACAGTTGCTATCCAATCACTCGGTGTCGCATCCGGATATAAATTGTTTAGCATTACACTTACGTCTAAAGAAGAAAGGGGGAGGGAAATTCCAGTCTAAAACCGAAAGCAGCCGACGTCTTTAGCAAACCTTAAATTTTTCGAGTCGAACGAGTTAAAAATCCCCAACAACACATTCAGATTCCATATATCAACTTTCATTATATTGATTTACGCCAGGGGAATAAATCACTGGGCATCTGTGGATATTCGACATTCAAGAAATCAAATATTGATTCAGCCAATGAAGTCAACTTGTGTTCCTCAATCTTCGGGAACAAATCAAATTTCGTTCATTTTATCGTGTATTACTTTGACGGAATTACAAAAGTATTGGCATAATCATATTTTAACATCAGAAACATGAAAAGTGTATTTCCATGGTTTGATATTGAAATAAATGTAGACTGTTTGGGTAGCCTATATAGTTTCATTTTAAACAGTCGAAAGCCAGTCTTTAGTACTGCAAATCGGATTTAGCCACGTCCGTTTTAACATTGTTGTGTATTAATGCACCATAGGCGGATTCATATGTCTAGTCGCATATTTTGAATACAGCAAAATACCACTTAACTACTGCTTGAACCATTGAACCAGAACTGTAGATCCGCCCCTGCACTGCGATGTGCCTGCGATTCTAGGTAAAATGCTGATAAGGAGTTGAAATCTCCTTAAAAAACCCTTGAAATTTCACTCTTATAATTATAATTTATTTTGGGAAGGAAAAGTAAACTAATATATGTGTTATATTGATACAAGTTTTAAGTCTTTAAGTGTCGTCTTTAAATGGTATTTCATTCATGAATTTACAGTGTAAACCTGTATGTCATTTACATATATCTAGACTGGTGGAAGCCAGTTTTAAGTACTGCAAATCGGATTCAACTATCGTACCAAATGCCACGTCCGATTTAACCTTTTTATGTATTAATGCACCATAGGCGGATCCATATGTCTTATCGCATATTTTCAATACAGCAATATACCACTTAACTACTGTTTGAACCAGAGCTGCAGATCAGCTCCTGCCCTGATTCTAGGTCAAATGCTGATGAGGAGTTAAGCGGTTAAAATAGTACCCCTTGAAATCTTACTCTTACTCTTAATCCGAGGAACTTCTTTACCATATATATTTGTGCCAACAACTGGGAAGACAAAGTTACAAGCTTCCAACAAACGATGTCGGGAAGCAGAACGTAGCAAAAGACAATCTGACATTTTATTTACAGAAGAATGTGATTGCAGAGACGAGATTGTTTTAGCAAAAAATGGTTGTAAAGTGAAAAGTGTGAATAGGCGGTGGCTTCAACCATATTGAAATATATAGTTGTTTTTATATGGATGAAAATGGTTGTTTTATAATTCATTATTTCCTGCAAGTTTGACTATAATAATATTTCATAACCCTTAGTCTAAACAAATTGCATTTGTTTAGTTGGGGGAATGTAGTGGAATGACATGATCAAAACGTTTTCAGAATGTTTCACGTGCGCCTGAATTTACAGAATTTTCATCCAAAATGTCGTAAGTATTTTGTCATATTAATATATTTTTAAGTTTTTAAGTCTTTAAGTGTCGTCGTATTATTTCTATATACTGTCATCAGTAGAATTATTGCGAAACTGTTCTTAGAGGGTGATTCTTTACAATTGTGATGCGAAATACGGCACAAGACTGACCCAGTTTTTAGTATTGTTCTGTTGCATTTACAGACGTGTATTGTCTGTGTAACTCTGAAGTCAGTTTTCATGTAAAACTATAGACCTATAAGGCATGTGGTATCTTAAAACAGGTCAAAAGTAATGCAGAAAGCTGATATAGGAGCTTTATGCGTTTAGTTTTGACCTGCATTAAGCAGTCACTTGCTTTTTATTGCTTTCGAAGAATGCAATATAGCGATCGGACGCTTTTCTTTTTACGGCAAGGAGTTCACTATTTCTTGTGAACATGCGCAAGACAAAATAGTTCTCTTCAAGTCTGAACTAGTTTTGTTGCAAAATGTTCATGCATTTATTTACTTTTCATGCATTTAATAATACTTCGCTTGTAAGACAAATTCTACTAGTCTACACAAGATCAACCTTTTAAATTCTGAAAGGAGGTGATCCCCCGAGAGCAAAAATTGCAACACAAAAAGAGAAAATTGCAGACTCGGTTTTATTGAGTCTGTTCATGAACAGTAATTGAAAGTGCAACACTGCTCACGCCCCCTAGCACCGTCTTAAGCGGTATTCAATTTTCAGAACAAGAAGTACTGAAATTCATGACCTCGAAGGATCAGAAGGTATAACAACACTGAGAATGAAGTACGGGGCGACGTTTTACGGCCGCCACACAAGCACTTAACACCTGCTGTTAAAGCTTGAATTATTGAATATACTCCAAAGAAAACGCGAAAGAATATCGCCATGACTAAACACCGGATTTGACCGGATATGAAGTTCATATCCGCGGATATGAGTTGCGCAAGCCTAAAAATCAGCCACAAAAGCATTAACTCGTATCCGCTGATATGAAACTCGTTCCTGGTGTTAGTCAAACATTGTTTTCGCAACACATTGGTGTTTCTACGGCAGCAATAGCTTGTGTATAAATTATAAATTTCTTCTCCGCCGTTAGCGAAGAAACCTGTTGTGTTTTCATTGATCAATTACCTTTCCGCCGATAGGAAGGGAGAGGGCAATTTTTATATCGACACCGTATACGGAATAAAGCGCGAACCGCATTTCTATACATCCGTCTTACTAGAGATACGAGTAATCAGTAGAGCATTTAGCATTTTTCGCAGTGTCTGTACTTTCGTTTTCATACCCGCAGTACCACAACACATTCTTTTCTGTTAGCGTAATTTTACTGATGAAACACGATAGGAATGCTTCTCTTGCAGTGTTAACAGGCCAGTATGGGTATTACTCTCTACAATGGATTTAATTAGTTTTTTCCTCAACCCGAGATAGAACTTGCCATTCGTGCCATTGTCATCGCGAAAATACATGTAGGCCTCTTCATTTACAAAAAATGCCGATGATATCTTTATCTACCAAAATTCCGATCATATTTTATGTTGTGTAGTTTTGATATCTGCCACACTATTTGGCATGGTCTACGACGACGGTCTGTTCATCAGTAGTAACTGAAATGTATGACACTTTGAAGTGATAATTTCCTGCTTCAAAAATGCCATTATTCGATGCCCTATCAGCAGTAACAAAGAGGTAATTTGAATAGAAATCGTTTTTAGAATGTCTAAAATAAATTCCAGGTTTGGATGGAAGGTGATCATTTCAGCTATAAAAGTTCTCTTCGACACCATTTAATACTAAAATTGTGTAAAGCATCAGCAATCTGACCTCGACAAGAGTGAAATGATGGTATTCTATATTTTCGACATTTATTCAGAATAAATCGCAGACGTTTATCTTTGGTAATCTCGAAGTTACCGGTAATCTCTAGTTATCTCGAAGTTACCGGTAATCTCTAGTTATCTCGAAGTTACCGGTAATCTCTAGTTATCTCGAAGTTACCGGTAATCTCTAGTTATCTCGAAGTTACCGGTAATCTCTAGTTATCTCGAAGTTATCAGCAATCAGATGACCAGTCGGAGAAAAGCAAAATTTTGAGATGCCGCAATTTCAATTATCAGGAATATAATAATTATTATTAAAGTCGGCAACAATCTTACTATAATTGAAAATTGTATTATTGATGGGTTTTTTTATATTTGTAGCAGATAATCCGTGGTTCTGTATTTTCAAAGTATTTAGGAATAGTGTCAATTACATTTTTGTCTCTGAGTATACTTTGGATGTCAGTGAAATCAGTACCTTTATTAATAAAAGGAATTTTCACAAAAAAATAATTGATGTTCAGACAGTTTGTTAATGTGTGGTCTAAGAACATGTAGAGTAAAGCTTTACATCAAGCTAGCTGTTCTTATGAGAGGATCTGAACTGAAAATGATTTTATCCGTGTGCTCGTCTAAATATTGATAAGTAAGAAAGTTTAAAAAAACATGGTATGTTTACCAGAAGTTAGACGTAAGGTATGTAAATCAAGAACAGTCATCTTCATACGAGATCTTCGTTCGATATTACTAATTTTAAGAATTCCATTTGATCAAGATTTGCTTTTCTTTATTGAAATAATTGAAACACATTTTACGAGTTTTGACCTTGAAACAGCAGCTATTTAAGAATCGGTCAAACACCTAAATAACACTGTCTGTATTCTAACGAGCATATCTGTTATTGACTGTTTAAGCGAGTTCGGTGTTTATAGCAATTTATATGCAAATAAGGATGCGGGGGTATCTTTATTGCAGTAGTTTGGTAACGTCCTACAGTTTGTGTCTCATAAACATGTCTATTTGGAAAGGTCTCGGAGCCAGGTCTGCGAGAACTGGATCTCCGAGGAAACCACGACCTCCTGAAATACACGTGAAGTTTAAGCTTTCTTTCAAACGAGAGGAAGAATCGTATGACAATATGTATTTTAATCATACCTGTAGGCATCCTGTCTATTGTACACAATTTTAAGTAAATCGTTTTATATATATATAATATATAACGTTTATATATGTTTGTAATATGAAATAGTAAACAGAATTGACTTCTTCAAACACCCACTTGAGAGAAATCACTGATAGGTTTATGAGGTGGTCTAATGTAGTTTAACTCGTTGTCTCCTATTAAAGCCTTTTGACGCATCTGTAAATCTATAAGCACATGCGATTTTTCCACACGTTATACTACATTACCTTACGATCTAGTAAAGTTCATACTTACAAATCTTATAAGTAAACATGTTCTAGAGAAAATGTATCATGTATTGCCTGTAAATCTAGACATGCGTTCTTTACCAATGATATTTGCAATACGTTTACCTCATGAACATGTTCAGATCTTACTGACACAATCTTCTTTCTATTTGACAATATATTTATTCGCTTTGTATATCGCGAGGTCGTTGGTATTCCCATGGGAACCTACTGTGCACCTTTAATTACAGACTTTGTTTTGTATTGCTGTTAGCTGGATTTTATGCTAAACCTTAAACCTGATTCACAGACAGATGTCATCAGTGCTTTCAATAATATATCACGTTATTTAGACGATATGTTTAATACTGATAGCCCGTTCTTCGATTCTGCTCAATCTACCATAATATTATACAGCTTGAAGTTAAATGAATCAAATAGTTCTGGCATAGATCTACATACAGCCCTTTTAGATATAAATTTATTTACAAACGATGGCACGATTTCTTCTGAAATTTATGACCAAAATTAACTATCCCCATTTGGATGGTGTGATTGTTTGTGCTACATCTTATTCGTGTTGCTAGGGCGTGTTCTTCCGTTGATGAATTTAACAATCGCAACCTTATCATTACTAGAAAATTGCTAAAATCGGACTACAGATATGATATACTTCGAAGTACCTTTTCAAAATGTTATCACCGTAATGTTCTGTTCATTAGAAAATATGTAATTTACATATTACAATTCATTATACACCCTCTATACTGCAGCGCACTGGGTGATTGGTTGTCGATCCCTTTACAGTTTGGCATTATGCTTCCGTCTTTGCTTGTGCGACGACGCATAATAATCTATGATGACATCCCACTTAGGAAGGATGCTAGATGTTTGTTTTTTTATCATTTTTGTCGTACCCCAAATAGCCTCTGTTCAATTGCACTGGCCTCTGACTGGCCATTTTGTACATGTTTTCGATGTTATTTTTTGGTTATTTCCAATAAAACAGTTATATATTTAGAATCCCTTTCCTACTCTGTTTTTAAAATGCTAGGTGTAGAAATAGTTAGTATAACGTCATTTAATCCATGACGTCACTTGTTTTCTGTTTCAGTTTATTTGAATATATTTGGTATTCACATCGTTACACATGGTGTGGAGTTTTCTATCAAGGGAGTTACATTTTGACTTGGGTGAAGGTGGTATAAGCGTGAGGCTGGGTACCAACACGCCAAATTTAAGCCACCAGTAACCTGTTTTGGCTTCTGACTGTTCCAAGGCGGTACTTCTACTTTCACCGCATGGACTACTTTGTTATATTATATGGTTATTTTTTTTATTTTTTTATGTCTTGATGTCTGTTTCATCATTTGTCTGTGATGTTGCGTGTTCGATGATATTTGGTGCCGTGTCCTGTTGTGTGTGGCTCTCCTTGTTTGACTATTTGCACATTTTTGCTGCAGTGTTGCAGTCAACTACTTTTCATTCAATCCTGCACCTGCATTACTCTATACCTGTCCGTGATACATTAGACGTATAGTAATATATTAATACATATCCCTAGAGTGTTTTGTTTCCTTACTTAGAGTGTTGTTTTGAAATAGTGGATGTAACATATCGTCATCAAATATGCCTTATATTCAGCAAACATGAATAACATGAACTGCCACACATTTAACAGTTGTGATTTACAGTCAAACTTTATTTTCAAACGATTGTATGATTGTTTCTTCATTATTTTACACGGACAGGAAGAGTTTGCTATTGTGTAAATAAGTATTGTTCTAAAGATAAATACGTGTTTGTACAGTTCGTTGCATTCGATATTTGTAGAAATATAACTTCAGAAAAAGCATATCGATATTGAAATATAGAAAAGGGAAGATACATATTTCAACTGAGTAAAATGACTATTTTGTTGGAATTGTAGACAGAAATAATTATTGGAAATGATGTTTTGTTAAGTCACTCAATACTAAATGTTCTGTTTACTATGCTTTTAGAGCACGCATTGTAAGGTTTTATCAATAACAAGTAAGACTTTCAAATTCATTATGGTGAAAATTAGCCAGAATAGAAATGCTAGCAAACGCCCTCCAACCATATATCTTGATATTGAACAAATGTTGAACAAAGAATGTACAACGTTAACAAAATAAATAGCACTGTTTTCGTGTTTATAACAAGAGCAACAATTACAAACGCATGTGACAAATAGTAAATTGTTGTTGTAGATATTGGATATTCAGTGCATTTGTTTGAATTAAAGGAACGAGACAAATGTTAGACAGTTGTTTCGATGAACAGCGTGGTAAGAACAAATTTGCTTGTATATGGATTTAGTACTCTATGAGGGCGACCTCTTAAATCCGGAAACGGAAGGAGGACGTCGAATATTTGTACTGTCTCTTTTTTTGTCGTACACTTTATTGTTTTTCTACAGTAAAAGAACCAGAGAAACTCAGTCGATAATAAGAGTAGGACATCGTGCCCGGATTTCTCTATATCCTCTCCCTCTCTCTGGGGCGTCCAATTAACCCATAGTGAGCAGAAACGGACGTTAATCAACACAAACAATCAAACTGTTACTCTGTTTGCAGCTCAATCATTGAGTACACTAGCGATATATGGATACAGTTACTTCACTTAAATTTTACATGCACTTTACCACTGTATTTGCCATTGCGGCTGTTGTAGTTTAGTCGGAGAGGGGATACGTTTACTTACACTGTTTCTCTATTAAGGTGGGGATGGAATAAGTGTGGGGTTGGGCGCCCCAAAACCGGTTTAACCTCAAGTGACTTTTGTCACTGACCAATCCAAGGCGGTACTTCCATCTTCCCCATACTGTATTTTTGTTTTGTCTTTGTGTGTCTCTTTGTGTCATTTATATACATGTACATTTGCTGTTTGTCGTCGTGATGCTGTTTGGGCGGCTGTGTGTTCCTGCATGACTCGTACATGTACTTGAACTATATATTGTTATCGTACATGAATTGAAAGGAAAAGACACATGCACTCTGGAAACCTTCGTTCAGTACTACGATTAAATAAATACAACTAGCTATAGATAGTATTATGAGTTATAATGACAACAATTCTGTATCGAAGTATATTTTGCAATCATAAATTTCGCTGGACACTACGGTATCCCATTAATGACATCCAACAATTCAATTCGAATACTGTGTAGTCGATGCCATAGCATCAGATGCATATTCGCGAAGGAGATGCCTCAGCAAAAAGATGTTGATACCATGATATAGTCTCCTTTCATTCCCCGTCGTTGTCTGCTTGACAAGTTGTGTATCTATCTGCTTTAGTGATAAGAAACATATCCCCAGGCACATTGACGAAACGCTGGAAGCACTATTAAAACGATGCAAACAGATTTTTCAAAAGTACTAGAGAGACTTGGGATGCTTTACTTACATAAATGCTTTCCATACACCTATCACAGCATAAGTGTGCATCATTATGATACCATTAGCTTGACTTTAATAACGGCAAGTGTCAGTTTTTTGGGGTTTTTTTCAAACAAGATAATGATAAGGTTTTAATAATGTCAAATTTTCCAATTACTCTTTATCGTTAATATATGCTGTGGTGTGGCTTTACTGGGCAATGTTTGAACATCTTTACTTGAATGTCTTATGCATTATTCTTTTAACGGTTCATCTAACCAATACGTACTGTCTAACGATGGTATTTCAATGTTATGAACCATCGTTGATACAGAGTGTATTCTAAAGTCAAACATTGATTCTAAGTAACACTCATTTTACTTACTATATCTCTAAATAACGCTCCTCATATATTTTAAATACCACTTCTACTGTTTTCGTCTCCGCTCATATTTGCCCCAACTTTGCGTGACAAAATAACTTGTGTGACCTAAATATATACATTGCTGCTTTTGTTTTTGAACGATCTCCTACTTTCAGAACTTAAGTGTTAAAACACAAGACAAGGAACCAGTTGTTTCTATGGACAAACAAGATGTTTTTATTCGGTCGAACACCAAGTGAAACACGTCTGTCGTAAAACCCAATTATCGGACATACACGATGTACATATAGGAAAAGTATTACACAGTAGACAATCGACTCGTTTTAATGGCACAGATCACCTATGATTGTAAAATGGAAAAGTAGTAACGTCAAGCAGGCAAAGCCACATACAAGACGCAGCCACCACTAAAACACCGATAGACAGCATGACACACATACACACACAAACAAAAACCCAAACGCACACTCACACACGAGAAGAACACAGAAAACACCAACAGATACACAAGAACCAGAGACAAACACTCCACACATGAACAAAATCACACGCTCAAAGACGCCAGGCAAACAAAAGGAAGGGTGACAAAGAGAGTACCGCCTTGGCACGGTCAGTAGCAAAATCACCACTGGGGGTTTAAACTGGTAAAGCCTAATTAGCATTCATAGTGTTGTTCCGAAGTCGGGGAATGACAGCCGAACGTATCCGTTGATTGCTGTGTAATGAAATAAATTATGAAGGTGGGAGATCCTTCGAAAGCTAAAGTAGCAATGCAAAAGGAGAAAAATGCAGACTAGGTAAGACGTTTTTCGTTTCTTAAAACGACGCGACGCTTTTCTAATGATTTATTAGTGTGTAGATACCGTTTAATATTTATCTAAATATATATAAACTGTTGGTAAATTGGCTAAAATAATTATTGTAATGGTATGAATATTTGTATAACGTTTGTTGTTGACTGGTTTATAAAAAAAACATGGACAGAATATAACTAAAACGTTTTTATTTAAACTCACGTTATGAGAATCCATAATACCCCTGCTATCCGCGACATAACCCGCATTTACAAACAGCTTTGTTCCAGATGAAACGTTCGGTAATTCAACGTCTAATCAGGGTCCATGCTTATAAAACATTTTAGTTGAGTCTGAGATCGTTCTCAAGCTTTTGATTGGTCAGATTTGGGTTCTCAAGCTTTTGATAGGTTAGATTTGAGCCAAAGGCTCCAATCTGACCGATCAAAAACTTGAGAACGAACTCAGACTCAACTAAAAGTTTTATAAGCATGGATACTGCATTCAAGATGTTTGATACTCGGTGATTTAGTTTTCTTTAAAGCTTGATTGGATCGAAATAATTCACATCAAAATTGGAAAGGGCATTATATCTTAGAGGGGTTAAGAGTTGATTTGATGCAAAAATTCAGCATATGTTGTCGAAAAAGACAGTGAAGCTTTACAAGTCTTATGTTGTACGAGCCTATGTAGTCATTAACAAATCTGGCACGGATACTACCCTCCCAATGATATATCATAGCGCACAGTGTAGAGTGCCATATCTGTTTCAGAGTGTTATGTTATTTGATTTATACGACTTATTACGCCGTAAAACGTCGCCCCGTACTTCAATCTCAGTGGTGTTATACCTTCTGATCCTTCGAGATAATGCATTTCAGTACTTCTGATGAAAATTGAGTACCGCTTAAGCAGGTGCTAGGGGGCATGAGCAGTGTTGCACTTTCAAATACTGTTCATGAACAGACTCAATAAAACCGAGTCTGCAATTTTCTCTTTTAGTGTTGCAATTTTTGCTCTCGGGGGATCACCTCCCTTCAGAATTTATATTGTGTATATAAATATATGAAACGTAGTCATGTGTTTCCTATATATAATATCAAAACATCCAATTACTATACACACATGTATATATACAGTGTATCAGAAAATAGTTTTATATATTTTATTTTAATTTAAATGACGCGATTCACTTCATCATAACACTGGTGCAAATGTGACATCAAAACTAAATAATGCACATAATAGTACAAATACAGATATGTCATGAGGTGAGTTTGAAATTAAAACTGCATTCAATAATAATACTTGTAATTCTCCGGGGAGGTGTTAAACATTAATAATTATTCGTCCACATATTTGACAAAATAACATTGAACTGTAAAACAACCCTTTTAGGTCTTGATTTCCATCTTCCTCCTATTGTATGTTTGTTTTGTCTTTGTGCGTCTCTTGTTGTTTTTTCTACTTATGTACATTTGCTGTTTCTTTGTGTTGCTGTTCGGGCGAGTGTTTGTTCTGTATGTGGTGTTTCCCGCACGACTCTTTTTTGTAATTTTACCATTTCAATTATGTATTTCGGTTTGCAAAATTAAGTTCAGCAGCCCGCCCGCTGGTACCTATAAGACCGTCTTTGGTTAGAATTCGATATAAGGCTTCATCTCTCACGCGCTTTCAATCATTTAATCTGCTTGTATTACATGACGTCGCACCGCTATTTGTTTGGTTTAATTTCTGTTTGTTTAATGAGAATTGATCTCCAATTGGTATCAGATTAAACAAAACATGCTTGATGAACTGACTGAATTATGTGTCGTTTTTACTTTTGATATGGATTGGTGTGAAATGAGAGCGTAATATCTTTGCCTTAATAAATTTAAAAAAGTCATGAATTAGATAGCTCTTTTAGTGCATTCAGTTCTTTGTCATCTTTATTATAACATAGAAAGAACAGAAGTAAAGCCGTTGTCGAAGACAGATTGATGAGGCTTTACAGAATATTAGTAACATGTTGAGTCTAATGCCTTTTAGGATTGGAAAAACCGAATTCCTGATATTATTGACAAACGCATTTCATTTCATAGCTAAAATGAACATATTTTTCACCTAAACCTTTTAGACATCTTATAAAAAGGTTTACAGGATTTCCACTCAGACGATGTCCTCGTTCAGACTGATATGGTATCAAATAATGTCATTATTATTTGACGATTACACTATACCGATGTCTTGAAGCAGGAAGGTACCAAATCATACATGTCAGTTAATACTGTCGAAAAGACCATTGTCAAAGGTGTGGACAACATAGAGCAGATATTAGACTTACACACCATAAACTTTCTACAATGTATTGGTTACCTAAACTACATCAGACACCATATAAAGCCCGGTCCTTGCTAATTCTAGTTATTGGACAACTACAAAAGTATCTATACGGTTGACTTCTTGCTGAACCAAGATAAAAGAACATGTAACATTTTATTGTGTTAACACTTCTGGAATAAATCTCTCCTGGGCCCGTTTTCATAAAGATCCTAAGGAGAAACTTAAGACAATTCCTTATTTTCTCGAATATTCCTTAGTCTTATAAGTTATTGAATAAAATTTTACTGTATAATTTTGCTACAGATGTAGACAGAAATATTTTTCTTAATGGAAAAGTAGTAAAGTCAAGCAGGCAAAGCCACATGCAAGACGCAACCACCACCAAAACACCGATAGACAGCATGACACACACACACACAACCACACACCCAAACGCACACGCACACACACACACACGAAATGAACACAGAAAACACCAAAAGACACACAAGAACCAGGGACAAACGTTCCACAACATGAACAAACCACAAGCACAAAGACGCAATGCAAACAAAAGGAAGGGTGACAAAGAGAGTACCGCCTTGGCACGGTCAGCAGCAAAAACACCACTGGGGGTTTAAACCGGTTTACGGACGTCCTAACCTCACACTTCTCTCAAAGTCACCCTAGCTTTACAAATATTGTAAATAAAGGTATCCCCGCTGGACTTACCCACAACATAGACCACGGTGAACACAGGACAACATGTAAAACATAGCATAATAACTGTGTCCTACGGTTAAAATATTCGTAAGAAGCTTTATTAATATGGGCCTGTCCATTAAGAACAAGCGGTTTCCTGCACTGATTTCTCTTCTTTGTACAGAACCCTTCATCAGGATTGGATTATTGTCTTGTTAAATTAATCCAGAAAAGATTTACCAGAGTAAAAACATTAACCCTTTCTATGTCAATCTATCTATTTATCTATCTATGGATCTTGTCTTGATCTAGACCTTACATATTTTTCGAAGAAAGTAAGAAAATTTCCATTAAGTTTATGAATTTCATGAAATTCCGGATGTGAAATACCGTGTCACAGGAGCGCATTAAGTTCGCATTTATGCCTGTCAATAAGTGAGAGATTTAGAGATTTAGTGGAGTATTTGCTTAGTTACCTATACCCTTGTTTAACAAGATGTGTTTGTGAAACACCATGCCCCCTCATATATTTGACCTCTGACTTTGAAGGATCACCTTGACCTTGACATGTCACCCCTTTATGAGATACATATGCATGCCAAATATCAAGTCTCTATCTGTACTGGCTCAAAAGTTAAGACCAATGTTAAGGTTGCGTTAAAATTACAGACAAAGAAACAGACAATTTGACCTTTGACCCTGAAGATTGACATTGACCTTGACATGTTACCCCTCAAAATGTGCAGCCTCGTGAGATACACAAGCATGCCAAATATCAAGTCTCTATCTCTACTGGTTCAAAAGTTATGGCCAATGTTAAAGTCGGTGATTCGACCCATATATTTGACCTCTGACCTTGAAGGATGACCTTGACTTTGACATGCCACCCTCAAAATGTGCAGCTTTATGAGATACATATGCATGCCAAATATCAAGTCTCTATCTGTACTGGCTCAAAAGTTATGACCAATGTTAAAGTTGCTGACAAACTAACAGACAGACAGACAGGGCAAAAACAATATGCCCTCCAGATCTGATCTGGGGGCATAATAAAAAAGTAGTAAAGTCAAGCAGGAAAAGACACACAGAGCGTAATCACCACCTAAATATCTATAGAAAGCATGCGTTTCAGTTAAAACAAGATTTCGACTGTTAAAGTCATTAATATGCATACAAGACAAACGTAATGACCACCTGAACAGTGCCACTGAACGACGGTACAGATTGTCGAGCGGCAGTGTTAACAGTAATTGTTGGCTGGTAGAGGAAATGTCTGAGAAAAGTTCACCTAGAACAACACCTTCAAAGAGTTCCAGGCTGCTGAAATAGATGTGAGGACGCTGCTAGCAAATATTTTCACTAATTTTAAATGTTCATAATTTTAACAATATTGCATGCACGTGGTTGAATAAAAAAAACGGTTGCATCAAAGCAGTTGGGTAATGCCGCTTTAAACTTAGTATTTATATGGTACGTCATTATTCTACGTATTTGAGAGATACTGCATGCTGGACCATATAAAAATTTGAACAAAGAGGTGATGTTATATTAGGTTTATATGGCTGCACTTGACAAATTTGTAACCACATTGACAAACACCCTCGATCCAGATGTGACACCGTGTTATCCAGCGTCTGAAGCATGGAGCTTCAGAATACGAAAGCAATTTCCGTAAAGTTCATGATACAAAGAAAATTTGGTTCTTCTCAACAACATTATCTGAAAATACAATATGTATTCGATGCTTGTCAAAGAGTAGGCGTTTCGCAGTATGCACAACATAACGGTTTGTTTAAGATAAAAATGGCAATTCTAATATGCCGTCATTATTAATCGTGCCATTGTTTATCTTCCCTGTCGTGCCCTTAACGGCTTACCTGCAGGTGCTCTGACTTCAGTAAAGTCATTGAGTACATATTTGGCTATGTTTTACATGTTGTCCTATGTTCACCGTCGTCTATGTTGTGGGTGAGTCCGGCGGGGATACCTTTATTTACACTATTGGTAAAGCTAGGGTGACTTTGAGAGAAGTGTGAGGTTAGGACGTCCGTAAATCGGTTTAAACCCCCAGTGGTGTTTTTGCTACTGACCGTGCCAAGGCGGTACTCTCTTTGTCACCCTTCCTTTTGTTTGCCTTGTGTCTTTTTGCTTGTGATTTTGTTCATGTGTGGAGTGTTTGTCTCTGGTTCTTGTGTGTCTGTTGGTGTTTTCTGTGTTCATCTCGTGTGTGTGTATGTGTGTCATGCTGTCTACCGGTGTTTTGGTTGTGGTTGTGTCTTGTATGTGGCTTTGCCTGCTTGACTTTACTACTTTTTCATTTACTAGAATGCTTTGCAATTTATGACCGACAATGACCGTTTTATCGGACAGTTTTGTTGTTGTTGTGGGGGTAAGAAAAAATATGCATTATGGACACATATTTTAAAGTTACTAAATCAGGAAATCTGTGAAAATTTAAAAAAAAATCAAGAAAGTAATCATACGCTTTTGTTTATGAGAAGTGAAGCTTCGAAATCCATTCCTGAATCACACAACGGTGTTAAGTAAAATCAATATCCCTTTACACTAGTATAATAGAATATAATGGAATGGAACTTTGTCATGAAAGAGACCGCCAGGCATTTGTTGAGTGACGTTATATGCAACTTAGATCGTTGGTAACTTGTCGAATGCGTACATGGTATGTAAAACTTCACGATCAAGAACACGTAGTCCCATTTCTGTCTCTTCCTCTATGTACGTTTTCTGTGCTGCATACCACCCTCTAACCATTCACAAAACATTATCCACTGTGCATATGAAATACTACTTTTCACATGCACCTGAAAACATCAGCTAAATTTCGAACCAAAGTTTGAGATACGGGCGTTGCGTTTTGCTTTTCCTCGTTGATAGTTATTTAGTAACCAGTATCAGAAGGAACAGTCAGAAATACATACGGCTTGATTTGTACCATACACCACCGTTTCCAGGTGTTCTAAAATAACACAAGAGTTGGATTTCATGTCACACATGAAGATATGTAAACATTATTGACTATAGTTTGATTTCGAGTGCTGAGCATTGACTGCACTTTTCTATTTATAGAAGTTGAAACCATTCTAATTTATGGGTAAGTGGACATTGGTTGTCACACGAAGCTCATAGTTATCGTGCAGAATTAGTATATACAGTAAAACCCCGCTAATACGACCATCTAGAAGAGGTTTAATTCTTTGTGCTAGATACAGGTGGTAACTTAATGCAGGACGAAAGTAATGCAAAAAGCTCCTAGAGGAATTTTCTGCATTACTTTCCTCATGCATTAAACAACCACCGGCTTATAAATACACCCATGTTTATTCATTAAGTGGTCGCATTAGAGGGGTTATTCTGTATGTGCTTATTACAGGTCTGTATAATCACAGGTAACTCCGGAACAAATACATGGTTTGTGATGCGTTTTACCTCCACGGGTGGACTCGTCCTAAAGGTCACGGGTCTAAATCGAACTATAGTTCCTCAATGAATTACATGGCACATTTACAAATCAATCTTGACTATGGGTCAAAAGAATATACAAATGTTGTTCTAATTTGTGTCTAGTTAAATTGAATACAATATTAAATGTTGCATGTTATTTGTGTTTGAGAGGTCCCGATGGGAGCAATAACGGAAACCAGATTCATATTTCGTCCATTACAGTAAACAATGTGAACCGCTTTCCAGCTTTTGGCGCACGTTTGTAACGGTAACATGAGTGCATTTGACTTTGTATATCAAGATTTAAAAGGTCATCACAATAGAAAATACTTCTGCACGAGAAGATATATGTATCTGTTGTAACTATTCAGCTATTATTAACAACGACGCCAAGAAGATGCAAAAGTAAAGTTAAACTTACATTTAGTAATTGGTTATTTCGTATCCTGTCAATATACAATGTATTTATCAAATATTCTTGCTCGAAACGTGCTGTTGTAGTCCCGCTAGACCATGTATTAACAAGGCGATTCTCGTGCTCACGCGCTGTTGTCGACCGGTTTTAATTATATAGTCAAACAACTAGGTCTGACGGGTCACGGGTTCGCCTAGTCCATTTTTAAGGGAGATCAGCATTTCGGATATCCACTTGCCATTTATAAAAGAAAATGTTCAGTTATAGGTATGAAGAAAAGCGCATTAGTTATCGGAAATATAGTGTAGTGGATAAGTCGTAGGACCATAAAGAAGTATATGATCGTTTAACATTTTATTAGGCACAGGTTCGAGTCTCGCATCCACCTTAAATATTTATTTTGCTAAAAATATTAAGGAAAGTCCCCTTAAGAGCATTAGTTTTGTTGTGCATTAAGAAGCCACTTGTACAAGACATTTGCTAAAACTTATATTGATATTCATATTTTAGCATCGATTTATTATTGAAAATATGGCTAATATAGGACTCGAACTCAAACAAAGGCACCATTCCCTAACATAGACGAACATGTGCATGAATGACCAATACAATTATACAATATGACATAAAATAATACTCTCTATTCATTCAAAATTAAAAAAAAGTTTAAGGTCGACACGGGATTCGAACCCACGCTCAATAAAAAACTACTCTCGCAATGTCTTCTGCGTACCTAGACTTTACCCACTGCGCTAAACTGCTGACAACAATTCCGCCTTCAATTTTATCTTATATACTAAACTCGTCTGTTTAAAAAAATGGTCCGAGAACATGCGGGATGCTGATCTCTCTAAAAAATGGACTCGGCTGACCTTTGACTATACCTATTCGGGGCTAAAGGTAAACAATAGCGTTTTGGCCTAACCTAGGTGAACGCCGGGGTGTGAGTATTTCCAGGAGCAACGACAATGAACTGTTTTTAGTGATAGACATATTGAATGAAATTCCGTGTAAACGGAATTTGATACAATCATGAATTCACGTCGAAAAGAAAACAGTGGCCCGGAAACAGCCTAAATCGACGAAGTTTCAAAGAAGTGTATAGTTTTGCTGCCGTTGTTTTGCTTGTATTTTGAAGAATTAAATTGATGCAGGAGAGCCAAATTTGGTTTTCTGCAAGAACAGCGTTAGTACACGTTTGTTTTCGGGCAATAACATCTGCAGTGTCCCTCGGGAATGTTGTTGCCCTCGCCCTACGGACTCGGGCCAACAACAGTCCCTCGGGACACTGCAGATGTTATTACCCGAACAAACGTGTATTAACCCTCTAATGTTTCTGTTGCTTTTTGCGTAATAACGGTTGAGTATCACGCTATAACGCCAATGTGAAATAGTGCTGCAAACACTATCAGGATGGCGACGGGTAATTAGATATAATTTATAGGTATAATGGAAACTGGTAATATTTCAAGTAAAATTAAATACAATTAGTCTGATATCTGTATAGTGTATGCAGAAATTAATTCCAATAATATATAATAACACACATAATGAATCGTATGGCCTTTTCAGATGCTTTACGTCTAAAAGGATATATTTCTACGTTGTGGAATGTTTGATAATATTTTCAATATGTACGAGTATTTCATTATAATATATTATTCCACTCCTCTCTTTCTTCTTTCAATCTCGACATCGTTAATATTCATAAGTTGAATACAACGGCTTTAGAACAGTTAACATCAATTTACTAATGTACCATGAATTTCATTGGCCATGGGTCCCTGTATTAAACGAGGAAAGGAGCAATGCAACTGTATGAGCGATAGGTTATTTTGCTCTGAAACGGTTCATAAAAAGCATACCAACCACAATATTAGATAAAATACATATCAATGTGTCTTGCCTTAGAATGGAAGGCCTCTTGGTAAATTAACCAGTATTGACTTGAAGATATTAAACTTTCCCGTTATAGAATAGTTGGCGCCATAGGATATCTGCCTTTCGTCAGAGACTAAGAACATTCATTTTTCTTATAGCAGCAGCGACTAATTTACTCAGTCTTATTGTCAAATTCAATCTGAACGTTGAAACTTTACCTGATAGAAACACATTCCTATGCCTTTGTGAAGAGAGTTGGCCCATGTCAAATATATCCTGTAGGAGCCGTTGGATTAGGATCTAATATGTTTGCTTATGGAACTACATAGATATGATTCTACAGTTTCTGCCACATATAAGAAATGATCTCATACCATTATAAAACTTTCGTGGACCGTATGGAGCTTACACTGTATAGAGCTTATGCGCGTGAACTTTATAATATTGCTTGAAAACGTATGGAACTTACGGTTACCTGTATTCGTAATCGACAAAGTATAAAGCTTAACCCATTCCCGCATATAGACGCCTTTTGACGCCTCTGTAAAAGTCACTTTGTGAAACCATTGTGATAAATAGAGCATTTGCTCCATAGGAGCAAATGCTCTATTTATCACAATGGTTTCAACACTACACAGTTCTAAAAGTTTCCTTTTCTCTAGTTAATGCTCCTTTTTGGTAGATTTGTTCAAAGAGGTTGGATCTAAAAATAGTCTATGAGGGAATGGGTTAAGTGAGCTCTATTCTTTGGATATATGCATGTCCTTTTGAAAAAGGTCTTTCTCCTTAACGTAGAGAGATCACGTGGTAAGACTACAGTATCAAACATAATACTCACTATAATAATAACAACAACAATTAAAACTATAAAACGGTTAAAATAATAATGATGTTGCTGATGCTATTAATTCTACTTCTACTAATTCCAAAACTACAAGTTCATGCATTCGCAATGTGCTGTTGTTATTGTTGTTGTTAATGGTGATTGTGATGGAGGGGTACTGGCTGTGATAGCTGAGGTAGAAATGCTGAGGCTGCTGCAGCTGCTGCTGATGATAATGATGTTATTTGTGTCGATAATGATAATAATGATGATGATGATGATTATGCTGATGATGATGATGCTGTTGATGGTGGTGACAATTTTAATGATTATCAATGCCTCATCAGAATTGAGATCCATATATCCATATAGCGCTCACACTTGAGCTCAAATGCTAATTGGAGGATGTTTTTCAATAAAGCCTTGAAGGTTGTACTCAAATGATAAATATATTCGGAAAGTGTGAGATCCTTCTAAAGCAAAAGTAGCAATGCGAAAAGAAAACATTGCTGACTCTGTTTTGTTGAGTGTGTTCATGAGTAGTAATTAAAACTAATGATCCCGAAGGACAAGAATATAAAACACTGAGATTGAAGTACGAGGCGACCTTTACGGTTGCCACACACGCACTTAACACCTGCTTCTGTGAAGTACATATATTTTGAAAGTGGCAGATCCATCGAAAGCAATAGTAGCAATGCGAAAAGAGAAAATTGCACACTCGGTTTTATTGAGTCTGTTCATGAGTAGTAATTAAAAGTGCAACACTACTCATGCCCCTAGCACCGGCTTAGGCAGTATTCAATTTTCAAAACTAGTAACATCAAAACTAATGATCCCGAAGGACCAGAAAAATACAACAAAACTGAGAATGCATTATGAATGAATTGATTTGGTTATCAATCATACGAACAATTAATATTGGATTGGCTCAATCTCTTGACTATTTGAATGTTTCGAAATGTGCCTATACAGTCATTGTTATCTAAGAGGAACATTAGTGGTGTAACTATTTATCTAACCCTCATTCTGCAGAGCACAATGTAGTTGCCGTTTGCAAACAGCCTGGTTCGCATGATACGCCATGTAATCAAACGTATCATCAAACTCCAAATTGTTTAACCCTTTACTCAATTAATATTCATGTAATTACACATTATATATATTATATTTGTATAATGGCACGTGAACTTTTAGCAATGGAGGAAACTATAGAATGTGATCTATATTATATTATAAGCAACAAGAGCAGACTCTGACTAGACGGCTAATATGGGTCTACTCTGTTTAGAAATGCGTAGAAAAGCGTATTTGTCGAGTAAAAAGTATTTAGTACCGCTCAGCCGACTGTACATTCACTGCCCTGGTCATTGAGTCATTCGCCTATAATATCGAGCCCTGCTAACATATGGCGCGATTACGCAGCCGCAGTACCGGCTTGTGACCCTCACAGGTACCGGCTTGTGACCCTCACGCGTACCCATTTTAACCCCTGTGTGGAGAGGATGCAACCTTATGCGGGTGAGAGACACTGGATAGCGTTTCTGAAATGTCGAGTTGGTCCAGCCGGGATTCGACCCCCGAACTCCTGGTGTATCAGTTCAACGCTCAACCACTAGAAAATGGTTTACAATGCGTTGTTTCTCAACTAAACGGGAGTAAACAACATATCGCAACGTCATTTTGTAGCAGCATAAAGATTTGCCGGGTACAGACATTTGCATGTCTTAATGATAGAAATGTATCAAATTTAGTAGTATTGAATTCTGCTGGTTTTTTAAGGTTTTTTTTAAATAATGCGTATGAAAATAGTAGACTATATTTGTGCAAGAAACATCGATAACAGGTTGCCATCGATACTGTCAAGATTTTAACATCTAGATTTAAGAGATTTTCACATTAGATAAAACATTTGCTGGAGAAGATACGTATATATGCATGCTGTAACTATTTATTCAGAACAAAAAGACGAATGCTTAGCACATGTAAATGTCAAATTAATTTTACATTTTGTAACTAGTTATTTCGTATCTTGTCATTTTGATATGTTCAGCAAACATGTTTTCTGATATTTTATGCGTAATAGCGGCTGAATACTCCGCTATAACGGCATTGTGAATTAGTACTGCTAACACTATCAGGATGGAAACCGGTAATTAGCTGTATGGCGGGTAATAACTCAAATACCCTTCAGAATTTATTGTATAAAATTCTGATGTAGGTACATTGTACGCAGAACTGTTTTCCACACAAAAGTGCCAAATAAGAACATCGACATTTCTTGCACTACCTTATTGCAACAGAAGTGATTGGTTAATTAGCTTGCTGTAACTAACTACTCAGACCGTTGGAGCCCAAGCCTGTCTAGTTTTTGTTACAGAGTTTCCGTTTCTTGACACTATTTTGCCGCGCCCTGTTCGGATATTGTTTGCATTTCCTATTTTGAAAAATACATGAGCTATGTGTATACAAATATTAGTGTTGATTAGTTTTGTTATGAATCTAATGATATGCATGGATGCTAGATAGACTCTGTCGGTTAGTTAATTATTTATTTCGAATATCCAAGTTTGAAATGTAACGTAATAGCCAATATAATTACAAGCAAATACCCAAATCAAATTTCAATAAACCTATTAATTCCTTAGCCCTGTTTCATCCAATCATGATTTACAAGTACAAACTACTTCAATGGCAAGTATGTGGTCCGTGAAGGCTACATTTGTATACGAATATTACGCCGATCCGGATGAGGTCAGTCGGTACATTTGATAATGGTAAAATGTTTAAAAGAGCTTTATCGTTTGCCCTTTGTTGTTGTTAGAGCCTAGTTCGTGCAAATCCTCTTTGCACAGTTATATAGAAAATTTTCCATTTTGAAGCTGATAAATGTATAGTTAAATCCATATAAACAATGCTATCACCTATCTTTCGTATTCCCCTGTCAGCCTCTTTCCTTCCAACATTTCATAAAAAACAACATCATAATATCAGACAGACGACATATCAATGTTCGTTTTTTGCCTTATATTTGGAGAGCATTTTGTAAATTAACCAATCTTGACTTGATGACATTAAAGTTTCCCATTATAGAATACTTGGCGCCATGGGGTATCTCCTGCGTCGGAAACTGAGAAAAACAACATAATTCGATTCTTAAGATATCAATTGATTTAAGAATTTTTATTGTCAAATTTAAATTGACCCTTAACTCTTAGGGGTATGGGTTCCCTTTCATGCCTTTGTAGTGTGGAGTGTTTCTTTTTCAACAAAGTTCATTTTGAGGTTTTACTCAAATGATAAGCCAAATGACTAAAGTAAAACTGGGGTCTAAGCATACGCTGTCGTATGGTCCATTATAAGTGTCTAATCACAGACCGAAGGATAACTGGTTTCCTTATTAACCATAAGAATAATTCAGCAGGGTCGTACTCACTGTCTCGATCGAATTTCAATTTGCATACCCATAGTTTGTCGTGTCTCTAAGGCGTTGCTATCTGAGTTATTTGCGACTGATGAAATATTAATAGTGACACTGGTATGAATCGTTATTGATTTGACCCTTCTCTTGCTGAATTTCTCCTTCTTTACCCAAACGCTGTTGTATAATTACATATACCTTCACTGTGTATAATTATATCACTGTGCAATCACTGCTCTGGAGTGCATTGGTTGCACAATCAACTTGTAAATAGTGCAGACCCTGATGAGACAGCTCCTGCAGGAGCTGTCTCATCTGGGTATTCACTATTTACAGGTAAGTATATTGACGCGATTAGCAAGCGAAGGGTTAACACTCATACTGTTAAGCTGTCGTTTGCAAGTAGATTGGGTTTAGATGGGACTTCAAGGATCCCGTTGTCTCATCAAGATCTAAGATTGTATACCACTCGCTTAATAGTTTCTTCAGAGCTTGAACGAAACGAAAATAAGTTAATTTGAACAACTGCAGTCGCCATTTTACAGTAGAATAAAGTTATGCCGGGTGCAGACATCTAAATGTTTGAATGATAGAAATATATCAAATTCAGCAGTATTTAGCCCTGCTGGTGTTTATACTCTGATGATCCGTATGAAAATATAGGAAAGCATATTTATGCAAGAAGCTATGGTAACAGGTTGTTACTTCAATAACAACTGTAGAATATAGGAAATCCGAACATTATATTGTTTACAACAATACTTTTGATTCAATACTGATTTTAATAAATATGCATACAGCAGAATTTGTTATAAGCGGGCAGCAAAACCAAGGAGGTCTAATTATAGGTATGTAAGTCAGGTGGGAGCTTAATGCAGGTCAAAATTAATGCACACAGCTGCTCCTATAAGAGTTTTCTGTATTATTGTTCCCTGTATTAAGCAAGCATCTGCCTTTTAATACTGATATGTTCATTGTATGAATGACAGATTAAGGCAGGTCTTACTTTTGTACTCCTATGTGGTGTGCAGGTAGCTCGTAGACCTTTAAAACCTTCGAATGGTGCACCGCTGTAATGCTTCTGTGATGTCAATACAATCTCCATATACGCAATATACTATAGGTATATTCTCAATTATAGTAGGCAATAAAACTTGTTTGCAATTAAGATTTATTAGATACAACACTCCTACTATATATGGTTAGAAATGACGCACATTTTACCAAATACATTAACAAAAGATACAAAATATGTGTACAACCAATAACTATAATATGTACTTTTAAGAACCAATGACGTACTTGACTACAGTAGTCGGAAAACAATAACAAAATATTTTGTAACATACAGCGAGTTGTAAAACCATTACTGTAAAATTCTGAACACATTTGACGACTGGTGAGCTTGTCATAACAAATATTTAACACCCGGTGTTGTGCTTAAATTAAATAACGTCAATATTATAATCCGTATCTCTGCTCTGTCCTGGGTGTTGTATGCGTGATTCAGTGCTTTACGCAATTTATATTCCAATAAATGTCTTTACTGGTCAACAATTAGCCATGTACTCCTACAGCTTGTGCTTCATAAATCTGTCCATTTTGAAAGGGGTTAGGTCGTAAGACGGCTTCTGTCCAAGAGCTAACTCCGCCAGAACTTTACCGACTACCGGGGCAAGTTTAAATCCGTGACCTAAAATACGACAAACATGCAATGTTTAAGCTTTCTGTAAAATATTAGAAAGCATTATACGAAATGTATGACAATGACCCAGATGTAAACAATGTATTTAATTATACTTGTGAGCCTTCTCACCGTGGTTCACACATCATAATCAGTATATAGTTACACACTTATATGCAAATAAATAGTGTATGTTTTGCATTCATAAAGGGGTGCCATGCTATGCACCACATACATGTTTTTTGATAATTAAATGACGCGCAAACATTTATATATTTTCGAAACACGACATAGGAGTTTTTCAAAGCATCACTCAAAAGACAATACAGTTTTATAAGACCTACTATTTTAATGCAGGACAACAAGATTTTCACAGAGTCATCGGTCTTTGTGGTTATACCGTTCAGTGAATCTTCGCTTATAAAACAGGATTTACAGTGTACTATATTTTGTTATCAGCTGTTCTTTATTACGCACAGCACAGTACACCACATATGTACTGTTAAAAAAGGCACTGTTCTCTAAACAGGACAGACAAAGGAATGACCATACCTTATGCTACTATGTTTAGTAATTGCACTGGGTTTTTTTTATGAAATACATGTCAGATGTAGTGTACTGTAGTATACATCTATACTTGCCCGAGAAGCCGGTTGCGACAACAATGTTTTTCCATCGAGGATGGGTATCTAGTATAAGATCTTCATCCGGCGTATTCTGTAAAACAAAACAACTCCGGCTTTACAACATCCAAATTGTAGACTTTGCAAACTGTGAAGAACCAGATGCTCCTCTGCACTGTATCACCCTTCAGATCGCATTCCTTTTGTTGACTAGTGTCAGAAATAAATTAAAATTCAGTAAAACCTCTCTCAACCGGATGTTAAATATAGTATAAATATCGGTCTTTGAGACAGGTGGAACTTAATGAAGGGTTACAGTCATGCAGAAAACTCCGCATGACTTCCACCCGCATTACGCAACCAGCCTAACAGTATCTCAATTCTTCTTTACTAGAATACCTGTTTAAAGAGGTTTAACTGTATGTTTAAAACGCCGCATATTACGCAACGGCTGTTCTGATTCCAAAATGGAGTGTCTTCCTGTAAGCGATTGGCTAGGGCTAAAAAGTTGAGCCGCTCTGAACATGTACGCCATGACCAGCAGCTGCATCAGACGTGACGTTTAATAGAGAGTATCACTATGGTAAGCACAAACAATTGCACTTTGACAGTTAATATATTGTCCTGTATTAGACAATGATCAAATATCCCGTTTCTGATAGATGGCGGATCTGTATCTGCACTGTCTACGAAAGTGATCGCCCTGACAACTGGCGAATAGTATACTGACATGCGCTACTGTGATCTCACCTGTAACTATGTTCTAATACAGAACATCAACTCAGCAACTGCCACTCAGAGTGTCTGGTTATTTGTCAGCGAAAGGTTTGGAGTACAGAATTACACGCATGGACATTCACAACTCTTCTTAAGTTAAGCACGTCTTAAGCCTTCGCTTGCTATTCACGTCAATATACCTTCCTGTAAATAGTGAAGCCCCAGATGAGACAGCTCCTGCAGGAGCTGTCCCATCAGGTTCTGCACTATTTACAAGTTGATTGTGCAACCAGTGCACTCCACAGCAGTGATTGCACAGCGAAATACGTGCACACAGTGAAGATATATGTTAATATACAACAGGGCAAGGTAAAGACGAGAAAGTGTATTTTAAAATTCAGCAAGCGAAGGGTTATCTATCAATCGCATACAAGCTGGATCCAGATGAGACTCCAAGTACTGCGTCGCCTCATCAGAATCCGAGTTGCCTGAAAAATAAGTCAACTAATTCTCCAAGGTTTTAACGAGACGGGTGTAAATGAAAGATTAAGCAAATCAGAGACTGAACGCAGACACAATTAGTTTAGCATGAGAAGGGTTAGTGTTGCAATGACTGAACGAGTTCTTGTTCTATTCCGTAAAAGAAATGCGTATAGTTAAAGGTCAGAGTAGTAGGCAGTTGCAGCTACCTTTTAAGTAAGTAAAGTCTCGCTAATACGACTACTTAAAATAAGTATCATTCTGGATATTTAAAACAGGTGATTGCTTAAAGCAGAAGGCAAGTTACATACAGGGTTCCTGTAGAGGCTTTCTGCATTGCTATGACTCTGCATTGCTATGACTCCTATGTTTATACATTATGTGATCGCATTTGTGAAACTTCACTATACTCAGATCCCAGCTTATGGAGATATCTAATTAGCAAGTATAGTAAGTACTATTTCCACACCTTACCGTATATATGCATGTCTCCACGACGCTAGGTTCCGGCTCTAAGGTTGGAAAGCGCCTGGATATGTAAGATTTTATTGTGTTCATCACCCAGTCAGCATTAACATTGTCTCGGAAGTCAGGGTTAATAACAGGCCCCGTATGGAGACAAATCTACCAAAGATATGTTAGAAAATGGCAATATAAGAAAATACAGTCGGTGTAGCGACCGATAATGGCATCAGTCTACAGAATTCAAAAGCAGCTTGAACATACACTTGAACTTTTCCCTGCAGTTGCTCTGACTTCAGCAAAGTCATTGAGTACATATTTGACGGACTTTTCACAGTTGTTATGCTATGTTTTACATATTGCCATGCGTTTGCCGTCTTCGATGTTGTGGGAAAGTCCGACGGGGATACCTTTATTTACACAATTTGTTAAGCTATGATTACTTTGAAATAAGTGTAAGGTTAGGACGTCGTTTTAAACCCCAAGCGGTGATTTTGCCACTGACCGTTCCAATGCGATACTCTCTTTGTCACCCTTGCTTTTGTGTGTCTTATGTCTTCGTCTTTGTCTTTGTACATGTGCTTCTGCTCAAGTTTGGAATGTTTATCTCTAGTAGTTTTTGTTAACGTTTTCTGTGTTCATCTCGTGTATGTGTGATGTTTGGGTGTGTAGTTGTGTGCGTAACATGCTACGCCCTCGTATCTATCGATGGTAGCTGCGTCTTGTATGTAGCTGTGCCTGCTTGACGTTACTACTTTTTCGATAACTCGAACTTCAAGGGACTATACAAATTAGTTATTCATACAAATTAGATAACAGAAGTAAGAGTCATCCGATTTCTAATCTGAACAATTTCTGAAGGCCACGGCTTAATACAGGTCTAAAGTAATGTTGAAAGCTTCTGTCAAATGTGTTTCTAGATATCTGTAGCGGTACATTTAGAGAAATTTATAATGTATTGTAAGTGTTTGAAAGTTTCTGTTCGAGATATCCCGAAGTTCGTGTTATCCGAATTCGAGATATCGAGGTTCAAGTGTATATTCAAGTTTAGTTTTTATCATATCGCCTTTTAATGACTAAATCTGCTCTACAACAGCTAGTCAAACGACGACTTATTCGCGTTATATAAACGTACTTTCACGCATTTGCAACAGAGTAGACCCAGATCAGACGGCTCCTATATAACTATTTTGTCCATGAATATTCAATAGGTATTGAAAGTTGTAATAAACATAAAACACGGAAAGGGGGAAAGGGTTAAGCACCTATTGCGTTACCAAATTGTCATTTGCAAATAATATCTGCTTTCAGATTCAATGTATACGTTGCTCCAATATCTTCTCTAAAACGTTAGTGAAGTGTAAGACAGTTTGAGCTCTGTTGAGGGGCCGAATAAATCTGTGTCTTATCTGGATCCAAAGTAATTTGCATCGGTAATCACAGCTTCGCCCCTTGTAACACACCCTGTGTCGCTTTTTTATACTGTAGGATGACAGTTATGCAGAACTATTACTCAGGGAGTCACTGGGGTCTACCGTGCACCCCTAGACTGTTTTCATGGGTACCAAAATGTTCAGAAAAGTGTCATGAATCAGAATCGCGAATGTACTCAAACTTAAATTCTTTTAAGATATGTGTATTTTAACCGTTTCCATGGCAACCCCCCAGTTTTCGTAATGATGACCCATACCTACAAATTTGCCCATATCACAGCCAGTTTTTGTCCTAAAACTATAAAAATGGTACCAAATGAAAGATAAGACATTGTGCTTTTATTTCCAATTGTTTTTTAATTACCTTATTTGCATACTCATGAATATTAATAAGAACCTTTAGTATAGAAATAACGTAAACCTTTCATTTTTTATCCTACAAATATCAGAAAATAACTTCAAATGCAGTTTAGCATGATGACAAAACCAACAGGAAACAATATATCCAATTTGAGGACCATAGCATTAACTTTGAGTACAATTTTCCCCGTTTCCATGGCAACACTCTAGTTTTCGTAATGATGGCCCGTGCCTGCAAAATCGTCCATACCACAGCCAGTTTTTGTCCTAAACCTATAAAACTGGTACCAAATTGGAGGTATGGCATTGTGCTTTTATTTCCAGCTTTTTAATTACCTTCTTTGCATACTCATGAATATTAATAACGGGGGAAATGGTACTTAAAGTTAATATTCATTAGTATGTAAATAAGGTAATTAAAAAAAAAAGTTTTATGACAAAAACACTGGCTGTGATATCGGAGAAATTGTAGGTATGGGTCATCATTACGAAAACTGGGGGTTGCCATGGAAACGGTTAAAATATACATAGCTTAAAAGAATGTAAGTTTGAGTACATTCGCGATTCTGAACATTTTTGTGAACATTTTGGTACCCATGAAAAAAGTCATGGGGGTGCACGGTAGACCCCATTGGCTCCCAGATATCCGAATATAAACATTTGACGTGTAAACGGAACAGTATTGTCATCTTGATAAACAATACAGAGATCATATAGAGGTCCAGATAAAATGCGTAAATGAGAACATCTTCAGGAACTTCTTTATTTCTCCACCAAACCCTATGTTATGAGTAAGTGAGTTGGGTTTTACGTCCAACCAACAGTATTTCAGTTATTTGCAGACGGAACCCGCATGAGACAAGTTATAGTGCTGCCTCACTCCCTATGTTGTGATCACGTTTTAGAAAAACGAGTGTTCACAACATAGGAGTTGGTAGAAAAATGAAGATATTATTACCCTAATCATATACAGGCCTATCGAACAATGTTCAAACGATTAATATTGGTGGGAACTAACCTTCATAAGGCCAGGATAGTCATCGGACGGCAGGCCATACACCACATATTTGCCGCATGCGTCCTCCTCCAAAAATGGTGGGAAATTGGAGAATTCACCGGGGGTTCGCTCCTTCCAGTAGCAGACTGTGATCCTAAGAGGCTATGAAGTAACATGCAGACAACCTCAGCTCATAGTAACCATTTACAGTAACACCCTTCTCAACCTGAATTCTAGTACAGAAAAGTAGATACTGTACGGCAGGTGGTTGCTTAATCCGGGATGTAAGACATGCAGAAAGCTCCTAAAGGAGCTATGTGCATGACTTTCACCCTGCATTAAGCTGTCATCTGTCTCCAAGATCTATATCTAATTTAATTAGAACGTCAGTTTAGAGGGGTTGTACAGTATTGTATGAAGGATTTCGCCAATCATAAATATTTATTAATTACATTCTTATTTCAGATATACAGTAAAACCTCGATTATTCGAATTTTCGTTATAGAAGAATTTAGACCCTTTTAGGCAGGTGGCTGCTTAATGCATGGTGAAAGTCATGCAGAAAGCTCCCAGAGGAGCTTTCTGCATGACTTTCAACATGCATTAAGTTGCCACCTGTCTTAAAGATCGATAATAATACGTATTTTAGTGTTCGAATAATCGAAGTTTTACTGTATAAGCTATTGAAATGTGCTGTCAAACAGTAAGGGGTAAACGTGTATTATAAGCAGATGGAACATACCGTGGTCAGACAGGTTCATGTCTGATTGTTTGAAAAAACTAAAATGGGCGGGATAATGAAAGACAGAGTTAACCCAATACTCCGTTTCAAATTTGGACCATCAATGAATGCTTCCTTAGTATATATATTTATCACATAATCTTTCATCGTAACGCTCATTTAAGCGTTAACCAAACTCCGTCCGTCGTCCGTTGTATTACTACGCTGTTTGTAGGCAATAACCGAAACAACCGTCAGCTATAGCCTGTTTCATGTTCTATAGCATTTTATTGCTTATGTGATAGAACGAATCTTACATTCGTGTTCATTACATTTTTTATTCATGAAACTCGTTTACTATCATGAATATGACACTCGCTAAAGCTCATGTCCTACTAGTATAGTAAACTCGTGTCATAAAACAATTTGTAATGAACACCCATGTAAGATGCACAATATAATTGCTGCACATATGCATTTAGCAGTATGTTCTGTCTTTTTATCAGCCGATATTATTGTTTCGCAGCTCTTTAGTTTACTCTTAAATATAATAATAAACAAAAGTAATAGTTGTAAATAAGTAAAATAAATCTTCGACTTATACCATTCAGTCGTGAATAACTCGCTAGAACTATATTACCTTCAATGGAAGCTCTAGCCCAAGACGGGGTAGGAAATTTGCAGCCCATGGTCCCATAGCCAACACTACACTTTTGCCTTTGTATTCTCCTCTGACTGTTCTTACAGTGGTTACGTGACCTGGTACAATATCTGTCACGGGCTCTCCATCAAATATCTTTCCGCCATTAATTATAAATTGTTTCTAAAATTTAAAATCGTATCTTTAATTTCAAATTTCAAATGATCAACCGTAATAAACAGGAGACATTAATAACAATAACATTGCATTTCTGCAGGATAATTAGAATCCGGCAATCACATTAGACAATGATAAGTAAAGACTAGAAAATGCGACAACCTGATTAAAGCCGGATTTGTTTTGTGTGTGTTAACAATTTACCTAATGATAAGGGAAATATGCTTATTTTACTTGAGTCGATGACTGCATTTAGAATTTTAGTTACGCATATGTGAAATTCACAATGAAATAAAATGTTAATTGTGTTTTCAAGATAATGATCTTGACCTGATTTCATATATTATATCAACTGACGGGCCTTCACCCACGCCATCTACATACCAAAAATGAATTACCCTGCATTTACAGTTCTTAACTTATAAGCAATGTTAAAGTTTGTTAAAGGCGACCAGGTTTTCAAAAAAGTAACATTGATCTTGACCTGATTTCATGTATTATTGTATCAACTAGAATGCCTTCACCCAATCTGCCTGCATGTCCAAAATGATTTGCCTAGCTTATATAAAGTTATTACAACATTTTAAAGTTTATTAAAACGACACAGTTTTCAAAACAGTGGCATCGATCCGATTTCATGTATCCTTGTATCAACTGAAAAAGCTTCACACAAGCTATCTGCAAACCAGATATAAATTGTCTAGCATGTAGTTCAGAAGTTATAACAAAATTTTAATGACATCCAATTTTTCCAAAATAGTGACCTTGACATTGACCTGATTTCAGGTATCTTTATTACATCATCTGTGAGGTATTTACCAAAGCTATCTGAATGCCAAAGGTGAGTTGTCTAGCGTTCGAGAATCAGAAGTTATAGCGAAATGTTACCTTGTCCTTGACCCAATTTCTTGTTTTCTTGTATCAACTGAAAGACCGTCACAAAAACTATCTCAGTACCTTACATGAATTGTCTAGCATATATGGTTCAGAGGTTGTGGTTCAATGATGGCCAACATAGTAAAATATTCACATTGACCTTGACCTAATTTCAAATATCTTTATATCATCTGAAAAGCCTTTTCCAAAGCCATCCATATACCAAATGGAAAAGTAGTAAAGTCAAGCAGGCAAAGCCACATACAAGACGCTACCTCCACCAAAACACCGATAGACTGACACAAACACACAACCAAACACCCAAACGCACACACAGACACGAGATGAACACAGAAAACACCAACAGACACACAAGAACTAGAGACAAACATTCCACGTATGAACAAATTCACAAGCACAAAGACACAAGACAAACAAAAGTAAGGGTGACAAAGAGAGTACCGCCTTGGCACGGTCAGTAGCAAAAACACCACTGGGGGTTTAAACCGGTCTACGGACGTCCTGGCCTCACACTTCTCTCAAAGTCACCCTAGCTTTACAAATAGTGTTAATAAAGGTATCCCCGCCGGACTTACCCACAACATAGAAGACGGTATGACATATGACATACTAACTGTGAAAATCCGTCAAATATGTACTCAAGATTAATTGCCTAGCATTTGTAGTTCAGAATGAATAGCAATGTTACAGTGTGTTAAAAACAACAAAGTGTTCGAAATAGTGACCTTGTCCTGATTTCATTGGAGAGGCCCTCATGCATCTCCACAGTGTTGGAATCGGGATGGTTTACAATTTATCTCAAGCAGTTTTGAATTGGGATAGTAAAAAGAATATCGCCGTCTACCGGACGGGACGAGTCGTGGCTATTTGCATGTGCGAGGTTTGGTTATATAACAAATACGCAGTCAGACTATCACTAACCAATAAGGAGTTTGAATATTAAAGCATTTATAGAAAACGTGGTTGAATTTGAAAAATAAGATCAGTTGAATACAGAATGTCGATATTTCAATTCAAATAGACATCATTATTTTATCCTAGAACAAAGTGCAATGATTTTTGCATTCCGTATAAAATTCGAGTAACGGTCGGCTCAGTTTCTACTTTTAGATTGACCTTCTCATAAATCGATGGAGATGAACAGATTATTTAGGTCTATGCCTTTTCCCGTCCCTTTAAGAGTGTCTCAATCTAGTTATCATGTGAGTAGAAAGGACACATGTACTTTCTATCCATTAATATTTGCTTCCCGAATTGATTCTTATTAAACCGCGTTTCTGTAGCGATGGGTTAAGTTAATAAAACTGATAAATCAGAGCTGCTTTTGAAGGCACGATGGCCGAATGGACTAAGGCATTGGAAAATAGTGTTCAGGTTTACCCTTTGTAGGACCTGGCGTGGGTTCGAGATCCAAATATAACCAAAAATAGGTTTCTCCTTTTTTCTCGTATTTGAATAATTCTACTGGTGACTTTCCCGTTATTCCATCAACAGATTTACATACTTACAGAAAAATTGAAAATACTTACATTGTTATAGGATCATTATGCCTTAGAAACGGCTACAATCACTAACCTAAAAAACCTAGGTACTACCGGAAGAAACCGAATAGGAGGATCTGGCTCACTTGGAAGTGCTTGCTAGATACATAAACCAATGTTTTGACTGGTGTGTCCATGTGTCTTAGATCTCCACGAGGTAGCACGATGAATAAAATGTATTGTTATATGTACCTAAGATATGATGCACACGATTTAGTTGCAAGTCAATTATGTTAATCATAAATTGTTTAGTATGCATTCATTTGTAACCCGAGAGGGTCCATGGTTGGTAAATAAAACCTGTTCTAATATATATTCTATTCTAAGAAATCTAAGTTTATCTCCATCCTTTATTACGTCATTATAGAGGCTTGCAGACTGGATAAATTCCAATACGCAGTATACTTTTTCACCCAAAGAACTACTTGCAACGACCCATAAGTAAACGCTTACAGGGGCCGACGCCGTATGTCAGACAAGTCCTTTTCCGTAACTTTTTGTTAAAGCATTATATATCTCCTAGGCATTGGCGCTTGATAGTCGTTGTCTTCCTTCTATCTATAGCGCACGTACTATTTGATATGCAAAATAGTTATTTATAGAAAACTATTTACGATCCGATGCAAACATCTTGTCAAACGGCCCCTGTATATAGCAACTGTTCGATAAAAAAACCTGCTACAGACCTCTCATTGGCTTCCTTTTAGAAGGAAGCAGACTTGTGTATCCATTTATCAAGTGAAAGGCCTTTACCCAAGCTATCTGCATACCAAATATGAATTGTCTAGCTTAAGTAAATTTAGAAGTTATATGCAATGTTAATTTTTTGTTAACGTCGGCACGCCCGCTCGCCCGGTTTTCGTCAAATTATAAGCCGAAATTCTAGAAAGATCCGGCTAAAAATTAACCCATTGGATACATCCGACCGGTCAGTCAGATTAACTACATGTATTAAGTACATTCAGTATGAAAGGCTAGGAATTGCTAGAGGATTTTGATGACAAACAGCGCAGACTCTGATCAATGGGCTCATTTAAGATCCCTCTGATCGGAGTCTGCATTGTTCGCAAAGGCCAGTATACACTTGTGCCGTGTTCAAAGTGTTCATGTTGATATCGTGCTGCAAGTGGTTTATAGACTAAGCAAATCCGGTAGTATATATGTGTCAAATTGCGTACTAAACTTACGATCCAATGTTACAGCAATGCTTTAATAGTGGTAAGGGCATGTTTATATCTAGCCTAAACCCTTTTAATGTATTTGCAAACTAGAATAGTTCAGATCAGAAGTCTACTATGGGAGTTCAATTTGCTTTGAACTGATATAGATCTGATTCTACAGTTTCTGTCATGGTAAAATGATGCTGTGCATGTGCCAGAATGACAGTACATGTATACATCATGTAAGGGGCAAATACATCATCTAACATTAAACGTGACTAGACGAACTTATCTAAAAGTTGTTATCTAGGTTAATAAATGTGCATTTAATCCTTACAATGCGGGACACGATGCACTTATGTCCTTTGCAAAAAGAGTATACCCAGATGAAAGGGCTCATAGAGGAGCCTTTTTACAGAATGTGCACTGTTTGCCATATACTCTACATAAATATTCACCATAAGCTTGGTTTGTTTGAATGTTGGAATAGTCCATTTGAAAACTCAGCGTTGTAAGGGTTAATGGTTCAACCTTGAGACTGATGAGTAAGGTGGTCTCGCCATAACCTTGACATGCTTCTTAGTCTTATAGTCTTACCTAACCCTAACAACGCTGAATTTTCAAATGGACTATTTAAAACTGGTCAAGCTTATGAATGCTTTTGGATTTTGTCTAATGAATAGTGTAACATGCCAAAATGCCCAGACCCTGATGAGAGTGGATCCATTTGGAATTCTCTCATCGGGATCTATACTGTTTACAAAAAGGGCACTTGTGAATCGTGTCCCGCACTGTAAGGGCTGTAAGGGTCAAATATTCGGACTGATAAACCTGGGCAAATAGTGAAGGAGCAGTTTGATCCGGGTATGCGCTATTTACTTTTATGTACACACTGTATTGCAATTTTACTTAGTTTTAAACTTCCATCACGAGAGGTATGCTTATGGTGTTTGGTAATAACGTATTTTAAAACTTAACTATGCTAAAGCTAATGTACGCGGAAATGAGCACAACTGATGGGTAGACACACGCTACAATGGACATGTGAGGTATAATACATGTAATCTGTCTGTGACCCAGACATCTGTGCATCGACGCCCTAGTGCACGTCAGTTTAACTGCATTCTTTTATATCTATAGTAAAAAAGGTTACCCCCTCCTTTAAATTTGAAAATAAGTTTTTCTTCCATTTCTTTTCATATTCCAGACCAGAGCGTCAAAACGTTTGGACCCTGATGAAACGTACAGTTACTCGGTGTCTCATCTGGATCCAAACTGTTGTCAGATGTCATTATTGATTTGCCCAACTGATTGAAGTTACGATAATTTTGCGATAACCCCTGGGTATGTAATAGGCAATAAATGTGTAGATACAGTAAAACCTCTCTATAACGACCACTAAATTACATCAAGTATTGTGTATCAAAGGCAAGTGACTGCTTAAAGCAAGGTGGAAGTAAAGCAGAACGTTTTGTTTTACTTTCGCCTTGTTTTAAGCAGCCACCTGCCCTAACTATCCAACCAATTAACACAATTTAGTGGGTGTTATTGAGAGGTTTTACCTTACAGGGTAAATACAACGGATATCAGTTGCTTAGTAGGCATAGACTACGATTAAATTGGGAGTTCAAGATTAGGATTAGATTCCAAACAATGGTAGTTAGTTCGCGATTGGGTTAATATCCCTAAGCATTTTGTAATGCCAAGCGATAGTAGTACGTTCGAGATTGTGGTCAAATCCCCAACCATGGAAGTTAGTTCGAGATTCGGAATAGATCCCCAGTCATGGTAGTTAGTTCGAGTGTGTTGTTAGAATACCGATCATCCTAATTAGTTGGATATCGGAGGGGGATCTTCAGACCACGGCATTTATTTTGAATTATGGGTTAGATCTCCAGCCATGGTAGTAAGTCAATCTAAGGCTCAAGTCATGGTAGTAAGTTTACGAGTCGGGTAAATCTCCAGCCATGGTAGTTAGTGTAAGATTAGGTAAGTCTCCAGCCATGGTAGTTGATTTAAGATTGAGGTAAGTCTCCAGCCATGATAGTTAGTTTAAGATTGGGGTAAGTCTCCAGCCATAGTAGCTAGTTTAAGATTGAGGTAAGTCTCCAGCCATGGTAGTTAGTTTAAGATTGGGGCAAAACTCCAGTCATGGTAGTTAGTTTAAGATAGGGGTAAGTCCCTAGTCATGATAGTTAATTCAAAATTGAGGTTATATACCCGACCATGGCGGTTGGTTCGAAATTGAGGTTAGTTCGCCGGTCATGATAGTTATTTCGAAATTGGCGTAAGATCTTCATCCATAGTAGTTAATTCCAAATCGGGGTTAGGTCCCAAGCCATTATGATTAGTTCGAAATTGTGGATATATCTCCAACCGTGGTAGTTATTTCGAAATTGGCGTTAGGTCCCCAGTCATTGTAGTTAGTATGAGACTGGGGTTAGATCACCAGCCATAGTAATTATTCGAACTTGGGATAGTTCTTAAGTAAGCAGAACATCAGAGTCTTAATCGTCTAATTGGCCTCACAATTCGAATGACAAATATTTGGCCCATAATGACAGATATTGTTACTCGGCGTCTCATCTAAAATCAAAGTGTTTGTAAAACCAACTACCAATGTGCGTGTAGCATGCTGGAGTTGAGGATATGTCTTACTTGGAAAGCTCGTAATACTTTGTCAGCTCGGAGCACTCCGCCAGTTTTATCAAGAACAAATCCAAAACCATCTCCCGTTGTAACATTCGGATATCTTTTCCTCTGTTCCTCGACGTCAAATACTTCATGGGGTATACCGTGACGTTTAAGAGCTGCTGCACTTCCGACTACAAAGTCACACGATTTCGGCCCGAACGTTAGGCAGCCATAGTTTCTGGTGTAAATTAAAGATGTGATTTGTATAGTAAATAAGATAAGATCAATGCATGGTGTTTATCAGAGCTGTAAATAAGAACATCTAATTGTTGTTTTCATAATTTCTCCACCGAACCCCATCTTGCTGCATCTCAACAGAAACAATATACTGATGTGAGACTAATGATTCGTAGCAAGACGGGGATTCTAATGAGTTGCAGCAAGATAGGCGAGTTGCAGCAACATAGGCGAGTTGCTGCAACATAGGCGAGTTGCTGCAACATAGGCGAGTTACAGCAACGTAGGCGAGTTGCAGCAACATAGGCGAGTTGCAGCAACATAGTTGCAGCAACATAGGCAAGTTGCAGCAAGATATCGTTTTGCGGAAACTGATTGATACGCAGCTTATCTGTCAACAACCCTAGTGTATGCGATATGTTCACTCTGCACCGAGTTTAGTGATTGCACAGCTTTAAAACTACCAACAAATAACAGTCATATAATGAATAAATTATGCTGAACAAGATCTAAATAAGACTGAGAATATTTTCAATGTGCCGTGAAACAATCATATCTAAGCGTGTTTAGATCTAACATTAAACACTTTCGTCGCATCAGGGTAATCTGTGATGACTTTGAAAACAGATTAGGTCAAAATCAACAGCTTAGTGCACTGCTGTACCCATAAGTTTCTATTAGGTTTAACACTATGACAATACGTTTGAAAACAAAAAAGAAAAGTTCACTTTTAAATTTGAAGCAGACTATCAACTTAGATGGAGGAGAAAATGCTAAGAACATATTTATGAGACAAATGTAAATGGCAGCCTTTATGTGTGAAATTCAAATGGTCACCAAGCCTAACTACATAGATAACGGTTGCGTGCAGTTAACAATAACTGTTACAGCTTGGTGCAACCGTTCGCCTAGAAAACAATTAAGACAAAAATGTTGCGATTACTGCCACATTGTTTGCAACCGTTTGCAAATTCTAAGGCCGAAATTGTGCGACTACAGCAGTAACGGCAACATTCCGGTTTTAAAGTATGCGAATGTGTTACTGTTAACCCATTACCTCATAGGCTATTTTTAGATCCAACCACTTTGAATAAATCTATTGAAAAAGGAGCATTAAGTAGAGAAAAAGGAAAATTTCAGAATTTTGTAGTTTGAAACCATTGTGATAAAAAGAGCATTTGCTCCTATATGGTTTCAACAGGTGACTTCTGCAGAGGCGTCAATATGAGGGAAAGGGTTAACAGAACGCAGGTCATTTTAATTCCAGCACATACCGAGTTATATGTCTACAAAATAATTCTAAATCGTTCAACACAAAGTAATGGTCATCTGCAAACCTTGTCGTCTGCTTCCTCCGCTCAAGAGGTACATTTTATTGAATTTCATTTCAACCTTTACCTGGTACGAAATGATACGACAGCATGAGCATTTTGTAACTGAAAGTGTGTAATGGTATATGAACACGTGGTTTGGGGAAAATGGCAGACCCTGTAGAATCAGTTCTGTTGAATTTTATAGGCACACAGAGCAGACCCTGATCAGACGGATCCTACAGGAGTATTCTCATCTAGGTATACTCTGTTTGCAATGGTGTCAAAATACAGTAGAACCCCGCTAATGCGACCACTTAATGCGACCACTTAAACAAACATGGCTGTTTTCATAAGCAGGTGGTTGCGTAATGCAGGACGAAAGTTATGCAGAAAGCTCTTATAGGAGCTTTCTGCATAACTTTCGTCCTGCATTAAGCAACCACCTGCCCTTGCCATTGTGAATTATGACCCTTTTTGGTGGTCGCATTAGTGGGGTTTTACTGTAATGGAGTCTTTATCTTATACAGGGTTTGGAAGCAGAATCGATTTCTTCGGCACTGCATCTGGATTCAAGATACCATTTCAAGTGGGTCTAAAATTATTCACTGGTTTTTAAATTTTATAAAGTCATTTGCTTCATATTATTGGTATTATATGAATAAGACACAGTGATAACCATGATGATAGGGCTAATATGTGTCTGCCATAATTACAACTGCAAGTTTGTCGTCAGTTTCAATGCAGAAGAGAATTAGACAGATGAAGGATAGTATAATTATAGTGTTATTAGGTAAGCATGTACCTGAATAACTGTTCGCCGCTCTCTGTTTCTAACTGGCTCATAAGTGTGTAGGACTCGTCCATCATGACGGTGTAGAAGTCTTTGGAGCCATATGCCTTCCGCGTGATTCTCGTCTGCCCGTGAGAACTGCCACGACTGTGGGGCAACGGGAACTTATAACAAAAGGAAATCCAATAGATGCGGTGTATGATGGCTTAGGTCTGCCATTACTGAACTATTTAGCGTTCAAAAAAGTATATTACATAATCATAAATACTTTCAGGAAACCCAAATGCATATCTTAACACATAGGGATGGGTAACGAAATTTGAAAAGAGAAACCGATGCGTGTATAGTAAATATCACAGGCGTTCAGCTTATGAAATATGTCTAAAAAAAGTTAAAATGTCCCTAAATTGACGTTTTGTAACATTTGGGGCCGAAAAAATAATGCTTGGGGCGTTTTGAGACAAAGCTCATTAGTATCTACCAGAAAAAAGCGTCAGCTTCGCTCCCGAATAGGAATTTTAGTGAAATCGAGCACTTTTTCACCAACTATATCGTTTCCGAGTAAATAAAAAACACGGTTTTCTGAAGGTATTTGCCCCTCGTACTCGCTAAAACGGAGACAAAGTATGGGATATTTGGTACCAGCGTGTAGATAAAACATTTTTCTTTCTATATAATCTTTGTTTTGTGGGAAAATTCCCCTCCGGTCGAAAATAATTGCAGTTGAAGCGGAGCACCCGTGGATCGGATGGCCCGAGAGTTATTTGCCTTTCTCTTATATAGAATATACGAATTTTCAGCTTTGTCTCAAAACGCCCCAAGCATTATTTTTTCGACCCCAAATGTTACAAAACGTCAATTTAGGGACATTTTAACTTATTTTAGACATATTTCATGAGCCGAACGCCTTTGGTAAATATATACAAAGAAAATAAAACCATGAATAGAATTTAGGCAGAAAGCAGCTCAATGCAGTGTGGCCGTCATAAGAAAGCTCGCAGAGAAGCTTTCTGCATCACTATCACCCTGCATTAAGCTGTCACCTACCTAAAATATCGATAATGATATGTATCTGAGTGTCCAATATTCGAGGTGTTTCTATTTAAACCACAGTAACATCAAGTTTGTACCTAGACCCGGCGTCTCATCTGGATACAAACTACTTGCATAGGTAATCATAGATGCGACATATACAGTGCGAAAGATACACCACGTATTGAAATGAAATGGCATCATGATTTGAGCTAGTACATGATTCATAACGTAACTAAATATAGCACAGCTGACGCCTCAATGGTTTGAACTCATTCATATTAAATATTAAAACGATGTAGGCTCATCAAAGAAACAAACATACTGCAACAAAAACAGCGATGGATCTTAAATAAGATTGTAACGATATTCTTGAAGAAATAGCTACATCGATATAATTATGCCGTGGTTGCATGTTTTGGTACCGGGTACTCTGATTTTAGTTTATTTATCAAACTGATGTTATCGATGTAGCAGACATCACATCACGCACAAAACGTTCCCACTTATAAAGAGCACATTAATAACTGGTAAAAGTGCAACGAGCAGTAATTATTCTATAAATCGACCATATAAACGAGGTATAACTCTGGATCATAACTGTAGGTGGTACGTGAGTGCAGGACGAAGGTTATGCTGAAAGCTCCTTTCGTCCTGCATTAAGCAACCTCCTGTTAAAATAACTAGTATGGCATAAACTGCAGTCTGAATAAAGGTCTACACTGTGGGCTTGAGCTATCCGTGCGGTTAATTCCAATACTGACGCTGCTTCTTTGATCGCCGAAGTGACATACCTACCCCTTTTCCTTATGTAAGCGCATTTTGACGTATCTGCAAACAGAGTAGATCCAGATCAGACGGCTCCAATAAGGTCTGATCTGTTTGCTTATAGTGTAATATATATATCTGATTCTACAGCTTCTGCCTGAGTCAAAATTTCATGTATTTATATGCCATTATAAAAAATAATCTTATTAATATTTATTTCCTACATGGTTATTCATCAGGGAAGGGGCTATACTGCTTAAACTTTAGTCTGTTGAGCAAATTATGTTCACCCTTACTACATTTTTAAAATTCAAGCTATAATTAATTTGTCTACCAAAATGCAATCAGTGTGTCAAACAGTTTGGATCCTGATGAGACGCCGAGTTAATCGGCGTCTCATTTGGATCCCAACTGTTTGCAAAGGTATTCACTCATCCGTCCATCGCAGGCTATAGGTTAAACATTTTGAGCTGACATATAACATTCGACATGACATATACGAGTTACACAATTTGTAAACCCTTTCCCCTGCTAATCGCAACTAGGTTCGCATATTGGAAACAACCTGGGGCCAGATGAGACGCCGAGTAACTCGATGTCTCAACAGGATTCAAACTGTTTGACACTCTGCCAATAGTCTCCTAAACGCTAGTTCGAACCGAAGTTGTCAAACAGAACAATATCCAATTTTAAGGAGTCAATGATATTCACAGCAGGTTAAGAGATAATACACTTTCGAGTGATGTATGCACTGTGCGGAGCGTTGTATATATTAAATAAAAGCCACTCCAAGCATACCATATTGTCAAATATGTGTACAGTACAAACAGTACAAACTCGATAATTCGAAACTTTGATAAAGAAGATTTCAGATATTTTAGGCAGGTGGCTGTTTAACCCTTTCCCTCATAGAAACGTGTTTTCACGCATTTGCAAACAGAGTAGACCCATATCAGGGTCAGCTCTGTTTGCTAAACGAATTTGATAGATATGTTTCTTTGCTTTCTAAAATGTCCACAATGTTCCACCGTCCATGTTTCTTTATACATATTTTATCCATGAATATTCAGTAGGTATTGAAAGTTGGAATAAACAGAGAACATGGAAACTTTGGAAAGGGTTAAAAAGCGATACGTAGTACTTAGAGTGTCAGAGGTTTTGCTGCACATGATACCATAGGTACCACAAATACAGCATAAACTTAAACCTAACAAATGCATCGGAACATAAATTCGATTATAGTAAGTTCTAACACCCACTGCCCCCTCCCCCACCCCCACCCCGCTCCGGCCCCTCATCTCCGCCCCACCCGGCTCCTCTTCTCCGGTCCTAGCTCACCTTTAGCATACACAGAGAAAGAAACATAAGTTATATCTAAAAGTGTTTCTGTCATATTTCTTTGGATAATGCGTGTAAAATATTGCATTACACTATGAGAGTTAGCTTACAATCCATCCCTCTCGCCACTTTGTGTCTCTGTCATTCTTTCTTATTGTATCCTCCGTTTTATATCGTATGTTTGCATTTTCCAATTACAACCACTAGAGTTGACATTATCATGAACTGATCAAAATCCTTACCTGTTCTAGTAGCAAGACACGCTTGCGTTTCTTAGCAAGTTGATACGCCGTAGATGATCCCTCGACCCCGGCCCCTACAACGATGACGTCATACATCTCTCAAGTCCTGAAATTGTCTAAGCCCATACGAACATATATTGACTAGAGTATACAAAAACACAGAATGATTTACTTACTGCCATGAGGCGCCACCTGTATACGCGATAGACTATAAATAGAGCTTACACAACACTTGTTTATTGATCTAACCTTTACTGTACTAAGCGCGGCCTATTTTGTCATTTTGCTAACAGTTTGGATCCAGATGAGACGTCGAGACAATCGGCGTTTCAGCAGGATCCAAGTTGTTAAAGACTAGATCAATAGATTCTCAAACGTGTGTAAGAGTCGAAATTTCAGTGTAATTCATGGCAAATCAGTATTTGCAAGGCAGACGTTGAATTTTTCTACAGGCCCGGGATTAGCCACTGTTTACAGTATTAACCTGGACACACAGGACTAAATGACCAAACGAAACTTCTGAACTCGATTGACTGTTTGCCAATTGTGTACTAAATAGTTGATTTCTATGAAGGGTTCGTATGTTGCAATTCTGAAAAAATGTATTTCCCTCATTTCGGTATCACTAATCTAATCAGTTTCGAACAGTTTGGATCGTGATGAGAGCTGTTTACATTGGTGATCTGAAATGTGTTGCAAAGCATGCTTATGGTTTAATGTTAACTTATCTGATGGAATGAACTCAGCCGTGTATACGGCACAATGCTGACCCCCAGTTTTAAGTATTGCTCTGTTGCATTTATAGACGTGTATTGTCTGTGTAACTCTGAAATCAGTTTTCATGTTAAGCGATACTGTTTTTAAAAATCTTTCTCTCGGTTGAATATATTTCCAGAAAAATATAAGTACAGTAGAATCTGTCTTAAGCGACCTTCAATAAGAGGTGATAATTGCTTTAAACGACATCTCCTCTGAAACCGCACGGTAGAATGTTACCAAACTTCACATAAATGGTCTTGGTATTGAGCTCTATCAGAATTGCTAAAATAATTCAGATCCATAAAGAACTTTCGTTGCTATGGTAACAAAAAGAAAACTCTTAAGAAATCTTCTCCAAACCTAGGGGTCAGATTTGAATGATACTTGACAGAAATACCTCTGCAAAATTTCTAAAATGATGTTGAAATCTCAACAAACATGACTGCCGGGGACGGGGATACTTTTCCGCCAGTCTTTCAACGATTTCGGCGCTTTGATTTTAACGTGTGACACAATGTGCACTTAAGAGATTAAACATGTCTGATCACATGATCACCTTATGACTAGGACCACTGTCTAGATCAGTGACTATCCAGAATCAGCGTATATCTATGATCAGTGACTATCCATGATCAGCGTATATCTAGGATCAGAGACTATCCAGGATCAGCGTCTATCCAGGATCAGCGTATATCTAGGATCAGAGACTATCCAGGATCAGCGTCTATCCAGGATCAGCGTATATCTAGGATCAGCGACTATCCAGGATCAGCGTATATCTAGGATCAGATACTATCCAGGATCAGCGTCTATCCAGGATCAGCGTATATCTAGGATCAGCGACTATCCAGGATCAGCGTATATCTAGGATCAGAGACTATCAAGGATCAGCGTCTATCCAGGATCAGCGTATATCTAGGATCAGTGACTATTCGGAATCAGCGTATATTTAGGAACAGCGCTGCATTGGACAACTAACTAATTTCCTATCATAGTCAGTCCAGGATTACTTAACCCTTTGTTAGATGACTTGTGACTGCATGTGACTGCGTAGTACTGATAATACTGAATTAATATAACACAAATATCCATAGGTAACTTTCTTCATTACGTTCGTGCTGCATTAAGCTAGCATCTTTCTTGATCCTTTTCATTGGTCATTTTAGAAAGGTTTCACTATAGTTCATTACCAGCCACAGGGACAGTAGTCGCTTGTTATCTGTACATGGCTTTCTCCTGGTTGGGTAAACCAACTATAAGCAGGAATATCAGTAAAGAAGAATCCAGGGTCCATGCTTATAAAACTTTTTAGTTTAGTCTCAAGCTTTTGATTGGTCAAATTTGAGTTCTCAAGCTTTTGATTGGTCAGATTTGAGCCAAAGGCTCAAATCTGACCAATCAAAAACTTGAGAACGAAGCCAGACTCAACTAAAGGTTTTATAAGCATGGACCCATATATTTTATGTAGCTGGCTGTTTTATTATTTCACAAATATAGTTGTTTACGGCCGCCACACAAACACTTGACACCTACTGTTGTGAAGTAGATATATCTTGAAAGTTGCGAGATCCTTCGAAAGCAGTCGATATCAGGATATTATGATTGAATGCTGCAAGTGGTTGGACATTTATTTGCAAAATATGGTAAGAGTGTCAAACAGTTTGGATCATGATAAGACGTCGCATTATGCGGCTTCACATCTGGATCCAAACAGTTTGCATAGGTAATTGCGGTTTCGCAGAGAGTGTACAAAGCGCTGTGCCCAATTAGAGACAAGCTTTGTTGAGCGTATAGACTGCTTTTTTGTCAAAGTGCGGCAAATATATCTGAAATTTGTCAGAATTGCTGTTCACCCAAACTCTTGCCACACATATCATCTAAGTATGACCTTCTAATTTGAAACAATGATAACAGAAAATCACTCAGATCGACTGTATACAGATTGTTGTTGTAAAGGTTGTCGGCAAAAATATGGAGAACAGACAGTGCTTTAATATAAAAGCCGCATAATGTTTACAAGACAAACAAGTCTGCTAGTAATAATTGACAGTTTACGATGTTTGAAATTTACATGATGTTTTCTAATATTGCGAAAATAAAATTGAAGTCTGCACGATGCCTACTAATGACTGACAGCATACAATATATCAGATTTACATGATATTTTCTGTTAAATAAAGAGAGAATGGTTTGTGAAAGCAACATTATGTCTGGTGGTAAAGACAAGAGCAAACTCCTACGTCAGTGAACTTTTTAATTGGATATCTGTATATTGCTTTTTCGAGTATTCTTACCTAATTTGTCAGAACTAATTAACAACTAATCTAGTTATGTTGCTTTTCAGGAACTTTTATCACGGTGTGCATATAAATGTATGACCATAACCTGCGTCCAGTTGTTGGCCATAAGTGTCGTGTTGCATGGTCATGTTAGGACAATCATACGAGACGATACAATAGTCGTCACATATGCGCTCAACACAACCCGTCTATGTCAAATTACGGACTTTGTTTGTACAGGCGTCCGTGGCGGTTCGTTTATATAACTAATTAAATCGGTCAGATTAAACCTCCTACATAACCGAATTAATCAGTTACCTGATAGAGCCATCCTTGACCCCTTTGTAAACAGGAAAGATTCATCCTCATGTAGGAGCCGTCTGTTCATGGTCTATTCTGTTTCATTATGTAACAGTATATATCTGATTCTAAAGCTTCTGGTATGACCATCACGTGTTCCTGTGCCAGGTATGGGGTTAAACAGCGGATGTGTAAGAAATGAGATATGAACGGAATGAGAACTAAATTAATTGCCTCTGCTCTTTTGTTATCTTAAACCTTTACCTTCCATACACGTAAATACCACTTAGGCTATTTTTAGACCTAACCTCTTTGATTAAATCTACCAAAAGGAGTATTAACTAGAGAAAAGGAAATTTTCAGAAGTGTGTTGTTTTAAACCCATTGTGATAAATAGAGCATTTGCCTCTGTGGAGCAAATGCTCTATTTATCACAATGGTTTCATCAATTGACTTTTACAGAAGCATCAACAGGGGTCAATATGCGGGAATGGGTTAACCTACTGCACCATCAGCAAGTGTCGTATGCAAATATTGTCGACTGGTTCCATTCCAAAATACCCTTTTTCTTCCATATGTTTTTCAAAAGCGAAAGTTAGAGCGACAAACAGCATGTATCCTGATGAGACACCGAGTTACTCGGCGTCTCATCTGGATCCAAACTGTTTGCAAACGTTCCCGTGAAGTCACCGTTGGAGTGCTCAAGTTTAATATAATACAGAACACATGGTATTTTATTTCCAATTTCCATAGCAAACAACCAATATTCAGCTCTATAATATTCTATAAGCAAATAGAGAATATCCTTGTCTAGCAGGGGCTGTCTGAATTAGGTCGTCTTTGTTTGCAAAGACGCGGAAGTGTGTTATTATCAGATAAAAGGCTAACATGTCAAAATGCAGTGTACTCTGTTTGTATAATCTCATATTATCAACAATACTTATGTTGTGAAATAGGTTCCCAATGTCAATTAAAACCGACATTCATTGGCAAACAGTGTATATCCAGATCAGAAAGCTCTTTAACGAGCCCTCTGATCAGGGTCTGCACTGTTTGCTGAACCCCACCGATGTCAAAGGCTTATAGTAGCAAATAGTTTGTTTGCCGTGTCCCTGTAGCATGAAACAATGGTATGTTTCAAAATAAGAGCTGAACTGGATCTCCTTAACCCATTCCCCCATAGGCTATTTTAGACCAAACCTCTTTGAATGAATTTACCGAAAAGGAGCATGTTCTAGAGGAAATATTTGTTTAGAATTATGTAGTGTAGAAACCATTGTGATAAATAGAGCATTTGCTCCATAGGAGCAAATGCTCTATTTATCTCAGTGGTTTCATAAAGTGAATTTTACAGAGGCGTAGAAAGGCATATGTATGGAGGAAATGGTGAACTAATATGGGAATACATGAATTAGTAGAGACACTAACTATAATGCGGTAACTCTGTTCATCTCGTTACAGAATATCATTGGTATTCGGTGATTTATGATTTTCAAAATCCCTATCTCAATCCTACTTGAAGGTCAGTGTTGGGGCTATTCTCAAGGTATGTTGTTTTTATGATAAGAAAGGTGTATGTTTACTTTAACATTTACCCCGCTGTATAAGATCCTGCTCCAATTTGGATTAGTACAATTGTAACTACTTCCGATTCGATTAAACTTTAAAATTTGGGAAACTATTGACTAAGTATCATGCCACAAGCGTTTGAGAAACTGTTGACCAAGAGTCAAACAGCTGGAAATCCAAGCTGTTTGTAAATGCGGATATTGTTACAAATAGCGGGACATTGGTTAATATTGAGCACACCACAGTTGAACCTTGAGATAATTATTTTATACGTTATCGTTTTCTAACCATGGAGTCCATATTAGTCGACCAGTAACTTGTCATCTCATCAACCTCAGTACTGTTTGACACTTCGAAGTTTTCGATATCATTTTCTGTGGATGAAATTTTTAACTCTTTATATGCATTAGTTAGATATATATATAATGACATTATGAACACGGAGAATGTTACTTAACAGTATCAGTTATTTCCTGAGTAAACAATAATACTCTGACCAGACAGCACCTTCGGGCCCCGTCTGATTTGGACCGATCTTCTCTAAATCCGAAAATGTATCCTTACGAGTTAATTTCTTACGCATACTAATGGCAAAATTAATATAAATAAATTATTGTGTATACACACTGGGCGTTGTAATTGCTGTCATCGTGCGTGTAATAGTGACTAGATAAAACAAATCTCAACTTTCCGTTAACCATTTCCCTCGAACTTTTCACATTGTTTGCAAACAGAGTAGATCTAGATCGGAGAGTTCCTGAAGAAGCTGTCTGAGAAGGGTCTGCTCTGTTTGCTTATGGAATGTCGTAGAACAGAACAGAACAATTTTTTGTATTTAGACTTGTACATAATACATCGGTTTTACATAAATATATATTACTGTTCACGCGATGATTTGGTCAGTAATATATGACCACTATAATACCATATATAATACCACTGTTTTCATAGATCTGATTTTGCAGCGTTCATTATGGTGATATCAGGGTTGAAACTAACGGAGAGTAGAAGATAAACATTAGGTATTAACAGTATAACAGTAAGAGAAAGATAGTCAAACACCTATATACTCAAATCATTGGTTCATAAAGACCCAGAGCTTTGATTTACACTGTTTGCAACACTGTTTTCATAGATCCAATTTTGCAGCGTCCATAATGATGAAAACAAAAACATTGTTACGTGTTCCATTGTATTGATTTTGTTCACGAATAGCACGAAGTGATACAATCTTGCATAACCGTTAAACAGGGAAAAGGTTAACATTCTACCTCATGAATACTGTCTATATGCTGGATTTATATAATAGCGTTGTTTTCTAAGGACTTATTTACAAACCGGAGTAAGACACTGAACGATGTAATACAGGAGCCGTCTGGTCTGTGGCTACATTGTTTGTTACAGGTGTCTCTATCGGGTAAAGGGTTAAAACTATTAAACATGTACCAGTTCAACATTCATATTAGAAATATGACATCATGAATATGCATTGGCTGAATTTTTATAATATATTTTTGTTTCAAATTAATGTTATGCATTGACAAAACTAGAATCATATCTATATTATATCGTAAGCAAACAGGGCAGATCCTGATCAGATGTCTCCTACATGAGCTATCCGATATGGGTCTGCTGTGTTTGCACAAGGCGTTAAAGGGCTTTCATATGGAGTTTGCAACGTCATTTTTATCCTTAGCATGCAGTGCACATGTATTTTCTATAATGTCTTGTCTCTTGCATATCTAAACATTATATAATGACTCCTGTTTAAGATCGTTTTATTTGGAAACTATGGGCCAAGAGGAAGAGCATTTCGATCGGGAGTCCAATTCATTTACAAATGACAGGCCTCGGTAAGTAAGCACAATGAACATTGTTCAACACTTAATTTGTGTACCGTAACATTAGAATTATGACATTCTTAATATTAAGTGAATATTCAAATTTAACGAGAACATCCATAAAAGTGAAATATTCTATTGCTTGCGACTTCCAAACCAGACGCATCAATTTGCATGTACTTTGTCCTTATCAAACGTTAACGTTTGAAATACAGTAAAACCTCTCTATAACGGCCACTAAATTCTTTTATTTTGTTGGTATATATTTGATGTAATTTAGTGGCCGTTATAGAGAGGTTTTACTGTATGTTCAATCTTTGAATTATTATCTTTTATTCATTACTGTTTAGAGAAAGTACTGACCGAATGCCAAACATCGTAGATGCTTACTTGGCCTCACATATGGATCGTATTAGTATCGTATAGTCATTCACGCCATTAACGCACTACTGAAAATAAAGTATGAAGTTAAAATACATGTATGTGTAATCCTTAACGCTTTGTTTACTAACAGTTGATTTTAAATGCCCATGCCATTGATTACAATATTTTGTTTACGAAGATGTTTTGATCTAGCAAAACAACACATAAGTGTCACCCTTTGAATTCTTAAAGCATAAGATCCTTCGAAAACAAAAGCAGAAATGTGAAAATGAAAAATTGCAGACTTGGTTTTATTGATGACGAAAGCGTTCTTTTTACACTACTAATCTTGCATATATGGCTCCAGACAGTTCCGCCGACTGCCAGCCGACTTGGTCACTGTTGAGCTGTGAGATCTGCTCTGGGATTACTTCCCCTTTTCGCCACAGGGCTTGATCGTGATATCAACCAGAGACTCGGACAAGTGAGGGAGGCAATTCATATACGTCGGAAACAGCCCACGATGAACGGGGATCAGGAGGCCTACCGTCTCAGCGGGATTTACAACACTTTTTCGCCGCCATTTCACATTATTTAGAGCATGTACTTAAGATGGAAAATAAGTTTGCTATGTTATATCCTAATGACTCGTGACCGTAGAAACTGAGTCAATTCAAATAAGCATTTATTCCCATCTATGCCCAGGGTGCCTTCTAAAGACTTGAAGGCAGTAAATTCTTCAAGTAAGCCATCATGTAGTTGATGATCATATCATCCCGCTTGATCATGCTTTCAGAGCTCCAGATAAGGTGCGTAAATATAAACATTTTCAAGTATAACTCCTTTATTTTCCACCAAACCCTATACTGTGACCGCTCTTTAGAATCGTCTCGAAGAGACGATTCTAAAGAGTGGTCACAGTATAGGGTTTGGTGAAGAAATGGAGATTTTAGTATTTTGGTACGCATCGTTATCTGTTGCAGCTTCACAATTATGTCATAAGTCACTGGTATGGTAACGAGTTTTGTTGTAAAATATTGTAATTCACATTTACTTCCGACCGTCGAGTCGATGTCGCAAGCAAACTGCATGTCGAAATGGTTGTGCAGTGGTCATGAAGGATTGCTTGCTGTTCAGATTGAGTCTAATCATTAGCAGTAATTAAAAGTGCAACACTGCTTACGCCCCCCTAGTACCGTCTTAAGTGGTATTACATTTTCGAAATTAAGAGCACCGGAATAGATGATTCCGAAGGACAGGAATAATATATAACAACACTGGACACTGAGAATGAAGTACGGGCCATCTTTTCACAACTATCATACAGACACTTAACACCTGCTGTTGTGAAGTAAATAAATTCTGAAGATGAGATCCGTCGAAATCAAAATAGCAATGCGAAAAGAGAAAATTGTAGACTCCGCAGAATTGCGGTTTTATCGAGTTACTGGATTATGTTGTATAAATTGAAACAGATTCAGAGTTCGTCTATCTATAATACATGTGAATTTTGGAAATTTTAAACTCATGATAGGTATGTATATTGTTATGATGTTTCAGAGATAATTATGGTTTATAAGGTTTATAATTTGTGGTGTTATAGCCTCTAAATATGGCTTCATTAGTTTGGCTGTTATTAGTTTTGAAAATTGAATACTGCTTAAGTGCTAGGGGGCGTGCGTAGTGTTGCACTTTTAATTACAACTCATGAACAAACTCAATAAAACCGAGTCTTCAATTTCTCTCTTTGCATTGCTACATCTCCAACTTTCAGGATATATTTACATATACTATAAATGTATTGTAGTGTTCTGTATACCGTGTGTTAAACACTATGGATACTGACGAGACGAGATGCATAGCTTTTCGGCGTCTCGTGTGGATCTTAACCTTACACTGAGGGCACCATAGTTTGGAGAGAAGCATGCAAAATGTTAGGCAAATATACTGCTTTTCAAGATCTATTCTGCTTATATTTGTGCAAATGTGCAACAAAATCATCTTCGTGGCATATTAAGTAAGTCTAAAGATCATATTAAGAAAGATTATTTTTTCAATTAAACAAATGAAAATTTAATTGCTGCGGAATCCAACGGATTCCATGAGAATAAATTATTTGTACCGAATATACTCATTTCGGTGCAAATATAGGTCATCTATTATGCCACAGTCCTCTGTTGTCTGGTTTTACTTTTGACCGGCCCGTATCCATCATTGGTGTGAACACAAATCAATATAAAGCGAGTATGTCAAATAAACAATGCCTTTTTGAATATCACATTGCCATGAAAATAATACTGTTTCGTTAAACAGCATATTCGACCTGTTTTGTTGTGATATACTTCTTTTCAGCATATAAACAAATGATTTGTGTAATTATATACATTTTCCAAACACGTTGCAAGTAGATAGTATCACTTTATGTTTTTGGGACACTACTGACCTAGTGTCAAACAGCTTAGATACTGACGGAACTCTCGAGTTCCGTGGCGTCTCATCTGGTTCAACGCTGATTGAAAAATGATTCAGGTCGCATGTATCGGGTAAGGATTTAAATGAAATATAGTAAAGTCAAACAGAAAAAGCAACACAGAACACACAAACATTGCCAAAACACCGATAGAATATAATCACACACACACACACACACACACACACGCACGAGAGGCACATCTCAAACACCAAGACACGCACAAGTACAAAGAAGCAAGACAAACGAAAACGTAAGGGTGATAAAAAAGAGAGTGCCACCTTAGAACGGTCGGTGGCAAAACCACAACTGGTGGTTTAAACCGGTTTTCGGACGTCCGAACCTCACACCTGTCTCAAAATCACCCTAATTAAACAAACAGTATAAATAAAGGTATCCCCGCCAGACTAAAGGGTGATTAACATGAATGAGTAGATACTTACTTCCTCACGTATTTCAAAGACAAGCACATTAACAGACGAGAAATAACAGGCGCATCGCATTTTGTTATTACCAATAATTATCCGCGGTATATATCGTGTATCCCGATGAACAGAGGAAAGCTAAGAATGATAACGAATAATAAGAGTGACGAAGGGTTTTTTATTTAGTCCTTTCAAATGCAGAACATCCAAATTTATGTTAAGTTAACCCCTGCGATCCGGACTGTTAAGCATAGAAGTAATATATATTGAAGCAGGTTGCTGCCTATGCAGGATGACGACCATACATAAAAATGACGAATTTGTTAATGAAAAGCATTGATACTTATATGAATGTCCGGTTCATAGATCTTACTGTATATTTCACACGTGGCTATGCCCATTGACCTTCACCATTTCGCAAGTGAATGTGTGATGAGATTGCAAACAGAACAGGATCCAGACCGTTGTTGATCAATTGGATAGGGTTGAACATTCTTACAAGAAAAGTATCTTCTATTACAGGTATACGTGCTCAAATGAAATTCCAATAGGATCCTTATGCACTATTTTTTTACAAACAGTTACTCTAGAACAAATCCAATTGAACCATCATTCTGCTCTACGACGACATAAAAATGCAGTTCCCTATGAAATGTCAGATTATTTTCAACATCTAAAACTGTCTTTATAGCACACACACAATCTACATTATTTCCAATAACAAATTATAATTCCTTCAAGTGTGATTACTCAAGAGACTCATTGCAGATACTATTGTCATTTGTAGCCAACGTATTGGGTTTGGAAACAAATAATAATAAGCTCCCTGCCAGGTGGTGCATGAATTGGGCGCGTGCACCTTTAAAAATAAAAATGGTTGGACAACGGAGCGTCAGTTAAACAATCTGTGTCATAGACATGGACCGAGTGCAATTACAGACCACGTCTTGAATGCATCGCTACCATACACCTCATATAATAAATGCCATCCAAAATGCTGAGGTCTGTCTTAGAGTAAGTACAATGTACTTCAAAATTGGTGATACATTGAGCATGCAGATATCTCTGAAGACTTCTGATATTGCTTAACCGATGGCACTCTTGTGATTAGCTTTTACAAGTCATTGAACATGCCTATGGATTTGTTTTGCATTAATTATACATGTAGCTGGTGTACAAGCTGAATTATTAAATAAAGCCTTTCCAAATGACAACAACCTTGTAAGAGCATTTTAATTCAATATAATACCAGATTTGGAAACATTTCCAGGCATAATTTTCACCCATTAAACCTGAAATAAGCGCACACTTTCAGTTAATATTGTATATAATCTTATACAGAGGAAAATTATTAAACACTGATATTGTAAAACCCGCTTTTTATGGACTTTTAAGGTAGAGTTTTCTCTTATATGTAGTTTATTACTCAATGGACCATTTATTAACATAAAATACATTTATTGACCAAACTTCTCATTTTTAACATAAATAAAAGTGTCATCATTGTATTTGTCGCCATCATCATCGTCATCATCGTAATCATCACCATTATCGTCGTCGTCGTTGTCGTCGTAATCATCATCCTCATCGTCGTCGTTATCATCATCACCACTTTTCATACTTGCATTATATGACAAATTTAATGTTTTAAACGAATTATTAAAAGTACCGTTACAATGTAATCGGAATACCGTATATAACTATAGACATAAACGCCCAGCTATAGACATACAACAGATGATTACGTCGGTGGTTATTCGATAATTACACTTTATTACGTTATGTGTTTAAAACCAGTGAGTATTTGCAATTGTGTGTTAATATATGCTTGAAATAAGCATAGGTATCATACTATCTATTATATAATATTCATGCCCTGAGAGGGCATACTCACTCCGCATAATTCAGACCAAACTAAGAGATAAACTTAGCGTTGCGAAAACTGCAAACTGTTATTCTATTTCTATATGTTAAGGGCTAGGATGAATTGGACTGATGCATATTTAAATGTCAGTAAAACTGTTTAACGAATTGATATTAAGGCATCACTGCATATAAATTGCATATCTGTATGTAACTGTTATGTGTGTCATTTTTTTATTTTATGTGAGTTAGCAGTGTATGTTAGTCAACATCAAGTTCATTTTGCTGAATGTTTGCGTGTTCAACCTGATGAAATTTTGAAGTATCACTAGGATGATTACCGGGAGTTAAAACCGGTTAATACCGCCTCGAGTAATACCATACCCACCTGTCTATAGAACATAAGTCCGAGATATACACATCTAACAATATCTAAAGTATGATTCGATAGTTTGCAATATGATTCAATAAGTGTATAAACATGTAATATCAAGTGTCAAGCCATGTTATTGTATTATCATTCGTCCATGAGCTTAACCAATGGAATGAGTCATACCATCTGCTTCTTTCCAGATCAAACCCATATGTTGGACGGTGCTGCTTGTTTTTACAGTATACTGAATTGGCGCGAGTACGTATTGAATTCCTACACATTTCAACAGATAATATCAGCTAAACTGAACAGATTATGTCCCCTTCCTTTTGACACTTATAGTTTTGAAGTGTTTGATATACAATGGTTTTGTCCTTATGTAGGAATTGTAACTGATGCACTATCTTTAGTTGCGTGATTATGTGACTCTGTCATGTATGTATGATTACACGTTTCTTAAGAGATTGCTATTGCTATATAGTTCAGAAATAAAAAAAAAAAAAAATGAACCATATCTGAACCGTAGTTATAGATATACATTCTGTAGTATATATCAAGTACAATTCCATATTCTAGAAAATGGTTATATTCCATCTTGTATCGTATATTCCATATTTACTCAAGCTACATTTCGCTATTTTGTAACATGAAGGGTAGTGCTACTTTTGTCAGATTAGTGGATTTACCAAATGATGTAATAAAATACCGCATTTTGTAGCTTTGTAGATATACTGGTGTAAGAGGATGACATCATAAATACATTTTCTAAGATAAATGAAGTTTCACATTATTTATATAGAAAACACGGCTGCCATCATTATACAATGTCTTTGCCGTGTGTAAAGTAACACATGCATCAACATGATACATATTATATGCATTTATGAATGTTGTTATCTAGTAATCATTTGATGGAAAATAGATGCACCTTCTGGGGGCAGTCACAAGCATATCTAGGCAATTGACAAGTTTGACAATGGTTTGGAATTATGTGTGTAACGGTTCAAATTATCCACACATTCGTATGGTATGGTATTCGACATGTATAATGATAATATCGCTGAACTTAACCCTTCGCTTGCTAATTTTAAAATACATTTCTCCTTCTTTACCCATGCCCTGTTGTATATTTACATATATCTTCACTGTGTACAAGTATTTCGCTATGCAATCACTGCTGTGGAGTTGACTGCTTGCACAATCAATTTGTAAATAGTGCAGATCAAGATGAGACAGCTCCTGCAGGAGCTGTCTCATCTGGGTCTTCACTATTTACAGTTAGGTATATTGAAGTGAATAGCAAGCGAAGGGTTAAAAACTATTTATTATAAAACATCTACAATTTCAACACATCAACTAATCAACACTTTCAAAACACCAAGTTGTGTTCACTTTATTGTTTACATGCGTCATTCAAGGAGACATGTGATATATGTTGTAATAGTTTATTCCTCAGCATATCACACTTTAGCACCATTATTACTTGTTTTAAAGAAGTAAATACCTTATGTTTACGAACTTTATATAATCAGTAAAATTATTATCCGCCAGCAATAACAATGTTTTTCATATCTTCGGTGAAGTTGCGTGATTGCAGGAGCTGTCTCATCAGGGTCTGCACTATTTAAAAGTTGATTATGCAAACAGTGTAATCCACAGCAGTGATTGCATAGCGAAATACTTATACACAGTGAAGATATATGTACTTATACAACAGGGCATGGGTAAAGAAGGAGAAATGTATTTTAAAAAATCAGCAAGCGAATGGTTACGGCAGTTTACATATGCTGTTCGCAGATGCCTATACAGTACCCAATTCATACTACAGACACTCAGATACGTATCACTATTGATCTTTAACACAAATGGCAGCTTAATGTAGGGTGAAAGTCATGCAGAAGGCTCCCCTAGGCGCTTTCTGCATGACTTTCACCCTGCAATAAGCGGCCACCTACCTACAAAGACATACATTCTTCATTGCTAAAATTTCGTAGTATCGAGTTTTACTGTAGATCGCTTGCTGCTGGATCAGTTCAAAATGTATGCCCGGTCAAAATAGTCAATACACATTACAGAGAAAAGCTTGCAATAATGAACTATTTTTATATTCATATTTAACCTTAACTTCCTGAAATAGACTATATCTATTGCAAGTCTCATAAAATATTCCACCTTTCTGTACAGACTTTGATGAATGGTGTATGGAATATGCTTCTTGATAATATAGGTTTTATCTAACAGGAATTATGAACATAGACATGTTTATTGCTCGGCATATTGGTTTCTAGCAGCGTACTACCGTAATGCATTTCAAAAGAATAAATCATGCAAAGCTGCAGATAAAAGACCACTAAAGTTAGCTTTTTACGCAGGGCAAATGTGTATATTAAATGATGTGGGGTGTTTTCCATCTGTTTTCACGGTAGGTAAATATTGTCCAGGAATATGAAATTTACGATACTATCAGGGAGTACAGGGGTGTAATACGACGTAGGATAGCTTTTCTACAGTAAAACCTCTCTAAACCGGACGTTGAATTTAGTATAAATATCGGTATTGGAGACAGATTGCAGCTTAATCCAGGGTGCATTCTGCATTTAGCAGCCGCCTGCCTAAAGATATCAAAATTCTTCTCTACTAGAATTCCGGTTTAGAGGGGATTTACTGTACTAACTTTGTTAAAAGTGAATCTTGGAGGACAAAACGTGGGTACGATTGGTAACAATTGTATGCATTTTACTAATGTTTTACTATAAAAGTCTGATCCCAAACCACTACAGCTGTAGTGTTAGGACGTCCGTAAACCGGTTTAAACCCCCAGTGGTGTTTTTGCTGCTGACCGTGCCAAGGCGGTACTCTCTTTGTCACCCTTCCTTTTGTTTGCCTTGCGTCTTTGTGCTTGTGGTTTGTTCATGTTGTGGAACGTTTGTCTCTGGTTCTTGTGTGTCTTTTGGTGTTTTCTGTGTTCATTTCGTGTGTGTGTGTGTGTGCGTTTGGGTGTGTGGTTGTGTGTGTGTGTGTGTGTGTCATGCTGTCTATCGGTGTTTTGGTGGTGGTTGCGTCTTGCATGTGGCTTTGCCTGCTTGACTTTACTACTTTTCCATTTATACTTACTGCTGTGTCGAATACAGAACGGTGGGCTTATGTGTTATTTATCTTAGTTGATAAACTCTTATCACGCTTAACAATCAAGTTGGCTTTCTTCTAAAAGGAAGACAAGGAGAGACCTGAAGCAGGTTTTGTTATTGACATTTGCTATATACAGGGGCCGTTTGACAAGGTTTTGGCACCGGGTCGTAAATAGGTTTCTGTAAATAACTATTGTGCATATCAAGTAGTATAGGCCGACAGGGAATTCCTGACAGTTACGTCATAATTAGTTTTATTGAGTATTCATATGACATGTTATTTCTTAAAAGAGAAGACTGTGACTATTTGATTATGATAGCATGCCTATAGAGTCCGTGACCGAGTGGATAAAGCCGTTCTCATCCGAATCAAAATATTCCTATTTCGAAACCCACGAAAATCAATTTTTTTTTAAGACAAAAAGAGAATAGATCCTATGGAAAAATATGACAAAGTGTTTGATTTAAAAAAAATCAAATAAAAAAACTAAACGCCGGTGTATTTTTTATATAACCAAAACTCGCGCATGCGAATAGCCACAACTCGTCCCGTCCGTTAGACGGCGATATTCTTTTTACTATCCCAATTCAAAACTACTCGAGGTAAACCATCTCAGAATACGCCGACATCCAATTTCAACACTGTGGAGAGACCCTGATGGGTCTCTCCAATATGCCTGATATGCAGACTGCACTGATATATGGTGCATTAACCTTTAGCCTGCTATCGGCGGATGAGTGAATACCTGTGCAAACAGTTTGTATCCAGATGAGACGCCGAGTAACTCGGCGTCTCATCAGGATCCAAACTGTTTGACACCCTGATTGCTATTTGGTAGACAGATTGGTTATAACTTGAATTTTAAAAATGTAGTATGTGAAATATTATATAAAAAACATTTTGGCTAAAGGTCAAAGGTTTTGAGAAACTACTTACTGCATGCCAGGCAACTGGAATCTAAATAAGACGCCGAATTATTCTACATCTCATCTGGATATAAGTTGGTTACAAATGCCAACCACATTACGCTGTACATGATAAACGTTACAGCAACAACGGTAATGTGTGTCTTTGTCATACTAAATAAGACTTGTCTTAAGACCAGACATCATGAAATAGCATAATGGTTTTAGCTGAGGATATATGGTCCATGGATAGGAACTAACATAAATAAGCTTAGTAGAGCATAATATGTATACCGACGTAACCATTCGATGCCGTAACCCTTTACTGTATAATAAGCTTTTGCAAACAGAGTCTTCCTTGTAGTAGCCACAAACTCAGAGTCTGCTCTCTTTGCTTATGGAATTACATAGTTCTTATTCTGTAGTTTCCACCATGGTTAAAATTCCCATTATTAATGTGCCTGCATAAAACTCTAATTGATATTCATATTATTCTTTATTACATGAATATTCATTGAGTAACGGGTAAGTAATGCGCGCATCTTGTTAAGTTGATAATTAATTGTATTATACACCTTATAAATGCAAACCAATAGCTGACAAGTATTTAAATCACGTGACAGTCCACTATAATCCATAAACACGAGTCCAATATGATTGGTGGACGTGGTGAAGTAGTTCAAGCCCAATACCAGGGTCTCAGATTCGATCCCGCGCCGGACCAAGTTCTTCGGATGAGATACCTGCTGGGATACCGTTGTTTACACTGTTTGTATTACCAGGGTGACTTTCAGATAAGTGTAAGGTAAGGACGCCCGTTAACCGGTATAAACACCCAGTGGCTGTGTTGCCACTGACCTTTCCAAGGCGGTACTCTCTTTGTCACCCTTACTTATATGTTTGTCTTGTGTCTTTGTATTTGTGCGTTTGTTGATGTTTGAAATGTTCATTTCTTGTGTATGTGCGTATATGATTTGTTTTCCATCGATGTTTTGGTGGCTGTACACTGTGCGTATTAAACAACAGATAAACTATATCGATAATAAGAACAGGGAATCGCGCCCGGGTTTCTCTGTATCCCCTCTCCTCTCTCTGGGACGTCCATTTATCCTAAAGAGTACAGAGAGACGTTTATTAAAACAAAGAGTCTAATATAAGTTCGTGTTCTCTACAGTTATTGTCAGTAAACCTTTCTTTTTCCAAACGACATTTATAGGTATATCATAAATATATTATTAACATTCAACAGTTTATAAACTAAAAAAAATTAAAACCAAATCACTATTTAAAAGTATTTATTGAAAGAATTGAAACAGTACGAAAATCGACTGTGATTGCTTTTTTTCATTTTATGCTGTCTTTTTTTATACTAATTATAATAGTAAAAAACACATTGTCTGCACTTTCTCAATTACATCAACTAAAGCGTGAGAACAAATGTAATGAATATATACAAGCTGCATTAAATATTTTCATTTTTATACAGACCTTGTCGTCAGAAAAGGTACATCGGCAATTAAATGTTAAGAACCGTTTATACATAAACCAGTTGACGAATCAATGATCAGGGTCAATATTTTCATGTTGTATAATCGACTGTATTGCATAAGTTATTGAGTGTTACACAGTGTATTTGCTGAAAGTAGGAGATCATTCGAAAGCAAAGATATGAACGCGAAAAGAGAAACTTGCAGATGCGGTTTCATTGAGTCTGTTCATGAGTAGTTATTTAAAGCGCATTTCTACTCGCACTCCCTAGCACCGGTGTGGCTAACGCGCTAGACTACACTATCAGGGGATCCCGTTTTAGATCCCACCGGACCAAGTCCTTTGCACGAGACTATAACCCGATGTGCGATGTATCAGTGTTTTACGCTGGGCATCTCAAAGAACCAGACAAACTCTGTCAATATCAAAAGTAGTGCATCGCGCCCGGAATCCACTGTAGCCTTTCCCTTCTCACTGGGGCGTCCAATTAGCCCATCGTGAGCAGAAACGGACGTTAATCAACACAAACCAAACCTAACCCTAGCACCAACGTAAGTGGTATTCAATTTTCATAACTGAAAGCATTGCAATTCATGGTCCTGACGATCAGAAACCATAATACTACTGAGGATGAAGTTCTGTGCGACTTTCTTCGACCGCCTCCAAAGTACATATACTTAACACCTGCTGTTGTGAAGTACATCTGCATATAGCAATGTGATTAGAGAATATTGCAGACTCGGTTTTAAAGTAGTATTAGTAGCCACTTGATGACGTGTGGTCCAATTATATCCTGCTTGCAAAACACATACGAGGCGCATTTCAGAAGTAATGAAACTGATCACCGTGACGCCTCGCTGTGCATGGGATTCACGTAAAAGTGTACTTTTTTTAACGAGACATCCATTATCTACACGGACATACCACATTGTGTGAGAACATAATGAATGCACGCTAATACATAGCAATACGTTACATATAGTTATCGATACTATGGATAAAATAGTCGACAAGAAAAGGCAACTGAAATTCGAGGCTTAGCGTATCTGCGAAGGAGAGTTTTGATAAATTGTGTGATGTTTAAAGGCAGAATAAATTATCGTATTCCACAGTCACAAGATGGGTTAGGAAGTTTAAAAGCGGCTGTGACTCTATTAATAATGTTGAAAACCGGGACGTTATGTTTAATATGATTGAAACTGTATGCGATATGGTCAAGTCGGATGCAAGACAAACTGTCCTTCAGATAATTAGTAGGGTCGTCATTTCAGCCACAAGCGTATTCCTCTTCTAAAGCGGAATGTGAAAATGTGAAAATGAGACGCATTACAACTAGATCGGTCCCTCATTTATTATCGGACAAGCCGACTTAAAACAGACAGACAACTGCTCAAAATGTTTTCAAAATATCACGGAAAGCAGTTTGCTGACATTAATACTGGAGATGAGACATGGTTACACTTTTTTGGCCTACCAGGACAATTAAGAACAGAACATGGGTAACCAAACGTCGCCCTTGAATTCCAAAGAAATCAATGTTCGTTATTTTCTTTTATATCCGTGGTCCAGTTATGCACCAACTAGAAAGCATGTGACTGGGTTATTTTATAAAGAGAAAGAGTTGAAGAAACTTAAACAACAATATTTTAATTGGCGTCCACACGCCAAGTTAAAGCACCTATCGCTGCTGCATGACCATGCCCCTGTGCATAAATCTGCTGCTGTGGCCTCGATTTTGAGGACGGAAAGGGTTCGAGTCTTTCCACATGCACCCTATTCCCTAGACCTAGCTCTATGTGACTACTCTTTGTTTCATAGACTGGAAACATGTAGCTGGTAGATATTATAGGTCTACACTGTCCCTTGGATCGGCTGTTTATCAGTGTATGCTGGGTATACCTGAAAATGAGATGAAAATGCATTTAAAACTTAATGTTCGTAGCAACGGTTGTTACTTTGAAGGTATGACATGTAAATAATTAAAACCTATCAAAAGCACGCTTTTATTACCCCAGTTGCATATCTTCTGACTCGTATTATGCGATATTGTTTGCTTGATAAAAAAAACTCCCGTGATCATTATGGTAAACTACTATTCTGTTAAATCATTTAAAGAAGGCGTGTATTTCTGCATATTACGCTACATACCACACTACAGTTTCGGTTAGTTTGTATCTGTGATTTTATTTCATTTAAATACAGGTACTTGCACAACGGTTGCTTTGGTGACTGGTGGATGATCCTGATTCACAGAAATACAATGACCTGTTTAGTTCTGATCTTAAGTCTAGTTGTACACACACACTAGACAAATTAGTGGTTTTGGAAATCTAAAAAGCTGTCAAGGATAGCAGAGACATATTACAAAATATACATTTTAAAGGAGAAAGTTCGATCAATAGCCAGGGTGTCGAGAACATTGTCGCTATTTCTGACAGAAGACCCATGGTTTGATTACTACTCATAAACAGACTCAACAGAACCGAGGCTGCAATTTTCCCTTTTCGTATTGTTACTTTCGAAGGATGCCCCACTTTCTGAATTTATTTAAATCATATCATTGCAGTGATATGGATTCCTGATTTTTCACGTCTCGTGTCATATCATTTGTTAAGATTATATTTACATCGGCTTAAGTTTTTACAACTTAATAATAGTTCAGACTCCGTATATTTCATGTTCAATTGAGTTCGTTATATACATTTAGACACGTGTCTTCAATATACATCAACGTCATCTTTAATCAAGTCCCGGAATATATCCTTTTTCAGGTACATTTAAAAATCTTCCACTGACACACTGTACAATTGTAAGGTTGCGATTGCATTTCCAGCCCACATTTCCCTAACGCAATGTTATTTTGATTAAATACTTACATACTGGTATTAGTATCGAGAGTCTAGTATATAAAGCTCCTGAAATAGACCAGGTTTGTCTATAGCAGGTTTCTTCTTATTAAAGTATTGACAAATGTGTTATATGCGAGAAAATACTTTACATTTGGAATTTTTCCCAGGCAACCGAATCCAGTTCCAATCGAATTTATAAAAAAGTACAATACTAAACAGACTAAGTCATAAGAGTGCCTGTGTGTGTAATTTATACAAAGAACTCTCTGAGTATTTTTATTATTTTACTCCGTGTTTATATTGACTTGTTAATATGTCAACGGGAACTTCATATCGTACGAAATAATAGTAAACCAAACGGGCTGAGGTTACATATTGGTAACGTTTGCTTGAAATCACGATTGACATGTGTTGACCTTTGTTAATATATATGGCAACCTCGTTTTAGCAGTAACTTGTAATGTTGTATCAACTTAAAAATATCTGCTACGAATATAACAAACTCATCAGAAATACAATTTTCAACTATAATAAGATTGTTGCCGACCATAATATTATTAATATTCTTGGTAATTGAGATTGCACCATTCTCCGGCTGGTCATGTGATTACTGGTAACTTCGAAATAATTAAAGATAACTGTCTACGATATCTTCTTAATAAAGATCAAACATAAAAAATATCATCCTTGAATTTTACTCTTGTCGAGGTAAGATTGCCGAGGCCTTACAAAATTTTAGGAGTAAATGGTGTCGTAGAGAACATGTCGAGTCTAATGCTTTTTCAAATTGGAAAAAAAATGTTTGATGTAATTGACAAAGGCATTTTACTTTATAACACAATGAACACCTTCTTCCACCTAAACCTAGAATTTCTTTTAGAGGTCTTTAAAAGGGTTTACAGGATTTCCATTCAAAATACGTCTTCGTTTCTGCTGATAAGGCATCGAATAATATTATTATTATTTGACGATTACATTATATATATGTCTTGAAGCAGGAAATTATTAATACCAATGAAAAAGTAGTAAAGTCAAGCAGGAAAAAACACACACAAAACGCCACCATCATTTCAGTTAATACTGACGAAAAGACCGTCGTTTCAGACCATGCCAAAATTGGTGACTTCGAGCCAATATTAAAATTATACAACATAAACTTCCTACAAACTACATGTACATAAACCAAAACTACATAACAAATCATATAAAGCGCGTTTCATTGCACATTCTAGCCCTTGTACAACTACTAACTTGTCTATACCTTTGACTTATTGTTTAACTAAGATAAAAGAACACATAACCTTATATTGTAATAAGACTTATAAAAATTATGGAATAAATCTCTTCTGGTCTATTAAAACTCTTCAGAAGTCTGAAACAAACTTAAGAACAAAATGTTTCTTGCATAAGCACATACGCTTATTCTACTTCGTACACAACCCTTCTTTATGGTATAATTAAATATAAACCTACTAGCTTAATCCATGTAATGCTGAGAAAGCTTTTTTTACTGACGAGCCAATAACATATTAGTGCAAATCACTAACCTTTCTCCTGGATAATATGTTCGTACGTTATGCTATATACCGTCAGGTGATTGGTATTCCTATGGGTACGAATTGTGCAACACTTGTCGCAGATTTGTTTTTGTACTGCTATGAGAGAGATTTCATGTTGAGTTTGAACATACAATCACAAAAAGATGTCATAAAAGCATTCAATGGTACTTCTCGATATTTGGATGGTATTTTCAACTAAGATAACACTTTCTTTTTGTGATTGCGTCTTGTATGTGACTTTCTACTGTATGTATGAGTATAAATTGCTATGCTTTCTGTAGGTGTTTTGGTGATGGTGGCGTTTTGTGTTTGGCTTTTCCTGCTTGACTTTACTACTTTTTCATTTACATGCACGTAACCACTGTTTTTACCATCGCGGTTGTTGTAGATTAGTCGGAGAGGGGGTACGTTTATTTACACTGTTTGTCTTTAAGGGTGGAGATTGAATAAGTGTGAGGTTGGGCGCCCCTAAACGGGTTTAAACCCCCAACGACTTTTGTCACTGACCGTTTCAAGGCGGTACTGCCATCTTCCCCCTATTGTTTGTTTGTTATGTCTTTGCGCGTCTCTTTGTGTCTAATATATACATGTACTTTTGCTGTTTTTTGTCGTAGTGCTGTTCTGGCAGTTGTGTCTTTTGTATGCGGTGTTTCCTGCATGACTCATACATGTACTTTTAAGATATTGCTAAAGGGTTTCACCCTTCCTTTTGTTTGCCTTGCGTCTTTGTGCTTGTGATTTTGTTCATGTGTGGAACGTTTGTCTCTGGTTCTTGTGTGTCTTTTGGTGTTTTCTGTGTTCATCTCGTGTGTGAGTGTGCGTTTGGGTGTGTGGTTGTGTGTGTATGTGTGTCATGCTGTCTATCGGTGTTTTGGTGGTGGTTGCGTCTTGTATGTGGCTTTGCCTGCTTGACTTTATTACTTTTCCATTGAGAACATAGGTTAAATAAAAACTAAAATCAATTATTATTAACCAAGCGCAATAACGTGTAGCAATACAAAAGCAGCAGAATGCAAGAGTGCTTGTGGATTGGGCTTATTCAGACTTGACGCGCTGTACAACAACTCCATCCATCACCCATCTATATGATGCAATTAGTCCTCTCTAAAGGTACACAAAAAATGAATAAAATGTGTCTTTCAGCCTTTACTCCGTGAATATGCTTGTAAGAAATGATGTCATTAATATCAATAAAACTATTTCTTAAAATGGCGTATTAACGCATACTTTTTTCGAAAGAAGAAACCTCTCTAAAGGTACACAAAAATAAATAAAATGTGGCTTTAAGCCTTTACTCCGTGAATATTCTTATAAGAAATGATGTCATTAATATCAATAAAACTATTTCGTAAAATGGCGTTTTAACGCATAATTGTGTTTTTTTTTCAAAGAAGAAACCGTAGTCAGGTCTATGTTATTTCATAACCTTGGTATAATCTTATGTTAAGGCGTAGAAAGGGGTATATATGGAATAAATGGTTAATACAAAAGTGAATGTTGTAGATTAGTCGGAGAGGGGATACGTTTATTTACACTGTTTGTCTTTCAGGGTGGGGATGGAACAAGTGTGAGGTTGGGCGCCCAAAAACCGGTTTAACCCCCCCCCCCCAGTGACTTTTGTCACTGACCGTTCCAAGGTGGTACTTCCATCTTCCCCTATTGTATGTTTGTTTTGTCTTTAAGCGTCTCTTGATGTTTTCATAGTTATGTACATTTGCTGTTTCCTTGTGTTACTGTTCGGGCGGCTGTTTGTTTTGTATGTGGTGTTTCCTGCATATCTCATTTTTTTACTTTTAATGCAAAACGAAAACAATGTAAAAAGAAGCTTTTTTGCGACATTTTCTCCATACATTAGTTATCCAGTGTCCAAAATACCGAAATGTATACTGTCTGGTTGTCAACCCTTTTACAGTTGGCAGTCACGCTGCCCTCTTTTCATGTACGGCGACAGCAATGACTAATGCCCCAAGAAGACACCCTCTAAAATCCTGAAACGGAAAAAAGGACGTCGGATATTTTTACTCTGTTTTGTGGTATCCTTTTTCTACATTTTCTCTGTTTGCAGCTTAATCATTGAGTATACTAGCAATAGGTGGAAACAATTCGTTTCACTTAAATATTATGTTTTCATTTTTCATGAAATTTACCACCGTATTTGTATCGCGGTTGTCACAGATTAGTCACGTTTATGTTTATTTAAACTGTTTGTCTTTTAGGATGGTGATGGAATAAGTGTGAGTTTTGACGCCGTTTAACCGGTTTAAACCCCCAGTGACATTAAATTTTGTCACTGACCGTTCAAAAGCGGTACATCCATCTCCCCCCTATTGTTTGTTTGCTTGTTTTGTCTCTGTGCGTCTCTTTTTGTGTTTGATAGACAAGTGCATTTGCTGTCTTTTCTTGTCATGGTGCTGTAGGGTCGACTGTGTGTTTTGTGTGTTGTGTTTCCTGATGACTCATTCATGTACTTTTATGAATGGTAATTATAGAGAGGTGTCTGAGTTGCTGTATATTGACTGATTACATAATTTCGTCAGTAGCAATCAGTACCATACATTCGATTATTTTGATATGATAATATTAAACACGGTTGTTAGACGAATATATCCAATTCTTCGGTTTAGTGTAGTAATGAAGGAAAGGCAACGACCGCATCCATTATCTTTTCTATGCAACTTCGTTCAATGTATTATGTACTGAGGGTAAAACCGAAACATAATTCAGCCAAATCTTTTCGCAGTATAGATTATCATACGCACAAACCTCAAATTTGAAAATATTTAAATATATCGACAATAAGTTCAAGCTTTGCAACTGTGAAAAGGTGCATGTTTCGCAAGAATAAGCATACTCCATTTCGATGAGCGCGGAGTGGTTACTGTTGTGATTTCTTAATGTTACTTCTATTCTATAGATAAGTATTGCTAATTCTACTTTACCAGATTTCCATCATTTCCACAAACTGCACTGACGTCAAATTGCGTTATACATCTTAATGTGCAATACACATTTTGTTCCGAAAAGGTCGATTGTTTAACAGTATAGATGTTTGCACGTTGCCAAACGGGCTGTTATATACACTAACGAAGGTAAACAATACCATATTTAAGAAACATTCTAGAATATTAGTACATTTTTCTGTTGACATATTTACTCGCATTAGCCTATATTTTGAACATAAAAGGTAGTGCTGCTTGTGTCGGATCACTGGCTTTACCGATAGTTATAATGCAACATCGCATTTTGTATTATAGTCGCTATGCCGGTAAAATAGGATTTTATTTGACATGAATATAGCTTCTGAGATAAATAAAGGTTTACATTGTTTATATATAGAACTAGGCTGTGCATCATTATACAATTCTGTAGGTGTTTTGGTGATGGTGGCGTTTTGTGTGTGGCTTTTCCTGCTTGACTTTACTACTGTTTCATTAATGCATGACTTTCACCCTGTGTTTAGCTTTCATCTGTCTCCAAGACCAATATCTATAATAAATTTAATGTTCCGTTTAGAGGGGTGTCACTGTATTGATGACAAGATAAACAATTGTAATGCTTATGTTCTTCAGATGGACATATAGCACTGTTCCCCTCTAATGCAGTTTGCAAATAAATGGGAAAAAAACACCAATACCTCAGTTTACGCCCAGCGGCATGATACTGTATATAATTGTATTATGAAACCGTAGTTTAACATAAAATATACCCGGATAGTAATATGTGTACTTATATATAGGAGTTACAGTGTAGGATGTTTGTGTCGTTAGTATCGTCGTAATTTGTTGTTCTTTGGCGCGAACAACTCATACAGGTTTCGCTGTATTTTCAAAGAAATTATCAAATAAGTCGTGGCTTACAAAATAGGCGCCATGATCGGATTTAAGATAGCCGGATAGCGCGTGTATTGAAATTCTAGAATTCGCTGTATTTGCTTAAACAGTCACAAAACAGATCGACATGTTGAGGCATAGTACGTGACATACATTTTACATTTGCGACTGGTTTTCATATAGGAGTTACTCAGGCTAGGAAGTCTTGGGGCTGGGTACTCACATACCAGGTTTAGGCCCCAAATAGCCGTTTTGGCTATTGGCCGTTCCAAGGTGGTATTTCTGCTTGCAACCTATGGTATATTTTGTTTTTGTATGGTAAATGGTTTGTGTATTTTTGTGCTGTTCGTCACGTTTTGTCTTGTGATTGTGTTGTTTTATGTTTGCTTACGTCGCTCCATGCTGTGGGACTGTTTTATCCTTTTTGCAGTTACCTTGTGGAGCTACATTTGTTTCTGCACTGTCTTGACAAACGTTACAAATCGGTACACATGTTGTGGTGCAGTGCATGATATAAGTTGTGCCACAATGAGATTAGGGACCGCTGAATGTGCAGTTTCCTTGTGAAGTGAACTATATCTACAGTTGCATTCTCATGGCAGACAATGTCATATTCGAGGTTGCGATGCCGTAGTGATAGCAGTGATAGTTTATGTCATTTTCAAGCTGTTTGTATAAATACATATATCACAAGATAAACTACAATAATAAACCAGAGTAGCGAAATGTGTTCTAAATGACCGGATTGGGAACGATAATTTGCATAGGTCCGCTTGTCAGTCAAATACTCATTTCACTTAACAAAAATGGCATGCATTACAATTCGTACCCTATTTATGACATAAATGCTTCAATTGACTATTGTGCGCAACACTGTTTAACAAAACCCAACACATAGCAACTATGTAGTTATCTGGAACGTATGTTCTCCTCCACAGTTAAACTATTCAAACAAAGTTCCCAATAAGTATGCATTTGCAGAATGATCTACTTCAAACATCAATGTTCTGGAAATCGTGCATAGAAACTATCATTAGCAATTATCGGAGTTATAGATATGACAAATGTGAAAACACATAAACAGAAACCCAGCTTTAGAAAAACAGAATAGAAGGCAGGCAGGATGTATGTAAACGACACACGACAGTAGTGCATTAGACGGTCAATGTATTTTCATCTTCAATACATATATATCTTCGTCAATCACTGCATATTGGCAGTGTTCGTACAAATTATTCTGTAGTTTGTATTCTGAACCAAGCTGCCAATGAAAGACTCTATAATTCAGTGTCCCACAAATTAAAACAAAACAATTCAACAATTTATTTCGATATTCATGCCATAATTGTTAGAGCGCGGTTTAATTCGTGCTTTCCTTTCATGCCAATAATTGTTCCAGAATTAATAATGCTGATATGCAATTCTGCATCAAAAGGGTGGATTTCAACACCGTCAAATTACAGGCAGGAACAGTGCCGTCTTTTCTCATTACATTATGTTATGAAAGCAATCTCTGTTGACATGTTATTTCTTTACCTGACGAGATACAGAGCACGCGTAGGAAATAATTTGGAATTATGCTACAGTGTATTTAGTATTTATTGTTAACCGCAAACTATAAACTGAAGTGTCAGTAAATTTGTACCTGATATGTATATAATCAACGGAAATGCAACAGAAGATTACCGCAGTGAAACAGACCGGCCACTATGGAAACAAAAGCACGCCGACATGTATTTGGGAACAAATATATATTATATAGAGGATCTTACATGAGTGGTCATTACAAATTGTTTTTATGAAACCAGTTTACTATAATAATGTGATACGAGCTTTAGCGAGTGTAGTATTCCTTATAATAAACGTGTTTCAAGAATACAGTCTGTAATTCACACGAATGTAAGATTACTTTTATCACATAACCCTTACAAAGTGCCATAGAAAGTGAAACAGACTATATCTGACTGCTGTTTCGGCCATTGTTTTACAGCGTAGTACAACAACTGCTCATATGCATACAAAATGCACTAGTGCTTTTACGCGATTTACGGCACTCTGTTCTGACACTCCCACATGGTAGAGTGATCTTATTCTTACAAAACAACATGGGTGATTTTGGCAAGGAATGGACAGGGAACAAACAGACGACCAGTTCCTATTTTATAGAGCACACATTTAATAGTTGTACTGTTTATAAGAGTTGGGTATCAGACCCTTAAAATATGGTCTTTATAACAGACCCTAATGGGATATGGTTACTACGCTTATTCACTCACGCATATTACTAACATAAATTTAAAACGCATACCGCATTGTACATATATACATGATGGAGGCGGAACCATTCACTGTATACGCTGAACCCCGTCATGGACGGAGCCTATCTACCCTTTCAACATTTCCTGCATTCAAAGGGTTAGATATTCAAACTTTAACCCCCTATTCCGATTAGTACGGAACTGCAGGCAGTTGATACGTTATTCAATATATAATATATTACGTCCTTACAGGCTGGCACTTGTAGTATATAAAATGAGAGGCCTCGTAACTTGACGTCTCATCGGAACCCGAAGTACTTTGAAAACAATATGACTGACAGGTTTTAAATATATAACATTATAGCTGACCGCATTATTAACAAACCAAACTCTTTATGCAGACAGAGTGTTAGTCGTAATCAACATGAACAACAGTTATTTGTAAACTGATGATTCCAAATACCAGGGAGCAAACTGTACACATGTCAGCGTTAGATTGTTGAATATGATAGATCATCTTGAATAGTGCACCAACATGTGATAAGCAAAATGACCGAAATGTATTATTCAACAAAGACCTGAACAAGTGCAATAAATTCTGAAGGGTGGTGATCCCCCGAAAGCAAAAATTGCAACACAAAAAGAGAAAATTGCAGACTCGGTTTTATTGAGTCTGTTCATGAGCAGTAATTGAAAGTGCAACACTGCTCACGCCCCCTAGCACCGGCTTAAGCGGTATTCAATTTTCAGAACAAGAAGTACTGAAATTCATGATCTCGAAGGATCATGTAATAAAACATTTCTCGATCGTATATATTCTGGCATATGTTCTGTAAAACATTCTATTCCAGGGAAAACAACACCCACGATGGAAATAAAGGTGTGACCTTTACAGTGCGGGAACTAAGTATATACGACTTTTGCAATTAATGTAGATCCAGACAGAAGGGATCATGAGTGAAAAATATAATCAGAGTATGCACTGCGTGTCATACATATCCATTTCGGTCAGTGATATTTTCATTATTCGACAGGCTAAGTGTTCACGACTGATGTAATTACACGCTCGTAAACATCACATGTTTGCAACAGGAACATTACACGACGATGTAAATGTTTGAGTTCTTTCAAACATGTTTCTTTTTCTCACATATTCCTGGTCTATTTAAACTCGTTATTCACGACCTGACTCGCATATACAAACAGCTGCATGACACCTCAAAAACATGATCATAACGAACGTAGTCATTATTGCATTAGATCCAAAGTTGGTAGATGCCTATAACAGCGAGTACAGCTCAAGGTTCCCGCTGTCGTGTGTTCAATTTCACATACAGAACAGGTCATAGACCATTATTCCGCTGAGAACAGATCTGCTCAATTTTAGAACTATAGTAGAAAATGTCTGAAGCAGGTACCATAAAAGGTCTACTTATGGGCCTGTAAGGCAGGTGATAGCGTAATGCAGGTCAATGAGCTTTCGGCATAACCTTTGCACTGCATTAAGCAAGCACCTACTTTGACCCCTATGTCTAATAATTAGAATGTGTGGGACAGATCCTATTGTAGTGCAGTTCTGACTACTCAGCCAGGTTGCGGAAAGACGGATCAGGGTAAGTCTAAACAAACTGGATACTTTACAGGTATCAACGAAAACATACAATTACCAGCACGACAGATATTCGTCTGTAATAACTGAGAATCAAGCATATTCAGCTGTGGTATTTAGCCTTAAACACATTTTGAATTTAAAAGCCGACATTAGCGAATGGACAACAACCATCATTATTGATATTCGTCAGTTTGAATAACGATGCATTCAGTATTAAGACACTTTTTTAAGGTTTTGTCTAGACTAAATCCTTTACCACATATAGCCACCTTTTTACGCATTTACAAACAAGTAAACCAAGATCAGACGGCTCCAATAGAAGCCGCCAGATCAGGGTCGGCTCTGTTTGCTAATGGAATTTGATAGATCGATTTCTTTACTTTTTAAAATGAGTACATTGTTCCACCTTCGATACTTCATTATTGTTGTTTGTCCATGAATATTCCACTGGTATTGACATTTGGAATAAACATAAAACAGGGAATGTGTTAAAGAAAATTACATACTATTCAAGAGTAACACACTAAAAGCGTAGCATACAGAAAAACGGCAAATTCTCAAGAAGCGGACTGTTACCAACAATTATAGCCGTTATCATTTCTTAAACGAATGGTGGGGTTAAAGTGAACACTCGTCATCTGATGTATACATGGAATAGTATAGTAGAGTTACAGATTGCCAACAGTATAGAAGAGTTTCATGTGCTATTGTGAACAACATAGCAGAGTTACAAGTGATAATTTCCACGGCATAGCAGAGTTACAGGTGCTATTGTGAACAGTATAGCAGAGTTGAGGATGTAATTGCCAACATAATAGCAGATTTACGCTTGCTTTTGTAAATGATGTAGTAGAACCTTAGGTGTTGTTGTGACCAGTGTATGAGTGTTACATGTGCTATTGTGACTGGTGTAGCAGATAACATGTGCTATTGTGAACAGTATAGCAGGGGGGTTATGTGTTATTGTGAACAGTATAGTAGAGTTACTTTGTATCGGCTTGACTTATCGCAATTTTCACTTCTTCGATTAAGCTTTTGTTTGCAAATGCGAATCCGGTCGCTAAAACTGGTCCCTGGAACACAGAAATATGGAAACACTGTGGGTGTCAACAAAGAGCCAATTACCAGCACAAAAGAAGTGCGTCTGTAATGATTTAGGATCAAGCATATTCAAATACCAGGTAATTTCAGTAACAGTTTTCATTCACGTACATGTCCATCATAACAGAGTGGTTGCTCTAATTACCGGTTAAGCAAACTTTGAAGGCATCTGTGAATCGGTTTAAACCCATTTACGCACATACTCCAAACAATTGTTATTCCAATTGCCTCTAGTTTTAGGCCTTAATTACATTTCGAATTTAACAGCCAGTATTAGCCAATGGCCAACGCTCAGACAACATGTGTAACTGTTAAGTGACTTCATTTCGTCATTTTGAACAGCGATGCCTTCAGTAGTGACAAAACGTTTTGTCTAGGCTATATGAAATCATACAATAGTCCACAGTTACACGGTCTTGGTGTGTATAAAGATTTACATACAGACTAGTGGCAATTCTCTAGTTGCAATCTGTTTTTAAACAAATTGCATGTGAATGTTATCCTTTACTATACGCGTGGTTGGATTCGTTGCGGTGAGTAATCGCCATCTTTAGTAACCATGAACAGTATAGCAATTTTACAAGTGTTAATGTGTTATTGTGAAAGTTACAGCAGATATAAGCGCGGGCAAGCGGACAACGGAATTAAGGAGAGATATACAGATAGAGATTTAACTTTTGACAATCATAAAACTATTACGGGTATCATACGGGTCATATTGCAAACTAAAACAGAGATATCTACCCTTCCTTCTCAATAGTGTTTTGATTTTTAAAAATCATGAAACCACATTGTGTAGCAACAACCAGGTTCAAAACAAACACAGAGAAAGGTATCAGTCAGTCTGATATAGTGGTTTGGTTTAGTCAATCATGGAACGACTATGATTTACTCTAACTAAAACCTTCAATTCTAATGTTTAAACTACAGGAGAAAATGTTTATTACAGAAGAGTGTGTTACAGTATCTATACGTGTTTTGCAATAATGTTGGTAATTGTGATTTGTGTGCGCAGACATGTGACGTTTACGTCAACAACTTTAAGATTGGGTATGATTTGCAATTCGACATGCATGGAGAAAAGATGATTGGATTCTGGACCCTGTAGCATGATTTTATAGCACTTGCCTCTACTAAAAGCAATTATCAATGTGATGTGTTCCATTTTGGGAAACAACATCGTTTTTCAATTTTCCCTTCTTAACATTTGAATTAAACTCTGAAGTTCACATTAAGAAACCTCATTGTAATGGCAATTTCTCAACACTGCTCAGACTCAAACAATACCATAAAGAAGATAATTAAATATTTAACCAGAAGGTGGGAAAACAGATCCTAATAAAAGACTACGGTTAATCATAGTTCTAAATCAGACTAGCTTAATTTCAAATATTGGCAGAAAGGGTTTATCTATTACTTGCAGACTCTCTAACATGTGTATATAAGAAAGTATATGTATGAGTCATGCAGGAAACACCGCATACAAAACACACAACCGCTCGATTAGCACCACGACGAAAAGCAGTAAAAAGTACATGCATATAAGACACAAATAGACGCAAAGACATAAGCAAACGTAATAATGCCATTTGAATTAGCAGATCCACGAATGTTTAAAAGCATACTTGTGCATTTCACACATGTCATTTGCAATTGCGGGTTAATTGTTATTAAAAAGATAGGACATCTTAACCAATGCATTCCCATATTGCTTCAGGAGAACCCGTTCAGATCTTATTTAGGAACCCATCCAGTTTTCATGTTGAAGGGGCACATGTTAGCCTATGACATGTCCTTGGGCACCAATGGGTTAAAATTGTAACCGGATCGATGGGTGGTGAGGCCTCGGGAGCGGTTACTCTCCCTATGTTCGACTCTGGGTTTTTCCACCTCTCGTTTCGGAAAAGCTACTGGGCGAGATTTTTGACAAATTCAAAATATATTTCACAGTGTACAGTTTTATTTGTTTTCAAGATAAATATTTCTGCTCTATTCTATAATTAAATATAGGCTGGTCCTTTGATATCCTCTTCTGCTTCAGTCTCTATGCATCGACGATGCACATCGGCCTTTCTAACTGAGAACATGATTTACCGACGGCAAATGCAATCTCGTTAGAATCCGGTTCCTGGTATATTAACAATATTATTCTACAAGTATAACTATAATCATACTTTGTTTCTAGAATGTGTCGCCTGATGTAACATTTATGTTGGGTTTTTTTGTCCTCTGTTATTTCAGTAAACATAATCAGGGCACGGATTAGACTGACTAGTGACTCAGTGTCTCATCTGGATCAGAATTGTTTGCTAAGGTTACCACGGATTTGCCTATGACAGCTAAAGGGTTACAAATGCTCGATGAAAGAATGTGTTGGCCACAAATATAATATATGTTAAGCAGGAAAAGGACACAAGACAGTGCACAGCAACATTAGAAGTACAAATGGCAAGCACGCTCGCAACAGAACAATGACAGAACACTCACCCACATATATCCTCTCAAAAGTATGACAGATGCACGGTACAAACACGAAAGAGTGATGAAAGCAGTACCAGGGAATTATAAAAAATACTCAGAATAAAAAGAGCTGAATTAGAGTTCTACCATAAAATATTCACAGTGAAGAATATATTCCAAAATAGAGAATTAATATAATACATAAATACAGGTACTTGAATTGCTATAATCTAATATTTCGACCACTAAGGGCCTTCTAAAATATTAGATAAGAGCAATTCAAGTATTTGTATAAAATATTCTATGCCGAAATCAAGTATGATTTTACAGGTAAACGTATATTGGTAGAATATAAATGATTGTAACTTGAACCGTTATGCAGATGTCCGACTGTAACGGTATTAGTTTTTCAGGTCCATACTTCAATCTTCACCCTAATTTCTGGTGTGGTAAATATTGCATTCATTGCGCTATTACTCTACTAATGAATGCGCTATTACTCTACTCCTTACTAACACATACTTTTTATTTATTTCACTTAATAGATTGCTAAGTTAAAACATAGCTTGAGGGAATTATGTTATGTTATAGGTTCAACATTTAAGTTATTGAGACAGCTACAACGACTGGGCTAGAGATCAAGTCTGGAATAAGAATGTACTGAACGATTATTCATGATGATATGGTATGAATGTACGTTTAAGTGCAGACCCTTATCAGATGCATACTTTATATTTGTTCAGCAATGCTTGCAAAAGCAAGTATTCCTATGTGTCCATTCAGAGAGTACATTATGGTTTGAAATGAGATTGACTAGGGCAGCTACCTTGTTAAAAACTGTATTAAACCTTATTGACGTACTGCAGTTCCTATTATTGCAATTACAAGACATTATTCTAAGACAAATAATATTGAAACTGGCATTACGTGCAGAGCAAACCGTCTAATTTCCAATTCCGATCCAGCTATTCTATTTCAGATAGTCTGTGGAGTGCAACATAATAAGCCTTATGTCTATTTAAATCTTAATAGTATGCCATGCATCGGTTTTAATTTAGCGATATATTTAAAAAGTGTTGCATTGTCGAGATCTGCTAGCCTTTGCTCAGCGAAATAAACGCAAAGAGCTGAAACCCTATTTACTATCACGATTCGGACACCAAGTCTCTCCTCTTCGACTATTAACTTTCGCTGCCAATCTTTGTTGTCTGCAAACTCTGTCGTCTGCTACAATTTTCGCATTTTATTTTCTTCGGTTTGTAAAAAATAGTGTCACGGTTACAACCAGTTTGGATCCTGATGAGACACTGAGTTACTCGGCGTCTCATATGGATCCAAACTGTTTGCATAGGTAATCAGAGATGCAACACTGGCAGCGAAAGAGCTACTTTTGTTAAGCTGAATAATGCAATTTGACACCATTTTGAATTAACCTTAAACTAGTAGTAGATAGTAAAATCCTGATCCAACTGTTCCTTCAGAAGTTGTCTGTCCAAATAACCGAACACCTCTAACGCCACTGTAAATGTCACTTTCTGAACCTATTGTGATAAATAGAGCATGTGCCCCACAGTATCAAATGCTCTATTTATTACAATGATTTTAAAACTAGGCAGGAAATGTGTTGAAATATGTTCTTTTTTTGCTTTACATTGTTGTGAAGTCCGATTTGTATTTGTTGCAACTAGGTCCAATAGTTGATAATAGTCAAAGATACGCCATATATGACGTAGAATATTGTACATAAAGTGACATAGTTGGAATGTGTATTGTTTGAATTCCTACGCAATGTACTAAAATAGCCAATGTCAAATTTGTTTTCGTGTCAACATGACTACAGTCCACCTTTTTTAATTGGACAGATGGATGGAATTATAAAGATTGAATTACATTCTATTGTGTTCATCGATGTTTAAATCCAGACCTGATCACACTGAACTTTTTGCACGAATTCCTTCGGAAGTCATGCAAGTTGTGTGTGATCAGGTCTGGAGTTATACATCGATGAACACAAAATTATACATCGATGAAATGTACTTCAATCTTTAAATGGGGTCAGGGTCAAACTATAGGAACCTATTTCCTCAAAGAACATTAGTCACTTTTGTATTACACTGGTATATTTACTCATGTTATGCTATAGATGAATCGTTGATTGCATTTCAATCAGTTTGAAAGTTGTAGGGACTGAACCAGAGATTATCTTGGACTTGCGAATTGTTTGATTCCCCATGCCCATACCCAATGACACTATGGGCCGCACCAAGCCATAGAAAACCAATTTATAACTGTAGCCGGGTAGAGATTGTGGTGAATAACTTGATAGCATTTACTGTGTGGCTTGGTCGCTCAATCGGTGGAGTGTTGGCATGGTAAGCCAGATACCCTTTTTTCACCATGTTACATTTGGCGCCCAACGTAAATAACCCACATGGTGATTTATATGAATATAATATGAAGATTATATGAAGATTATTTGTAATAATAAGAAACTCATGGAGTTATCTTTCAATCAGAATTCTGGACGAATTCTTGTGTAGAGAGGGTGTGTGTGTGTAGCCGAGTACAGATGGTGGTGACTCAGTTGATAGGTTTTACTGTGTGGTTTGTAGCTCAGTTGGTGGAGTGTTGGCATGGTAAGCCAGATGACCGGGGTTCGAGTCCCAGTTGAATCACAACTTTTTCTCCGTGTTACATAACCATTCCATCAGAAACATAAACATTTAGTATATGGATGCGTATCCAAAGTTTTAGGGACTGGAACAACGATCGTAATTTGTTGGTTCCCAACCCAGGGCACTATCGGCAAGGCCTAAACCGTAGAAAAGCAAATAAAAAAATGAATACTGCTTAAGCCGGTGCTAGGGACGTGAGTAGTGTTGCACGTTTAATTACTACTCATGTACAGACTCAATAAAACCGAGTCTGCAAATTTCTCTTTTGGCATTGCTACTTTTGCTTTCGAAGGATCTTGCATGCGCATATATATCTGAAAATTGTGGGGACTGAAGCTAAGATTGTTTTGTCCCCACCTCCATGGCACTATGTGTGGGACCTAAACTGCCTTTGTCAATTTAGCATGAAACATGGTGAATTGGTGTAACGAACTCCTCCTTCAGTTTTAAAGTTATTGAATTTATATTTCGTATAGATAAAAACAAGGAATGGTAGATGTGCAAGACGCCATTTTCATGTCTTTACCAATGGGCATTGTAGAATTATCCCCCTTGAACTTTGATGTATATTTTGTCATTTTAGTATGAAACATAGGGCCTTGAACATTGAACATGGGGAGTTGTTGTCGCGAACTCCTCGTTCAATTTGAACGTTATGCAATTTATTTTTAGTATACGTAATAACCATCATGTGCAAGACGCAATGTCTGTGTGTTTCGAACTGGGAATTGCAGAATTAGCTCCCCTTGAACCCTGGGTATTTTTGTCGTTTTGGCATGAATTTGGTGAGTTGGTGTCGCGAGCTCATCCTTCAATTTGAAAGTTATTCAATTAATAACCACGAATAGCAGATGTACATGACGCAATTTCCATATGTTTGTTGCAAGCATTATAGAATAATATCCCATTTAACTTTGAGTATTTTTGTATGAGTAGTTGGTGTCATAAACTTGGATTTACAATCAAAGCTGTGCGGGGATATTCATCACTTAGTGATATTTCTAGTTATGTCTCCCCCATATTTATTGTCCTGACAATAACTCCTATATGCCTGATGTCAGTTGGTTAAAACTTCATATATGGAAATAGCATAACGAGAAGTGTCATGCACAAGGTCCATAATTCTGGCTTCGATAGAATTGGAGTTATTGTCCCTTGTATATTTTTCCACCACATTCTTGTCCAAACGATAACTCCTATATGGCTCATATCATTGGATTGAAACTTCATACATAAAAAGAGCATAATAAGAGAAAGCGGCATGTATCAAGGCCATAATTGCGGCTTAATTACTTTTAGAGTTATTGCCCTTTGCTATGTGACTTAGAAACTTTTACATGGATTTTTTTTCCGCGCGGTTTCTCAAAAATATTTGGTCGATATTCCTGACACATCGGATTGATTTGTTTACTTGGAAAAAAGTTTCTCCAAAACCTTCGGTCGGAATTTCGTATTTTGACTTCTTCTTGCATGACTCATTTTTGTACTTTTCTTGTTTAACGAAGAAAAAAGAACATGTAAAGATTTTTTGTGATAAGGACGTCCGTAAACCGGTTTAAACCCTCAGTGGTGATTTTGCTACTAACCGTGCCAAGGCGGTTCTCTCTTTGTCACCCTTACTTTTGTTTGTCTTGTGTCCTTGTGCTTGTTTTTTGTTCATGTTTGTCTCTGGTGCTTGTGTGTTTGTTGGTGTTTTCTGTGTTCTCGTGTGTGTGTTTGTTTTAGCAGGAAAAGCCACACACAAAACGCCACCATCACCAAAACATCGATAGAAAGTAATTTATACACATACACACATACACAAACACACACGCTCACGGAAGATGAACATATTAAACACGAACAAACGCACAAGTACAAAGACACCAGACCAACACAAACGCAATGGCGAATACACATAAACACACACGAGACGAAAACCACAAACCCGAACAAACAAAAGCAAGGGTAACAAAGAGGGTGCCGTCTTGGAACGGCCGGGAGGGGAGTTAAACCGGTTTACCGACGGCTTAACATTAAGACTAAAATAGTTCTTGTATCCACTGTAAGCACATACGATTTTTCTATTATGTACACAACCCCACCTCGTGATTTAATTAACGATAAACTTACAAACTTAGTCCAAAAAATAATTGCACGAGAACAAAATCATTTCTGGCATGTAATGCTGAAAAAACGAGCCAGTGAAATATTACACCCATTGCACATGCTCAGAGGTTTACTAATCACTAACATTTCTTTTGGGTAACATATTCGTACGTTATGGGAATGCTATATACCGTTAGGTGATTGGTATTCCTATGGGTACGAATTGTTCACCACTGGTAAACGATTTGTTTTGTTCTTCTATGAGAGAGATTACACGTTACGCAATCACAAGAAGATGTCATAAAAGTCTTCAATGAAACTCCTCGATATTTAGATAATATATTTAACTTAGATAACCCTTTCTTTGATGTTTTGATTCCTACCGTTTACCCAAAAGAACTCCAGTTAAATAAAGCTAACCCTTCCGACACTTGTGTAGTTTTTCTTGATCTAGACCTTACAATGTAATGCTTTTTCTAAAATTTATTACAAAGGAGACGATTTTGATTTTAATATTATGAGTTTCCCTCATCTTGACGGAGATGTTACTCGAGCCCAATCCTACGGGGTTTATATTTCTTAACTTATTCGTTTCGCTAGAGCTTGTTCTGCTGTTGAGGATTTTAACAGTCGAATCTCATTTTAACTGAAAAGCTGCTTAAGCAAGGATATAGATATCGTAAATTAAGAAACAACGTTCACTAAGTTTTAGCATCGTAATCTGTCACTTATTGGCAAGTACAAATGTAATCTCAAGGCGCTCTTCCGATAAAGTATTTCACACCCAAAATGTAATGGTGATGTGATTTACAAACTTCCTGAAATTATTGGACATACTCATTTTCTCACTTTATTCATCAGAAATGTTTAAAAATCATTAAGAATGGATCTGATCCTAGAGTATTACAACATAGTTCATATCTGGTTGTCAACCCTTTTACAGTTGGCAATCACCCTGTCCACTTTTCGTGTACACTGACAAGAAATGTTTGGTCCTCTATGAAGAACGACATCTTAAATCTTGAAGCGAAAGAAGGTCGTCGGATCTCGTTTTTATCGCACCTTTTATTACTTTATTACTTTTCTACAGTTACTCTGTTTGCAGCTCAATCATTGAGTACACTAGCGATATGTAGATACAGTTTGTTTCACTTAAATGTTTTCGTTTTACATGCACTTTACCACTGAATTTGCCATCGAGGTTGCTGTAGATTAGTCGGAGAGGGGATACGTTTATTTACACTGTTTGTCTTTTAGGGTAGGGATAGAATAAGTGGGAGAAAGGGCGCCCCTAATCCGGTTTAAACCCCACAGTGACTACTGTCACTGACCGTTCCAAGGCGGTACTTCTATCTTCCCCTATTGCTTGTCTATGTTTGTCTGTGTGCGTCCCTTTTGATAGTTATGCAGCTTTGTTTTGTTTTTGCTGTTTTGATACTCTTCAGGCGGCTGGTTTTTGTATGTGGTGTTTCCTGCATGACTCATATTTGTACTTCTGAAATGCCCATATTACTAGTATGCGATATTGCTTTCAATGAAGATATTATTCCAAAAAAGCATTAATATTTATCCAGTCACCAGGCTTCTCTAGTGACATAATAAAGGGGGTGCAAATAAACTTAGGTTTATTAGGTTACTTCCGGTAGTGGAAGGTTTATTTGGTTAGTAGATAGGCGTAATGATTCTATAACCATGGAACTATTTTAGTTTTCTGTAAATATTCATAAACATGTTGATGGAATAGATCTAACAGATCTATTTGGTCACCAGAAGAATTATTCAAATGAGAAAAAAAATAAAAATAATTGGCTACAGCTGGATTCGAACCCGCGCCTGATTCTACAAAAACTAATTCTAATCTCTCTACAGACGTCGCCCTTACCGATTACGCCACCGAGGCCACATACAAAATGACGTTGATTTATCACTTTTATTAATTTAATCCACCGCTGGCAAAACCCGTTTTTGATAAAATCAAACCTGGAAGCAAAGATTGACAGATAAATAGTAAATGTTTTCTTTTCACTCTCATGATTATTTGATTGATAAACTCTTACAGGGGCGGTGATAGTCATAAACCTAAATATAGCCTGTTCAGTTCCATCGATTTCTGAGTGACGTTAGGTAGAATCTAAAAATAGAAACCGAGACTACGTAACTCGAATTTGACCAAAGAATATAGACCATGTCTGTTTGAAATAACTTATCGACCCTCGATTCAAATCATCTTATTTTTCAAATTCAACCACGTTTCCCTTCTAGTAATACAAGTATCGAAACTATATTCCTCTGCGGTAGCTCATTAGATCTATTTACGTCTAAATGGAAGTGAAAAGGGAGGGATCCGTTGATCGAAAAACTGCATTTTCAATGTAAATTATTTCAAGAGTGTTATGAGTCTGTAAAAAAGACATTTAACTATATTGACTGGATAAATCGAATAATAGGTTAGTGCCGTAGATGGGACGCCTTTATCCGACTCGGAGAGAAAACAGTTGAGGCTCGGCAAGCCTCGCCTCAACGTTTTCTCCCCTCGTCGGATAAAGCGTCCCATCTACGGCACTAACCTATTATTCTCTATATACTTCAAAAGCTCTGATCTAATATTTCGACCACTAAGGGTCGTTTTCAAGATTATCATGGCAAAATACACTTCACGTTTGTTACATGCATTCAACCATAAAATCAAAGAGATATTAATTAGATATTATTTTTCTCATGAACCAATATGGTAAACTATTATTATGTTAAAGTTTTTTATTTCTGCATATTATGTGATTTTATTTCATTTAAATACTCGCATTGATGACTGGTGGGTGATCTTGATTGACAGAAATACAATAACTTGTTTAGTTCTGATCTAGCTGCACACACAAACTAGTTTAATAATGAAAATAACAATATAGTTTTGGAAATCTACATGGCTGTCGTGGGTAAAGAGACTCATTTATAAAGAGACTCATTTATAAATATACAGTTAAACAGCGTTTCGAAGAAAGTTCGACCAATAGTTTAGATATCGAGATCATTGCCGCTATTTTTACAGAAGACAAATGGTTTAATTATTCAATAAAACGGAGTTTGCAATATTCTCTTTTCGCATTGCTACTTCTGTTTTCGACGGATGCCCCACTATCAGAATTTAAATAAATCATTGTTATGGTCGCAGTGATATGGTTTCGTGATATTTCCACGTCTCCTGTCTTATCATTTATTTAGATTGCATGTACATCGGCTTAAAATTTTACAACCTAATAACAGTCCAGACTCAGTTCGCAAATGTAATATTTCATTTTTACTTTAGTTCCCTGTATACCTTTAGACATGTGTCTTCAATATACCTCGTAGTCATCTTTAATCAAGTATCGAAATAGATCATTTGTCGAATACATTTGAAAATCTTCCACTGACACACTGTGCAATTTTACGGTTGTTTCCAGCCTACGTGTCCCTGGCGCAATGCTATTTTGATTAAATACTTACATGCTGGTATTACAATCGAGAGTCTAGTATATAAAGCTCCTGAAATAGATAAATGTTGTCTATATAGCAGGTTGCTTCTTATTAAAGTATTGATAAATGTGTTTTATGCGAGAAAATACTTTACATATTGAATTATTCCCAGGCAACCGAACCTAGTTCCAATCAACCAATTCACATCGTACGAAATAATAGAACACCAAACGGGCAGAGGTTACATATTGATAACGTTTGCTTAAAATTTGGCATGTGTTAACCTTTGTTAATATATGACAGCATCGTTGAAACAGTAATTTGTAATGTTATGTCAACTGAAGGTATTGCTTAAGAGTTTGAAGCAAACAAGTTGAGAAAATAGGTTAAATACAAACCAAATCAAAAAGTAGTAAAGTCAAGTAGGCAAAGCCCACATTCAAGACGCAATCACCACCAAAAAAACTTATAATATACATAGCATGTCACATACACACACACAACTACACACTCAAACACACGCACATACCCGAGAACACAGAAAACATTAACAAACACATATGTACTAGAGATAAATATTCTATACATGAACAAAGCACAAGTACAAAGACACAAGACACAAGTAAGGGTGACAAAGAGGGTATCGCCTTGGCACGGTCAGTAGCAAAATCACCACTGGGGGTTTAAACCGGTTTACGGACGTCATAACACTTATTTCAAAGTCTCATGTTAGAAATGATGTCATTAATTTCAATAAGACTGTAAAAGGGTCAATAACCAAACATGCAGTGTGTTGCAATATCATGGGGTCATAACCATTTTCTTAAAGGTTTTAATGCGTTTTATAAACAAAGCCTGAAAATGGATATGACCACGAATTTTCATAAGTTTGTAGATAACATCACAAAATTCCGGATGAGAAATGCCTTGTTGCAGTAACGTCCGTAGATTGCAATTATATTTACTAAGAGTGGTAAAGTTTGATTAAAAAAAAAAAAAAAAAAAAAACGTTTTCCGAAGGTTGTGATATGTGTAACCTTGCTTTATCAACCATGCAAAGTTTATCAGTTATAACTAAATTACGACAGTTAAAATATTCGAGCAAAGAACAGGCTCGGGCAAACCGAATACGTTGAGAAATATAATTAACCCACCGTAATTATAACTAGCAATACAAAAGCAGAATACAATAGAGCTGGTGGATTTCACTTACTCAGAATTGAAGCGCTGTAAAACATCATCCATCTATACCATGAAATTATTCCTCTCTAAAGCTATAAGGAATGAAATGTGTCTTTAATGGAAAAGTAGTAAAGCAGGCAAAGCCACATACAAGACGCAACCACCACCAGAACACCGATAAACAGCATGACACATATACACACACAACCACACACCCAAACGCACACTAACACATAAGATGAACACAGAAAACACCAACAGACACACAAGAACCAGAGACAAACACTCCACACATGAACAAAATCACAAAGACGCAAGGCAAAAAAAAGGAAGGGTAACAAAGAGAGTACCGCCTTGGCACGGTCAGTAGCAAAAACAGCACTGGGGTTTAAACCGGTTTACGGACGTCCTAACCTCAAACTTCTCTCAAAGTCACCCTAGCTTTACAAATAGTGTAAATAAAGGTATCCCCGCCGGACTTACCCACAACATAGACGACGTGAACACAGGACAACATGTAAAACATAGAATAATAACTGTGACAGTCCGTCAAATATGTACTCAATGACTTTGCTGAAGTCAGAGCACCTGCAGGTAAGCCGTTAAGGGCACGACAGGGAAAAATTAATACATGAGTCTGGTACGCTCATCCCGTATCTGAGTTTAAGAGTATACCATTATAGAGTACTACATTCGGCCTGTCATCGCGCAAGCAAAGAGGGAAGCGTAGCAACCGACTGTAAAAGGGTCGATAACCAAACATGCAGTGCGTTGCAAGCCTTTACTCCATGAACATTCATGTCAGAAATGATGTCATTAATATTAATAAGACTATTTTTTAAATTGCGTATTAACGTATACTTGTTTTTCAAAAGCAGAAACTGTAGAATCGGGGCTATATTATTTCATGATCATGGTATAATCTGTATGTACGTGAACACATATAAATGCGTATTAAAGGAGTTAATTGAAAAGTGGTAGCTTAACAACCCGATATGTAGACAGTCAACCTGTTTACAGTTGGCAATCACGCTGCCTTCTTTTCATGTACGGCGACAGGAAAGACGTAGTGCCCCAAGAACACACCCTTATAAAATCCGGAAACGGAAAAAGGACGTCGGATCTTTGTACTCGGTTTTGTGGGACCCTTTTTTACTTTTCTACATTTACTCTGTTTGCAGCTTAATCATTGAGTATACTAGCAATAGTTGGAAACAATTCGTTTTACTGAAATATGTATTCATGGTTCATGCCATTTACCACGGTATTTGCATCGCGGTTGCCATATATTAGTCGGTGCGGGGATATGTTTATTTAAATTGTTTGACTTTTAGGGTGGTGATGGAATAAGTGTGAGTTTTGGGCGCCGCTAAGCCGGTTTAAACACCCAGTGGCGTTTGTCACTGACCATTCAAAGGCGGTACTTCCATCTCCCCCTACTATTTGTTTGCTTGTTTTGTCTTTGTGCACCTTCTTTGTGTTTGATAGACAAATACATTTGCTGTACTTTCTTTTCATTGCGCTGTTCGATCGATTGTGTGTTTTGTATGTGGTGTTTCTTGATGACTCATACATGTACTTTTATTCTGAATGGTAACTATAGAGAATTGTCAGAGTTGCTGTATGTGACTGATTACATCATGTCGTCAGTAGCAATCAGTTCTATACACTGTCCTTAACGAATAGTTTTATATGGGTAATATTAAACACGGTTGTTACACGAATAAATCCAATTCTTCTGTTTAGTGTAGTAATGAAGATAATGCAACGACCGTATCAATTATCATGTCTATCTAACTTCGTTCAATGTATTATGCACTGAGGGTAAAACCGAAACATAATTCAGTCAATTCTGTTCGCAGTATAGATCATCGTACGAACAAACCTCTAATACTATATCGACAATAAATTTAAGCGTTGTTAACCGATAGTTATAACATCGCATTTTGTATCATGGTCACTACGTCGGTAAATTAGGACCTTATATGACATGAATATAGTTTGTGAGATAATAAAGGTTTACATTAATTATACATAGAACTAGGATGTGCATCATTATAATAATTATAATTATTCATTACTAAGTTTAGTAAACGTATTCGTCATAATGGCTATATGCGTTCATTTGTTCAGTGTTATGCGATGCGGTCATAAGCTTACCTCTCGCTAGAACAACCATGTTTTGTTGCTGGGAAATTTGTCATTGTATTGAAAATATCGTTATAAATAATCTTGCCATTGCGCGGTCACAAATATACCTAGTGACGTTTTCGAAGTCAGGACATTTGTAAGGAAGCAATTCGGGGTACGACAGAAAGATTCAATGTCCTCCTTGGAAATCACCATCACGGAGTACTATCCCTATTCTGTAATCGTACAAAAAAGAGGGAAGTGTGGTTATCGATCATCAAAGATGCAGTACGTTGCAATATAATTGGATATAATCTTGTTTCAGGAATTGCTTTACGTAGACTTCGTTATTTTTGTGCGCTTGTATACCAATGCATATCGAACATATGCAGTTTTAGGGAATTGTATCACACATTTTCCAATTACAGTTAATCTACACTTTCTAATTGGCTATACGGCTTTATTGTTTGTTGCACGGCAAGTGTCTCAAAGTACTTTAATCCGATAAACCTGGCCGATCAGAAAATGTGCTTCTCTTATTCATGCAGAATTGTATACGAGTTTCTGCGAGAGGGCGAAAACGTTGCGGGAGTTGACAATTTGTCATATAATCCGTCACATTATTTATTCATACTACCGCGGAGGTGCGTTTTAAAACATTATTGTAATCTTAGTCATTTCGTTTTGTCAGACATCGTTATTCATGTTGTGAAGTTGTCTGGAGGGGGAATTTTATTTACATTTTGACTTTGGTGAAAGTGGGATAAGGACGAGGTTGGGTACCCGTAAACCAGGTTTAAGTCCCCCAGTGGCTTATTTTAGTTACTGACCGTTCCAAGGCGGTACTCCTGCTTTCAGCCTATGGTCTATTTTGTTATTTAATATGCTTAATGTTTAATGTTTTTCGTCTTGATATGCGTCCTGTTATATTTTGTCTTGTGGCCATACCGCTTCTTGTTTGATGGTGTTTGGTGCGATGTCATTTCGTGTGTGGCTCTCCCTGTTTGGCTTTTTTTCCATATTGTTTGCTACATTTATGTTGAGACAAAAAACTGACACTATGATACATTACACTCTTCGAAATGCAGGTGTTGAACATTGTATTGTTCTCTCATTGACACTTAAAAGTACAAAAATGAGTAAGGCAGGAAACACCACATACAGAACAAACAGTCCCCCGAACAGCAACACAAGGAAACAGCAAATGTAAATAACTATAAAAACATCATGAGACGCACAAAGACAAAACAAACATACAATAGGGAAAATGGAAGTACCGTCTTGGAACGGTCCGAGACAAAAGTCACTGGCGGCGGGGGGGGGGGGTGGTTAAACCCGTTTTTGGGCGCCCAACCTCACACTTATTCCATCCCCCACCCTAAAAGACCAATCGTGTAAATGTATCCCCTCTCCGACTAATCTACAACAACCCCGATGGCAAAAACAGTGGTAAAGTGCATGTATAACGAAAATATTTAAGTGAACAAACTGTATCCACCTATCGCTAGTGTACTCAATGATTGAGCTGCAAACAGAGTAATTGTAGAAAAGTAATAAATGGTACGACAGAAACAAAATAGTACAGATATCCGACGTTCTCCTTCCGTTTCTGGATTTAAGAGGTCGCCTTCATAGAGTACCTATCTTGTCGCCGTATATGCAAAGAGGCAAGCGTGATTGCCAACTGTAAAAGGTTGACAAACATAATTCAGTCAATTCTGTTCGCAGTAATGCAGTATGTTGTAGTACTATAGGATCATATCCCTTTTTAATGATTTTGATGACATATTTGATGAACAAGGTGAGAATATGGGTATGTCCAATAATTTTACGAAGTTTATAAATCAAATCACCATAAAATTCAGGATGTGAAATACCGTGTCACAGAAGCGCCATGAGATTACATTGGTACTTGCCAATAAGTGAGAGATTTTGATAGTAAAAATTAGAGAAAGTATGGTAACCTCAACCTCAATTCTATAAGAGAAGAATTTGATACTTTTAGGCTAATGGCTGCTTAATGCATGTCTTAATGCATTACTTTCACCCTGTGTTTAGCTTCCACCAGTCTCCAATACCAATCTTTATAATAAATTTAACGTCCAGTTTAGAGGGGTGTCAATGTATTTATGACACGATAAATACTTATAATGCTTATGTTCTTCAGATGGACATCTAGCACTGTTCCCCTCTCAGGCAGTTTGCAACTAAACGGGAAAAAACATCGTCGTAATCTGTTGTTCTTTGGCGTGAACAACTAATACAGGTTATCAACATCAGTTGTGACTTACAAAATACGCGCCATGATCCGATTTAATATAGCCGAATAGAGCGTGTATTGAAATGTATAATTTCCTTGCGGAATAATCTTCTACAATTCGCTGTATTTGCTTGAAAAGTCACAAACAAGATCGATATGTTGAGGCACAGTGCGTGACATACATTTTACATTTGCGACTGGTTTTCATAATGTAGTTATTCTGGAGGCGGAATTTTACATTTTGATCTGGGTGCAGGTGGGATAAGCGAGTTGAGATTGGGTACCTACAAACCAAGTTTAGGCCCCCAATAGCCGTTTTGGCTATTGGCCGTTCCAAGGTGGTTTTCCCGCGTTCACTTATGATATAGTTTTGTGTTAAATGGTGTATGTATTTTGTGCTTTTCGTTACGTTTTGTCTTGTAAGTGTGTTGTTTCATGTCTGTGTGTCGCTCCATGTCGGATTGTTTTATCCCTTTTGTGTTTTCCTTTTGGAGGGACATCTACATTTGTTGCTGCACTGTCTTGACAAAAGAACAAATATGAGTCACAAAGGAAACACCACTTACAGAACAAACAGCCACCCGAACAGCAACACAAGAAAATACAGCAAATGTTCATAAAACCCAAACACATAAAGAGACGCACCACAAAGACAAAACAAACAAACAATAGGGGAAGATGGAAGTACCGCCTTGGAACGGTCAGTGACAAAACTCACTTTGGGCTTAAACCGGTTTAGGGACGCCGAATCTCACACTTATTCCATCCCCACCCTAAAAGACAAACATTGCAAATAAATGTATCCCCTAACAACCGCGATTGGCAATACAGTGGTAAAGTGCATGTAAAACGGAGGCAATTACGTGAAACATACTGTATCCACCTATCGCTAGTGTTCTCAATGATTGAGGTGCAAACAGAGTAGCTTTAGAAACAGATAGGACACATGTGAAAACACATAAACAGAAATCCAGCTTTAGAAAAACAGAAAATAAGGCAGGCAGGAAATATGAAAATGACACGACAGTGGTGAAACAGTAGGTCAATGTAATTGAAACAAAACAAATCAACAATTTATTTCGGTATCCATTTCATTATTGTTAGAGCACGTTTTAATTCATGTTTTCCTTTCATTTCGATAATTGTTCCAGAATTAATATGCAATTCTGATATGCAATTCTGCATCAGAAGGGTGGATGTCAACACCGTCAAATTACAGGCAGGAACATTGCAGTCTTTTCTTATTACATTATGTTATGGAAACAATCTCTATTGACATGTTATTTCCTTTCCTGACAAAATACAGAGCACAAGAAGGAAACAGTTTGATATTATGCCAGAGTGTATTTAGTTAACTTATTGTTAACAGCAAACTATAAACTGGGGTATCAGGGGTTTTGTACCTGATATGTATGTAAGCGTATACATGCTATATGTATGTTTAAGATATACAAACAACAGTTGATACGTTGTTTAATATACTATATCACGTCCTTACAGGCTCGCAACAGTGGTATATAAAATGAGAGTCCTCGTAACTTGACGTCTCATCGGTACCCGATCTACATCACTATCCGATTGTGTTTTGAATACAATATGACTGAAAGGTTGTAAATATCGAACGTAGTCATTATTGCATAAGATCCAAATTTGGTAGATGCCTTTTAGCGAGTAAGGGTAAAGATTCCACAGCCATGTGTTCCATGTCAAAGATATTAACAGGTCATAAGCCCTTATCCCGTTGTGAAACATGTTAGATCTAAATTAGAAAATGTCTTAGCACTTTCCGCAAGAAATACGCCTTTCTATGCCTCTGTAATAGTCACTTCTTGAAACCATTGTGATAAACAGAGCAGTTGTTCCTATAGGAGCAAATGCTCTATCACAATTCTAACATTTCCCTTTTCTCTAGTAAATTATCCTTTTGGTAGATTTATTCAAAGAGGTTGTGTCTAAAACAGCCAATGGAGGAAATGGTTAAGCAGTCACCAAAAGTCTAATTGTGGGTCTGTAAGGCAGGTGGTAGCGTAATGCGGGTAAAACGTTGTGCAGATATTTCCTATAGGAGCTTTCTGCATTACTTTTACACTGTATTAAACAACCACCTGCTTTTTAAGTCGCCTATGTTTAACAAGAGTGCCAAAATGTCACAATATACGCCCGTCAAATGTCTGGAAGTTAAAAGGCCATTACTCCAAATCAGGTGGCATAATGTAAGGGAAGATAATTATGGAGTGTCAATGGCAATCTTCCTATTTATCGAACTTGACTGAGATATGGTAATATACATGCTGACCAAATTCGAAAAGGATTGGATTACGATTGTTTGAGTTAGAGAGCGGACAAGTAAAATTCATAAAGTAAGGGGGATAATTCTTGAGTGACAGAGAAATCTTCCTGGCTATCAAACTTGACTGGGATATTATGGTAATATTCATGCCAATAAAATTTGAACAGGATTGGTTTACATTTGTTTGAGTTAGAGAGTGGACAAGCAAAAATTCACGACAATTCATAAATTAAGGGGCGATAATTCTGATGTGAATGGGGCAATCTTGCTGGTTATCGAACTTGACTGAGACATTATAATAACATACTTGCTGACAAAATTTTAAAAGGATTAAATTACACGTGCTTGAGGTAGAGAGCGGACAAGCAAAATTTCATGGACATTCATAAAGTAAAGGGAGATAATCCTGGAGTGTCCAGAGCAACATTGCTGCTTATGGAACAAACATTGAAAAGGATTGGATTGCATTTGTTTGAGTTAGAGAGCGGAGAAGGAAAGTTTCACGACGGCGGACGGACGGACATAAAGACGGACGGACGGACGGACGGACTAACGGATGTATACTTGTGTGTTTATCTGCTTCTGTGACTTTTTAAGTCTAAATTAGCCTTGTATAAATGCAATGTTTGCCTACACACAAATATACTCTTATGTGTTTATGTACATTGGATACAATCTAAATATAGAATAAACCTTCTGTGTGTTTTTTCTGTGTTTTTGTTTTGTTATGGCCAAACTAAAAGAAGTAACAGTTTTATATTTAACCCTTTACTTCATGGATACTAATTTTAATGCATTTAATTTGGTCTTCTACTTCCACAAGAAAATGACACTTTATATAGTCATGAGTATGCACCAAAAGAAATATTTCCTACAATCTAGTGGATGGTAGCTTAAAGCAGGCTGAACGTAAAAGAGAATGCTCCTAAAAGATTATCCTGCTTTACTTTTAGCTTGCTTTAAGCAATCATATGTCCGTCTGTCCGTCCGCTCACACAAAAGTATACTTGTGTGTCTTTTTTAAGCACAAATATCCCTTGTGTGTCTATTTTGCTTGTGTGTCTAGTCACAGAGGTAAACTGCACATACATGTATTAGTATATAATTATCTTGTGTGTTCATAAAAGAAGTTTCGCAAGGAAGTGGCACAAGTAAAGTGCCCATGTCCAAAAATGTCTTTATAATGTCGTTATCGTGGACAAGATTATAAGTTCAAACCTTTCAGACTTCAAGTTTTGATTTTAATATATAATCTGTCCCTAGATATAAAAGACGACTCTCAAGTCAAAATCCCTGTTTTAAAAGACTAGGACTTTTAACTAAGAAAGCTGTGCATTGTAATTTATTTCCTATTGTCAAAAAATAACTAAACAACAACAATACATTAGCTTTATACTGTTTTCTTGTGTGAAATTGGGATATTCGTCAAAAGAATTTAAGTAAGTGTAAGCTCCCGTTTGTCAATATAGACTATGATAATCGTGTACTTAGTAGATACAAACTGAACTCGGTGGGGTAAATTTCGGATTTTTCGAGGGCTTTGAACTCCCTGAAAAATCGACATTTCTGACAAACTATAACGGGTTTCCGGTGCACCTATAACACAATTAATTAAGTCACGGTTGAATCTCTTTGGGGTTTTGTCTTTTGAAGATAATTTAATAGTTTTAGGGTCCGATCGGAGACTGTATCGATATATATATGCCGCATATTTCAAATGTATCTTTGCATCAAAAATATTCTAAACAATGAGTAACAAAAATGATTTACATTCAAAGTGCTTTTGTATATAATTTAAAGTTAATAACATTCATTCTGCTGACGTTTCCGAGTTCTTGCTCGTATTTTCCTTTCTCTGCCATTGTTGTTGATTTTCTAGACATACTTCCGATTCCTCTCCAATAGAAACGGAAATAACAGGTTGCCAGCACAGTAGAGGTTCGCCTGTAATAACTAGGAATCAAAAATATTAAAATACCTGGAAATTTTAGAAACAGTTTCATCCATATTTAATGTTATCGGAATATAGTTCAGTATATAATTACTGTTTAAACTAAATTTGTAAGTACATGTGCATTATTCTAAATCCTTTCTCACACATGTCCCAAGTAAAGTTGCTAAGATTGCCTCTGGTATTTAGCCTTAACACATTTTGAATTTAACAACCGACATTAGCCAATGGTCTACATCCACTTTTATTGGTGTTCGTCAGTTTGAATAACGATGCCTTCAGTAGTAAGACAATTTGTTTAAGGTTTTGTCTAAGATTGACCCTTTCCCTCATATAAACACATTTTGTCACGCATTTGCAAACAGAGTATACCAATATCAGACGGCTCCTATAGAAGCCATCTGATCAGGGTCGGCTCTGTTTGCTAATGAAATTTGATTGATCGATTTCTAAAATAGCTACAATGTTCCACCTTCGATACTTCATTATTGTTATTTTTCCATTTCTATTGAATATGGAAAAATAGTCAAACAGGGAGAGCCACACACGAAATGATACCGCACCAAACACCATCTAACAAGAAACGGTAAAGCCACAAGACAAAACATAACAGGACGCATATCAAGACGAAACACATTAAACATTAAGCATATTAAACAACAAAATTGACCGTAGGCTGAAAGCAGGAGCGCCGCCTTGGAACGGCCAGCAGCCAAAAAAAGGGCTACTGGGGGACTTAAACCTGGTTTACGGGTACCCAACCTCGTCCTTATCCCACTTTCACCAAAGTCAAAATGTAAATAAAATTCCCCCCAGAAATTTGGAATAACAATAAAACAGGAAAAGGGTTAAAGGAAATTACATAATCACACCTAAAGCGTAGCATACAGAAAAGCGATAAATTCTCAAGAAGCAAACTTGGTGGGGTTAAAGTGATCAATTATCATCTTAATTAAACATGGAATAGCATAGCAGAGTTATAGATAATATTGCAAACGGTAAAGAACAGTAACATGTGCTTTTGGACCAAAATAGCATGTGCTAGTGTGCTATTGTTACTGGTGTAGCAGAGTGGATGTTATTGCCAACATTATATCAGAGTTACAAGTGTCATTGCAAATGGTGTGGTAGAATCATGTTGTTGTTAACAGTGTATCAGAGTTACATGTGCGATTGTGAATGGTATAGCAGAGAACATGTGCTATTGTCAACGGTATAGTAGAGTTACTGCGTATCGATTTGACTTATCGCAATTATCACTACGATAAAGCTTTTGAGAAACTTTTGACCGAGTGTCAGAACATGTTTGCAAATGTGAATCAGGTCGTTTAAAACGGGTCCCTGGAACACATATGGAAACTCTCCGTCTGTCAATAAAGATTCAATCATAACCAGCACAACAGAAGTGCGTCTGTTATAATTTAGGATCAAGCATATTTAAATACCAGGTAATTTTAGGGACATTTTTCATTCACATTCATGTCCATTATGACAGAGGGTGTCCGTTCTAATCACCGGTTTGTCAAAATTTGAAGGCATCTGTGCATCATTTTACATCCATTTGCACACTATTTCCAAAATAAAATTATCCCGATTGCCTCTGGTTTTAAGCCTTAATCCCGTTTTTAAATTTAACAACTGTTATTAGCCAATGGCAACGCTCAAGCAACCTCGTGTGTAACTGTTACTGTCATTTTGAACAGCGATGCCTTCAGTAGTGAAACAACATATTAGTGTTTTTCTAGGCTATATGAAATTATACAATACACGGTATTGGTGTGTATAAAGACGTGCATACAGTCTAGTGGCAATTATCTAGTTGCGAACTGTTTTTAAACAAATTGGTTGTGAAGTTATCCTTAACTGTACGTGTGATTGGATTCGTTTCTGTGGTTAATCGACATCGTTAGTAAACATGAAACGGTATAGCAACAGTACATGTATGAGTTATGCAGGAAACACCGCATACAAAACACATAACCGCTCCAACAGCACCACGACGACAAACAACAAATGTGGATGTATATAAAAGACACAAACAGACGCACAGACATAAATAACCAAATAATAGGGGGAAGTATGAAGTACCGCCTTGAAACGGTCAGTGACAAATGTCACTGGGGGTTAAACCGGTATAGGGGCACCCAACCTCACACTTATTAAATCCCAACCCTAAAAGACAGTGTAAATAAACATCCCCTCTCCGACTAATCAACAACCGCGATGGCAAATACAGTGGTAAAGTGCATGTAAAACGAAAACATATTTAAGTGAAACAACTGTATCCTCCTATCACTAGTGTATTCTCTCGCGGCCGCGAGAATGCCCGAGGACGTCCGGGGTCGGCCCGGGCACTGGCTCTTGGCGAAATCAGTTATGGATGGTAAACATCTTTTGATGGCGTGTGATTTGCGTCATCTGATGGCGTAAAATATTCGCGTCATGGATGACGTATGCATTCGTGTCATAAGCACTTGACAATGGTATACTATTAATTAATGGAAATTCCCAGTGTTTAAAAATAGTCCTAAGTTAGGTCTCAACCGTCTGAAAATTCATGAAGTCATTTATTCATGTCATCTTTTGCTGACACAGTCTATGTACATGATGCAGTTTGTCACTATTATCGTTAGTTCTAATCGATCTAAATCGTCAACTCGGTGAAATGGGTTTGTATTTACCTAAGAATTCCACATGCAGCCTTTTTGCACCAGAGCCAACGAGTTTTGAATTTCAATTTCAATTTCCCATTGCAAGTAATGCAGATACTGATGAGAGGGCTCCTACAGGAACTCACTCATCTGGGTCTACTCTGTGTGTGGTAAAAATACAAAACAAAATAATAATAAAAAAACACAATTGTCGTGCTTAGCATTTTATGGTTGAGCTCAGATCTGTTTATCACCAGTGCAAGGTTGGTGCTTATGCAGAATTATTATGATAGCATTGCTACTTTATTACAAAATGTATATATGTTTCTCTCTGTTGAGGGCCTCATGGAAGATTGATCATAACCAAATGAGTACTCTCGTTAAATAAAGTCTTTATTATTATTATTATTATATTCAATGATTGAGATGCAAACAGAGTATCTGTAGAAAAGTAATAAAGGGTACGACAAAAACGACGTCCTCCTTCCGTTTCCGGAATAAAGAGGTCGCCTTCATAGAGTACTAAACCATTCTTGTCGGCGTACATCCAAACAGGACACCGGGATTGCCAGCTGTAAAATGGTTGACAACCAAACATGTCGTATTTTGAAGTATCATAGGATCATATCTATTTTTGATGACTTCTTTAATGTATTTAGTGAATAAAGTGAGAAAATGGGTAAAGGTACAAAAATGAGTCATGCAGGAAACACCACATACAGAACAAACACTCGCCCGAACAGCAACACAAGGAAACAGCAAATGTACATAGGTAGTTTACAAGTGATATTGTGTTATTGTGAAAGTTATAGCAGATATAAGCGCGGGCATGCGGACGGACGGACTTACAACTGTTATTAGCCAATGACAACGCTCAAGCAGATAGATAGTGATTTGATTTTTGACAATTATGAAACTATTACGGGTAGCATGAGTCATATTGCAAACTAAGACAGAAAGATCTACCCTTCATTCTCCATAGTGTTTTGATTATTGAGAATCATGAAACCATCATGAGTAGCAACAGCCAGGTTCCAACCAAACACAGAGAAATGTATCATTTAGTCTGATATAGTGGTTTGATTTAGTCAATCGTGCAACGATTAAGATTTACTCTAACTAAACCCTTAAATTCAAATGTTTAAACTACAGGAGAAAACGCTTGAGTTTGATACTTTATCTATACGTGTTTTGCAATAATGTTGGTAATTGTAATTTGTGTGCGCAGACATGTGACGTTTACGTCTACAAGCTTAAGATTGGGTATGTTTTGCAATTCGACATGCACGGCGAACAAATGATTGGATTCTAGACATTGTAGCACAATTTTATAGCATTTGCCTGTACTAAAATCAAGTATCAATGTGTTGTGTTCTATTTTGGGAAACAATTTTCCCTTTGTAACATTTGAATTAAACACTGAAGTTCACATTAAAAAACCTCATTTAAATGACAATTTTTCAACACTGCTCAGACTCAAACAATACCATAAAGAAGAATATTAAAGGTTTAATCAGAGGGTGAGGACACAGATCGTAATAAATGACTACTGTTAATCATAGTTCTAAATCAGACTAGCTTAATTTCAAATGTTGCCAGACAGGGTTTATCGATAACTTGTAGAATCTCTAACATGTGTATATATAACATTTTGTAATAATACCATTTGAATTAGCAGATCCACGAATGTTGCAAAGCATACTGTGCATTTCACACATGTCATGTGCAATTGCTTGTTTTGAAACCCGTCCAGTTGTCATGTTAAAGGGGCACATGTGTGTCCATGCCCTGTCCCTTTTAACCCATTCCATCACATTGACGCCTTTTGACACTTCTTTAAAAGTCATTTTATGAAACCATTGTGATACTTTTTTCTTATTGGTTTCAAAACTACACAGTTCTAAAAGTTCCCTTCTCCCTTATAACTGCTCCTTTTCAGTAGAATTAAAATCAAGATGGTTGGGTCTAGAAATAGTCTAAGAGGTAATGGTTTAAGCGACGTTGGGCACCAATGCGTTAAACCCGTCGCTATCATGCTTTGTTTGCTAAATGTGTCGCCTGATGCAATGTTCGTGTTGTATTTTTGTCCTCTATTGGTTAGTAAATATGATCACAATAACGAACAGGTTGGATACTAGTGAGACTGACTAGTGACTCAGTGTCTCATTTGGATTTGAACTGTCTGCTAAGGTTCCCACAGATTTGCCTACGACAGCAAAAGGGTTATACATATTTAATGAAAGACGTTTTGGCTAAACTTAGAATAGATGTCAGGCAGGAAATTTGAAAAGGACACACGACAGTGCACAGCAACATCAGAAGCACAAATGACATGCACGCTTGCACACAACAATGGAAGACCACTCACACACATATTCACTCAAAAGTATAAACAATGCATGATACAAACACAAAATAGAGTGATGACAGCAGTACGAGGGAATGATAATCGAACATTACTCAGAATAAAAAGAGCTGAATTAGAGCTCTACTACAAACTATATTATGCCAAAGTCAAGTTTTGATGTTACAGGTAAACGTATATTGGTAGAATACTAAATTATTGTAACTTGAACCGTTATGCAGACGTGTACTGTAATCCAGCCTCTTGTAACTGCAATCATAATCCATCTATCCTTGTGTGAACCGAGGTTTTACATACCGTTAAACTACGTAGTGTACCTAATGTTTGGTGCTAACCCTTACACCGCTGTAAACAAATACTACTTGGATTTTAAAGAATCCAATAGAACCTGTCTTAAGTGACCATTCATTTGTATGATCAAACATAGGGGACTTAACCCTTACTCAGTCCAAATTTCAATATCTACTGAATACTTATGGACAAAAAGGTTATAATGAAAAATGGAAGGTTGAACGTTGTAGCCATTTTAGGAACTAAAGAAACAGATAAGCAAACAAGGCATACCCTGATCAGGCAACTCCTATAGGAGCCGTCTGATCTGGGTCTACTTTGTTTGCAGATGCGTGAAAATACGTTTATATGGCGGAAAAGGTTAAAAAGCAGGTGGTTGGTTAATGCAGGGCAAATGTAATGCAGAATGCTCCTCCTATAGACTATTTCTGCATTACCTTTGACATGCATTAAGCTATCACATGCCTTACATACCACTATTTAGGCCTCTTATTGACGGCCGCTTAAGACAGGTTCTACTGTACTTTAGATTGGATCAAGCATTTGAGAAACTATTGACCAAGTGTCAAACTGTTTGGGTGATACGCCGAGTTAATCGGCATCTTATCTTGGTGCAAGCTATTTACAAATGCGAGTCAGTTGAAAGCGGGAGAAGGTTTAACGTCTATATTGTGTCATTTACAGCTAATGTTTTTATCCTTATGACCTACGAAATAATTCAGTTAAGTGCGTTTCGCCGCGTTTTGCCTGGAGGCTGTTCTATTAAGGCGCTGTGTCCTTTTGTGTGTCGCATTCCCTGTTTTCCCACAGGAATCTGGCAGGAATTGCTTTAAAAAAAATCTGATATGCCATCATGTATGTAGCCACTGTCTCATGATTCAAAAGGGCTTATGCCACTATATGTATAACATAACAACGCAAAACAATGGAGATAAAATTGGAATTTCATTGGACTTTCATAGACATTATTTATAGATATCACAAAAGCTTGCAGTCTGTGATAGTTTCATTACGTGTGTACCGAAACGCTCACATGTGTAAACTGCATTATCAGTATTGGAATTAATAGCTCTCCGAGTTTTATGCTTCTGATACAACATTAAGCTGTATATATTTTCTTAGTATGAAATATAGCCAGTTGATTGTACCTAACAGCAGCTGTCCCGCAATTTAAAACGTATTTGGTTAGAAAAAGAGTTTGTAGGGGTCCAAGCCTAATAACCTCATGAATATGGGTAGTTAGTAATCAGATGAACATTAGTATTTATTCGATTGTGTATGGTCGGATAGCTAGTTTTAATTAATGTATTATCACGATCCCATTACTGGAACAAAGGCGAACAATGGATACCACAGGACTCCTTAAGACGCCATCTGATCAGTATGATAAAATCTTTAATATAAAGGAGTTTTGCTGTATTGTGTTTATATAACCGCCCCTACATGGAAATTGAGCGATTCTAAACTTGGATTTGAACGAGTTTATCATAAACATTGTGGGAGTAAATAGGTAAACTAATATTGTTGCTCAACATTAACCGTTCTCTTGCTGAATTTTAAAATACATTTCTCCTTCTTTACCTATGTCAGGTTGTATAATCACATATATCTTCACAGTGTCTACACTTTTTTTTCTGCGAAGTTAATGTTGTTGGGTTCACTGGTTGCACATTTGTCTTGTAAATAGTACAGACCCTGATGAGACAGTTCATGCAGATGTCTCATCAGGGTCGTCATTGTTTGAGGGTAGGTATATTGAGGTGAACAGCAACAGAATGGGGTTCAGACATTGGAGACATGACGTTATTTAAGAGTTACAACGGACAAATCCCAATTGCAGTATAACTTGCCTTAAGCAGCAATCAACATGATTTCTTATCATAGGTCTGTAGAAAAGGTGGTAGCTTAATGCAGGCCAAATGTAATTCAGAAAGCTTCATCATTACGTTTGCCCTGTATTAAACAGGCACCTGTTTTTAACGTTTCTATGTTCAGTTCAATAAATGAATGGCTGCTTTGGGCGAATTCGTCTGTACGTCAAAGTGATTTATGAAATTGAGATTGAATATATCACCAACAGTTGTTCAGTTATACGGAGACAGTGTGCCTACGTGCGTTATATATACTGATCCAATAACATCTCATTTCCAAAGGCGGAACTACTGAGAAAATCGGACCGCTAGGGATCGGATATGTTTAATGTCACACACACAACTGTACACCAAAACAAACGCACATACACGAGATGAACACAGAAAACATTAACAAATACACAAGTACTAGAGATAAACATTCCAAACATGAACAAAAGCACAAGTATAAAGACACAAGACAAACAAAACTAAAGGTGATAAAGACAGTACAGCCTCGGAACAAACAGTGGCAAAATCACCACTGGGAGTTTAAACCGGTTTACGGACATCCTAACCTCACACGTATCTCAAAGTCACCCTAGCTTAAGAACTAGTGTAAATAAAGGTATCCCCGTCGGACATTCCCACAACATAGAAGACGGTAAACAACATGACAATATGTAAAACATAGTATACCACCTGTGAAAAGTTCGTCAAATATGTACTCAATGACTTTGCTAAAGTCAGAGCAACTGCAGGGAAGCCGTTAAGGGCACGACAGGGAAACGGTAACACATGAGTCTGGTAACCTCATCCCGTTTCTGAGTTTAAGTGTATACCATCATAAAGTATTACCCTCGGCCTGTCATTTAGAGTAATGTAACACCTTGTTAGATTTATTGAAATTTGGATTCAAAAATGTATTCGTATTAGGTGTCTTTTCAAATCTATAATATTTGTCAAAACACCGGTCGACATCAGTGGTTGGCTAATATATGTAAAACTGTGAGGATTGTGTAGAGTCGTACGCATTGGATTGCATTTATTTACAAAACGCTGTATTCGTGTAATCAAATTCGATTATCGATTTAAATGTTTAATAATAAAGTGGGAAAACAACTACTTATAAACCACTAAGGATTCCTTAGTTCTTAATTAGACTAGATTCGATTCAAATATTGGCAAAGAGGGTCGGTTGTTGTAGATTAGTCGGAGAGGGGATACGTTTATTTACACTGTTTGTCTTTTAGGGTGGGGATGGAATAAGTGTGAGGTTGGGCGCCCATAAACCGGTTTAACCCCCCAGTGACTTTTGTCACTGTTCGTTCCAAGACGGTACTTCCATCTTCCCCCTATTGCATGTTTGTTTTGTCTTTGTGCGTCTCTCGTTGTTTTTATAGTTATGTACATGTGCTGTTTCCTTGTGTTGCTGTTCGGGCGACTGTTTGTTCTGTATGTGGTGTTTCCTGCATGACTCATTGTTGTGCTTTGATCAGTTAATTGCAGAATCTCTTACATGCTTCTATATACAATAGTGTAATAATATAATTTCAATTAGCAGATCTCTAAATAGTGTTGTTACATTACGTCAAAGCATACTTAGTAATTCAAACATGCCACATAATGCCGAGTTTTGTCGTTTCTAAGAATGTACGATATATCCCATATCATTCTTTACCAGAACTTTTTGAGGGGCACAGCAAGCAAATAGATATATGGCATTGACATGGATGTCCTTTTTAAGGGACACGGAGCAGCAGCGAGTTCAACACGTCGTCGTAATGTATTGCTGTTTGAAAACGGTTTCGTCTGTTCCATTTAATATGTGTCCTGTTATTCTAATGAACATAATTACAATAAGGAACAGTTTGGATCATGGTGAAATAAACGTCATCATGGATTTGCCTTTGACAATAAAACTGTTAGAATATGCCAAAGACGGGGACTATCCACAGGCTATTACACAGAATAAGGGGGAAAATGCTATAAAACATTACTATAAAATTATGAAGCCCAGTATTTGGTAACGCAATCATACCCCATATATTCATGTAGTGAACCTAAAGCAAGGATTATTTGATGATAAGTGAATATTTCAGCTATGGTGCACATATCTGCGCATTAATGTTTCTTATTTCAATTTATTTGCATAATGTTTTTCATTCTGTTTCAGAAAAGTAGGTCATTGCATATTTGGTTTTTTCAAACATGATCATATGAACAGTCATAAATTGCAAAAGGGACTGGACATAGCCTGATGTACGTATTTGCCGGGTACGTATAAATCCACTTGAGAAATCGTTCAGATATATAACAAAGTGGCGTCATTTAAAAACAGCAATGTTTACAGAACAGTTATTTGGATGTAGTTAATATAAATCATTCTCATGTAACAAAGTCAAATTCTATCAAATATATTTGAGAAGGAAAATTGTGTCTTATGTGCGCCCTAACGTAAACCATAGATTATATATTGACTTACATGAAACAGTAGTCAAGCAGGAAAATACACAAAACGCCACCAACACCACAACGCCAACAGAACGCAAGCAACACATCCACACATACATATGCGCGCACACAAACACACGAGACGAAATAATCAAACAAAAGCATAAACACAAAGGCACAAAGACATTAAACAAACATAAAAGCAAGGGTGACAAAGATATTATAGCATTGGAATGGTCAGTGTCAAAACCACCACTGGGTGTTTAAACCGGTTTACTGACGTCCTAACCTCATACTTATCACAAAGGCACCCTAGCTTAATCAGTATGACAATCGGCATGCTGCTGTAAGAGTGTAGCGTCAACACGGTCGGGATATTTTTTCCAATAGGATTTAAAGGGATCTATTATCGACTGGAATTTAACAATAACATAACTGCTGCGTTTAAGACTACACCCACATTCGGTATTAATTTGTCAGGTCCATATTTCCATCTTCCCCCTAATTTCTGGTATGTGAAAGTATTGTTCTCATTGCGCTATTACTCTAATCCTACTAACACATACTTCTTTATTTATTTCATTTTATAGATTGCTAAGTTAAAACATAACTTGAGGGAATTCTGAAATGTTATAGATTCAATATTTAAGTTATTGAGACAGCAAGAACGACTGGGCTAGAGATTAAGTGTGGAATAAGAATGTACGGAAAGATTATTCATGATGATTAATTCAATATGATATCGTATGAATGTACTTTGAATGAGAATTTTAAAACACTCACAGTGCAGACCCAGATCAGATGCATATTTTGTTCTTGTTCTACAATGCTTGCAAATGCATGTTTACCTATGTGTCAATTCAGAGAGTAAATCATAATTTGACATGAGGTTTACTAGGGAAGCTACCCTGTTAAGAAACTGTATGACATCAAATCTTGTTGACGTACTGCAGTTCCTATTATTGCAAATAGAAGACAAATAATATTGAATTTGGCATTTGTTTCTATTTTGAGTCGGCTATTTTATTTCAGATAATCTGTGAAGTACAACTAATATGCCTTATGTCTATAGGAATCTTAGTATGATATGCGTGCTCAGTTTTAATTTAGCGATATAAGGTATACGCGTTGCACTGTCGAGATCTGCTAGCCTCTGCTCAGTGAAATAAACGCAAAGACATGAAGCCCTATTTACTGTCAAGAGTCGGACACCATAGCTCCCCTCTTTGACTATTAAATTTCGCGGCCAAATTTTGTTGTCTGCAAATTTTGTCGTCTGCTACAATTTTTGCATTTCATCTTTTTTCATATTTGTTCCAAACATATGGTCACGGGTACAAACAGTTTGGATCTTGATGAGACGCCGAGTTACTCGACGTCTCATCGGATCTCATCAGAGATGCAACACTGGCAGCGAAAAGGGTACCTTTGTTTGGATGAATTTGACACCGTTTTGAATTGATGTTCAGCTAGTAATAAATAGTCAGTACCCTGATCAAACTGTTCCATCAGAGGTTGTCTGTCCGAATAAGCAATTCCCTTATAGTGACGCCTTTTGTCGCCTATGTAAATATCATTTTCTAAGGCAATTGTGATGAATAGAGCATTTGTTCCACAGGGGCAAATGCTCAATTTTTCGCAATGGTTTGTAAACTACACGATTCTACAAGTTTCTTTTCGTCTAGTAAATGCTGCGTTTCGGAAGATTTATTCAAAGGCTTTGGATCTTAAATAGCCTATGAGGAAATGGGATGATTAGGGTATTTAGGATATGAAATTAAAGAAATTGCTTAATAACCATTGACAAAGAGATGCATCACCACTTAATTCCTTATCGTGCCACCCGCAACATGACTGGAATTTACAAACAGTTTGGATGCAGGTGAGTAAAAATGGTAGTATGTGAATACGTATGTGAATTCAGCAGAATTTATTTAATTCAGAAGGATCATGCTTGATTTTAGTCTTGTTGCGTTATTTATGATATCATTCCAAAGGGTTCTTTGTATTGAAACATGGATATTGACAAAGGAAATATGTGTCTTACATAGATAGGTGTGTTCATTTCTGATTTTTAGATAGCTGAACTCTTTCAGAGAATGAGCAAATATTATGTTTCAGCAGCAGACGTTTGTTCCCATGTGTATACTGCTTGAAATGTTGCAATATTGACTTCCACTGAAACAGAGAAATGCCAATGTTTTTGCTAAACTAATTGCACATATTCGATTTTATATAATCAATATCTAATCGTCTTCGTTACAACAGAATGGACATGTAGTTGGAAAGAGATTGTGGTGAAACTGTTGGTAGGCTTTATTGCACCGCACTGCACGTTTTGTTATTGACCACTTTACAGTCGGTAGCTACGCTTCCCTATTTCCTTGCACGATGGCAGACCGAATGTAGTACAATTAAACCCAGACACGTGATGAGCTTACCAGACTCATGTGTTGTTTTTTCTCTGTCGTGTGCTTAACGACTTCCCTACAGTTGTTCTGACTTCAGTAAAGTCATTGAGTACATATTTGACGGACTTTCACAGTTGTTGTCATGCTATGTTATACATAATGTCCCGTGTTTAACGTTTCCTATGTTGTCGGGAAGTCTAGCGGGGGATACCTTTATTTATACTATTTGTTTAGCTAGAGTGACTTTGAGATAAGTGTGAGGTTAGGATGTCCATGAACCGGTATAAACCCCCAGTGGTGGTTTTGCCGCTGACCGTTCCAAGGCGGTACTCTCTTTGTAACCCTTGTTTTTTGTGTGTGTTGTGTGTCTGTGTGCCTTTGTGTGTGTGCTTTTGTTTGCTACGCTCGTTCTGGCTTCTAAAGTATTAAATTCTCTCTTAATAACCACAACCTATTACCTAATGTAATAATCGCTATTTCCGAAGCATTGATGTGGTCAGACAACGATTAAGACATAGTTTGTTATTATTTTAAGAAAACATATTAACAAATACAAAAATGAAATTTTTGTCCGGAAGTAAAGAGCATATTTCACATATTCTAACAGCAAAACAGGTGTCACATATAACAAATGTACCTAAAATTTCAGTAACAATGACGACCAGCGGCGGATATACCAAGCGATGGATACCTGTTGGAGATTAATGTAAGAAGCAAATACACCATGGATATTAATTGGATTAATTTATAATGGCATATGAACACAGAATACCAAATCTGTGTCGGTTCATACACAAATGGAGAAGACCTTAAACAGGCCGCACCTATAGTTAGCGTCTGGTCTGTGCCAACATTGGTTGCAAATGCATCAAAAGGCCTCTTTATCGGGTAAAGAGTTAACTATATGCATAGACAAATGGTCTACATCTACAGATGGTATACCTAACAAATGGTGATAAAAGGATCCATGTGAAAACGTTTGATCAAACATGTAAATTAAACAGAACATAGTGGAATACCATTGTCATAAGGCAAATATCAAAATTACTCTTCCACATTAATCTAGTTGTGGACCGCCTGCTTGGACGATTCTGAAATAGATTGTAATATGCTAATGCCTTTTTGTTTATTGCATTGCAGTATCTTGATGACATTTAGTCATGCGTGACATGTCTATTGTGGCACTGGAAGCATAGGTATTTGTTAAAGGATTTTATTATAAATGTTATCTTTTAGAAGACTTATTTTAGGAGAGTAATGAGCTGTTAGAAATTTATACTTGATTCAGGCAGTATTACATAACATTTCTTATGATATTTTTTTCAGTTCTGTGAAAGTTTTTGTTGGACATACACTAAAAGTTTTAGTGAATGAATTTACTTTAGCAAAACGAAAAAAATCGTAGCCAGTATATTTTAATGCTCAAGACCTTTATGTTGTTACCAGTATTTATGTTGCTACAGGTATTTATATTTTCTTAAGTTTTAAGATGTATTACTGTTATCCCATTCTGTTTCTTTGGGATGTTTTTGCCAAAGGTACGTTCTGTGCAATATTGTAGTTAAAAGCGATATACCTCTTTAGACTGTATACAGTAAGCATGTTATCTGTTCTATTACATTGAAAAAGGTACATGTTAATAAAAAATAATAATGTTATTTTTGCAATGTCCAGATCAGCTAAATAACCGAAAATTATAACATTGGTATTATCGAAAGAAAAGGATTGTCTTCAAACGTCTAAAAGTCTCTTTTGATTGACTGACTGATTGGACAGTACCAAAAAAGATGTTCGATGGTTTCTGGTTCTGTTTAACAACACCTGCAATACATATTATCCAACAGCTTTTATGTAGGGAGTGGTTTGTTTCTGAGAAGCGGTGTAAAATCCTCACCTGAAACTATTTCATTTAGGAATCATATGAAATATGAAAGGCAAACTGATTTCATTTTCTCCCATCACATATAGTCAAGTTTTTGCACGAATCTATTTTCGTACACCATGCGGTTTTACATGCTAGTGGCTCAAATGATTTATTTAGGCAGTTATACATTGGTTTCGAACATTTTTCCTCTCTGAATAGAATGTTGATGTAAGAGGAAATAAAATCTTTGTATATCCGTTAATTCTGATTTATTTACATTAATTGATTTAAATAGCTTTCTATCATTTTTTTTCATGCCACGAAATATTAAATGGTTTGTTTGTAAACCGTATGTTTAGTTCAGTTCACCAAGGCTAATTATAGAGTTCGAGCACTCAAATATGTCAAATAAAAATTGTTCCTGCATTGTATCATGCTTTTAAAATACATGTACACCATTTTGTGCAATTAAAATATTATCGCTGTAAAACAAAGGATATTAATTAATGTTCAATATCCGGACACTTGATCAGGTTTGAAAATGCTTTAAAAGTATCTGACTAAAACATATTTGTGCATTTTTGAGAAAAAGCTTCCAAACGTGTGCTACAGAATGAAACACTTTATTTTTAATATCTACAGTGGACTTAATTACGTCTGACCAACCTCCAGTTTTCAAACTGAAACGCTTTATTCACGTAGTATTAAGAGCATTTTAAAGGCACTCACATTCATTATTCGAAACCCGCCGCCATAATCATATTATTGAACAATAACGTATACGTTTATCGTGTCTCTATTACCATTCCAAATAAAATCGTACAGTAAACTGTTTAGGATTTGTTTTCAAATTTTGCTCAGGTGGGTTTGGAAGATCAAAATAAGGTGATTGTTTTGCTATCAAGAGGCTCTTAACAACCGCAATGTTGTCTATCGGTGTAAGTATTCGCCTTTTCCTATATGTTATTGTATTCTCAATTTCCAAAAATTTGCTTTGAAATTTGAGTTTATCATTTATTCCAGGTCTACGTGGAAAAAAGGTTATAGTGCAATATAAACAAGATTAGTGTTGAATTATACTTTTGCATCTACCCGTATATGTTATGCCGCTAGAACAGATGATCAAGAGCATCCTTCTTCGGTTGATATTTACATACATCTTCATCTCTTTTAGAATAGACTATTTTGTATTGCTTCACATGAAGTAAATATATCACAATAGTGTTTTGACAATTTTAGGGCATTATGGTATAATAAGTCGAGCATGACCGACAGTTCCTCTGGTCTATCTAGAATATTGTGCAATGATAACGCGAATTTAGTGATCATATATATCATAACATTACTGATGCATATTTTTAATTGATGGTATTTGGTACCTATTTCCGCAAGAAAATAACGGACAACATTCTATGAGGCAAACATATAAACACCACAAATAGACGGGAAAATGGAAATCATACGAATAGGTGGTCTTTATAGCCATACGCGGATCAGATAGTTCACCGTATTTTGTCTACCAAAAGGTTAAACTATTTGAACTGCAAAACTGAGTACTGGTGGAAGATTACATAATATGTACAATATATACATTAGTCACTTTGCACTATGGTTGTAGCATGCATTATTTGTTAGGTTTCGAACCAGGCATCATTTCTACTAATTCCCGACGTCAAATGGCATATAAGATGTGTTTTAAACTGGTGGTGACAAGTAAAATAATAAATACTGCAGTTGATACAATCGCATATGCAAATAGTGCTCAACCAAGAGTCCGTGGTTACCATGCATACGCTTGTGCATTTGAAGACTTTATATACACAACCTTTTTATCTTTAATAGAGTAAAATTTCAGTTTATAAACTGTTCTTTCCACAAACAACGCAATAGTTTTAAGATTGGCTTTACTAGCACTTTACATTGTCCACGCCGCATGTAGTAGATTTGAAATATATGTTCAACATCAAAGCACATATTTTATCTGAATACCATAATTTGAAAAGAAAATGTTGTCCTTCAATCCGAGATAGGCGATTATATGTATTTGTAAGTGTTTTGAATTTAGAACTCCGATTCTCCGATTATTTTAAAATGAATTTGTGAAACTTATGTGCTTTCAATGTTACTTAACCAGCTAGCATGTATGTTCGTTTGTATCGAGGTTGAATTGTTCCGTGTAATCGAGGTTGAATTGTTCCGTGTACAGACGACCGTTCTTGAACATACATCAACCAACTGCGAGCAAGTTTATAGTTAGCATCATGAGTAGTCAATGGATCTTGAAACACTGTATTATATAAATAAACATGGTGAACCTCCTCAACACTCGAAAACCTCTCTGATGTCTAAACCGGAGACGTGAGCTTTAGATTCTCGTAGACAATTGGCTGTGCTGCTGAAATGAAAGCAGAACTTATTCATCACGTTTTATACGACAATGGTATTGAAACCAGCTGACCATAAAATGATTCAAAATTATTCTCTACTATATGTTATGTTGTAATAGATAATTCCTTTTGTTTTATGACACCATACTTATTAAAGATATATCTTAACACATGGTAGTGTATCATTATTTCGTTTGTGCAAGTATGTATTGTCAACGTCGTGTCTTCTAGTATTATCATCAGCTGCATACCGGGGGGCGTGTTAGCGCTCCGAGTCAGAAAAATAACATAGGGATCGGTACTTGATATAACACGAAAGTAACTTCGTGCTTAAAACAAACAAACTGCAGTCATCATAGCTTCTTATGTAATATAAGTAGTTTATTAACATTACAATGGTTTATTGACATTACAGAGTGGATAAATAACGACAATGGTGTTTGTGTTTACAATGCGCAACAGGGCCCGATTTAAATTCCAAGACGATAAATAACAAATTAAATATATAACCCATTTGTTTCTCGAGACAGTTGCAACATTAGATTCTCCCAGTAGCTAATTTGTAGTTGTAATTAAAGCACAGTTCATCATCAAGCATCATATGTGCATGAAAACTATTTTACCAGAACATATCTGCCTTCGAGCAATCTTAAATCAGGATAAAAAGTTGTACTCAACTGTTTATCATATTTCTGGTATGTGTAACATTCATAATTTTCAAAAGAATGACAATACATATGCGCTTATTGTAATTGATATATGTGCTGTTCTCTCATTAGATAGACCCACCATGCTGCTGTAGCTCTTCATATGTTCGTGTGTCACTGCTCGTGCTCCTGTGTAGAGACTCATACGTCGAATGCCCGTAACTAAAACAAAATAGTATAGCGCATTTGTGTGTAATTGTGTGTTATTGTCGGCACTTCTGTGTAGAAATTCGTGCAACGTATGTCCATGACTAAAGAAAAACACTCTAACACATTTGTTATGCATTGCCTGCGCTCCTGTTTAGAAAGTCATTCGTCTAACTCAAACATATGCTGGCGTTTTGTGTGTGGTTTTTCCTACTTGACTTTACTACTTTTTCATTCATAACCATATAACGCATTAGGTTCAGATATTTTTCTTAAATTGAATCTACATACGGACGCAGACAAATCTTCTTTAAATAACATCGTTTAAACTTATGGATTGCTTTAAATATAAATAGTCAATTGCAACTTTTAATAAGAACGGCGTTTTGTCATTTGTTCAACTGATACTACTGGATTAATGCATAACGGAACTAGAAACCTGATTATGAACTATGATATGATGTATAATGAAGTATTTGGAATACGTTTCAAATTACTTATCATATGTGTGTGGATGGTCACTGGTTGTATTGGATCGCAACACGTCATACACACGCTTGGTTGTATCATTCAGTGATTCATATTGCTGAATTGACTGACTGGAAATATATATATATATATATATATATATAGTAAACATATTGAATAATGCATAAGCGGTTTCATTTTGCAACGGAAGAAGTCTAGTTTGTGTTAACAATAAAAAAAGAAAATGTAACCCTTTCTGTACGCATTTACGTGGGATACATGTGTTCCATTATGCTCACAAAAGAGAAATATGCGGCATATATCTTGGCGTGTGGCACTGCATGGCGTTATGCATATGCATTGATGCTCACATCATGCTCGATATACATCATCACGCTATGCAAATATTACAGTATTTTTATATTTTTTTAGTTTAAAGGACACGAGTTGTTATCACATATTATTGAAACATTGATAATATTATAGTGTTACCTCGGTACAGATACGTCCGACCACACACATTCCGTCTGTCCTGTTTCAACATAATTATATTAATATTAGATTAGAGGAATTGCATGTGTCTAAGTGTTATAAAATATCCTCAACTATCTGTTTTATACAGCATAGGTCCAATCTGGGAGATTGTTATTACATTTATCATTTAGTTTACATTAATTACTACAAAAATATATGATCAGCATAACAAAATGAATGTTAATCGAAACTGAATGCTTATACTTTCAGTTTTGCCTATGTTATCATATGCACCAATACGTAGGTTGATTTGTTGAATAATGTCCGTTCCGGCCTACTATGGGTTACCTTGGCGACCCATAGAAGGGGAACGGATACAGAGAAGCCGTTGAACCATGCGCCACATTTAGCATTAGCAATATTCATTGTTGCAATGTTTTCACTTCTAACCTCAGATGAAATTGATAATATTCTACAACCTTGTAACATGCATTATGCATGTTGTCTGTATAAGGAATACGCAAATATCCAACATATCAATACTCGAAAACCAATGTTGTGAAACGTGTGAAGGTATTTACGCTTTCAATAGAAACTTGTCTTTAATTCAAATTAAATGTATGTAACATATTGCATGACTGAATGTAATAATACTTGTTAATTCTTACCACCAATGGGAGCTGTATGGTGATGTACTGACGTTTTGTCTCTGAAAATGAAATTACACGACTTAAACGTGTATTGTATAATATATTTGCAATGTTATTTTGAACAGTTTACAGAATATTTGCAAATGTCTTGACCATGTTACCAGAGCTTTTGGAAAGTATAAAGACAAACCATTGAGAAATTTAGCAATTTACCTCCTCTTGGCAATTTCTGTGTCCGTTCGCTTTCCTATAATTACAATAAAACAGTACAATAAAATCACATCGTGTTTATAATTGTTTATTCAAAATACGATACAGAAATATCAATGGATGTGATGACATTCTCACAGGTTAAAGTATCGCATGTGAGTGAGTGAGTTTTACTGCACTGCGACACTGAATAGGTCATATGATGATGAGATATGCGACAACAATATACATTTGTAATTAAATTGCATAATCCATTATTTGATAACTTTGCTGCAAACGATGTGTGCAATGCTTGAAAGCGATAAAATAAAATAATTACCATAGTTTGAATTTCGACTCTGGTAAAAGTTTAATGGAGGGTAATGAAGTTCCTTTATTTAAACTGCCCCATGCCAATGTGTTGTTGACGGTTGTACATGAGTCCCAATAAATAGAAACCAATCAGACTGTCACATTTGTAAATCGAGCAACTAATTTAATTAATATTCTTTTCACTTAAATGTATATTCAGACAAAGTTTGCACCTCTTTTTGCCAGTAATAACCCATTAAATTCAGCGGACGAAAACAAAGGTGATAGGTATGTTGCATGAGATTAACGAATAAAACAGTTGACATTTTGTAATCAGGTTAATTTAGATCAAACTGATGAGTCAAACAAATAGGTGTGAAAATGAGCAGCATCAATATTTTTGAAGTGAAATTAAATATACGTGATTGTTTATCTGTTTCATTGATTGTCTGTAAATAAGAACAATTTATGCGATTGGGTGAATGTAATAAAATGTTATGTTATTTTGGATCCACTTGTGAAACCGAGTTAGAATCTTCTAGGAATTTCATCAGGATCAAAACTGTTTGCAAAGATATGTGGGTAACGTTATTGGCATTGTTTTTGTATCGTACATCTATAAAGCGCTTCTTTTTCTGATTAATGTTATTGGGCTGTTGCTTAGTCCTGAGAATGAAGTGTATGAAACTGATCATGGTACGCATCCTTATCTGGTTTTTCCTTATATGTTCATTGGTATCTGTAGTATCGGGTATCTCTAGGAAACAAAATATTAAAGTAATTCAAAATAAAGAATATACCATAAAAATGTAATTATGAAATAATATTTGCGGGCCGACTTGACCCAGGCCGAGTTGACCCGGCCGACTTGACCCGAGGTCGACTTGATTCAGGGGCCGAGTTTACCCGAGGCCGAGTTGACCAGTGACCATATACAATACACTAGACAAAGTAACACATATCACAGCAATAAATAAGACATCTAGTTAAATAATGGAGTGTTGACTAAAAGAAATCTAATAGGATTAACATCTTGCATACTTTTAACAAAACTGATTACTCTGTAAAATTGATGAATTGAATCAGATCATTTGTCTAAATTTTATAAAGACAAAAACCCTTATGATAAAGAACAACATTTGAAGCATGTTTCTGAGAGTTTTGTGCTTATAGGGAGCTGAGTAGCTTGAATGTTAGTAAAAGTACTGGTTTAGATGGCATGCCTGCTAGGTTTTGAGAGACGGTGCAGATGTTTTGAAAATTCAAATTACTTACAGTTAGACAAATGATCTGATCTTAGACAAATGATCTGATTCAATTCATCAATTCTGAAGGTGTCGTTCCTGACGATTTTAAGCAAGCTAGAGTTAAACTTTTACACAAGAAAGGCAGTGCCCTGGATGTAGGTAATTATAGACCAGTAAGCATCTTAAGTATCGTCTCGAAAATCTTAGAGAGGGTTGTCTATACACAGCTTACTCTACAGATAGTTGCCTAATCCATTTGCTGGATACTATTAAACGGAATTCTTCCAAGGTCCTATACACTGGGATGATAATGTTGGACCTACAGAAGACATTCGATAAGTTAATCATGAGACCCTGTATGGGAAGTTGGATTTAATGGGCGTTCGGTCAATCCCATGGTTTAGGTCATACTTATCTGATAGAAACCAAGTTGTCAGCAAAACTATGTAAAGTGCTCTTCCAGTCACTTTAGTCGTACCCCAGTGTAGTGTATTAGGACCTCTCCTCTTTCTCTGCTATGTGAATGACATGGTTACTAGGATTGATAAGGACTGCAAACTAATACTATATGCTGATGACAGCACAATTTTGTTTAGCCATCAGGACCCTGATTTTATTCCAGTCAAACATGGTCATGTTTTAGAAAACTGCCCAGAATGGTTAGTGAGTAGGACAGTCACTTATAAATGGAAAAGTAGTAAAGTCAAGCAGGCAAAGCCACATGCAAGACGCAACCACCACCAAAACACCGATAGACAGCATGACACACACACACACACACACAACCACACACCCAAACGCACACGCACACACACGAAATGAACACAGAAAACACCAAAAGACACACAAGAACCAGGGACAAACGTTCCACAACATGAACAAACCACAAGCACAAAGACGCAATGCAAACAAAAGGAAGGGTGACAAAGAGAGTACCGCCTTGGCACGGTCAGCAGCAAAAACACCACTGGGGGTTTAAACCGGTTTACGGACGTCCTAACCTCACACTTCTCTCAAAGTCACCCTAGCTTTACAAATATTGTAAATAAAGGTATCCCCGCTGGACTTACCCACAACATAGACGACGGTGAACACAGGACAACATGTAAAACATAGCATAATAACTGTGACAATCCGTCAAATATGTACTCAATGACTTTGCTGAAGTCAGAGCACCTGCAGGTAAGCCGTTAAGGGCACGACAGGGAAAAAATAATACATGAGTCTGGTAAGCTCCTCCTGTATCCAAGTTTAAGAGTATACCATCATAGAGTACTACCCTCGGCCTGTCATCGCGCAAGCAAAGAGGGAAGCGTAGCTACCGACTGTAAAAGGGTCGATAACCAAACATGCAGTGTGTTGCAATATAATAGGATCATAACCTTTCTTTTTAAATTTTTTAATGCGTTTTATAAACAAATCATGAAAATGGATATGACCCCGAATTTTCCTAAGTTTGTAGATAACATCCCCATAAAATTCTGGTTGAGAAATGCCTTGTCGCAGTAACGTCCGTAGATTGCAATTATATTTACTAATGAGAGGTAAATTTCGATAATAAAATTTAGAAAAGGTTTTCCGAAGTTTGTGATATCTGTAACCTTGCTTAAGAAGTTTATCAGTTATAACTAAATTACGTCTGTTAAAATCTTCAAGCAAAGAACAGGCTCGGGCAAACCTAATAAGTTGAGAAATATAAACACCATAAGATGTAGAACGTGGCACATCCCCATCTAGAAAAGGATAATTAACAATTTTAAAATTAAAATCTTCTCTTTTATCGTATACTTTGGACGAAACTTTATCGTTTGTAATTGAAAGATTCAAATCTAGAAATGAAGCATTAATGTCAGATTGATTAGCTTTGTTTAAAGACAGTTCTTTTGGGTAGATTGAAGAAACCATAGTATCAAAATAAGGATTATCTAAATTCAAAATATCGTCTAAATACCTTGAAGTTTTATTAAAAGCATTAACAATATCGGTCTGTGTATCAGGTTTTAAGCTAAGCATAAAATCCCTCTCGTAGCAATACAAAAACAAATCTGCAACAAGAGGGGCACAATTTGTACCCATGGGTATACCAACAACTTGACGATATATGGTATCTCCATAACGCACAAATATATTATCTAAAAGAAAGGTAAGAGATCTACAAACATCAAGGCAAGTCCACATTGTGTAATGTTCAACTTCTGAATTCGAAAAGAATGAACGTTGAACATTACAAGCAATGAACATTTTGTTTTCTCTGGCAAAGGTTTTTTCTATTAATTTAATAAGTCTATCCTTTATAAGATGGTGAGGTAGAGTAGTATAGAGTGTAGAGAAATCATAAGAGCTCAGTAAAGAAATGTTATACTGTTCATTTTCAAGTTTTGTTAAAACATCATTTGAATTTTTTATGGACCAAAAAACATTAATACCAGAATTTTCATATATTTTATCACAGTAGCGTTTAACATGTTCTTTGATCGTAGTAAGACAGGACGTCAAAAGTATAGATAATTTAGTAGTGGTACAACAGCTAGAGTTGGCAATAAAACGCGACTTATAAGGGTTTTTATGTAGTTTCGGAATCCAGTACAAAGTAGAAAGTTTATGTTGTTTTATGTTAGGACCAGACTTAAAATCATTGCACATTTTTACATGTTCCGAAACTATATCTTTTTCAGGTGTTTGAACTGTTATATAAGTTTTTGAATCAGTTAGCTCCTTCTTTAAAACATCAACATAATACAATCTTCAAATAATGATTACATTGTTTGATGCCTTGTCAGCAGGAACAAGAACATAATCTGAATGAAAATTAGAAATGTTTTTCTTCAAGTAGCGAAATGTAACTCTAGGTCGAGGTGGTAAAAGATGGTTATTTGATTTGTAAAAAGTTATTCGTGTATCAATAATATCGAAAATACATTTCTTCCAATCCGAAAGGGCATTAACATCAGCATGTTCTCGTCGACACCATTTGATGCAGAATTCTTGAATAGCTTCCGCAATATGAGTTCGACAAGCGTCAAAATCAATAAGGGAAGGTAATCTATATTTAGGTCCTTTAGTTAGGAGGGTCCTGAGACGTTTATCCTTAATGATATCAAAATTACCAGTAATGACATGACCAACTGGTTTATAGCAAAAGCTAGAAATGCTATAATCTCAAGAAATAGGGGTATTAACATCAACATTTAAGTCAGAGACAATTTTATTGTAGTTCAAAATAACATTTCTAATAGGTTTATTATATTTATAACAGATGATAGGTGATTCAGAGTTGATGAAATATTTGGGAATAGCATCGATTACATTCTTATCACGAAATATACTTTGAATATCAATAAAATCGATACCTTTATTTAGGAACTGAAGTTTCAGAAAATGTCTTTTATGTTCAGATTCTTTATCAATACGTGGACGAAGAACATGCTGTGTGTAACTTTGTATAAGTGAGGCAGTATTAATTAACGGATCTGTACGCATATAGATTTTATCAGCCTCTTCGTCTATTGACTTAAGACAGGAAAAGGGTAAAGACGATAAACAAGATAACATAGAATGTTTACCAGTTTGTTTTAGAATAGTATGTAAATCATGAATAGACATATTACGACGTAATTTACGCTTAATATTACCATTTCTACGTCTGCCATGTGATCTACTTTTACGTTTTCGAATAGAAAATATAGAGAAAATGTCGATACTTGGATCTTTAGAAATATTGCCGCTTTGGAAAATGTTATCATTAAGGCCTAAAGGAAAAGGTGTTTGTAATTTCTTTATCCAGTCTAGCTCTGTGATGAAACGAGCTTTAGATTTTAAACTACCAGTAGTTTTAGAATCATAATAAATGTGTTCTACTGGTTGAACCGAAACATATTTGAAAGAATGTCCTGTATGACGAAAATGCTGGTAAAGAAAATTGCGTACTTTTTTGATCCGGCAATGGTAACTGTGTTCACGAAACCTAGTTTTTAAAGAACGTCCTGTCTGACCTACATATTGAATGCCACAACGTGGCGCATTTCATGTAAGAACATATATAATATTAGATGAGTTTCAGTCTAAATCAGAATTAATCTTCACACTAAACACTCTACCATTAACAAGAGATTTAATTGTTGATCTAGTAGAAATGAAATTGCAACACATACACCTCTTACTATTGCACTTAGTAATTATTGGATACACCCTATGTCTTTTGTTCAAATAATGTGAATTTAGATGGACTTTACTATAACGAATGATAGATTGCTTTAAAGGAGACAAAACGATTTTAGGTCCATTATGAAAAATGTTACTAATAGCCGAAGAGGGAACATGAAAAGATGAAGCAGAAGACAATTTTAGAGGTTTAATACAAACTGACGGCTGTAGTGATTGGAAATTAGCCAGGTTATGAGGAATCTGAACGGAAGACACAGAGTGTAAGTTTAAGTTATTAATTTTGAGTTAACACACCATCAGCCAATAAGATGTCACAGTCATGGACCAAAAGTAGATCAACCTCTTTACGACTTGGATATTTATAAAAGAAAAGTAAGAGATTGTTGCAGTCATGGACCAAAAGTAGATCAACCACTTTTCGACTTGGATATTTATAAAAGTAAAGTAAGAGATTGTTGGTTTAAGTTTTGTTATTTGAAGGGTCACGGGTCAAAACGGCCCAATTCCAAAACGGCCCCCGAATCAAAACGGCCCACTTCCAAAACGGCCCACTTTTATATTATGACGTTGTTTCACTTAAGTATTGTAATTAAGTATTATTTAACCCTTTCCCTGATGAATATTAATGTTGGAAATAATAACGTTATGAATATTTATAAGATATTGTTTTTTACAATGGCATATGAACATAGGACATTTTGGCTCAAACAGAAGCTGTAGAATCAGATCTATATAACACCATAAGCAAACATAGCAGACCCTGATTAGACGGCTCCTATGGAAGCCGTCTGATCTAGGTCTACTCTGTTTGCAGATGCGTCAAAATGCGTTTACATAAGGGAAATGGTTAATAAATGAAGAATTAGTTAGCATTAGATTACTTGTTTTAGGGAAAAATCAAAACCTTTTGCCTGATTATCGGTGCCTTTAATCTTCTCCATTTAAGGAATTTATTCAGTGATGCGGGCGCGTAGAAAATTTACACCTTTATAAATCCTTCTTTGCACGGCACAATAAAAGTGTTTCATATATAACTATTTCGCAATCTGGATAATTACATAACAGGTGATTGCACGTGCAAGCATTTCAATTGATCGTTTGTTTCGTAGTTTGCCATTATAATTATATTTTACTGAAAAAAAAGTAAACCGGGCAAACTATGAACACATATTAAATTCTGAACTAATGATGAAAATCGATTGTTTGTTATATACTTTATTAATATTGAATAGAAATAATGACATTATAAGAGATTTTTATTTAAATGAAAGATTTCTACAACTATACCAATCGTAATAATTAGTGTAAATGTTATAAATAATGATTATAATATACAATACTTAGATCTATAATACAATAAGCATGTGCCGTTTTGGTCTGAAAAGTGGACCGTTTTGACCCGGGTCCGTTTTGGTAGAGGGCCGTTTTGACCCGGATTCATTTGAAGTTGTGCTTTCAAAGTACAAAAATGAGTCATGCAGGAAACACCACATACAGAACAAACACTCGCCCGAACAGCAACACAAGGAAACAGCAAATGTACATAGGTAGAAAAAACAACAAGAGACGCACAAAGACAAAACAAACATACAATAGGGGGAAGATGGAAGTACCGCCTTGGAACGGTCAGTGACAAAAGTCACTGGGGGGTTTAAACCGGTTTATGGGCGCCCAACCTCACCCTTATTCCATCCCCATCCTAAAAGACAAACAGTGTAAATAAACGTATCCCCTCTCCGACTAATCTACAACAACCGCGACAGCAAATACAGTGGTAAAGTGCATGTATAACAAAGAAAACATTTAATTGAACATACTGTATCCACCTATCGCTAGTGTACTCAATGATTGAGCTGCAAACAGAGTAACTGTAGAAAAGTAATAAAGGGTACGACAAAAATGAAATAGTACAGATATCCGACGTTCTCCTTCCATTTCTGGATTTAAGAGGTCGCCTTCATAGAGTACTAAACCTTTCTTGTCGGCGTACATGCAAAGAGGCCAGCGTGATTGCCAACTGTAAAAGGGTTCACAACCAAACATGCAGTATGTTGTAGTACTACAGGATCATATCACTTTTTAATGAATTGTTTTATATATTTGATGAACAAAGTGAGAAAATGGGTATGTCCAATAATTTTACGAAGTTTGTAAATCACATCACCATAAAATTCAGGATGTGAGATACCGTGTCGCAAAAGTACCTTGAGATTACATTTGTACTTGCCAATAAGCGAGAGATTTCGATAGTAAAATTTAGAGAAAGTTTTTCTTAGTTTATGGTATCTATATCCTTGTTTAAGCAGTTTTATAAAGTTGGACTGTATTCGTTTATTGTTCTGTTACTTTAACGTTACTTCTGTTAATTGCTGCTACTAATTTCATCTGTATCTGATGTATAAATCATCAAATTCACAATATACCTATCCTTTATCTATCCTTTAGGAGTCGCAGGACTTTAGTCCTTTATGACTCCCTAAATGAGTGTAGACCACGATCGGTTTTCCGGAAGTATCGTCTGTTAGTGATTCTTCATTAATTTATCAAGTCTATTTTTAGCGTATTGATTGTAGGCGAGCTATTTCTTCTGGTAATGAATTCCATGGCTCAACCACCCGGATTGAGAAAAATTTCCCTTTTTATTTCCTTAGCAGATGCCTTCACTTGTATTCGTGAATGACTCCGCTTTCAACCTATTTGGTGTTATGCTTTCACTTCATTTAGTTTTGCTTTTGGCAGCTGTGCTCGCTTATAGGATGTGCCTATTTCATATTAATGATGTGAAGATGTGTGTGACATAATTTTCATGTGAGCCATTCCTTGATGGTATTGAATTCATTGGATATTTCGACCAGGTGGTGGTATGCGGTAGCAATTACTTTCAGTGATAGTTCTTGTTTAGAACTGTGTTGTGATAATTATGACTTAATTAACGACAGTGCAACCTTATTGTGTCATGTACTAAGTATTATTTGAACAATCGAAAAAAGCCACATCTTGCAGGTGCATTTGTTATATTGAAACTGCAACTATATAGTTTCTATTTACAGGGTTTATATTATGTGTGATCTGACTTTCCCGACATGCCGAAAAACATTTTCAGATCATAACTCTGTATATGCGCACAGTTCCACAGTCAGCTGATCACGAGTATTAATCTATCACTAAACTATCTGTATCGTGTTTGTCGTAAATGATCCAGACAAAGCACTTCTCTGTTGTAAACGTTATGAGGAAAACATAATTGGCTCTTAAAGATATACGAGCGACTGCACATTGACCTTTTTAATGGTCATATGTAGTCAAAAGTCCTGTGATGAAAACATTTTTTAAATCTGAAACAAACAACACTGGGCCTCTCGTTTCACTTAGCAGTAATAATTTGTGGCCTGCAAAACTGATGTGAACTTGTCAACCATGGTAGATTTCCGCTACATTTCGAGTTGCAGAAAAGATGTTATACGATTTGCAAAGGTGCATACATGGCAACACAGTTGTGAAAAAACACATCAGCAGTCAACTATAAACGTTTTGAGCATCCTGTCAAGTATGAGCAAGTTCTTTTTATGCAATCTAACATCTTGCACTTAACCAAGTAAACATTCTGTGATAATGTCTAATTAAAGCAACAAAATGTCCAGGACGTACTCTCTAGGTATAATTAATTAATTCATCCTTCATCTATGGATATGCACATTCCATTTACACTGTTATCAATGAAACATGATATGACGTTGCTCTATACAGTTATTTTGTTACCAAAGTATTTTGGTACAGAATATTAAACGGGAGCATGAAATCCAGAATGGCGTGGTTTAGCGGCTGTTCATTTTATTAGGTTGGGCTGAACGGTTTTCCATGCTGTTACAATAAACTGTTTGTTTTCAATTATATCAGGCCATATGCATCAATGCAGCCTCTGGTGCTACATATGTATATAAAAAGTACAAATATGAGTTATGCAATAAACACCATATACAAAACATACAGCCACCGCAACAGCACCACTACAGGAAAACAATAAATGTACATGACTACCAAACCACAAAGAGACACATAAAGACAAAACAAACGAACAATAGGGGGAAGGTGGAAGTACCGCCTTGGAAAAGTCAGTGACAAAAATCAGTGGGGGTTAAACCGGTTAAGGGGCGCCCAACCTCACACTTATTCCATCTCCACCCTAAAAGACAAACAGTGTAAATAAACACATCCCTCTCCGGCTGACATACAACAACCGCGATGGCAAACACAGTTTTCAACTGCATGTAGAATGAAAACATTTACGTGAAATAAACTGGATCCACATATCGCTGTTGTACTCAATGGTTGAACTGCAAACAGGGTAACTGTAGATAATAAATTCTGAAAGGGGGTGATCCCCGAGAGCAAAAATTACAACACAAAAAGAGAAAATTGCAGACTCGGTTTTATTGAGTATGTTCATGAACAGTAATTGAAAGTGCAACACTGCTCACGCCCCCTAATAAAGGGTACGACAAAAACTATCCAAGATCCTCCTTCCGTTTCCAGATTTCAGAGGGCAAACCTATTTACCATTTCCAACATTCGTTCAAACATTTCATGCTGAAAGGAATATGTAGTCTAAACAGTCCCTCTATGAGACTTAAACAATAAATAATCATATACATTGAGCTTGATTATTGTCTGTTTTAATGACTTATTCGACAGTTGTTGTCTCTTGTACACTGCTGTTGAGCAGATATTGATTTATTTTCAGATACATTTAGAAGCAATCAGGAAGAACTTTTATGTCATCATATTGAAATATTGATCTGTATTGAAATCAAGTTTTGTAGTTCGATGCCTACAGACATTTGTCTTGCGTGAGTATTTTGAAAACTCCACATTTCATTCCACCGGTTGCCATATTTATTTTTAAAAGGGGTGTGTTTTTCTGAACGTGGCCCTCGAGTTCTAGGATGACTAAAATCTTGGATATCAGTTTGTTGTAATAAAACATTGGCCATTTATATTAATATTTATAAATCTCATTTTCGGTTATTGGAAAAATGACAAATTAATTAGGAATTTTCATATTGCACTATTAAGGTCTCACAATCAACACTCTTGCACTGTTCTCGGGGCTCTAATATGATTGACTATGACCCAATCGCTATATTGGAGCATGCATATAACCTAAAATGATTCAATATATCTAATATTTATCTTAAACCTTTACTGAAAGAACAAGTGGAAAAACAGTCCTACCGGGAGCGATCATACAAACGATGACATCACCAAAACGTCATCAATTACACACAATTACAAGACAAAGCGTGACGAAACGCACATGCATAAAGCATTTACCATATGAAAACAAAATATGTCATACCCTGAAAGCAGGTGTACCGCTGTGGACAAGTCAGTAGCTATAATAAGGCTACTATGTGCTTGAACCAGGTTTTTAGTAACGAAACATCCCATCCATCTTCACCCAAATCAAAATGTAAAGTCATATCCTCACATATCCCTTCCAAACAGCATGAGTAACAATGTCGATACCAAACAATATTCAAATTAACTGCAAAAGTGCGAAACTGTAAAACCTACGACGCCATAAAAGTAAGAGACGTAGTTCGCACAAATTATTTATACACTGACAGTTTAAAAACATAGAAGGAAAATATACATTGGGATTCTATTTTTCTATACCCCCCTTTTGAAAAAATGGGGGTATATTGCTTTGCACATGTCGGTCGGTCGGTCGGTCGGACGGTCTGTCTGTCGGTCGGTCGGTAGATTGATGGTTTTCGAATGATAACAACTAAACGACTTGGCCTAGAATCTTCAATCTTGCTGTGGTGGTTGGTCATGACAAGTAGATGACCCCTGTTGTTTTTTAGGTCACTACGTCAAAGGTCAAGGTCACCATGCTCTTAACTGGTTAAATGGTTTCCGATCAATAACTGCTCAAGGGTTTGGCTTAGAATCTTTATACTTGCTGCAGTAGTTGGACATGACAACTGGATGGCCCCTATTGTTTTTGAGGTCACTAGGTCAAAGGCCAAGGTCACCATGACCTTAACTTGTAAAATGGTTTCTGATCAATAACTGATCAAGGATTTGGCTTAGGATCTTCAAATTTGCTTAGGTGGTTGGTCATGACAACTAGCTGAACCCTGTTGTTTTTTAGATCACTAGGTCAAAGGTCAAGGTCATCATGACTTTAACTGGTGAAATAGTTTCCGATCAATAACTGCTCAAGGGTTTGGCTTAGGATCTTCAAACTTGCTGTGGTGGTTGGTCATGACAACTAGATGACCCCTATTGATTTTGAGATCACTAGGTCAAATGTCAAGGTCATCATGACCTTAACTGATGAAATGGTTTCCAATTAATAACTGCTCAATGGTTTGGTTCGGGATCTTCAAACTTGCTGTGGTAGTTGGTCGTGACCACTAGATGACCCCTCTAGTTGTCGAGGTCACTAGGTCAAAGGTCAAGGTCACCATGACCTTAACTTGTGATTTTTTTTCAGATCAATAAATGATCAGTGGTTTGGCTTAGGATTTTCAAAGTTGCTGTGGTGATTAGTCATGACCGCTAGATGACCTCTATAGTTGAGGTCACTGGTTCAAGGGTCAGGGGGTCTGGGGGGTATACATGTTTTACAAACATCTCTTGTTTCTTTTGAAAAGAGAACAAAACGGACATCGAAAATATTTACTCAATGACCAGTCAGAGGCAAGAGTAAATTTGGAGAAGACAATTTGGGTACGAGAAAAACGTCCTGATTCCTCCCTTAGAAGGTGAGTTTACGAAGACGCCATGTTAGAATATCAGGTCGATACTGATTTGCAAACAAAATTCACCTAGATCAGACCTCACCTCTTGTTAAATGGAATTTTATAGATTGATGCTACAGTTTCTATCAAATCAGGCATAAAACAATACTCCATCACACTCAGTCAGATTATACTTATTAAGACACCGTACTGTGTTTTCGACATGGCCAAATTTGAGCAAATCAAATCAAATAGTTTCATTAAAATGTTTGCCTACCAGGGTAACTGTTTCCTTTCCGTCTCAACAAGATGAAGACAGCCAGTGCAACGACACATAAGGCGACTACCAGTCCACCTACTGCTCCTCCAACAATCAAACCGATCGAAGTACCAGACTCTGGTCCCGGCGGTGCTGTGAATATGCAAGTTTACAAAATTAGAAATTGCTCCACATTCGTATAATGTTTATGTTCTGTGTCCGACTCCAACTAAGTCCAGGATACAATACATTAGGTAATAAAAACAATGAATCATAGCTCCTGATTAATGTCTATACATTAAACTCGCCTTGGCTTCTAATTGTGTTTACTAAGAATATATGTGGGTTTATTTATTAATTTATATCAAGGAATAAGGTTTTGCTAGGGGCGTGAGTAGTGTTGCACTTTTATTTACTACTCATGATCAGACTCAATAAAACTGAGTGTGCAATTTTATTTTTGCATTTCCACTTTTGATGTCGAAGGATCACCCATTTTCAGAATATTTGTTATCATATTTATTTGCTGGAAGAATTCCGCTTTTGTTTTGCCTTCAAATGTTATACGTTTGTTTGTTTGTTTGTGTAAATTAACATCCACTAATTGCACGCCTCAGAGAGAAGGGGTGTACAGAGAAATCCGGGCCCGATGCCCTACTCTTATTATCTCTGCATACATCGGGCATCGGTTTTATAGTCTCGTTCAAAATGACTTGGTCCGGTGGGGGACACATAGTATTAATCACAGGACCGTGTCCGCCGGTAAGTTTGCTGGTGTTTGATAGTTCCATCTCGTGTTTGTATGTGTATGTGGGTGGGTGTGGGCGCGGTTTTGCGTGTCCCACTTATTTTCTATAGATGATTTTGGTAATGGTTGCATCTTGTGTGTGGCTTTTCCTGCCAGACTTTACTACTTGTTATTTTTTATTCATAATATGGGTTATTCTTATATAATAGCCTTGGTTGTTTGAGGACAGATAGGTTAGTTATAGAGCATAGGATAAAACTTTACTGCTTCACCGGGGTAATTTTCCCAGGCAACTAAGCCGGGTCACAGCCTTTTCATCACAGCTCGGAAGAAGAACAAGAGTGGAGAATTGTTGTAGGATGATTTCTTCAGAATTGTATCTAATTTATGCCGTTTGTGTAAAATAATTGTGTTATATATGGTGCATAAGGCATTATTATTAATGAGTACGCAGGCAGTGTGTTTTCAGATGCAATGCATATAATCGAGATATATTGGATTACGGTTTGGGTTTTTAAACGCAGCATCGCCCTTGGCATGACAGCCATGCGGGGCAATGACCGATCAAAATATGTAGGGCCTGGAGCTCAGCAATTTTACATAACCTCCTCTGTCAGAAGCCTTTCATTGGCATTTCTCGCATATTCTTTATTCTCAACGAGATCAAGCATGATGAATTATGAGTATAAAGGTACATGGGGTGGCATCTAATGGTGAAATGCAAGGGGTACCAATCGGTTATAGTTCGGTGCGTTTCGATCGAACGAAGCCAGGGCCAGCATATTGCGTCACGAACAAGTCAAGAACATGATATGCCGTCATAAAGCGGTATTGTAATATCATCATATATATTCGTCATTTATTCGTTTATTGTTAGTAGAACAATGCGTGTTATGTATTGTAACCGCATGCATATTCTTTTTGAAAATTAGCTCAGTGTATCTGAGACTTAAGCAATTTATTCGTTAAAATCTCTGGATATTATGGAACAGATGTTTTCCGGGATCTAAATCATAAATAGGGCAGATGTTTATATAAATTTGTGTTTCAGTTAACCTTGAACATTTCAAAGATAGAACCCAAAGGTAAAGTAGAGTATATTTAAACAAAGCAAAGCAAATTATATCAGGAATAGATATAGAGCTTTTAAAGCTTTCAAACGAATCCATAATAATACTGAGTAAACGAGAAGATATAGAGCTAATAAATAAATGAATACAGAAATACCTAGAATCTATATCTATAGCGACAATATAAGAAGTATAGATTGGGCACACAGTATGGTTCTTGGATTTGTATATGAGGGGCAAGAGCACTACTTGAATTTATACAAGACGAATGATGTTAGCAATGAGATCAAACACCTGAACAATAATAAAGATGAGGATCTATGATAGGATTATAATAATAATAACAACAACATAAACATACCCGGACATGCTATTTAGTTATAAGGAAAATAATAATGATGATAATTATAAGAGAGGGTGCTAATTTTGCGTGTTTTTTGTTTCATTCAATGTCCAAGTGGCAGATCAACCTGTCAGTGCCACACAATTAGATGCTGACGACTTACCAAACTTGGCCGGAAAAAGGGACGCGGGGAAGATGGCCCCGGCACAAAAGCTGTGCCTATCCCCTGAATGTATTGTTACGGCTCACCTACCAAAGAAAGTTAGCATACACTCTGAGATAGGGCTACACGTCACAAACAGCAAAGAAACGATAGTGCAGGGACAGTTTGTCGACATGGCTAGGCTCTTAGAAGCGGGTCGGGGCGACGAGCTAACTGGTCCATATGCAAGATTAGTGGTGGTTAGTTCTGGGTAAATACGGACAGCTGCCCCTACTCGCAAACCAATAAGTTCAATTGAAGAGTGGTCTGACGCATTTCTGGTATTTCTAGCATATATTTAACTGCCCACCTTGAACACACACAGGCGGTGTAGAAATATTTTTCCACAATACGGTTAGCAGCAAAACGCCATATGGGACAGGATGGAAGAGTTAGGATATGCAGTTCCGCATGAGGTTGGATGCCAACCATATTTCTAAGACTTTTGGATCCATAGATCAGACATTTTGACTGCTGTGCCTGTGACCTTCTGCATTATTCAATTTCAGTTCAACGTACGGGGAACGGAACTGTTAAGACTGTAATTATAGGTATTGCTACATAAATTCTGCCCTATCACAGTTGTATTCATTGTAGTGGAAGTCACCAGGCCATAACTTGCAGACGGCGGAATAGGTCAATCGCGTACCAAAGACCAGCCCGTCATGCTTTCCAAAGACCCCGGTTTAGAACAAGCTTCAGTCCAGGGATCCAGTTTCCAAGGTTTAGATTCTCAACACCATGAAAATAATTGCAATCTTACTTAAGTATGCAGATCACCTATCAATATCACAAAGCTAAGGAACTACTTGAACATTTATCCGAATACATCAGTTGCAAAAGCTTTAGCGAACGGATTCCGTCTGGGCTTTAAGATAGAATATCAAGGAAATAGGACACATGTCGAATATAAAAATCAATAAGCAAATATGTTTGGGTAGAATGTCAGGCCCTTTTGATTCATTACCGTTACCAAATTTATGAGTTTCACCAGTATTATTATTATACCATATTTATATAGCACTCTTTTCATATCTAAATACGTTCAAAAGTGCTTTACAATTAAAACATTTATACATACTAAAGCAGAAATTAAAGAAAATATAAGATATGCAATAGAAATAAAAAACAACAACAACATAATAATAAACAAAACAAAAATATTTGCAGTGTATTTCTAAGGTATAAAAGAACATCGTATAACTCAAAATTTAAAATTCATATGCCTAATAAGGTATAAAACAATTATGATAAGAGAATAAAGCAATGTTGATGGCATACTATTTCTATAGTTAAAACATGCAACCGCTGTTTGGGCCTAAAATATATGTCAGCCACCATAATACTTTAAAAAGGAACGATTTTACGAGATCTTTTAAAAGATTCAAGTGTAGCCGAGTTAAAACATGCAACAGCTATTTGGGTTTAAAATATACATCAGCCACCGTATATCTTTAAAAAGAAATGAGTTTTAAGAGTTCTTTTAAAAGACTCAAGTGAAGCTGACTTCCGTATTCCCACCGGTAGTTCATTCCACAATTTAGGAGCCGCCTTTGCAAAGCTACGATCACCATAGGTAACTGTACGGGATCTTGGTATCACGAGGGCCATAACGTCATTTTTTGATCTTAAATCACGCTGTGGTTTATATATCTTTAACATGTTTGTGATGTAACTCGGAGATTTGTCATTCAATGCTTTATAGGTGTGAGTCAAAAGTTTAAATTCAATCCGGTGTTCCACTGGGAGCCAGTGAAGTTCCTTTAATACTGGTGTTATGTGGTCAAAACGAGATGTCCTGGTAATGATACGAGCTGCAACATTTTGGACAGTCTGCAGTTTGTTCAAAGTTGTCTTTGGTAAACCACAAAGCAGGGAGTTACAATAGTCAAGTCTTAATGTAACAAGAGAATTTACTAGGGTTTTAGTAGCATCAATCGTAAGATATTTTCTGATGTGGCCTATTTGTCGTAGCTGGGCATAACAAGACCTACAAACAGAATTCACCTGTTGCTCCATGTTCATGTTGGAATCAAGGAATGCTCCTAAATTTCGAACCCACGTTGATGGTTTTATCTCAGCATCTTCAATTTTGATTTCTATGTTTGATACAGTAGGTCTAGTAAAACAAGCTGACGGGGATTGGTGTTGGATCACTCACTCACAGGGCGCAAGTGTAAATGATGGAATCGCTAAAAAGGTTTTGTTCAGGTCAATATACATCTTTCGACAGAATCACAGATATGATATATTCTTTAGGTCGATCTGCTCTTATAGCGAAGCGAGATTTAAAATCAGCTTACAGGATATTGCCGATTAGGAAAGAGGATTTTGATTTGGTAGGATTAAAGTAGGTCAGAAGTATTACGTAGACAAGTGTACACCAATTGGTCTAAGGCAGAGTGCAGATTTGTTTGAGAAGTTTTCAACCTTTTTGCACTTCCTGGTGGCACAGCAAGCTGGGGTCGACACGCTGACCGTTTGTTAGACGACTTTATATTTGCGGGAGGAAAAGGGTCAAATTATTGTAGGTTGTTTTTCGACACCTTCGAAATAGTATGCACGGAACTAGGAGTGCCGATAGCAATAGATAAGTCGGTCGAGCCAACAACGGTCAGGGTTTTTCTTGGCTTCGAATTAGACACAAACGAAATGACTGTGAGAATCCCTGTACATAGAAGAGAGGAGTTGTCGGCCTTGATAGCCATGTTGCTAAGTAAGAAAAAAAGTCGTACTCAAATAGTTGATGTGCATAACGGACAAGCTCGGTTTTTTCAGTAAATAAAAAAGTAGTAAAGTCAAGCCACATAAAAGAAGCAACCATGTCAAATACACACACAAATACACACCTAAACACACTCGCATATACGAGATGAACACAGAAAACATCAACAGCACACAATTACTAGAGATAAACATTCCATACATGAACAAAAGCACAAGTACAAAGGCAAACAAAAGTAAGGATGACAAAGCAATAAGGTCAAGTAGGGCATTTCTTCGTAGATTTTATTATTTAATGGTACCATTTTCCCTTGGCTATTAGTCTGGGAAGACTCTCCCACTCTGAAGGACCTTACCTTTCTAGGAATGATCCCGGTCGTTCTCTCCTTATATCTTTGGGCAATGAATTGGCGGACAAGAGAATAACCTTTCACATCGATAACGAAGCATTAGTAACCGTAGTAAACAAACAAACTTCAAAGTCTAAAAGAATTATGCAATTAGTAAGGCCTTTCGTTTTGCTGGCGATGAAGCATGGAATAATATTTCGAGCTGTGCATATTCCTTCTACTTTTAACGCTATCGCAGATACTATTTCTCGTCAACAGTGGTCAACCTTTCGTCAATTGGCTCCAGCAGCTCAGAACGACCCACACCTGACTCCATGGGGTTTTCTGCATCTAATTTGCAACTTAAGGCTAGACGTATGCTAGACGCAGCTACAGCCGAAAATACGAAAAAGGCATATCAGACGGGTTTGCAGGTTTTAATGATTTCCGGCGACGGTATCAGTTAACAAAATCCCGCTCCCCTCCAGCAGACCATTTAACCCTTTTCTTAGCATTTATGTCGGTACAGAATTGTATCTGTCAGCCATAAGTTTCTATTGCAAAATTAGCAATCTAGTAGACACAACGAAGTAATTTATTGTAACAAACGTTTTGGAGGGATATCACCGCACGAACAGGGCGAAGTGGGTACGGCTGTCAATAACATTCCATTTACCACAAGGCATACTGACTATGCTTTCATCGGTATGCCAGGACGAATATAAACGCGAATTGTTCTCGACAGCATATACTTTAGCATTCTTTGGGTTCTTCCGGAGCTTACAGTGCCTAAAGTAGGGAACCCAGATTCTCATAAGGTACTAGGTGTACAAGATGTCAAATTCACTGACGATAAACAAGTCGTGCTGGTTTCCGTTGTTTTTTCTAAAACTGATCAAATAGGAACGGGGGTATCCCTCAAGTTCCGGAGCTCAGGGCTATTTAATCTGTCCAGTTAGGTCGCTCTTACAGTATCTTGGTGTTAGACCCAAATGTCAAGTCCGCTTGTTTTGCCACAGTAACAAGACACCTCTTACGAGATATCAGTTTTCCGCAGTGCTTCAGGTGGCATTAAAGACTATAAATCCCGGTCTAATGGGATTCAAGTCTCATAGCTTTTGCTTAGGGTGGCTACAAGGGCAGCTGAAATGGGGTGATCTGAAGAGAGGATTAACGAGTCAGGACGTTGATAATCAGAGGATTGTAAGGTAAACAGAAAAAACAGTTTAACGAGGTTCTCGGCTCTTTTAAGGATTATATTGAGCAGGTCATAGCTCTAGCATAGAGAAATTAGTAAGGCCTGTAAGTACAAGTAGGAGAATATATTAAAAGGTAACAACATTAAACCTTGATTTTCGTGTGGACAACTGTATAGTATAAGTTTCAATTGTTATTTAGGGGAACTTGACATAGTGACTAATGGCCACACTGTTTGTTTTAGGCTCCCTGCCAAAAGTGTGGCTGGTCGGCTCATCAATATTAAAGAGGGCTTTCCCGGTGGCCATGGTTTTACAAAGAGGTATAAATATTGGGCTTCCAGCTGAACTCAGGTGGCAATGCTATGGTGGTCTTAGGCTGCAAGACATAGAGAGAAAACTTTAGTTGCTGCAGAAGGTTGGGGACAAGCACGATTACTTAGTGATACATGCTGACGGAAATGATATTGGGGAAAAAAACTGCACCTGAATAGGTTGGCGAAACTCATAGTCCAGCTTTTATATTTCATAAGTAATGCTATGCCCATCACCATCGTAGTCCGGTCTGTTATAATGCCTAGGGTTTGGTCTCATGAGAATTTGGGCCTCAATATGGCAATAAAACGTTTAAATACATATGCAATAAAGTTATGTAAGAGCAAAGGGTGGTTTTACGTGTGCCACAGAAGTCTTAACCAAAGTCATTTCTATGTGCACGACGGGGTACACTTACAAAACGAGGGTAATAAAATCTTTATACAGAACCTATCCTTTGGCCTGTCTAAAATCCTGCAAATGCAACAACCTTGGTATTAAGTAAATATGTAGTAGAGGTGACTGGCCTTGTGAGTTGGTCAGTAATAGTCAGTAAGTCAAAGGATGTGGTTGTTTTGGGATTGTCTTGCTGGTAAAACAATCGACCGAGACCACCGCAATGGCCGGGTCTATTTTGACAGAGGAACTGGTCACAGACCAATTCCTTGTGGCCAACAGCTTCGGTAAAAATGTGTCTGATAGTATTTCAGTTCGGGCACTATGTTTGTTCGGGGCCATGATTGTTGAATTCAGAGATTTCAAGTTAGGTGAGCCACCATGTTTTCGGGCGAATATTTGATTTTTTTTATACTATTAGGCGCCCTATGCCATTTGCCAGTGCAAATCCATTTTAGGTGTTGATAGACAGTTTAAATGTATACTTGAACAGACGATGTGATTATCGATATTAGTATGAACATCGGAAGTGGGAATTGAGGTTATGTGATAATTGACGTTATGATATGAACAGTTGCAGTGATTATTATTTTCCGAAATGATAGCAATATATTTATATATATAATAACAAGTTAAACCTAGGGTTCACGCCCATACCCGCCACAACTAGGGTTTCTAGATGTTTCATAAGATTCAGAGCATGAGTGATAGTCATAATTCTTTGATAATAATAATATTAGCAAGTGGCAAGTTCTTGCGTGATTACTTAGTTCCTACAAGTTTACTTGACAAAGGCACAAGCTTTGACAAGGACCAAGGGAGGAAGGAAAGCGGTACAAATTCAAATATTTCGGAAGTGGTTATGGCCTTCGAATGTCAATCGCTTAACCACTCACATCTGTGAGGAAGCCTTTGAGACTGCTTGCGGTTTGTCGATGGTTCTACCTAGATATTATTATGAGCACGAAACAATGCCATATATTCCGTACACAGAAGAACCTTATTCGCCTTCCATGATATGATTGAAATACAGTTAAAACGACGTAAAAGCTGATAAAAACCAACATTAACCAAACATCACATTAATTGCTAGAATACTATTTGTTTCTAAGTTCAGTCCTTCTAAAATATGTCTCTATGAGCAATGACAATAGGATGTTGAGAACCGGGCGACATGTTGCCCTCTCATGTCTGTCGAATACCCGTTTTACTAGACTACTCTTGCTCTTGGAATAGGATATATTTTTGATACACACATCTACATTCACTGCCCGGAATACAAATTCATCTTGTTTTATAAATGATTTGTTTAGAATGGTACAAATAATCAATATAATTTCCAACTATCGAAGTCACTCGTTCTAAGATGTGTGAACATTTTATATTGCTTTTGTAAAATATGTTTCCATGATACAGAAAACCCCTATTATCTCCATCAAACATCTTAACATGAAACATCATTTGCAGCATAGGACTGTAGTCCACGAATCGCAATCAACGCTCCGGGTCCATATTCACAATATTTGAGATGTGATGCGCTTCTTGAAATTGACAGCATTTCTAGCAGTTATAAAGGGATGTCAGTGACAGTCTGCTTATGAAAACATAGTAAATGAAACAACAGTAAATGTCAAGCAGGAATAGACACACACGAAACGCATCCACCACCAATACATCGACAGAAAGCAAGCAACACACGCACAGCAACACACACACGCACGCACACAAACACACGACACGAACATTACAAACACGATTAAACGCACAAGCATAAAAAAAACACCAAAGAAACGAGAGACCAAGAGCGTACCGCCTCGGAACAGTCAGTGGCAAATGCACCACTTGGGTTTAAACAGATTCACGGACGTCCTAACCTCATACACAACATAGAAGACGGTAAACACATAACAAAATGTATAACATAGCATGACGGCAAATGTGAAAGTACGTGAAATATGTACCCAATGATGTCAGAGCAAGTGCAGGGAAGCACACCATCATAGAGTACTACCTTCGGTTTGCCATCGTGCAAGCAAAGAGGGAAGCGTAAAGGGGTCAATATCAAAACATGCAGTGCGTTGCAATATAATGGGGTCGTAACCTTTCTTCCTAAACGTTTTAATGCGTTTGACAAACAGGTCATTAAAATGGTTATTACCCCAAATTTTCCTAAGTGTGTAGACAGCATCGCCATAGAATTCGGGATGAGAAATACACTGTTGCAGTAACGTCCTAAAATTTATATTAACTAATAAGAAGTAAATTTCGATAATAAAATTTAGAAATTGTACGATATTTGTAACCTTGCTTAAGAAGTGTATCAGTTATAATTAAATTACGATTATTAAAATCTTCTAGCAAAGAACAGGCTCGGGCAAAACGGATACTTTGAAAAATGTAAACCCCATAAGATGTAGTACGGGGAACATCTCAATCTAGAAAAGGATAATTAACAATTTTGAAATTGATATCCTCCCTTTTATAATAAATGATGGACGAAACTTTAAAAAAATATCATTTATGATGGAAAGACTCAAATTTAAAAAGGAAGCAATAGAGTCGGAGTGATTCGCTTTGTATTTTGGGTAAATAGAAGAAACCATAGTTATCAAAATAAGGATTATCAAAATTTAAATTATCATCTAAATACAAAACGCTTTATTAAAAGCATTAACAATATCAGCTTGTGTATCCGGTTTTAAACTAAGCATAAAATCCATCTCATAGCAATGCAAAAACAAAAAATCTGCAACGAAAGGGGCACAATTTGTACCTATAGGCATACCAACAACTTGACGATATATGGTATCCCAATATCGCATAAATATGTTATCTAAAAGAAAGGTAAGACATCTACACATATCAAGGCAATTCAATATTGTGTAATGTTTAACTTCTGAATATTCAACTTCTGAATACAGTCAGGCAGGAAAAGCCACACATAAGACGCAACTATTACAAAAACTATTTGCAGTTCTTAGAAAATGTTGTCATCGACGATTTTATTGAATATTGGTACATGCCAAAATTATGTGTTTTAATGTGGGATACGTGTGACGTTGGTTTAAGCCCCCAGTAGCTATTGTTGGCGATTGGCTGTTCTAAAGCGGTACTCCTACTGTTAACATAATTATGGCCAACTTTGTAATTTTATATTGTTATGCCCCTTTGAACTTAGAAATCACTACTTAATAGTAAAGGAAAACCCGGATTGATGTCGTCACACCATTTCTTGTTCACAATTGTTATGAAAATGTAGTAAAGTCAAGCAGAAAAAGCCATCACCAAAACACCTACACAAAGCAATTGATATAGCAATTTATACTCATACACACACATACAGTAGAAAGTCACGTACAAGACGCAATCACCACCAACACATCGATAGACAGCATGTCACACACACACACAACCAAACACACGAGATGAACACAGAAAACACCAACGAATACACAAGCAGCACAAGAGACAAACATGAACAAAACACAAGCACAAAGATACAAGGCAAACAAAAGTAAGGATGACGTGTTTACCGATTCTATGTTGTGGGAAAGTCCGGCGGGGATACCTTTATTTACACTATTTGTTAAGGGTGTATTTGAGATAAGTGTATTGTTAGGACATCCGTAAACCGGTTTAAACCCTAAGTCGTGGTTTTGCCACTGACCTTTCCAAGGCGGTAATCTCTTTTGTCATCCTTGCTTTTGTGTTTGTCTTGTGCCTTTGTATTTGTGCTTTTGTTCGTGTTTGATTTTTGTATTGTCTTGCGCGCGCGCGTGTGTGTGTGTGTGTGTGGGTGTGGGTGTGTGTGTGTGTGTGTGTGTGTGTGTGTGTGTGTGTGAGTGTGAGTGTGTGTGTGTGTGTGTGTTTGTGTGTGTGTGCGTATGTGTGTGTGTGCGTGTGCGTGTGCGCGTGCGCGTGCACTTGTGCGTGCTTGTGCGCGTGTGTGTGCGTGCGAGTGCTTGTGCGCGTGTGTGTGCTTGTGCGCGTGCGCGTGCGCGCGCTTGTGCGCGTACGCGTGCGCGTGCGCGTGCGCGTGCGCGTGCTTGTGCGCGTGCGCGTGCGCGTGCGCGTGCGCGAGTGCGTGTGTGTGTGTTTAGGTATTTTTTGCGTTTAACCGGTTTAAACCCCCCTAGTGACTTTTGTCACTGATCGTTCGAGGGCGGTTCCTGTATCTTCCCCTATTGTATATTTGTTTTGTCTTTGTGCGTCTCTTGATTTTTTTATAGTTATGTACATTTGCTGTTCGGGCGGCTGTTTTTTCTGTATGTTTTGCTTCCTGCATGACTCATTTTTGTACATGTATGTGTCTTTCCCTGCTTGACCTAACTACTTTCATTAATATTTAACGTTTTATGACTTAGGACGTCCGTAAACCGGTTTAAACCCCCAGTGGTGTTTTTGCTACTGACCGTGCCAAGGCGGTACTCTCTTTGTCACCCTTCCTTTTGTTTGCCTTGCGTCTTTGTGCTTGTGATTTTGTTCACATGTGGAACGTTTGTCTCTGGTTCTTGTGTGTCTTTTGGTGTTTTCTGTGTTCATTTCGTGTGTGTGTGTGTGTGTGTGCGTGCGTTTGGGTGTGTGGTTGTGTGTGTGTGTGTGTGTGTGTGTGTGTGTGTGTGTGTGTGTGTGTGTGTGTGTGTGTGTGTGTGTGTGTGTGTGTGTGTGTGTGTGTGTGTGTGTGTGTGTGTGTGTGTGTGTGTGTGTGTGTGTGTGTGTGTGTGTGTGTGTGTGTGTGTGTGTGTGTGTGTGTGTGTGTGTGTGTGTGTGTGTGTGTGTGTGTGTGTGTGTGTGTGTGTGTGTGTGTGTGTGTGTGTGTGTGTGTGTGTGTGTGTGTGTGTGTGTGTGTGTGTGTGTGTGTGTGTGTGTGTGTGTGTGTGTGTGTGTGTGTGTGTGTGTGTGTGTGTGTGTGTGTGTGTGTGTGTGTGTGTGTGTGTGTGTGTGTGTGTGTGTGTGTGTGTGTGTGTGTGTCATACTGTCTATCGGTGTTTTGGTGGTGGTTGCGTCTTGTATGTGGCTGTGCCTGCTTGACTTTACTACTTTTCCATTGATTGTTCCCGTTAGGTTTTGTCTTTTGGCCGTGTCGTATTTTTTTATGTGTTTGGTGCCGTGTTCTTTTGTGTGTGGCTCTCCCTGTGTTTTTAATATTAATTCAAATTTAAGGACCGAATTGTAAATTGACCTGATCAACGTGCTAAATAAATTCTGAACATAGGTGATCCTTCGAAAGCAAAAGTAGAAATGCAAAAATAGAAAATTGCAGACTCGGTTTTATTGAGTCTGTTCATGAGTAGTCAGGTAAAAATGCAACACTTCTCACGCCCCCTAGCACCGACTTAAGCAGTATTCAATTTTCAAAAACTAATAACATGAAAACTAATGTTCCCGAAGGACCAGAAAATATAACAACACTGAGTCATTATTGTTATTATTATTATTATCATTATCATTATTATTATCATCATTGTTGTTGTTATTAATCTTTTATCAATGATTGGTCAGGTAAAGCAAAGTACCACACCAGATGATAATTGTTTTGAATACTATAACGGGTGATCGACGCCTTAGAACTATTTGAAAATATGCTGCTAAAATTAGTATAGCATGGCACTGAGCTTGCGAACATGCTATTGTCAGAATAGTTCTAGTTTGTGTATGACGGATACAAGACCCATTTATAATGAGCCATAGTTGAGCCACCGGTTTATGGACTTCTTAACCTCACACTTGTCTCAAAGTCACCTTAGTTACAACAGAGTAAATAAAGAATAAAGGTATCTGCGCCAGTCTTCCCCACACCACAGGACAGTATTTAAAATATAGTATAAATAACCACAAAAGTCCATCAAATATGTACTCAGTGCATTTGCTGAAGTCAGAGCAACTGCAGGGAACCCGTTACAAGCACGGCAGAGAAATAGCAATACAGGAGTCTGTTAAGCTCATCACGCTTCCGGGTTGAAAGAGTGTACCATCATAGATAATACACTTGGCCTATAATTGCGCAAGCAAATACGGGAATGAATAAAGAAGATGTATGAGTCATGACAAGTAAGTACAGCAACTGTATACGTCTATAAAAACAAAAATAGACATAAAAAGACAACACTAACAAACAATAGGGGTTAAGAAGTACCGGCTTGAAACGGTGAGTGACAATTGTCACTCGGTGTTTAAACCGGTTTAAGGTGGCACAACCTCACACTGATGCTATACCCACCCTAAGGGCAAACAGTATAAATAAACATACTCGACTACAACAACCACGATGGTAAATACAGTCGAGACTGCCTTAGCGACCCCCTGGATTCAGCGACGCCCTCTCATATGCGACCGTGTTTCATCCCGCCCAACGTATTTTCCTATAATTTTGGTCTGAATTAAGCGACTCCCTGTCTTACGTGACAAGCGACCCTGAATTTGCGAACCAAACATAGGCTTCGATCTGTATTAAACGACATTCAATTATCACAGTTTCTTTTGTTTGTTTACATAGCGCGTCGGTTTTTCACACCATATTAATTAGGGGAAACCCGGGATTGTAATCACGCGTGAACTAGCTGGTTCCCGACTTCCGCTCTACAGTACGCGAGCAGAATATTCGGGAAACCAGTCGTGTCAAACATGGCTACGTACGTCGTATATAAGATTCGCCGGAGGAGATTTCGAGCGACAAAACTGTTAAAGAACGACAAACAACTTTTAAACAAGGCAACTAATTCGATCTGGTTTGCGATTATTACGGGCTTTTTAGTTCAGAACGGTCTTTATAAATATTAATCAGTGTGTGCATAATACATGTCTCTATCAACATTACTCGAAAGTATGCTTGGTAATCTGCACCTAGTTTATATTTATATCATTAAGTGTTTAACCCTTTCCCTCATATAAACGTGTTTTCACGCATTTGCAAACAGAGTAGACCCAGATCAGACAGCTCATAGAGGAGCCGTCTGATCAGGGTCTACTCTGTTTGCTAGTGGAATTTGAAAGATCTGTTTCTTTTCTTTCTAAAATGGCTACAATGTTCCACCTTCCATATTTCATTATAACTAGTTTATCCATGAATATTCAGCAGGTATTGAAATTTGTAATAAATATAGAACAGGGATATGGTGAATTTAGTGCATGCACTTATATGTGTATTATATTTGTACATTGTATCGTACATGCACTAATGTTCTGGTAAGTGAATGATTTATTAATTTATTAAACTTTTAAATTAGCATTTATTTGTGATAATAAATGTTGTATAAATGTATTAAGTAATAGATACATAATTATATTGTATTAGACTGGATTAGTACACAGTTTTATTTTTCCCTTAAGTAGATCTCTTACATGTACATGTAGTTTCGGTATACGTCATGTATTATATCCTAGGTCTGTATTAAGAGACTCCCTGTCATATGTGACCTTTTTCATGAAGTCCCTTGGAAGGTCACATATGACAGTCTCGACTGTACACTGTTTAATTGCATGTGGTACATTTCCGCGCAGATGAGACACATTTACAATATTAAAATCAAAATCGTCTGTTTTGTAAAATATTTGAAAAGAAATAATTCTATTTTCAGTTTTAATCAAGATCAAGAAAACCTGCATAGGTTTCGGAAAAGTTAGCTTTTTTTCAATTTGAGTTCTTTTGGGTAAATGGTAGGAATCATAACATCAAAGAAAGGGTTATCTATGCGACTCATCACTAAACCAATCACCTTCGAAAGCGTTGGCATAATTGTCCACCCACAAAACGTTATTTTGTCCACTTGATCAGTTATGGATAATTTGTATTTTGTATGGGAACAGTTCTAAATCTTTTCTCATTATATTATCCACAGAACATTTGGAAATACCTGTCTCTGATGATGATGTGCGCCTAATGGATATTTAGGACTTTGTTGCAGCATGTCATGGAGTGTGCTTACATTTTGTTACTTATACTGGTCGGAGGTCGATCAGACTTTGAGACATAATTTCATAACTTTTCACGATCAAATATCCGCTGATTCGACGTCAGACGCGCCATCGTTAAAACAACACGTTTTTGAATGACGTCATAACGTCGTGATGCTGAAGATTTAATCGTGTAAACTTTATGCGTAATAAAAGCATTAAGTATGTATGCTTTGAAATGATGTATTTTTCACCAATATAGTTCAATATTTGATAAAGTTATAAGGGGACGAAACTGTAAACTTTCTTTTCGGACACCATGTATCTATCAAAACATAAAAGGAGAGAACATAAAGACAAAACGAACACTAGTTGGGAGATGGGAATACCGCCTTTGAACGGTCAGTTAAATAGTAATTATGAAAATTGAATGCTACTGAAGCCGGTACTACGGGGCGTGAGTAGTGATGCAAATTTAATAAATGCTAATGAACAGACTCAATAACACCGAGTCTGCAAGTTTCTTTTGCTTTCGAAGGATCTGTAATTTTCTCGGAGTATCATTTCCCCTGTTCGGAATCCTTGTATTGCAAAACAGTAGGTGTTAGGGGTTGTGAGGCGGTCGTAAAGTGTCGTATTTATTGTCAGATAGTATGTGTTTCATAAGTTATAAAAATCAGTGCGAAACTTATTTTTGTCTCAAACACAAGTGACTAGTCGAAAACGGAAATACAATTGAACTTCGATATCTCGAACTTCAAGGGACCATACAAATTAGTTCGAGATAATATAATTTAGAGTTATCCGATTTCTGATCTGGATAAATACTTAAATCCACAGCTTAATGCAGGACTTACGTAATGATGTAACCTCCTGTGGGAGCTTTCAGCATTATTTAAGAACTGCATTAAGCTATCACATTTGTTTCTAGATAAGTGTAGTTTTACATTTTATAACAATTCTGTATTGCAAGTTTTGGGAGGACTAAAAGTTTAGTTCGAGTTATCTCGACGTTCGAGTTATCCGAGTCGAGATATCGAAGTTCAACTGTAAAATAAACCAATGATGATCAAAATTATTGCAACGTATTTAATAAATTGTAACCGAATTGGTCAGATTGTTTTATAGTCATATAGGAAAAATGTCCACTCGAACGGCAACCGTGTTTGTTAATGGATCAAACATCTTCCCCTATTGCTTGTTTGTTTGTAATGTCCGTGCGTTTTTTTTGTATCTTTTATATTCATGTACATTTGCTGTTTGTAGTTGCGGTGCTGTTTGGTCGTGTTTTGTATGCGATGTTTCCTGCATGACTCATACATGTACTTTTATTCAGACAGATGGTCACCCCAGGAACATATGTTTCGGGAGAAAAACATTTTTTTTTTATTTTAAAAATTTAATGTTAGGTCCGGTGATCTACTTATGCAATGGGGCGGAATAATTTGAACACTATTTGAGAGTTTTTTGGAGTGACATCTAGATCCAAGCTGTTTGCAAATGACAGCCAGGTCGCCGTCGGTAGATTTAGACTTTACTTTGACTGTGCTATTGTTTAAAAGCATGTTCTGTATATGAACAAACTTGAAAGAGACCCATAATGCAACAGATGAAGTGTAGTATAATATATTTAGCTGTTAGGATGAGATGTCAATTGAAGAAACGGTTTTGACGACATACGCGTGGGCAACGAACACGGGACATCATAAACGCTCAGACTAAGCACTTTGTGCTCAATTGAGATAAAAGCTGCATATGCGTGCTATATTCGATTTGTTTGAGAAGTGCTGTGTACATGTACAATGCTAGAAACATTGCCAACATTAAAACTGTGTTTTGTTATTACTTACGTTTCAAACCGAGACGCTTGTTTTCCTACTGTTGTTATATAAACATTTGCTCTCTAACCCCACCGCCATTTTCATTTGTCGGGTGTTATGAATGTAGGTATACGTAACTAGGGACAGGTAATACGCATATTCTATATCGAGACACGGTGCAATCGGAATTTTCGGATATGTTATCTTAAATATATCCGGCTCTGGCCGATCGAAATTTCGCGTGGTAAGATTACTTTTTTTGCGGATAACAGCTCGCCGACGAAATAAACATTGATTGAAGCAAATCTGTTTTAACTGGAATGTCGATACAGTCGACAGTGGCTGATAAATAAAATGATTAAAACAGCACATGCAATGCTAAGTTATCTATAAAAAGATCTGCAACATAAAAGTATGTATGTATCAATTTCATTAAAATTCGACTTACCTAAAGGTTGTATTACTAAGATTACTTCAGTAGTACCGACATCATTTGTCACATTAATTCCGTATTCACCAAACTGACTTTCCCGTGTGATGTTGATGGTGATAGTGGCCTCTATACCTGTTGTTTCTACTTTTGTATTAAATACTGGCAACGTTACGGTTACCTTTCTTTGCTGATTGTCAACTTCATCTACTACCTCATCTGTCTTGTTGATTCTAAACACTTTTACCAAACCATCACCGGCATTCGAATAATATCGGAAAGTTACTGTTATTGGTTGCATCAAATATCCTGATGCTTTTAATTCCTTTACGTCTTCAACAATAATTGGGAATGCTGAAATAGAAAAGCAATCATAAATTAAGATTAATAAAGAACAAATCATGGCAGCATAGCAACGATGGATTACATAATACAAATATAGTAGCTTCTGTGTTGTTTATGCAGTAAGTAAAATATTTGTACCATGCAAATTATTGTGACATTCAACATCTACTTGCATGATATTGCAAAACCGGTGAGAAGTCGACGCGTTTTCCGCATAAGTTTTAAGTTCTATACCTTAGTTATTACATTCCTCGTAGACAGTGGCACGTGCCACAATGCAATTATTTTGTTTTATAGTAAAATTATAATTTGAGTCGTGCAGAAAACACCACATACAAAACAAACAGCCGCCCGAACGACACCGTAACACGAAAACGCAGAACATTACATGTCTATCGAACCACAAAGAGACGCACAAAGACAAAATAAATAGGAGAAAGATGGAAGTTCCGCCTTGGAACGGTCAGTTACAATAGTCACTTTTGGTGGAGGGGGTTAAACCGGTTTAGGGGCGCCCAACCTCACACTTATTCCATCTCCACGCTAACAGACAAACAGTATAAATAAAGGGAAGCTATGCTTTAGCATCAGCGGAATTTTATGACTATACGAAATAAACACAGACCGCATCCGAATCATGGCCGCACACTGTTTCAGCCGGCGTATTAGTCCGCAATTTAGCCTTTGTTTTGTCATAACCTTTCGATCTGAACGCCATTTGAAAAATAACGGAACATTTCTGATAAATTCATAGATTTCCGCTCTGTTCTTGTGGGTCCTAAGCAGGATGAATCTTTACAATGCATCATAAATTCTCTGGAAACACCTTCCCTAATGCCAATGCCAAATAAAAAGATTAATCCATTCTTCACACCAACAATTGCCAGTTTCATTCTTGGGCTTGTGACTGTAGTCCCCATCTGCCTGTGTAAAAGCATCCCAGTTTGTTGTTGCTTGTTGCTAAAGGCTTTGTGCGTGTTTTATGTATTTTATATTGTTTGTTACAGATCAGCATAGCTTACTTAGATGGGTTGGTAAACCTCGGCATATTCAGTTGATGCATTACTCATTGAATATGAAGATATTTATTATTCATCAATGATTTACATTTCAATGGTAAAACAACAGCAACTTTAAATTTGTTTCGGCATCCAGTATACCAAATTTGCTACTTGCTTGGGCTAGTAGTATATATCTGTGCCAGAAAACACATTGTATACAATAAGGAAGGACTACACTTTCTGACGATGTATTTTTTCTATACATGCTAGGAATGTCTGTTAAAGGCTGTGTCAGGTAGCTTGGCAACAAATATGTTGATTCAATATTACTACATGTTGTGGCTTGTTGTAAGGCTATGAAAGACAATTTATACGCAAAATATGTGTTGTTTTGGCAGCAGGGTTTGGTTTTGCATTTGCTGTTTAAAGCGTTATTATTCTGGCTGTGTATAATCTATTATCTATTTTATTTTTGAAACATAGATATCAGTGGACATATTCATTTGGTGCATTACTCATTGAAAATGAGGATATTTATCATTCATAAATGAATAACATTTTAATGGTAAAACAACATCAACTGTAAATTTGTTTCGGCATCCAGTACACTCATTTTGCTACTTGCTTGGGCCTGTAGTATATATCGGTGTCAGACAACACATTGTATATACAATATGGAAGGACTAAACTGTCTGACGATGTATTTTTATATACATTATAGTAATGTCTGTTAAAGGTTATGCCAGTTAGCTGGACAACACATATGTTGATTCAATATTACTGCATGCTTGGGCACGTTGTAATGCTATGGAAGGCAATTTATACGCAGCAAGATATGTGTTGTTTGGCAGCAGGGCTTGTTTTGCATTTGCTGTTTAAATCATATTATTATGGATGTGTATAATCTATTATCTATTTTTTTTAAAACATAGATATCAATGAACATACTCATGTGATGCATTACTCATTGAATATAAGGATATTTATCATTCATAAATGAATAACATTTTATTGGTAAAACAACAACAACTCTAAATTTGTTTCGGCATCCAGTGCACCAAATTGGCTACTTACTTGGGCCTGTAGTATATATCCGTGCCAGAAACACATTGTATATACAACATGGAATGACTACACTTTCTGACTTTAATGATATTAATGTCTGTTAAAGGCTATGTCAGGTAGCTGGGCAACACATATGTAGATTCAGTATTACTACATGCTTGGGCTTGTTGTAATGCTATGAAAGGCAATTTATGCGCTGCAACATATGTGTTGCTTTTGGCAACATGGCCTGGTTTGCATTTGCTGTTAAAGCGGTATTATTCTGGCTGTGTATTATCTATTTGTTTTTAAACATAGATATAAATGAACCTTATTTTTATGATAAGATATATTGAAAGTTTCAACAAAACGATTTGTTTTAGGTATCAGATTATGCTATAAAGTATTTACAATTTGCAACTCTACCAAGGAATACACCATTGTTTATTTACGTGACCTATCAGTCAATTTTATTAGCGAGTAAAGTCACTGCAAATGGTTAAAGTCAAGACTCTTTGTAAATTCATAAATATAACAGCTGTTATGAGCAAAATGATATTTCGTTACATACAGACTGTTTTTATTATAGAATGTCTGTTTAAATGCGTGTTATAGAGAAGATACTTGTATTTACTTTTCGGTATTATGAATCTTATGCTAAGCTAGTAGATGCTATAATTTCTACATAGGGGCTTCTTGGGAAGTTGTATACACACAGTGTTTAAGCATAATGTATGATTCACATGTACATGAGATGTTTAAAAGCTGTATTGTTCTCAACAAAGTGGGGTTCCTTTCTAAAAGAGTGGATTATCAAACACGTTTTGATTGTTCATTGCTATTTTGAGGGCAATATTACTTCACGTGAAGCAGCCCATTTTACAAATCCTTTCATGTACATGCTCTTGTATTGAATTTCTTTTTTATTCTGAGACATTCCAGGTTATGGACACATCTATTATGGAATTTTCGATGCTCTTCATATGTATGTTTTTACTTCTGTAGCCATACCTCATGATGCCAGGGCAACAACTCATTTGTTATTTCCTTCATGATTAACCAGTCATACATTTTGCTCAAGGTCAGATATTGTTATAATGTGAAATTGATATTGAGTTGTCTGCCTTGTCTTAAGATAGAGTTGTGTAAATTTAACATTGTTTAAAATTTTGTTTTATGCGAGTTAACCATAAACCATATATATGTCTTAATCTAGGAGTCTCGAGTATTTAACATTTCTCAGTCTTGCTTTCTAAATGCCCCCCTCTTTGTTCAATGTGGTGAGCTAGTGTTTGCTTAACAATCACTATCTTATGGCGGTTTCGATTGAACCCTCACATTGATCCTTATTGGATTTCATCAGTTTTATTTTCATTTGGTAAATGTGTCATATTCTTTTTACATAATACACAATACATTGCCTTTTATCGGCCAAATAATCACAACTCGGTTATTGTCTTCTCACATGGTCATAAAAGGAAGCTATGCTTTAGCATCAGCGCATTTTATGACTATACGAGATAAACACAGACCGCATCCGAATCATGGCCGCACACTGTTTCAGCCGGCGTAGTAGTCCGCAATTTAGTCTTTGTTTTATCATAGCCTTTCGATCTTAACGCCATTTGAAAAATAACGAAACATTTCCAACCACCTTCCCCAGATTAGAGACCAATTTAGAGACGTTTAGTTTATTTCACTGTTTTTAGTATATTTGTATTTAGTCAGATTCTGTATTTATCTTTCGAAACTACGCTGTGTTTATGTGGCGGTTTCGATTGAACCTTCTCATTGATTCTTATTGGATTTCACCAGTTTTTATTTTCATAAATGTTTCATATTCTTTTTACAAAATACAGAATACATGGCCTTTTATCGGCCGAATAATCACAACTCGGTTTTTGTCATTCTGTTTTCTCACATGGTCATAAATATATCTACACTCCCTCTAATCCAAAACTACCGCGATGTCAAATTGCATGTAGAACAAAACATATTTAAGTGAATAAACTTGGTTCACCTATCGCTAGTGTACTCAATGATTGAGCTGCAACAAGAGTAACTGTAGAAAAGTAACAAAGGGTACGACAAAAGCGAGCACAAAGATCTTACATCCTCCTGCCGTTTCTATATTTCATTTCAGAGAGCGTCTTCATAGGGTACGTCTTCATAGGGTACTAATATTCTGAAAGTGGATGATCCTTCGGAAGCAAAAGTATGTGTGTGTGTGAGTTGGGTTTTACGTCCGACCAACAGTATTTCAGTTATTTGCAGACGGCACCCGCATGAGACAAGTTATAGTGCTGCCTCACTGGAATACTCCTGCCGCAGGTACATGGCAGGGGCACCCCACCCAGTCACATTATTCTGACACCGGGCCGACCAGTCCTAGAACTACACCTTTATTGTCGAGCGTAGACAAGGGAGCTACTATTACCACCTTTTAACGACTTTTGGTCTGTCGCGGCCGCGGATCAAACCCACGACCTTCCGTACCGCAGGCGGACGCTCTACCACTGAGCCACGCGGCCGGTAACAATGCGAAAAGAGAACATTGCAGATTCGGTGTTATTGAGTCTGTTCATGACTAGTAAACCTTTATTGTCAGCATACATATAAAAACAGGACATCGTGATTTCCAACTGAAAACCACACATGCAGTATGTTGTAGTATTATAGGATCATAGTGCATTTCGTAGCATATTTGATGACTTAATTGTAAGAATGAGTATGTCCAATAATTATACATAACTTCAGGATGTGAAATACCGTGTCGCAGAAGCACCATAATATTGCACTTTACAATAAGTGAGAAATTTCTATATCCTTGCTTCATTCTCAGTGTTATTATATTTTCTAGTCCTTCAGGATCATTAGTTTCGATGTCATTGGATTAGGTATGTTCGTGAGTAGTAATTGATAGTGCAACAATGCTCACGCCCCATAGCACCGGCTTAAGCGGTATTCAATATCCAAAACTAAAAGCACAGAAATTGATGATCCCAAAGGACTGGAATATAACAACACTTAGAATGAAGCACGGTGCGACTTTTTACCGCTGCCATACAAACATTAAACATCTGCTGTTGTGGTGTAAATAAACTCTGATAAGATGAGATCCTTCAAAAGCAAAAACAACAATGCAAAAAGAGAAAATTGCATACTCGGTTTTATTGAGTCTGTTCATGAACAGTAATTAACGGTGCAACACTGCCCATGCCCCGTAGCACCGGTTTAAGCGGTTTTCAATTTTCAAAAATAAAAGCACTGAAATTGAATATCCCGAAGGACCAAAATATATAACAACACTGAGAATGAAGTTCGGGGTGACTTTTTACGGCCGCCACACAGGAACTTAACATATGTTGTTGTGGCGCAGAACATCGAATTCGACTGTGGAAGATTCAGAACATTTTCCGACCCAGAAGGAACTAAATATTGGAAAGCATCCACAAAAATAAAAAGCAATAAACGTAATTTCAAAATTTCTGAAGAACATTGACTACCTTGCAAACATGATAATGGAAATATTCGATGAAATGAAAGAATACTTCCTGAAATCAGTGAATCACAGAATAGAAGTCCTACAACGTATACTCTATGAGAATGAAAATGGAAGAACAACATGATGAGAAGAAACACATAGAGCGATATATAGAGAAAAATGGAAATGCCATAAAGGAGTAACTGAATGACCATGAATATTATATATTAGTCGCCGAAATAACATCAGAATAACAGGGGTAAACGATACAGAACAAATTAGTGGAGTTGGTAAACAATAAGGTTGCAAGTGTCAACATCAATAAGTTGGACATCAACATAGCGCACAGAAAAGCGAGGAAATATAAGGGCAAGCGGCAAATCATCGTGAAATTTGTTTCAAGCGTTACAAAAAGTACTCAGAAACAAAAGGTTTAGATATGTAATGGCGGTTTCATAAGTGAAGAGCTGACCAAAACTGGCTCTGGATATAGCTACTGGACGCAGTGAAACATGCATGGACCCGAGAAGGCAAAATAAGATACAAAAAAACCAAGTGGGCAATGTGAATACCTTAAGATACCATGCGCATCAAAGCTGGTTTGATTTGCAATTGCCTAGTATGCCTGAGACGTTTCGGTCGACTGAGGCGCATGGGGAGCCTGACATTCGAATTTAAAGACTACCGTAAACAGGACAGTGTACTGTAAAGTGAATTCTCTTAGATTTTCAGTCGCGCGCCCCCTCTACAAACACCACTTTCGAGCGCATTAAAAACAATATTATGCAGATGACACATACTTGTGTACGTAATACAAAACATTATTAAGAAATCACAGCTGTGTGTTAACCCATACAATCAACCCATTGTTTCGACTTATATTATATCAAAATATGTGGGCATATAGCATAATCATGTAAGCTTTTTTCAAAACCACGTGTTTAAAACGTTTACAACCTTGGCATGCTAGGCGACATGCAAACTACAACTCAGATAGAAAGTCTTGAGCCTAACCATTTACTCCAAGAAGTTTCAAGTAAGAAGAAACGAGACCGTGCACATTGATTCAGATCAACTGCTTTAATAACACGTGGACACAGACATGCTTGGCCATAGCAGAAACTATAGTATCATGTCTGTTTTATCGTAAATAAATAGAGCAGACCCTGATCAGACATCGCCTATAGAAGTCTTCTGACCTGGGTCTACTCTGTAGAAAATACGTACCGGAGTAAATTGTAAAATACGCAGAATGGGAATGTGAATGATGTGAATTAAATTCTACTGTATTTGTCAACCGAATAACTATTATAAGTAAGCTTTGATATGTATCCCGTATACTGTTTTAACCCTTTCCCTGTTGAATATTCATGTTAGAAACACTATTTTGAATATTTATTAGCTGGTTTTGTATTGGCATATGTACACGGATTGTTTGTATTGGGAGAGTAGGGGCTATCAATATGTCATAAGCAAACACAAATGACTATTTGAAATATATATCATTGATGAAAAGCTCCCCAAAAGAGGTAATAAAGTGTTTAAATTAGTTGAAAAGATTAAAATCTCTACTAAAAGATAAAACAGTAACGGGAGCAATTGTTTAGTAACCGACTGGCTGAACTATTTTTGTCACACGTTAATGAAACGCCCTTACGTGCTGCACATTCATACAAAATTATGTACATCATTATTATCGAATCAAATGTATCACTTCTGACTCATTACATTTAAAGATAAACACAAGGGCACAGTTTATCCCGCAAAACTGAGATTCATACTTCAAATGTAATTCATCTAGAAAGCTACTAAATGTAACATTGGTATCTCAAACCACTTAAAAAATCCGGACAATTGAGAATTGGACGAAATATTGTCAAGTCCAATTGCCAGAAGTCCGGATTCAGTTTCGAACTTCAGCAATAACTGGGGTTTTTTTTGGTGAAGACTAGATTTCTTGTATTCAGTATAATATCTATTTACATATATACAGATGTACACAATCATAATGTGAAACTACATGAACAGAGCAACACATTATTGTTATTTATAACCACAATAACAGTCGTATCTGATCACTAATCTTATCAATATTAACTATATCGTTGTCTGAAAGTATGAAGTAGTTACTGTAATGTGTTTGAGTGATAATGCTTCTGCTTTCTTATAATTATTAAAGCTAAAAGTGCAATGTTATTACTAAAATAGTTATTACCCGTTACTCATTACTTGATTAAACCTTGATATAAAGGGATTCCTTATACCATTGTTCTTCAGGAATTGTAGTAGTATTTGCATTTCTTCAACAAACACTTTGTAGATATCAATTTGAAGCATCCAATTTTCAATAAGAATACGCCTTGTATATACTAAAACCTACTATTGTTAGTATAATATTTACATAAAAATATTCCGTATTTGTAATCTTATATCCTACTATAAATGTTTTAAGATTATTTATATTGTTTTCATTACCGCATGTTCTAAACTGCACCACGATTTCCCCAAAAAATAATTGTACTTTCGAGCAGTTTATGAATATATGTTCATAGTCTTCGATTTCATTGCATATTAAGCAGTTTTGGGAGTTCTCCATTTTCCATTTGTATCTAATTGCTCTTGTTGGAAATATGTTGTTAATTGGTTTGTATTTGTGTTGTTTGTGTCTGTTATCAAATATCTTATCAATGAATTTGTATATTTCTGACCAGGGTAAATTAGCGTCAAATTTGACATTTCAAAATCTGTGTATAATAGGAGTATGAAATATTTTGGAGAGTAATTGTTGATATATTGGTTTATTATTACTTTCTATAATGTTCTTGCTGTGTACCTTTATTACTAAAGATGTTTTAATTCTTGTTTGACAAGAAGTCTCCGTTTTCATTAAACGTTTCCACCTTTTCGGAATTGCTTTAACAAGTTTTGCAAATTCAATTATCCAGTTTCTTTTGTCAAAGAGTTTTCCTAAAATGTATTCTTCTTTTATTTATCCATTTTCGTTGATAATATCGCTAATAAAAATCAAATTTGAATTTATCCAGCTCGTAAACATGAGGCATTTACCATTAATGTTTATGAATCTATTTCCCCATATGATTTCTTTTCTTATCTCGTTAAATGTTAAAATACGTTTCTCCTTAAAATTATTTGTCCTGATCCAGGTTTCTAACAGATTTTTGTAAAAGTCGGGGAGATTGTTTGTATTAATACTTTTCATGCTGTCTAAGTTAGTGTAAATATAAGAAAGTTTTTTCCAAAAGGTTGGAAATGATATTTTGGTATCAATTTCCAATTGGCATAAACGCTTTTATCCATTTTAGTTTTATTGTATTAATATATGTTTCTACGTCAATCATTTCAAGACCCCCTTGTGATTTATTTCCTATAAGTGTTGCTTGTTTTATCTTCTCACGTTTACCTCCCCATAAGAAGTCATACAGAATAGTGTTTATCTTTTTTAAAATCGACTGAGGTACTGTAAGGCTATGAAATAGATATGTAAATGTTGGCAATAGTAGTGTCTGTATTATTTCCATAAAATGTTAACCTACGTTTACTCCAGTTTTCAATTATGTTTTTACAAGTTACGATTTTTGATTCCAATTCAGATTGATACATTCGTCCTTATTGTGTCCAAAATATACCCCTTACGCTTTAATAGGATGATCTGGCCATGATATTTTCCCACGCTTTCTTTCTGCAATTTGTTAGATCCAATCCACATTCCTTCTGTTTTGGTTTTATTTAGTTTAAGGCCGGAATAATTTCCGAATTCTTTTATTGTATCTATGGCCGTTACAATTTCATGTCTGTCGTTTAAAAACAATGTAGTATCATCAGCTAGCTGAGAAATGTTAAGAGATCGCTTTTCATCTAATAATTTTACCTCAATTCCTATAATATGTCAGAATTTCTTATATTGATAGCAAGGACTTCGGCAGCAATAATATACATCAGAGCAGAGATCGGACAGCCTTGTCTGATTCCCCTTGAAGGGTTGAAAAGTTGAGATCTGTAGCCGTTATTAAAGATACAAGACTTACAATCTGCATATAAAACTTTAACCTATTTAATAAATTGTTCTTGAAAACCGAATCGCTGTAAAACACTGAAAAGAAAGTTCCAACTTCAGCTATAACTCATCTAGATTTAGCTTTTTTACCAAATAAAAACATAATATCTCAAACCACTTCCAAAGCAAAGTCAGGACAACTGACAGATTGCGGAATGACAGACGGACTGATGTACGATCGCAACCAAAAACTATAGCCCCCTTCGGCTTCGCCCGTATGTGACTATAATTACTTGCTGCAAACACAGTAAACATTTTGTTTATATTATGATCTTCAAAAAAGCAAACTAACGTAGACATAAAACCAAAACTAAAGTGGGTAAATTTACTAAATGAAGATGATATAGAATAGACGCGGCTTTTAAATTAACCTTATAAATGTACAATTGATAATAAATAGATTCTGGAAGTGGGAGATCCTTCGAAAGCAAAAGTAGCAATGGCAAAGTAGAAAATTGCAGACTCGGTTTTATTTAGTCTGTTCATGAGTAGTAATTAAATGGGTAACACTACTCACGTCCCCTGGTTTTGGCTTAAGCAGTATTCATTTTTTAAAACTTATAAAATCAAAGCTATTGATCCCGAAGTATCAGAAATTATAACAACACTGAGAATGAAGTACGGGGAGACATGTTACGGCCGCCACACAGGCACATAACACCTGCTGTTGTAAATATATTCTGAAAGTGGGAGATCCTTCGAAAGCAACAGTAGCAATGCGATAAAAGACAATTGCAGACCCATACACTTAGAAATGTCAATTATAATTACCTTATGTGTATTGGTAAAACAAATAAAGAATTATTCAAATATTCAACAGTTTGAATTTTGTAGCCAAACGGCAGAACATTTGTGTCATTTGCTTTGGAAATGCCAGTACACACAATCGTTTTGGGTACACCTATTAAGCATATAATATACATGTTGATATAAACTTCTTAAACATTTCATTAGGCATGATATATAAAACAAAGTAAAACACACAAATAAATAATATCATTTTAGCCAAATACCTCAGATTCGATTCAAATGCAAATGCCAATAAGAAATACCAAACTTTAATTATTTCAAAACTACTTAAGAGACAAATAGAGATGGCAAAACATATAGCTTATCGAAAAGGTACATTAGAGATTCAGAACGCAAAATTATTTCCCTTTATCTACAACCAATTGAAGTATAAGTATGAGTCATGTAGGAAACACCACATAGAAAACACACAACCGACCGAACAGTACTACGACACAACAAAGTAAGTGTACATGCATATCAAACCACACAAAGAGACTCACAAAGACATACACAAACAATAAGGGGGGAGATGGAAGTACCGCATTGGAACGGTCAGTGACAAATGTTTTGGGTACACCTATAAAGTTCTCATTTTTACTCTTATCCCTTTTCTGTCTTACATGATTCATTATCCTGTTTTTTGGTCTCCTTTTCATATATGAAACAGTAATCCATACATGAGTGTATAGTGTGGTGTTGATGTTTACCAGAAGGATATGAAACATATTATATTTTTCCTTCACTCGACCATACTCTACATAATGGTCTGATAAATTAAACGATAAAACATAAATGTTTAGAGTTGACTTACACTTCACAAGCAGACTTCCTGAACCATATGATGACCCTTTGATACCATTACTGGCTCCACATGTGTACACACCAGAGTGGGCGTATGTCAGGTCAGTAAGCGTTAGCTCTCTGGTGTTACCCAGCTGTTCATAATGTAAGATTTCACCGTTCCACCACGTATGTACCCATGTCTCATATGTATATTTGGCTGGAACACCCGATGCTTCACATGTAAGTATTGTTGAAGGATTCTTGATAGACACGTTAACAACAGTCACGGCAATGTCAGGAGGATCTGTCAGGAGCGTACGTAATATTCATATGAATATCATAATGTTATACTATAAACTATAAAAGTTTTAATTTGTGCTATCACCCTGAAGTCGGCCCTGACATATCTCTAAGCGTACGCGATAACAGTGCACTCAGGCGGTCCTGCTTTTAAACGAGATATCTTAATATAATGTAGGTATTGAAATGCATTACATAAGACGTATATAATACAGATACCATATATACACATCTAAATGATAAATCGCATATTTATGAAGCTGCATTATCTTACGAAATACAACGACGTTCTACACTCGAACATATTGCGACATTAAATCATATAGCAAATATCTCATATTTTGTAAAATGTTTTGTAAATCCCAAGTAAATTAAATGTACTGATGTCTAACTGTAACAACTATATCTAGAAAATAAAGATAATCTACGCACTAGATAATTACTGAAACAATCTTTATTTACTCTGAGCATTTCTATGTGTACATTGTGATGTGATGTTAATTGATAACTCACAAAGCGGTCCTAAAAAGAAGCAGATACAAGTGGTGATCCAGAATTATCATGACTGAATCTAAATTTCTCTTGTAAGTAATAGATACAATACGAGTCTTACTACCAAAGTGTCTTCTTACAACCGTTATCAGGACAGTTTGTTCGCATGACCGAAGACGTGTCCGAGGCGTAGCCGAGGACACTTGTCTGAGGTCATGCGAACAAACTGTCCTGATAACGGTTGTAAGAAGACACTTTGGTAGTAAGACGAGTACATGTATCTCACTTGTACGACAGTACGTTGTAGACTTTTAATTTTGATTAAAAATGAATATTTCACAAATGAGTACAAAATGTTTTCCCCTTGGTTCACCCAATTCAAATCCTAGGTAAATAGGTTTTAACCACAAGAATCACGTGCGTACAAAAGTGTCCACTTACAACCGTTATCAGGACATTTTTTCGATAGCTTTGCTGGGGGTCTGTCGTACAAATAAACCTTTTGAGAAGAAATTGTATACAGATAGATCATATTTCATGAACTAATCATATTGTTTGTTTAATGCATGGTACGTAATTTATGCGTTTTCTGTAGCTACGATATTTCACTGGGGAGCGTTAATCTCCATCCATACAATATGAATACAAATGGTGTAAATGGTTTGTGCAGCGTTGCATGTAACATATATGCAATTTATGACGTCGTCTGTCAGTCAAAACAACTACGTTCATTGCATTACGATAAAGAACACGATGTAGGGTATGAAAGACAATGATGTCATCAGAATCCTTAGAAGCTAACACGTTTTATACATTATGCTACTAGCGTGGATAAGGCCGACGAAAACGAATAAATAACAACGATTTACATGTTTTGCATATACATGTACATTTTGTTGAAAGTTTGGCAAATCCTGCTGAAAGTAGAGATAATTGTATGTGACGCCACCTGCACGGCCGCCTGCATACACACACGAATGCCAGCTGTATGTACAACACAATACGTACCATAAGTACCATCTGAAGATGAGTGTAAAAGGAGTTTTGTTTTGTTTAACCTTAACTGAATGCATCATAAAGTAAGGTCAAGCAAGGAAAGACACACATAGTACCATTACCAAAACATCGATATAACTTAACTGAGTCGCTCATCAACAACCACACGCGCGCACACACAAAAGCACTAGACAAACATAAATGAACTGGTGACAAAGGGAGTACCGCCTGTGAACGTTCAGCGGAAAACCACCACTGGGGTTCTAAAGAACGAACGTGATAAATGTATCAAGAAGGAAATCTTTATAAGAAAACAGAAATGTGATGTCATTGATGAAACCCTAGGGATCAAATAAATACTCAAGCACTCAGGTGATTTTCCGACCCTCGGGTGGGATATTCAATACTCTCCCTACCTACCTCATTTCCCGTCGATCCTATCTGTCCCCATCATTCTCCCTTCCTCTCTGTCTCGCTCCTATTTGCTTTCGCTCTGTCTTTCTCTGTATCTCTGTCATTCTCTACTTCTCTTTTCTCTCCTCCCCTATTTCTCTTTCACTCGATGTAACAATTTACATATCTCTATCTTTCTATGTCTTTCCGTTTCTCTTTCTCTATTTCTGTATCTCTCATGTCTTTGAAGGGTTGTCTGTCCAACTGACTGTCTCTCTATGTCCCTCAACCTCTCTCTTCCGCTCTTACTCTCTCATTCTATATCTGTGTATCCTGGATTATGTCTGTATTTCTCACTCTCTATATTGCTATCTCAGTCTATGTACCTCTCTCTGTATGTGTATGTGTCTTTCTGTCTTTCTTTCTTTACCTTTCTGTAGCAATAACATGTCTCCTCTCTCTACACCCCTCGTCATCTGTTTCTTTCTCTCTAACAACATACTCTGCTCATATTTTCCCCATTTTTGCATAACAAAAGAATCATAATGTTTGTGACTTGAAAGTTTAGGAAAGTGTTGTTTGTATCGTAAGAAAGATAATTTGTATTACCTCGGAAACCAGTGGAAAGAAGGTCAAACCACAAACATAACATAAAAGATTATGCTGCACAAATTTCCTCAAATTTTGCGCTTCATGCTGACTTCAGAATCGGAATCTATGTACCTTAACACTTTTTTAACATTAAACAGAACGGTTAGTAAATAGTTGTTTGTGTAGAAAAAATAGACAAACGGATTGTTACGGAGACCAACCGAACAGCGGCGTTCGCCATTGGCCGGAATCTGTCATAAGATTCAATTTTAAATACTGGAAATAATGTAGGTCAACAACGAATATTCAAGGCGTTGTTCCGAAATAGAATTGGAGTTATTCAGAACTTGGCAGATGTCCGCTGATTTCCGTACAAATTCCCGTTTCTAAAAATGAGGCTCATTTTTAATAATTTACCAGTATTAGGATAGCGATAATATTTAGCTGAACAAATATATCCTGTCAGAAAATGGGTTGCAAGCATTATTTTCATTGTTTGTATACGTGTACAGCTTCTGGTGTTAATTGATTAATACGAGAAATGCGCATAATACGTCTTTCAGGTTGACAAAGAGAGTACCGTCTTGTGTACTTACATTGCACAGTAAGTCGTGTTTGTTTTGAGTCGTTCGGTGATACCGAATTCTCAGCAGTACATCTATACGTCCCTGTGTGGCTCCTGTTGACGGGGGCGATTTGGAAGTCAAACCCATTGTACTCGCTTGTGCCATTACCACTGACTAAGGTGTGCGTGCCTATGTACCATGTAAAACTAGCCAATGGTTTGCTGCTTGCACTGCATGGTAATTGAGCATTGTATCCTTCAATCACAATCTCGTCCGATATGTCATTAATCAAAGGTGAATCTGTGAAATAGATAGTACTCTCTACATACAAATTGTACACATACTATTTGCTATTACTGCATCCAAACGGGAAAAATGTTGATACTTACCTGAGAAAAATTCACAAATCATAGCACCACATCAAATGTCCTAAGAACCTTTGACCTGATTCTCTCTGTAATTGCTACCTTATTTCGTATACAGAAGTGGGCATACTGACAAAAGTTGGCAGTTCAAATATGGACGTGTTGTATTGGGCATAAAATTCGATTTAATTATTAGAATCGGTTTATACATCATTACAGGCACCTACGAAAGGAATTGTTCAAGAAAAATTGATAAGGTTAACTCTACTAAAGCAAGCTTACAGGGTATAGGTAAACAAATTTCTTAGCATATTTACCTTAGTACTTATTTTCAGTATGTGTAAACCTCATTGATAGAATATCCTCTTGGTTTGTCTTATCAATGTTTACTTTGTTAAGACAAGAGGCCCCCGATGAACGTAAATGCTCACCCGAGTATCAAACAAGATGCATAGGATACGTACCTAGTGTACGCAATTCTAAAGAATATTGATTTGTTGGCGCGTTTTCTTTGAATACTGGTCACGCGAAATTGTACCACTACTGACAGATAGCCCTGGGTCTTGATACATATCACGTTTTTATTAATGTCATGGCGCAACAAAAACGGAAAATGGCGTAGATGTACATTCCGGGTCAGAATCGTGTGTTATACAAACACATGCCGACATTGCATAACTGATTAAAAATTGTATCGGTAATAATTGTAAAAGTACATGCATGGTTTATGCACGAACCTCCACACACAAAACACACAACCGCCCAAAAAGCAACACGACGAAAACAGTAAATGTGTATACTTCTAAAAGACACAAATAGACGCAAAAAGACATAACGGAGACACAATCGGGGAATATGGAAGTTCCGCTTTGGAACGCTCAGTGACATGTGTCACTGGGGGTTAAACCGCTTTAGCGACGCCCAACCTCACACTTATTCCATCCCAACCCTATACTAAAACAGTGTAAATAAACGTATCCCCTCTCCGACTAATCTACAACAACCGCAATGGCAAATACAGTGGTGGTAAAGTGTATGTAAAACGAAAACATATTTAATAGATTCAGGGCCAACTTACACTAGGTCCCCCAGCGGGTTTTATGACACCTACATCACTGTAAAGCTTAATATATCCTCCATTGAATGTCACTTGTTGGATGTTATATGGATGCTGATTAAGCCTACAGTATGCGATTGATTATCTGCCTCATGAATTCGTAAGTTTTTGTAAATAAGGGGTTATGGAGTCCAACATGACAAGTTCTTAAACCACATTGCTTAAAATTATTATATTTCTTGTCGATCAACATGTTTGAAAACAAAAAGATAACTTTGAACTGAAAACAGAAAGAATTATCTCCTTGTAACTGTAAAAAAAGAAAAGACCTAGCCTTAATATACACCCAACAAGCTATTTGTTTCAGTTATATGTGGAGAAACATTTTGCATAAGGCACTGAATATAATCATTAATATAATATCTGCAACATAAAACAATTCTTTAACATATCTATTATGTATGATACTGTAAATGTACATGTTATACTTAATGCGCTCATAAAACTATTTCCTATCACTTAAGAAATGAATGACGTGCTCCCGGTGTTCATGAGGTTATACAACGCATAGCTTTACGAGCAAAGTTAGTGAAGCCCGAAGGGCTTCACGTGAATCTTTGCTCGTAAAGCTATGCGTTGCATAACCTCATGAACACCGGGAGCACGTCATTTATTTCTTATATTTATATTCCATTGTATTTCTTATATTTCAACGGATTTGTTTAAATATTATATACCGGTCACGTAATAGCCGCTATCTAGGTCGTTGCCAGGTTCGTTTCTAACGCAGTAGGATTGTTGGAGATAACGCTCCTTACGTCACGTGTACATAACACGGAAGTGACGTTACGTCGCTTGGGAACAGACGTTGATTAATAGAGTTTGAATGTAGTACGCAAAGAGAGAATTTAGAGAAGTAAATTGTGAAAGAAGAAGACGTGTCAATCATCTATTCCCGTCCCATATAGACAAGGATCTCTATATATGGTATGAAAAATAGTCCCAAACACATATTATAAATATAGAATGAATACAAGATTTTAATCCGTAAATTGTCCAGCGGAATTCTGGGAAAAGGAGAACCGACTCAAACCGGTATTGAAATGAACGTTCATGGGAAAATGCAACTTTCTTTTTAGAATAAGGTTATATAAGGACGTTGCAGGGCGAATGTAAATATTGCACTTTGTTTGGATATTTGTCAAATGATTCTAGGGTAGTTATCTCAGAAGGTCTGATGCTGGTATATTCTTTATAATAATAATTTTCCTTAAAGGTCGCACGGACGGATATTAGAAAAGTGCTATAGCCCTAGGAATAATAGCACTGTTTGAGAAGTCAAAGGTAGACCTCAACAACGTACCGGTAGGTTGTTCTGTGGGGTTATGAAAGAGCACAGATAAAAGGAAAACATATAAAGCTATTCTTCCAGGAAACAGCCCTGAGAATCTCATCCAACGGGGCGTAATTGAAAAATGTCTCTGAGCTCATAAGACCTGATACTGAGCAGTGGCCGTTCTGGTCGAAAAGAGATAACACATGCAGGATATCCGCCACTCGTTGTGGGAGAGATGCTGATCGTGTTGGAGTCCGTTAAGAAATTCAGTCCCACAAAGATGAAATTTCTCGATGGCATGAGATCCGATTTTCCGAATTCAGTACTAGCTCCAAATGAGACAAGACCTCCCAGCTGTAGCGGATGTTAAGAAGAAGAGAATGACCAAGGAACTGGTAAAGCAGCCAACTGTCGAAGTACTGAATCTGAGTGACCCCACTCTGCTGGAATTAGGCCGCTACGACCCCCATGAGTTTTGTGAAATATCTGGGGGCTGTAACGAGGCCAAAGGGAAGAGCCCGGAACAAGTAAACTTCAACCCCATGACAGAGCGCCAGAGGTGTCTATCTGCTGGGTGAATCGGGAGATGAGAATTTATATGCATCCGAGAAATCCATGGAAACGCCCCCCCCCCCCCGTGGTCGGGTTTGATAGCCAGTCGAATGGAAGCGATGGTCTCAATCTTGAAAGGTTCGACCTTTATTTACTTGTTTAAAGTAGAAAGTTGATGAAAGGTCAAAAGGTGCCATTTTTCTTTGTAGCGTGAAATAAACGGCTGTATAAGCCCACCAAATTATCGATCAGTACCCTTTCTACCATCCCTTTTCCGCGAAGCGAGAAGCCAGAGTCCGGTGTTTTCGCAGGATCCGACGACAGATGAATAGGGACACTGAAAATAGGATGCTGCCTAACCAGAGGGATTTGATAGCCTGTTTCTTCAAGAGCGAGGGTCCAAGGATCCTGTGTGATATTGTGCCATGCTGCAAAAACGTGAGGCAGTCTGGTGCTCACATGAATGGAAGGTCGGATAGGAGGGAGTGCAGAAAATGCTAGTCACTAGAGCTGATGCCTCGAAGGGCCAGAACCCATGGGAGCGGGGACAGAGCTATGGGCCGCTTGCCCCGAGGAAGGGGGAACAGGGACCTGTCTAATGAGGCTCTTGGCCGAACTCCAATGAAGGAGAGAAGATGGCTTGTTCTTAAGACCATTTTCCCCTGGGACTTAGAAAGACCATTTGAAGGTCTGCTCTTAGCCACGGGAATTTTAGGGGTCTTTTAAGGAGAAGGGCAAGATGTGGGAGATCTCCAAGATGTGGAAGTCTTGTCCACTTGTTCCTTCTCCATAGTTTTGCCTCCGAAAAGACGCTTCAGGGCAAAGGTACACGCCCGCAATTCATCCTTGGAGATGTCTCACAGGACAGAGGCAGATTGGCAAAAAGGGTCACGATTACAGCGAAATATATCTGCTGTCGAAGCCTTATGCCAAGAACTAGCTGAGCAGAACGGCCCAGTTGGTAGGAAAGGCGATTGGTAACTTCAGAGAAAGAAGACTCTGACTCCAGCTCTACAGATAGAGCAGCAGTTAGAAAGTCTTTGTTAGACGCAACTCTCATTTGCTGTCTCCGCCGCAGATCCTGCCGCTTGAATAGAGACAACGATACCCTGGGGCTGTCGGCATCCAGCAAGGGGATCCGGTCGAATAACATAGGGTGGCTGTCAGAAGAGACTGGAGGCCAGATAGATGAGGAAGGAGCCAAGGATTTCAAAAGTTTGAGGGCATGGTCCAACCGATTGCAAGCCTGAAGTGGGAATCTTCGTCCATGTCTGCCAGCCGAAACAGAACGACTCTAGACGGGGAGAGTTCCGAGACTTGGATAGATCGGAAGCTTTCCCTGCTCAGTTAAGCGTAGCTCAAAGGACAAGAGCGAGCCCTTGTGAGTCGGCTTGGGGGACTAAGGCATATGGAAGGTGGGGAAAAGGCGAAAACAATTCCCATACGCTTTATCAAAGCAAACGATGACGGCTCAGATTCGTCGACGACCGACGACTGAGCCTACTCTAGGTCCAACGCTCCAGTTGAATTGACTCTCTGAAAATATGATTGTCCCTAAGAGTCATTATTGACAGGACTTCTTGCTCTAACTCTGAATATACCATGGTGTTTGTCGCCGAAGGCGGAACCCGGACGGGAGGACCTCCCACAGACACTGAAGAGTCGACTGTGAATGGGCAAGGAAGAGGACTGGTGCTCCCTTACTCAAAATCAACACATGACCTGACCGGTATGGAGGCCAGACAGGCTGTTGCGTTGGTGGGGGACAGGAGGAGCCAAAGCAGGATATTGGACAGGAAAGGAGGCCACTGAAGGGGGTCCCATGATTCTGCTGGTCGGGCTGCAAGCAAGGCGCGTATTGCTGGTTCCGGGCAGTGTGTGCCAGCCGGCGACTCTGAAGAGGAAGAACGATATCGATATAATATACCATTTTCGTTCGGAGGTGGGGTCTAAAGACAGACACGATAGTATTTTGTTCTTAAACTTGGACAATTATGTGCATAGAGAACGTTGTTGTAATCATATGCAAATTTACTTCCCTTCAGAATTTATTATTAATCTAAAAACCACTTATTGACAAAATAGCATTTGCTACAAACACTTTCTTTGCTATACTGAAGCAATACCTATGGAACAGAAAATGAATAAATAAATGACCTTGCAACATTTATGTGTCATTTTATACCTTATAATATAAAAAATGAATCATTATAACATACCTGTTTGCTCAATAAAGTCATGTTTAACATTTTCAAGCATTTTTAGACTCTCATTAATATTCATGAATATGCAAATGAGCACGATTGCAGCTTGTTCTCGAACTTGGACATTTTTGTGCATAGAGAACATTGTTGTATTTATAATGTACAAAATTACTGTCTTTAAACAAAGCTAATCAATCTGACATTAATGCTTCATTTTTAGATTTGAATCTTTCAATTACAAATGATAAAGTTTCGTCCAAAGTATACGATAAAAGAGAAGATTTTAATTTTAAAATTGTTAATTATCCTTTTCTAGATGGGGATGTGCCACGTTCTACATCTTATGGGGTTTATATTTCTCAACTTATTAGGTTTGCCCGAGCCTGTTCTTTGCTTGAAGATTTTAACAGACGTAATTTAGTTATAACTGATAAACTTCTTAAGCAAGGTTACAGATATCACAAACTTCGGAAAACCTTTTCTAAATTTTATTATCGAAATTTACCTCTCATTAGTAAATATAATTGCAATCTACGGACGTTACTGCGACAAGGCATTTCTCAACCAGAATTTTATGGGGATGTTATCTACAAACTTAGGAAAATTCGGGGTCATATCCATTTTCATGATTTGTTTATAAAACGCATTAAAACATTTAAAAAGAAAGGTTATGATCCTATTATATTGCAACACACTGCATGATTGGTTATCGACCCTTTTACAGTCGGTAGCTACGCTTCCCTCTTTGCTTGCGCGATGACAGGCCGAGGGTAGTACTCTATGATGGTATACTCTTAAACTTGGATACAGGAGGAGCTTACCAGACTCATGTATTACTTTTTCCCTGTCGTGCCCTTAACGGCTTACCTGCAGGTGCTCTGACTTCAGCAAAATCATTGAGTACATATTTGACGGATTGTCACAGTTATTATGCTATGTTTTACATGTTGTCCTGTGTTCACCGTCGTCTATGTTGTGGGTAAGTCCAGCGGGGATACCTTTATTTACAATATTTGTAAAGCTAGGGTGACTTTGAGAGAAGTGTGAGGTTAGGACGTCCGTAAACCGGTTTAAACCCCCAGTGGTGTTTTTGCTGCTGACCGTGCCAAGGCGGTACTCTCTTTGTCACCCTTCCTTTTGTTTGCCTTGCGTCTTTGTGCTTGTGGTTTGTTCATGTTGTGGAACGTTTGTCCCTGTTTCTTGTGTGTCTTTTGGTGTTTTCTGTGTTCATTTCGTGTGTGTGTGTGTGTGTGTGTGTGTGCGTTTGGGTGTGTGGTTGTGTGTGTGTGTGTGTGTGTGTGTCATGCTGTCTATCGGTGTTTTGGTGGTGGTTGCGTATTGCATGTGGCTTTGCCTGCTTGACTTTACTACTTTTCCATTTGTCATTCATCTTAAAACCACTTATTGACAAAATAGCACTTGTTACATTTTGTGGGGTCATTTCACCCCAACAACTTTCTTTGCTATACTGTATCTATGGAACACCAAATGAAATAATAAATGACCTGACAACATTTATGTGTCATTTGAAACATTTTAATATGAAACATGAATAAACATAACACACTCGTTTGCTAAATAAGGTATTTTTTTTAACAATTTTAGCATTTTGTTTCAGATTCTCATTAATATTCATGAATACGCAAATCAGCAAATTATGAATAAAGGACGCCTGACATGTAATGAATATAGTGATATTATTTTGAAACTTTTGTGTGGTTGTGTGTGTGTCAATAAACAAAGGAAATGATGTTTTTGCATCTTAATGACGCTAATGCTAAAACTTCGAAATGTTGACGGTTGCCATGGAAACACGCCGACCATTTTCTTATCCAGCATCCCCTACTCTTCCAACAACCGGAAATTATTAACATATACCCTAAGCTTTAAGAAATTATCGGTGTACCAAAGTCCAGCTAGGGAGAGGGTTTCACATATCGCTAGTGGACTCAATGATTGAGCTCCGACGTCCTGTTTCCGTTTCCGGATTTAAGAGGTCGATTTAATAGAGTACTAAACCTTTTTTGTCAGCGTACATGCAAGGAGGGCAGCGTGATTGCCAGCTGTAAAAGGGTTGACAACCAGACATGCAGTATGTTGTAAAACCATTGGATCATATCCCTTTTAATGAATGTTATTAACGTATTTAGTGAACAAAGTAAGAAGAATTTTCAAAAGTTTATAAATGACATCACCATACAATCCAGGATGTGAAATACAGTGTCGCATAAGATTACATTTGTACTTGCCAATATGTGAGAGATTTCGATAATAAGATTCAGAGAATGTTTTTCTTAGTTTATGATATCTATCGTATATCCTTGATTAAGCAGCTTTTCAATTAAAATAGATATTGACTGTTAAAATCGTTTACAAAAGAACAAACTCGCGAAACGATTAAGATGATAAACCCCGTAAGATGAGGCACGGGGAACATCTCCATCAAGATGAGGGAATGTAAAATATTAAAATTCAAAATCGTCTCTTTTGTCATAAATTTTAGACGAAATCATTCCATTGTCAATTTCAAGGTCTAGGTCGAGAAAAGCCGCATAAGGGTTAGCTTTTTTCAATTTGAGTTCTGTTGGGTGAATGGTAGGAATCAAAACATCAAAGAAAGAGTTAGCTAAGTTGAAAATATCATCCAAATATTGAGAAGTATCATTGAAGGCTTTTATAACATCTTGTGATTGTGGGTCCAAACTCAACATGAAATCTCTCTCATAGCAATACAAAAACCAATTGGAGACCAGTGGCGCACAATTCTTAACAATGGGAATACCAATCACCTGACGCTATATAGCATTCCCATAACGTACGAATATGTTCTCCAGAAGAAAGGTAAGTGATTGGAAAACTTCAAAACAAGACCAATTGGTGTAATATTTCATTTGCTCGTCCGTAAAGGAAGCTTTTTTAGCATAACATACCAGAAATGATGTTTTTTCTCTAACAAAATGTTTTGGATTAAGTTAGTAAGTTTATCTTCAATTAGATCATGAGAAAGGGTTGTGAACAGTGTAGAGAAATCGTATGTGATTAATGTGGATGCAAAGAGCATTTTTTTCTTAAGTTAATTTAAGATTTATTCCGGAATTTTCATAAGTCTGATCCCAATATAATTTTATTTTGTTTTAGTTAAACAAGAAGTCAAAAGTATGGACACCTTTGTAGTTGTGAAAGTGCTAGAATTTGCAATGGAACGCGCTTTATATGTTTTGCTCCGGTAACCAATATATTGTAGAAAGTGTATGTTGTGTAATTTTAATATCTGCTCCATGTTATTCACACTTTTCGTCAGTATTAACTGAAATGTACGACTTGGTATTAATAATTTCCTGCTTCAAGATGTCGATATAATGTACTCGTCAAATAATATTGACATTATTCGATGCCCTATCAGCAGGACCAACGATGTTTTAAATGGAAATCCTGTAATCCCTTTTTAATATATTTAAAAGAAATTCTAGGTTTAGTTGGAAGACGGTGTTCATTTGAGCTATAAAATGAAATGCGTTTGTCAATTTTATCAAAAAAAAATTTTTTTTCCAATTTGCAAGAGCATCAGATTCTACATGGTCTCTGCGACACGATTTAATACTACAATTGTGTAAAGCCTCAGCAAACTGATCTCGACAATTGTTAAAATCTATCAATGATGGTATTCTATATGTTGGACCTTTATTAAGAACAAGACGTTTATCTTTAATAATCTCGAAGTTACCAGTAATCACTTGACCAGCCGGAGAACAGCAAAATTTTTGAGATGGTGCAGTCTCAATTACCAGGAATATTATCATTAGATTAAGGGCGGCAACATTCTTATTATGGTTGAAAATTGTATTTCTGATGGGTTTGTTATATTTGAAGTATCTAGGAATAGTGTAAATTATAGTTTTGTCTTTAAATATACCCTGGAGGTCAATATAATCAATAAAAATAATCATTGGTGTTGAAATAATTTGTCAATGTGTGGTCTGAGAACATGTAATTTTTTTATCAAACTAGCCGTTCCTATGAGAGGATCTGATGCATCGGCTTGCTCATCTATTGCTTGACATCTTCTACTATGTTGGTATAAAAAGTGCCTAAGCATATTGCCAGCTTTTACCAAATTGACCTACATTTACATCTCGCTTTTGGAAGAAAAACAATTTAAATGTTCATTCAAATTATGTTCTTAGTCCTGTATACAAGGCATCAAATAATGTAATTATCATTTGAAGATTGCATTATTATGATGTTTTAAATAAGGATCTATCTGGTTCACTAAGTTAAAATATTTTAAGTCTGGTCCTTAAAAAACAAAAAAAAACCTTTCTACTTTGTACTGGATTCCGAAACTACATAAAACACCTCATAAAGCGCGTTTATTACCATCTCTAGTTGTGGTAGTGTTACTAAGATATAACATTTGACGTTCTGTCTTACTACGATCAAAGAACATGTAAAACGTTACTGTGATAAAATATATCCAAATTATAAAGATGCTTTGGTCCATGACAAATTTAAAATGATGGTTTAACTAAACTTGAAAATAAACAGTATAACATTTCGTCACTGAGCTCTTATGATTTCTCTACACACTATACTGCTCTACCTTACCATCTTATTAAGGATAAACTGATTAAATCAATTTGCCAGAGAAAATAAAATGTTCCTTGCTTGCAATGTTGAACGTTCATTCTTTTCGAATTCAGAAGTTGACCATTACATAATGTGGACTTACCTTGATGTGTGTCGATCTCTTACCTTTCTTTTAGATAATATATATCTGCGTTATGGGAACACCATATATCGTCAAGTTGTCGGTTTACACATGGGTACAGATTGTGCCCCTCTTTTTGCATATTTGTTTTTGTATTACTATGGGTGGAATTTTATCCTAAGCTTAACACCTGATACACAGGCCGCTAATGTTAATGATTTAAATAAAACTTCAAGGTATTAAGACGATATTTTGAGTTTGGATAATCCTTATTTTGAAACTATTATTTCTTCAATTCACCCTAACGAACTGTTTATTTTAAACAAAGCGAGTCCAGTTGGCATTATGGCGTCCTTTTTAGATTTGAATCTTTCCATCACAAATGAAAATGTTTCGTCCAAAACATACGATAAAAGGGAAGATTTTAATTTTAAAGTTGGTAATTATTCTATTCTAGATGGAAAGGTGCCCCGTTCTGCATCCTATGGTGGTTATCTCTCTCAACGTATGCGGTTTGCTCGTGCCTGTTCTTTGCTAGTTGATTTTAAGTTCAACAGTTGTAATTTAGTTATAACTGATTAACTTCTTAAACAAGGTTACAGATATCACAAACTTCGGAAAGGTTTTTTTTCTAAATTTTATCATCGCCATTTAATTTCAATAAGTAAATATAATTGCAATCTACGGACGTTACTGCAACAAGGTATTTCTCACCCAGAATGTTATCTACACTTAAAAGGAAAATTCGGGGTCGTATCGATGTTCGTGATTGGTTTATACAATGCATTAAATCCTTAAGGAAGAAAGATTATGACCCCATTATATTGCAACGTGCTGCATGTTTGGTCATCGACCCCTTTACAGTCGGTAGCTACGCTTCCCTCTTTGCTTGCGCGATGACAGGCCGACGGTAGTACTCTATGGTGGTATACTCTTCAATTCAGATACGAGATGAGCTTACCAAACTCATGTATTTTTCCCTGTCGTGGCTCCCTTGCAGATACTCTGACTTCAGAAAAGTCATGGAGTACATATTTGACGGATTTTAACAGTCATTATGCTATGTTTTACATATTGTCATGTGTTTACCGTCTTCTATGTTGTGGGTATGTCCGGCGGGGATACCTTTATTTACACTATTTTTAAACCTAGTCTCCCTACGCTAAAATTTAAAAACTTAAATTTACACTCTGTGTCTTCTGTTCAGATTCCTCATAATCTATTTAATTGTCAATCTCTACAGCTCTACAACTATTTTCTGCTTCGTCTGTTCATGCTCCTTCGTCTGCTATAAATAACGTTTTTCATAATGGACCTAAAATCGTGCTTTCTGCTTTAAAACAATAATATCCTTCGTTATACAAAAGCTAAGCTAAATTCACATTATGTGAACAAAAGACATAGAGTATATCCAATAATTTCAAAGTGCAATAGTAAGAGGTGTATGTGGAGCAATTGTATTTGAACTAGATCAACTATTAAATCTCTTGTAAATGGTAGAATGTTTAGTGTGATAGTGTGAAGATTAATTATGAATACGTAAAAGTAGATCACATGGTAAACGTAGAAATGGTAATATTAAGCGCAACTTACGTCTTAATACGTCTTAATAAGAAACTGGCAAACATACTATGCTTTCTTGTTTATCATATTTGCCATTTTCTTGCATTCGGTCCATTGACGAGGAGGCTGATACAATTTTATGCGTACAGACCCACTGATCAAAACTGCCTCAATTATACAAAGTTATACACATCATGTTCTTCGTCCTCATATTGATAAAGAATCTGAACATAAAAGACATATTATGTGATAAGAATGTAATCGATACTATTCCTAAATATTTCATAAATTCTGAATCACCTATCATCTGTTATAAATAAAATAAACCAATAAAGAACGTTATTTTTAACTACAATAAAATTGTATCTGACTAAAAGATTAATGTCAATACCCCTACATCTTGAGACTGCAGCACTTCAAGCTATTCTTATAAACCAGTTGGTCACGTCATTACTGGAAATTTTAATATTATTAAAGATTAACATCTCAGGACTCTCCTTACTAAAGGACCCAAATATAGATTACATTCCCTTGTTGATTTTGTCATTTGTCGTACTCATATTGCTAAAGCTATTCAAGCATTCTGCATCAACTAGTGTCGACTAGAGCATGCTGATGTTGATGCCCTTTCTAGTAATAGTCGTAATTTAGTTATAACTCATAAACTTCTTAAGCAAGGCTACAGATATCATAAAATTCGGAAAGCTTGTTCAAAATTCTATTATCGACATTTACCCCTCATTGGTAAATATAACTGCAATTTACCGACGTTACTGCAACAAGGTCTTTCTCATCCAGATTTCTATGGTGATGTTATCTACAAACTTAAGAAAATTCGGGGTCATATTCATTGTTACGATTTGTTTATTAAACGCATTAAAAAATTTAGGACGAAAGGTAATGAACCTATTATATTGCAACACACTGCATGTTTGGTTATCGTCCCCTTTATAGTCGGTCGCTCCGTTTTGCCCGTTGCTACCACGATGACAGACCGAGGGTAGTACTCTATGATGGCATACTCTTAAACCCAGACATGGGATGAGCTTACCAGACTCATATATTACCCTTTCTCTGTCGCGCCCTTTAAGGCTTCCCTACAGTTGCTCTGTCTTGAGAAAAGTCATTGAGTATATATTTTACGGACTTTCACAGTTGTTATGCTATGTTTTACATTTTGTACTGTGATCACTGTCTTCTATGTTGTGGGGAAGTCCGGCGGGGATACCTCTATTTACAATGTTTGTTTAGCTAGGGTGGCTTTGAGATAAGTGTGAGGTTAGGACGTGCGTAAAACCGGTTGAAAGCCCCAGTGGTGATTTTGCTGCTGACCGTGCCAAGGCGGTACTTTATTTGTCACCCTTTTGTTTGACTCGTGTCTTTGTGCTTGTGTTTTGTTCATGTATGTCTCTGGTGCTTGTGTATTTCTTGGTGTTTTCTGTGTTCTTCTCGTGTGTTTGTATGTGTTTGGTTGTGCGCGCGCGCATGTGTGTGTGTGCGTGCGTGCGTGCGTGTGTGTGTGTGTGAAATGTTGTCTATCGATGTGTTGGTGGTGATTGCCTTTTGCATGTGACTTTCTTCTATATGTTTGTGCGTATGTGTATAAATTGCTATATAAAAGTACAAAAAAGAGTCATGCAGGAAATACCACATACAGAACAAACACTCGCCCGAACAGCAACACAAGGAAACAGCAAATGTACATGGGTAGAAAAAACAACAAGAGACGCACAAAGACAAAACAAACATTCAATAGGAGGAAGATGGAAGTACCGCCTTGGAACGGTCAGTGACAAAAGTCACCGGGGGTTTAAACCGGTTTATGGGCGCCCAACCTCACCCTTATTCCATCCCCATCCTAAAAGACAAACAGTGTAAATAAACGTATCCCCTCTCCGACTAATCTACAACAACCGCGACAGCAAATACAGTGGTAAAGTGCATGTATAACAAAAAAACATTTAATTGAACATACTGTATCCACCTATCGCTAGTGTACTCAATGATTGAGCTGCAAACAGAGTAACTGTAGAAAAGTAATAAAGGGTACGACAAAAATGAAATAGTACAGATATCCGACGTTCTCCAATTGCTTTCTGTCGGTGGTTTGGTTATAGTAGCGTTTTGTGGTGTGTGGCTTTTCCTGCTTGACTTTACTATGTTTTCATTCAGAGAAATGTGTGGTTAGGCCGTCCGTAAACCCCGAATGGTGATTATGCTACTGACCGTGCCAATGCGGTACTCTCTTTGTCACCCTTGCTTTTGTTTGCCTTGTGTCTTTGTACTCGTGCTTTTGTTCATGTGTGGATTATCTCTAGTCCTTGTGTATTTGTTGGTGTTTTCTGTGTTCATACCGTGTTCAGCTCGTGTATGTGCTTGTGTTTGTGTGTGCAGTTGTGTGTGTGTGTGTGTATATATATGTGTGTGTGTCATGCTATCTTTCGATATTTTGGTGGTGGTTGTGTCTTGTTTGTGGCTTTGCCTGCTTGACTTTACTACTTTTTCATTTACTACTTTTTCATTACCCTGTGCCTGTGCTTTTCTTCATGTTTGCAATGTTTATCTCTAGAAATTGTGTGTTTGATTATAATTTCTGCGTTTGTCTCGTGTATGTGCGTGTGCTGGGGTGTTTAGTTGTGTGTGTGACATGCTATCGATGTTTTGGTAGTGGTTGGTTCTTGTATGTGGCTTTGCCTGCTTGACTTTACTACTTTTTCATGTACATATTTTGAGAGATGTATATCTTGGAATCACAATATGCACCTCCGATGGTACCGATGGAAAAGTAGTAAAGTCACCCAGGCAAAGCCACATACAAGACGCAACCACCACCAAAACACCGATAGACAGCATAACACACACATACACACACATATACACAATCACACACCCAAACGCACACTCACACACGAGATGAACACAGAAAATGCTAACAGACACACAAGAACCAGAAACAAACACTACACACATGAACAAAACCACAAGCACAAAGACGCACGGCAAACAAAAGAAAGGGTGACAAAGAGAGTACCGCCTTGGCACGGTCAGTAGCAAAAACACCACTGGGGCTTTCAACCGGTTTACGGACGTCCTAACCTCACACTTCTCTCAAAGTCACCCTAGCTAAACAAACATTGTAAATAAAGTAATCCCCGCCGGACTTACCCGCAACATAGGCGACGGTGAACACAGGACAACATGTAAAACATAGCATAATAACCGTGACAATCCGTCAAATATGTACTCAATAATTTTTCTGAAGTCAGAGCACCTGCAGGTAAGCTCATCATAGAGTACTATCCTCGGCCTGTCATCGCGCAAGCAAAACGGGAAGCGTAGCTACCGACTGTAAAAGGGTCGATAACCAAACATGCAGTGCGTTGCAATATAATGGGATCATAACCTTTCTTCTTAAATGTTTTAATGCGTTTTATAAACAAATCATGAAAATGGATATGACCCCGAATTTTCCTAAGTTTGTAGATAACATCCCGAGTAATATTCCTGGTCACGGTTTTTTTTATAAGATTATACTTGATAATGCTGCATTTGAACTATCAACAATGCACTTAATGTACGTCTTGTTATCGTCAGGATTAATGCCATTTTCTGCTATACACATATAATTGCCCTGACTAGTCCTATTGCCATTAGCAATGATGCAAACAGTGGTATGAAATTACTTTAACAATTTACTAAATTCGAATAAAATTTTAATTGATTTAGTGTAACATATCTCCTGATTTGGAATTGCGGTCATGTGATGAATGTATATTTACCTTATTGAGAGGAGATATTAAGAATAAATTGTAATAAAGAGTGTTACTTACAGTTAAGATCAAGTACTATAGATGTTGTGTCAGGCTCTGGTATAATAGCATTGGATACTGAACAAATTATAATGTTTCCGTTATCATAACGGGTAGGTATTAGTATTAGCTCTTGTGATCTAATGAATCCATTATTTGATCCAGAAGTGTTGCTAAAGTTCTGATAGTTCTTGATGACGTCAGTCCCGTTTTTCCATGTTATATTAGATGCTGGATTTGACGATCCAGTTGTACAGATTAGTGTCATCGGAATTTTCCCATCAGCTTTGAACGGTGTGTTTCCAATTATATGTGTTGTATGCTGATCAACCGGAACTGAAATAAGACATATTATATTATTATATATACGACAAATGTAAATACTGTAGGTCGAAATCAAAACAATGTTTGTCTAGTGAACATCCCATTTAATAATTCACTTTAAATCTAATTGATTACTGCTAATAATGGGATAAATCGATACCCATGTTTTGTGTAATGTTTAATTTGTCAAATATTTTTCCAAGCTATCTTGTTACGTTTCGATATCGATAACTCAACAGAAAAAAAACATTCAAATAAAACTCATTGCTGAAACTTGCATATGATATAGTAATAACATTAAACTCATAAGCTGCGATGTGTGAGTCCAAAAACAGAGTGCCATAAACAGAGCGCGGACAACCGCCAACTAGAACTTCTTAGGAACGCAATACAACGCCACGGGAGCTCCGTAAAAATGCCTAGGTTGCCGCGAGAACGCCGTGACAAAGCTATTTTCACGAAACAATTCTTTCTGTGATTTCACGGCGCTATGGACAATTGTGCAACGCCGTGTAATCGCAGTGGCAACGCGGCTTTATGTGACAGGGATATTATATAGTACTTACACATAACGTTTAACTGCGTTGACCCTATCAAAGTAGTATTAGTAGTCATATGCGTGACACTACACTGTATTACGTTGCCGTTATCTGCAGCCGCTACACTCCTCCGCAATAAAGATACAACTGTCGCTGGATCCCCCATTGCATTGGCATCAACTGCATAAATATGTCCCTTGTATATCCATGTGATAATTGCTGGTGGTCTACTTCCAGTGGTTCTACACTCTATTATGACTTCATCTCCTCTTACCACATTATTGGTCTGTGTGACAGTAGCCTGGAGAGGTTTCACTACATAACGTGTAAAAATATCAAACTAAAATTAGATATATCTTAATAATGACCATGTATATCGGTTTATACAATGTATGTGTGTTTTTAACTACTTTGACAGTGATACGAAACTTACATCCAATAACTCAACTTTAAAGCTATTTATAATGCACTGCAACGTACTTTGCTTGTAAATATGTTGTAAAGTACATAAGTTCTGAAAGTATGAGTTCTTTTTAAAGCAAAAGCAGCCATGCAAAAGGAGATAAGTGCAGACCCGGTTTTATTGAGTCTATTCATGAGCAGTTATGAAAGGTGCAACATAACCGATGCCTCTAGCACCGGCTTTAGCAGTATTCAATTTTTAAAACTAATAACATCAAAACAAATGGTCCTGAAGGACCAGAAAATATAACAACATTGAGAATGAAGTGCGGAGCGAGTTTTTAAAGCCGCCACATAAGCGTATATAAAAGTACATAAGTTCTTAAAGTAGGAGATCCGTCTAAAACAAAAGCAGAAATGCAAAATGAGAACAATGCAGACTCAGATTTTGAATCGGTTCATGAGCAGTTATAAAAGGCTCTCGACTTTACTTACAGTAGAGATACAGAGTGTTATCTTTGGTTTGAGAATCCTGAGCATTTATAGGTAGTGGGTAGTAAGAGCGACACAACAACTGCAGACCGTCGTCCTGTCTTTTTGGTATAAACGTGTGTGACAACTTGACTGTATAGATATTGTCTTCAGCCTGTGTCCCCGTACTTGTGTTGGCCAGTACTTGACCATTAATGCCTCCCTTATACAGAACAACATTGGGTGCTGGGTATCCATGTTGAGATGTACATGTTACACGGAAAGGCTGCCATTCTGTTGCCCGTATACCTTTATCATCTATTTGTACAGAAGCCGTTATGGTTGGCTCACTTGGCAGAACTGGAATAACCAAACTATTAAGGTAAACGTAAAACACGTATTTAAAGACATCCGTGTTTCCTGAGATGAATCAGTATAATATTTGCTATAGTAGTACCCCGTATGTGCAAGTAATCCGTTCAACAGGGATTGGTATGGATGGCAAATGCACCTATACAAAATGAACTGCACATGTACTAGGACGAAAAATAAAGGCAAGGTAACCTTTCAGAGTACTTTTAACGTGTATAACTTAATTGATTATTCAAAATGATTATTTTATGTTTACAACAAAGCTATTGACCGAGATTTTGACCTGATTTCATCAATTTAAGTAATGTTTTTTAGGCATATTTAGGTACCCTACATTACTTTTTGTCCTAGTCTATATAAGAATTACAATGCTAGTAGTTTTGAAGTTCATCTGTATTTTGGCGAGTTAGAACAGTTGTTAAATGCGAACCTTGGCGAACTACTTTTCTGACGAGCCAAAAAACAGCTTAACTCCAAAACTACCATCGTAGTAATTCTTTTATCATGCAACACAGAGAAATAATGCAGAAAAAGAAAAAAAAGTGTGCTCAAGCCGTTTCGTCCCCGGAATGAAAATGCATGCAAGTGCGATAAACGTGACGTCATATTGGCGTACAGTGACGTCATCAACTTTTACACCATACAAAAACTTGATTTAATTCTTTTGTACGGAAAAAATAGTTGAGACAAAGGTGAGCAAATGTGTTCAATTTGATGTTTATGTTTAACTATGCTTTTTTCGTCCTTCTGTGTTCCTCCTATTGGCTGAACCAGACTTGCATCCCAGTGGGCTCAGTACACATGCACTATACCTCACAAAATACAGCGTCGACGTGGAAAATGATATGCTAGTAGGAAGTGGCTATATTTGGTGACGTTGTATGATAAAATATTATATCACAATAAATGTTATGTATTTCGAGGAAACTAACATCACTTATGACAGATGAATTTCAATGTGGTCGCATTGCCTTCGGTATTCTAGTACTCCTGACGAAATAAATACACATGTAGCTAGCCAATTTAATTTAGTTTGTTTTATATAAATTACACATTTATGAAATAATAAATGTTAAATAGTATTATTAACGTTGTGAAATTGTATTACTTAAGCTTGCTTATTTTTAGTTAATGAAAAGGTAGTAAAGTCAAGTAGAAAAAAGCACACACAAAACGCCACCATCACCAAAACACCTACAGAAAGCAAAGCAATTAATCCTCATACACACATACAGTAGAAAGGCACATACCACACATCGATAGACAGCATGTCACACACACACAGCCAAACACACACAAACACGTGAACACAGAAAACACCAACAAATACACGCGCACCAGAGATAAACATAAACAAAACACAAGCACAAAGACACAAGACAAACAAAAGTAAGGGTGACAAAGAGAGAACCGCCTTGGCACGGTCAGTAGCAAAATCACCATGCCGTTAAGGGCACGAAAGAGAAAAGGTAATACATGAGTCTGGTAAGTTCATTCCATTTCTAGGTTTAAGAGTATACCATCATAGAGTACTACCCCCGGCCTGTCATCGTGCAAGCAAAGAGGAAAGCGTAGCGACCAATGTAAAGGGGTCGATAACCAAACATGCAGTGTGTTGCAATATAATAGGGTCATTACCTTTCTTCCTAAAATTTTTAATGCGTTTAATTAACAAATCGTGAAAATGGATATGACCAGGAATTTTCCTAAGTTTGATGATAACATCACCATAGAAATCTGGATGAGAAATACCTTGTTGCAGTAACGTCCGTAAATTGCAGTTATATTTACTAATGAGGGGTTAATTTCGATAATAGAATTTTGAAAAAGTTTTCCGAATTTTATGATATCTGTAGCCTTGCTTAAGGCCTTTATGAGTTATAATTAAATTACGACTATTAACATCTTCTAGCAAAGAACAGGCTCGGGCAAAGCGAATAAGTTGAGACATGTAAACCCCATGAACCTACATCGTAACACTGTTGTTTGTACCTTTACATTTTGATAGGTGTCTTTATTCTTAATACGCATTCAATTAATGGAAAAGTAGTAAAGTCAAGCAGGCAAAGCCACATGCAAGACGCAACCACCACCAAAACACCGATAGACAGCATGACACACACACACACACACAACCACACACCCAAACGCACACGCACACACACACACGAAATGAACACAGAAAACACCAAAAGACACACAAGAACCAGGGACAAACGTTCCACAACATGAACAAACCACAAGCACAAAGACGCAATGCAAACAAAAGGAAGGGTGACAAAGAGAGTACCGCCTTGGCACGGTCAGCAGCAAAAACACCACTGGGGGTTTAAACCGGTTTACGGACGTCCTAACCTCACACTTCTCTCAAAGTCACCCTAGCTTTACAAATATTGTAAATAAAGGTATCCCCGCTGGACTTACCCACAACATAGACCACGGTGAACACAGGACAACATGTAAAACATAGCATAATAACTGTGACAATCCGTCAAATATGTACTCAATGACTTTGCTGAAGTCAGAGCACCTGCAGGTAAGCCGTTAAGGGCACGACAGGGAAAAAATAATACATTAGTCTGGTAAGCTCCTCCTGTATCCAAGTTTAAGAGTATACCATCATAGAGTACTACCATCGGCCCGTCATCGCGCAAGCAAAGAGGGAAGCGTAGCTACCGACTGTAAAAGGGTCGATAACCAAACATGCAGTGTGTTGCAATATAATAGGATCATAACCTTTCTTTTTAAATTTTTTAATGCGTTTTATAAACAAATCATGAAAATGGATATGACCCCGAATTTTCCTAAGTTTGTAGATAACATCCCCATAAAATTCTGGTTGAGAAATGCCTTGTCGCAGTAACGTCCGTAGATTGCAATTATATTTACTAATGAGAGGTAAATTTCGATAATAAAATTTAGAAAAGGTTTTCCGAAGTTTGTGATATCTGTAACCTTGCTTAAGAAGTTTATCAGTTATAACTAAATTACGTCTGTTAAAATCTTCAAGCAAAGAACAGGCTCGGGCAAACCTAATAAGTTGAGAAATATAAACACCATAAGATGTAGAACGTGGCACATCCCCATCTAGAAAAGGATAATTAACAATTTTAAAATTAAAATCTTCTCTTTTATCATATACTTTGGACGAAACTTTATCATTTGTAATTGAAAGATTCAAATCTAGAAATGAAGCATTAATGTCAGATTGATTAGCTTTGTTTAAAGACAGTTCTTTTGGGTAGATTGAAGAAACCATAGTATCAAAATAAGGATTATCTAAATTCAAAATATCGTCTAAATACCTTGAAGTTTTATTAAAAGCATTAACAATATCGGTCTGTGTATCAGGTTTTAAGCTAAGCATAAAATCCCTCTCGTAGCAATACAAAAACAAATCTGCAACAAGAGGGGCACAATTTGTACCCATGGGTATACCAACAACTTGACGATATATGGTATCTCCATAACGCACAAATATATTATCTAAAAGAAAGGTAAGAGATCTACAAACATCAAGGCAAGTCCACATTGTGTAATGTTCAACTTCTGAATTCGAAAAGAATGAACGTTGAACATTACAAGCAATGAACATTTTGTTTTCTCTGGCAAAGGTTTTTCTATTAATTTAATAAGTCTATCCTTTATAAGATGGTGAGGTAGAGTAGTATAGAGTGTAGAGAAATCATAAGAGCAGTAAAGAAATGTTATACTGTTCATTTTCAAGTTTTGTTAAAACATCATTTGAATTTTTTATGGACCAAAAAACATTAATACCAGAATTTTCATATATTTTATCACAGTAGCGTTTAACATGTTCTTTGATCGTAGTAAGACAGGACGTCAAAAGTATAGATAATTTAGTAGTGGTACAACAGCTAGAGTTGGCAATAAAACGCGACTTATAAGGGTTTTTATGTAGTTTCGGAATCCAGTACAAAGTAGAAAGTTTATGTTGTTTTATGTTAGGACCAGACTTAAAATCATTGCACATTTTTACATGTTCCGAGACTATATCTTTTTCAGGTGTTTGAACTGTTATATAAGTTTTTGAATCAGTTAGCTCCTTCTTTAAAACATCAACATAATACAATCTTCAAATAATGATTACATTGTTTGATGCCTTGTCAGCAGGAACAAGAACATAATCTGAATGAAAATTAGAAATGTTTTTCTTCAAGTAGCGAAATGTAACTCTAGGTCGAGGTGGTAAAAGATGGTTATTTGATTTGTAAAAAGTTATTCGTGTATCAATAATATCGAAAATACATTTCTTCCAATCCGAAAGGGCATTAACATCAGCATGTTCTCGTCGACACCATTTGATGCAGAATTCTTGAATAGCTTCCGCAATATGAGTTCGACAAGCGTCAAAATCAATAAGGGAAGGTAATCTATATTTAGGTCCTTTAGTTAGGAGGGTCCTGAGACGTTTATCCTTAATGATATCAAAATTACCAGTAATGACATGACCAACTGGTTTATAGCAAAAGCTAGAAATGCTACAATCTCAAGAAATAGGGGTATTAACATCAATATTTAAGTCAGAGACAATTTTATTGTAGTTCAAAATAACATTTCTAATAGGTTTATTATATTTATAACAGATGATAGGTGATTCAGAGTTGATGAAATATTTGGGAATAGCATCGATTACATTCTTATCACGAAATATACTTTGAATATCAATAAAATCGATACCTTTATTTAGGAACTGAAGTTTCAGAAAATGTCTTTTATGTTCAGATTCTTTATCAATACGTGGACGAAGAACATGCTGTGTGTAACTTTGTATAAGTGAGGCAGTATTAATTAACGGATCTGTACGCATATAGATTTTATCAGCCTCTTCGTCTATTGACTTAATACAGGAAAAGGGTAAAGACGATACCCTAAAGACGGTAAAGATAACATAGAATGTTTACCAGTTTGTTTTAGAATAGTATGTAAATCATGAATAGACATATTACGACGTAATTTACGCTTAATATTACCATTTCTACGTCTGCCATGTGATCTACTTTTACGTTTTCGAATAGAAAATATAGAGAAAATGTCGATACTTGGATCTTTAGAAATATTGCCGTTAATGAAGTTGTTTCCAGTTTCAATCTATGTCAGTATGGATTTATATGATGGTTCATAGTATTTATCGTCTCCGGGTCATAATCCTACGGCACCTTGAGGAACATTGAGGGCGTACTTAGTGATATTGAACCCGATATATTATCGTTCTAAACTGTGTGTTGCTGCATAAGGTGTGTATAAAATATAGATAGAAAACATATAAAAGTACAAAAATGAGTAATGCAGGAAACACCACATACAGAACAAACACTCGCCCGAACAGCAACACAAGGAAACAGCAAATGTACATAACTAGAAAAAACAACAAGAGACGCACAAAGACAAAACAAACATACAATAGGAGGAAGATGAAAGTACCGCCTTGGAACGGTCAGTGACAAAAGTCACTGGGGGGTTAAACCGGTTTATGGGCACCCAACCTCACTCTTATTCCATCCCCACCCTAAAAGACAAACAGTGTAAATAAACGTGTCCCCTCTCCGACTAATCTACAACAACCGCGACAGCAAATACAATGGTAAAGTGCATGTATAACGAAAAAACATTTAATTGAACATACTGTATCCACCTATCGCTAGTGTACTCAATGATTGAGCTACAAACAGAGTAACTGTAGAAACGTAATAAAGGGTACGACAAAAATGAAATAGTACAGATATCCGACGTTCTCCTTCCATTTCTGGATTTAAGAGGTCGCCTTCATAGAGTACTAAACCTTTCTTGTCGGCATACATGCAAAGAGGCCAGCGTGATTACCAACTGTAAAAAGGGTTCACAACCAAACATGCAGTATGTTGTAGTACTACAGGATCATATCCCTTTTTAATGAATTGTTTAACACATTTGATGAACAAAGTGAGAAAATGATATGTCCAATAATTTTACGAAGTTTGTAAATCACATCACCATAAAAATCAGGATGTGAAATACCGTGTCGCAGAAGCACCTTGAGATTACATTGGTACTTGCCAATAAGCGAGAGATTTCGATAGTAAAATTTAGAGAAAGTTTTTCTTAGTTTATGGTATCTATATCCTTGCTTAAGCAGCTTTTCAGTTAAAATGAGATTTCGACTGTTAAAATCGTCAATAGATTAACAAGCTCTAGCAAAACGAATACGTTGAGATATATAAACCCCGTAAGATGGAGCACGGGGAACATCCCCGTCAAGATGAGGAAAATTTACAATATTAAAATCAAAATCATCTCTTTTATCATATATTTTAGAGGAAATCATTCCATTATTAATTTTAAGGTCTAGATCAAGAAACGCTGCATAATTGTCGGACGGGTTAGCTTTATTCAATTTGAGTTCTTTAGGATAAATTGTAGGAATCAGAGCATCAAAGAAAGGGTTATCTAAGTTAAAAATATCATCCAAATATCGACAAGTTTCATTGAAGGCTTTTATAACATCTTCTTGTGATTTAGGATTCAAAGGCAACATGAAATCTCTCTCATAACAGTACAAAAACAAATCTGCGACAAGTGTTGCACAATTCGTACCCATAGGAATACCAATTACCTGACGGTATATAGCATTCCCATAACGTACAAATATGTTATCCAAAAGAAAGGTAAGTGCTTCGAAAACTTCTGAGCAATCTTGGTGTAATATTTCATTTGCTCGTCAGTAAAGAAAGCTTTTTCAGCATTACATGCCAAGAATGATGTTTTTCCCGTGCAAATACTTTCTGGATTAAGTTAGTAAGCTTATCTTTAATTAAAATATGAGGAAGAGTTGTGTACAGAGTAGAAAAATCGTACGTGCTTACAGTGGATGCAAGATACCTTTTGTTCTTAAGTTTGTTTAAGACTTCTGAAGAGTTCTTAATAGACCAGAAGAGATATATTCCAGAATTTTCATAAGTCTTATCACAGTAGAATTTTACATGTTCCTTTACCTTCGTTAAACAAGAAGTCAAAAGTATAGACAATTTAGTAGTTGTACATGAACTAGAATTTGCAATGAAACGCGCTTTATATGGTTTTTTATGTAGTTTTGGTAACCAATACATTGTAGGAAGTTTATGTTGTGTAATTTTAATATTGGTTGCAAATTTTTCACACTTTTTGACATGGTCTGAAATGATGGTCTTTTCGTCAGTGGTAACTGAAATGTATGACTTGGTATTAATAATTTTCTGCTTCAAGACATCAATATAATGTAATCGTCAAATAATAATCACATTATTCGATGCCTTATCAGCAGGAACAAAAACGTATTTTGAATGGAAATCCTGTAAACCCTTTTTAAGATGTCTAAAACAAGTTCTAGGTTCAGGTGGAAGAAGGGTGAGTGAGTGAGTTGGGTTTTACGTCCGACCAACAGTATTTCAGTTATTTGCAGACGGCACCCGCATGAGACAAGTTATAGTGCTGCCTCACTGGAGTACCCCTGCCGCAGGTACAAGGCAAGGGCACCCCACCCAGTCACATTATCCTGACACCGGGCCGACCAGTCCTAGAACTACACCTTTAATGTCGAGCGTAGACAAGGGAGCTACTAGTACCAACTTTTAACGACTTTTGGTCTGTCGCGGCCGGGGATCGAACCCACGACCTTCCGTACCGCAGGCGGAAGCTCTACCACTGAGCCACGCGGTCGGTGTTTATTAGAACTGTAAAAGGAAATGCGTTTATCAATTATATAAAAAAAAATAGTTTTTTCCAACAAGAAAGAGCATTAGACTCAACATGTTCTCTTCGACACCATTTAATACTAAAATTTTGTAAAGCCTCCGCAATCTGAACTCGACACGAGTTAAAATCTATCAATGATGGTATTCTATATTTGGGACCTTTATTCAAAAGAGATCGTAGACGTTTATCTTTAATTACCTCAAAATCACCAGTAATCACATGACCAGCCGCAGAATAGCAAAATTTTGAGGTGGCGCAATCTCAATTATCAGGAATATTATCATTAATATTAAGGTCGGCCACAATTTTATTATAGTTGAAAATTGTATATCTGATGGGTTTGTTATATTTGTAGCAGATGATAGGTGGTTCTGTATTTTTAAAGTATATAAAAAATTCTGAAAGGGGGTGATCCCCGAGAGCAAAAATTACAACACAAAAAGAGAAAATTGCACACTCGGTTTTATTGAGTCTGTTCATGAACAGTAATTGAAAGTGCAACACTGCTCACGCCCCCTAGCACCGGCTTAAGCGGTATTCAATTTTCAGAACAAGAAGTACTGAAATTCATGATCTCGAAGGGTCAGAAGGTATAACAACACTGAGAATGAAGTACGGGGCGACGTTTTACGGCCGCCACACAAGCACTTAACACCTGCTGTTGTGAAGATTATAAATTCTGAAAGGGGGTGATCCCCGAGAGCAAAAATTACAACACAAAAAGAGAAAATTGCAGACTCGGTTTTATTGAGTACTCTTTTTTCAATTCATTAGATGTTTCGATGTTTCGTTCGTTTTTATGTTCAAAGTGCAAAGGCTGTAGATACAATTGTTGTGTTGACTTGGGGTTACGTACAAATTAATCGCGCTTTGTATTGTATGATATGTGATTTCTCTTTCAACTTGATCTTATGTTTTTACAAATGTTGATCAGGTTTGAGGCAATTAGTTTATGATCTGAAGTTTTAATACGCCTGAAAAGCAACTGCAATTGTACTGATGAACAACATAGTGACAAAGCGTCCGCTGTGTAAGACTTTCTACCCCAGGCTGGACCAGATGTGGTTGTTTTGCGTCGATAGTTTTGTTTGTTTTCTTTGCGATTAATAAAGTTTTTTTCATGAAGGTGTATGTGTGAAACACTATAATCTGAACAGGCGTTTGACTTATTATTTTGCAACATTAAACTATTAATGAAACAGTAGCAAAGTCAAGCAGAAAAAGACACACACAATACGCCACCATCACCAAAACAGCGACAGAAAGCAATTTATATAGCAATTAACACACACACACACATACAGGAGAAAGTCACATACAAGATGCAATCACCACAACACATCGATAGACAGCACGTCACACACACGCACACAACCAAACACATGAGAAGAACACAGAAAACACCAACAAATACACATGCACTAGAGACAAACATGAACAAAAACACAAGCACAAAGACACAAGACAAACAAAAGTAAAGGTGACAGAGAGAATACCGCCTTGGCACGGTCAGTAGCAAAATCATCACTGGGCGTTTAAACCGGATTTACTGGACGTCCTAACCTCACACTTATATCCCCGCATGATTTTCCCACAACATAAAGACAGTGATCACGGTACGAAATGTAACGCAAAGCACAATAACTGTGAAAATCTGACAAATATGTTCTCAATTACTTTGCTGAAGACAGAGCAACTGCGGGGAAGCCGTTAAGGACACGACAGAGAAAAGGTAATACATTTGTACATGAATCTGATTCTGGGTTTTAGAGTATACCATCATAGAGTACTACCCTCGGCCCGTCAACGTGCAAGCAAAGAGGAAGGCGTAGAGACCGACTGTAACCAAATGCAGTGTGTTGCAACATAAAAGGATCATAACCTTTCTTCCTAAAAGTTTTAATGCGTTTAATAAACAAATCGTGACAATGGATATGACCATGCATTTTCCTAAGTTTGTAGATAACATCACCATAGAAATCTTGATGAGGAATACCTTGTTGCAGTAACGTCCGTACATTGCAGTAATGTTTACTAATGAGGGGTAAATTTGATAATAGAATTTTTAAAAAGTTTTCCTAATTTTATATCTGTAGCCTTGCTTAAGAATTTTATTAGTTATAACTAAATTACGACTATTAAAATATTCTAGCAAAGAATATGCTCGGGCAAAGCGAATAAGTTGAGAAATGTAAACCCCATAAGATGTAGACCGGGGTACATCTCCATCTACAGAAGGATAATTAACAATTTTGAAATCGAAATCTTCCATTTTATCGTATATTTTAGACGAAACTTTATCATTAGTGATTGAAAGATTCAAATCTAAACAGGAAGCCTGAATGTCAGATCGGTTCGCTTTGTTTAAAGTAAGTTATTTTGGGTAAATAGAAGAAACCATATTTTCAAAATAAGGATTATCCAAATTCAAAATATCGTCTAAATACCTAGACGTTTTATTAAAAGCACTAACAATGTCGGATTGTGTATAAGGTTTTAAGCTAATCATGGAATCCTTCTCATAGCAATATAAAAACAAATCTGCAACAAGAGGGGCACCATTTGTTCCCATAGGTATACCAACACATTGACGATATGTGGTATCTCCATAGCGCACAAATATGTTATCTAAAAGAAATGTTAAAGATCTACAAACATCAAGGCAAGTCCACATTGTGTAATTGCCAACATCAAAATTCGAAAAGAATGAACGTTTAACATTTCAAGCAAGGAACATTTATTTCCTCTGGCATAGGTTTTTTCTATCAATTTAATCAGTTTATCCTTTATAAGATGGTGAGGTAGAGTAGTATAGAGTGTAGAGAAATCGTACATGTAAGAGCTCAATGAAGAAATGTTTTACTGTTCATGTCAAAGTTCAAAGTGTTAAAAGGTTAGTTAGTTTAGTAATAGTACAACAACTAGAGTTAGCAATAAAAACGCGCCTTATACGGATTTCCATGTAGCTTAGGAATCCAGTACATAGTAGAAAGTTTTTGTTTTTTTACGTTAGGATTAGACTTAAAAGTATTGCACATGTTTACATGTTCCGTGACTATATCTTTTTCAGGGGTTTGCACTGTAATACGAGTATATGTTTGTGAACCAGTTAAATCCTTCTTCAAAACATCAACATAATACAATCGTCAAGTTAATTATTACATTATTTGATGCCTTGTCAGCAGGGGCAAAACATAATTAGAATGAAAATTCGAAATGTTATTTTTCAGATATCGAAATGCAATTCTAGGTCAATGTGTTAATAGATGGTAATTAGATTTGTAAAAAGCAATTCGTGTATCAATAATGTCAAAAACATATTTTTTCCAATCTGAAAGGACATTTACATCAGCATGTTCTCGTTGACACCATTTGATGCGGAATTCATGAATAGCTTCAGCAATATGAGTACGACAAGTGTCAAAATCAATAAGGGAATGTAATCTATATTTGGGTCCTTTAGTAAGGAGGGTCCTGAGACGTTTATCTTTAATAATATTAAAATTACCAGTAATGACGGGACCAACTGGTTAATAACAAAAGCATGAAGTGCTACAGTCTCAAGAAGTAAGGGTAACGACATCAATAGTTAAGTCAGATACAATTTTATTGTAGGTAAAGATAACGTGCCTTATTGGTGTATTGTACATGTATTTATAACAGATGATAGGTGATTCAGAATGTATGAAATATTTAGGAATAGTATCGATTACATTGTTATCACGAAATATACTTTGAATATCTATAAAATCGATACCGTTATTTATGAATTGAAGTTTAAGAAAATGTATTTTATGTTCAGATTCTTTATCGATATGGGGACGAAGAACATGCTGTGTGTAACTTTGTATAATTGAGGCAGTGTTGATCAGTGGGTCTGTACGCTTAAAAATGTTATGGACCGAATACAATAAAATGGCAAAGATGATAAACAAGAAAGCATAGCATGTTTGCCAGTGTTTTTAAGAATAGTATGTAAATCATGACCAGACATATTAAGACATAATTTGCGTTTAACATTACCATTTCTACGTTTCAGTGATCTGCTTTTACGTTTTATAATTTAAAATATTGAGAAAATATCGATGTTACGATCTTTAGATATATTACCACTTTGGTAAATGTTGCCATTCAAACCCAAAAGGAAATGTGTTTGTAATTTATAATCCAGTCTAGTTCTGTGATAAATCGAGCTTTAGATTTCAAACTACTGGTAGTATTAGAATCATGATAAATTTGCTCTACTTGTTGAACCGAAACATGTTTAAATTAATGTCCTGTATGACGAACATGCTCATGAAATGCCAGGATATCGTCTCTATCTTTAATTCACGTAGTAAAAAGTTATTTCTCGCTTAGACGTGCCAGATAAGCTGAGTTACTAAAATAACCGTACTAGAAATCCTTATCTGGAACACCCCTTGTCTGATGTATTCATACTCGCGATTAGGTAAAATCAATACAAGGGAAGGAACACTTACAGAATTACACCAACATTTCTATAGGCAACAACCTTATACATTAAAATTTATATAAGTAATTAGCACAAATGTGAAATTCTATTTAACATATAAACATTTTAAAAGTCTATTTAATAAATTGAAGACGTTATTTGGTAGTCACTACGTCATTTTTATTTTACGCCAACTTAACGTGTGTGGTTGTCATAACAAATGACGTCATTTTGTGTCACGCTTTTATGTTGCAATTTGTTGCTATTAGATATGGAAGTCGTATTACGCAATGTAAAGTAGTACTTCTCAAAATCCGTTAATTTACTTGGTTTAGGATGTATTTCAGCGAGAAAAATAATCAAACATGGGTTTTGTTAAAGCCGGGTTTTTTATACCGCTAAAGCTCGTTTCCGACTGGAACAGACCAACCTCGGGTATAAACAAACCCGTCTTTAACAAAACCCATGCTTGATTATATTAATCTTTTACAACTAAAATCAATGTTGTGTAGCTTTTGAATATATTAATTAGGATACATATACCAAATTCACCAGCGGACGTGACTATTCCTATAAAATATCAATTAATTGAACCATTAGAATACGATATTTAAGATTCATGTTTTGTTTACGTATGGACATTGCTTTGGCAACTTGGTGGTGGGCACTATTCCTACCACATATCACCCAAATTGAACTATTTGCGTTAGAGAAGACGAGATCAATTGACGTTTGGTTTTGATAATTTTGGTAGCGGGGTGCAGAGGACTTTTACAATGTTTGCAGAGGGTTGTGAGAAGAGTATGCCTGTCAAATATCATACGACTTTGACCGATATTCTTAGGGAAAAATATGGAGGAGAATTTTCTTTTGGTTGCCAACCAAGGCATCCAGTGATTTAAATGGATCCATGTGTTTTATTAATTATGATAGAGCATGGTACCAAGACAATTTATGGTTTGAATACATTCAGCATTTTGTTTTCAGATAAGATTGAAAATAACATGTGTTTATTTATTAGATAATTAATTTAAATAATGTGATCAAATGTCTATACCATTTGTGACACCTACGTATTCTTGGCTTCCATCACAAATGAGTATCTGAATTATTGTAAAGTATAATAGATAAAATATGATGTATTACAACAGGACATGATTTCTACTTACTCCTTACGCTCATATAATTGTTTCCGACGTAAATTAGGCCGTCGACAAGTTTACTGCACACGTATCTGCCATTATCTGTTAGAGTCGTATTCGTCATAATAAGACTAACGGAATTTGCTGCGAACGAGATTTTGTGTTTCAACAATGGATTAATTGATAAACCACTGGTGTATACAGTCAAAGCAGGCGGGCCTCTCCATGATGGTACTGTAAACTCTGCGTTGATTGGACAATCTATTGTAGTAGTTGAACCCTTGTAGGTCACCGTTTCGATGTTTGTAACGATCGTATCTGTAAATTAATACGAAACATATCAATGTTTAAGGTTTAAGGTTAACTGACTCAAGTTAAACTAGATTATTTTCTTATTTGTATTCAACAGGTCCACCATGTAGAATTTACTAATGGCATTGTAGATAAATATACATTGGCTAGTCAGTGGTATTCCAATGGAAACTAAATGTGCATCTTTAATTGCAAACTTGTTTTTGTATTGCTTTGAGAGGAGTTTTATGCTTCACTATAAAACCGATTCACAGGCAGATGTCATCAGTGCTTTTATGTAATAAAATTGGTACATATGTAATATTGATAACCATTTCTTCGATTTCATGGTAACCTTAATATAATAGACCAATTAGTTGTGACATGTCTATCTTCATTATTAGATACTTTACCGCATGATCACTGTACCTTTGCTTTCACCCTTTGGTCTACTTTGTTAGGTAATTCTTTTTCTGCGTTTCGTAACGTTTGGTATTGTAATTTCGAGGTTTGGGTGTCGTTTCGCTTGTGTGTGACGCCTTCTGTAGGACTGTTTACGCATTTGTATAAAATTGTAAAAGGTTTTGTCTAATCTGCGGTATATTTTCCTAATTACTATTTCTTCGTTCAAGCTATTGAAAAACAACTGCTCAAATTGCAAACGATTGTGATCCAGAGTTAAAGCTGGGTGATGTTGCGTCTCTTCTGAATCCCAGATGATTGCACGTAGAATGATAAATGGAAGTGGATGAAAAGGAGAATGATAACGAGTAGGTTTATTCTTTTTCCATTAAAACAGTTACATATTTAATATCCACTTTTATTTATATATTTTTTGAATTATTTTAAAATATCGGTGTCGAAATAGTTCGTGTACTTTTCCCGTCACTTTAAATTAGGATCTCATTAAAATGATGACATCACTTGTTTACCGTTTCAGTTTAATTGAACATTATTTAGTCTTGACATAGTTACTTATGTTGTGTAGTTAACTGGAGGGGGCACTTTTATTTTACATTTTGACTTTGTTGAAGGTGGGACAAGTGCTGCGAGATTGGGTATCCGCACACCAAGTTTAAGCCCCAGTAGTCATTTTTGGCTACTGATCGTTCCAAGGTGATACTCCTATATTCATCCCATTAGTCAAAATTGTATTTAATATGCTTAATGTTTAATGTTTTATGTCTTGATATGCGTCCCGTTAGGCTTTGTCTTCAGGTTGTGCCGTTTCTTGTTTGATGGTGTTTGGTGCCGTGTCCTTTCGTATTTGGCTCTCCCTGTTTGACTTTTAGCCATGTTTACATACATCGCAGAATGTGTGCAGTTCAACGACCCAATGTGTTTGCAGAGAGGTATACTAGTATATGTACTTATATGGAGCTCAGCAAATTACATCTTACCTTGTAAAAAAACTTGAGGAATATATATAAATATAATCGCTATTCCATTCAGAAAGGCCCATGCCATAGTTTGTTCACTCTGAAAAATACAAATTGAACTGTTAACATCTATCTTAATGTTTTTGTTCAACGTCACTCAATATTGTACACCCAATATATTCGGGAGATTTATTGATTGGCCTACTGGTTTATGTTCGTATAAAAAGTAGTAAAGTCAATGGAAAAGTAGTAAAGTCAAGCAGGCAAAGCCACATACAAGATGCAATTACCACCAAAATACTGATAGACAGCATCACACACACACACACACATACACACAACACCACACACCCAAACACACACTCACACACGAGATGAGCACAGAAAACACCAACAGACACACAAGAGCCAGAGACACACACTACACACATGAACAAAATCACAAGCACAAAGACGCAAGGCAAACAAAGGGAATGGTAACAAGGAGAGTACCGCCTTGACACGGTCAGTAGCAAAACAACACTGGGGGTTTAGACCGATTTATGGACGTCCCAACTTCACACTTTTCTCAAAGTCACCCTAGATTTACAAATAGTGTAAATAAAGGTATCCCCGCCGGACTTACCCACGACATAGACGACGGTGAACACAGGACAACATGTAAAACATAGCATATCCGTCAAATATGTACTTAATGACTTTGCTGAAGTCAGAGTACCTGCAGGTAAGCCTTTAAGGGCACGACAGGGAAAAAGAAATGCATGAGTCTGGTAAGTTCATCCCGTATCTGAGTTTAAGAGTATACCATCATGGAGTACTACCCTCTGCCTGTCATCGCGCAAGCAAAGAGGGAAGCGTAGCTACCGACTGTAAAAGGGGTCGATAACCAAACATGCAGTGCGTTGCAATATAATAGGATCATAACCTTTCTTCTTAAATGTTTTAATGCGTTTTATAAACAAATCATGAAAATGGATATGACCCCGAATTTTCCTAAGTTTGTAGATAACATCGCCATAAAAGTCTGGCTGAGAAATGCCTTGTTGCAGTAACGTCCGTAGATTGCAAGTACATTTACTAATGAGTGGTAAATTTCGATAATAAAATTTAGAAAACTTTTTTCCGAAGTTTGTGATATATGTAACCTTGCTTAAGAAGTTTATCAGTTATAACTAAATTACGGCTGTTAAAATCTTCAAGCAAAGAATAGGCTCGAGCAAACCGAATAAGTTGAGAAATATAAACCCAATAAGATGTAGAACGGGGCGCATCTCCATCTAGAAAAGGATAATTAATTAAAATCTTCTCTTTTATCGTATATTTTGGACGAAACTTATCATTTGTAATTGAAAGATTCAAATCTAAAAATAAAGCTATAATGTCAGATTGATTCGCTTTGTTTAAAGACAGTTCTTTTGGGTAAATTGAAGAAATCATAATTTCAAAATAAGGATTATCTAAATTCAAAATATCGTCTAAATACCTTGTTTTATTAAAAGCATTAACAATATCGGTTTGTGCCACAAACCAGAGGCAACCACCACCAAAACATCGATAGATATTAAAAGTTCTGAAGGGTGGTGATCCCCCGAAAGCAAAAATTGCAACACAAAAAGAGAAAATTGCAGACTCGGTTTTATTGAGTCTGTTCATGAGCAGTAATTGAAAGCGCAACACTGCTCACGCCCCCTAGCACCGACTTAAGCGGTATTCAATTTTCAGAACAAGAAGTACTGAAATTCATGATCTCGAAGGATCAGAAGGTAAAACAACACTGAGAATGAAGTACGTAGTCACGCACACAACAAGCATTAACAATATCGGTAATATTGTGCCACATACCAGAGGCAACCACCACCAAAACATCGATAGATATTAAGCCACGCACACAACTACACATCCAAAACACACGCACATACACTAGACGAACACAGAAAATACTAACAAACACACAAATTCTTGAGATAAACATTCCAAACATGAACAAAAGCACAAGTACAAATACACTTATTCTTATTTACTTATTCTTCAACTCTTTCTTATACTTTTGTTGTTAAATATCTAAAGTATTATTAATGTATAAAAGTACAGTCATGAGTTATGTATGAGACATGCAGGAAACACCACATACACAACACCGGTTTAAATACACGAAACCTAACACTTATTTCATCCGCACACTAACGCATTCATTCTACGAATAATCTATATACAGCAACAGCAACGGAAAATACAGTGGTAAATTGCACGTAAAACAAAACAAACTGGATCCATCTATCGCTATTGAACTCATTGACTGAGCAGCAAACAGTGGAACTGTAGACAAGTAAAAAAGGGTGCGACAAAAACAAAATTGAACAGGTGTCCGACGTACTCCGTCCGTTTCCAGATTTATAGAACCCAAAGATTAGTTTGATTAAACAAATGTAGGTTTTATTGGGATTAACAAAAATATCACATGGGCAGACAGTAATTTATAGTGGTGCAATAACAGATCCAAACATGTTGCCTTTGTGTGATGCTAGTATCATTTATACGTTATTATATACATTAAAATGCTATAATGCTACAGTTAAGTTATTTCAAAGCCGTTCTTTTCCTTAACTATGAGGCCGCTTATCACTCGGAGATAGGCATGCTAATTATGTATGCGATATTGCAGTTTGTAACCAGGAACTGTTGGTAATGTTTTAAAATATAGATACTGACACAAACATATTCTAATCACAAATGCACGCTTTGTATATTGGATGTTTGCATTAGGTTTTTAAGTTGAATCTAATACCATTCCCAACCGTTGATACAGTAAACCCTCGATTATTCGAACACCAAAGTACGTATTATCTAGTATCGATATTTAAGAAAGGTGGCAACTAAATGCAGCGTGACAGTCATACAGAAAGCTCCTCCTATTTCTCAAAACTGCTCATGAACAGACTCCATAACACCGGGTTTGCTCTTTTTCCATTTTGATTTTGCTTTCAAGGGATCTCCTACTTTCATAACTTCCGCACTAAATTAAGCAGCCATCTGTGTAAATGTTAAATTCTTCTATACTGAAATTTCGAATTATCGAATTTCGAATTATCGAGGTTTTACCTATTTACGAGCATAATGTGATGCCTAATTAGTTCAGTTTGAAATACTGTGTTTAACTGTACAAAGCATATAACGTTCAAGCTTGGAAATACCCGTATCACACTACCGACATTTCAATCATATATTTATAAACAATATTTCCAGACGTGATCATTTATTGGACAGAATTAGTTAAGTAATAGTTTTGTACATTTACAGCGGCTGTGTGTTTGGTATGTGGTATTTCCCGCATGACTCATATATGATTGCTCAATATAAATACAACATGCTGATCTAAGCCATACCTTTCGCCGATATTACCTTTCATACGCAAATGTATCTGAAAACAAGTAGTAAGTATTACCAGTAAACCATCAATACTGTAACATACCGAATTGTCAAACGCAATCCTAGTCCTTTTCAAAGTTTCAAAAACACTAGTTAACCTGCAGAAGTTTATCTACACAAGTGTCACATACAGGCGCATATGTACAACGTGTTGTATGAATTGCTAGGTGGGTATTTACTTCCTTATCCAAGCTAAGTTATAAGTGATTAAAATATGGTTTAAGTGTGACGACCGCATTGGATAACTACCTCGAGATTACTGTCGGTAAAGTGTTCGCTATTAAAGCAAGGATCGATCCGCGTCCAATGGCCAACAGTACTACAAGATTCATCGCTTAACACTTTGTTCGATTTTTTTTTATTTAACATAATACTGTAAAGCCTGTTATCACATTTGTCACAGTTTGAAAATTTGGCATATGTGTTTGTCAAAGAAATGAGTTTAACAAGACTGTATGTCTTTTCAAAGTGTTGGTTGCATTAGCTTCATACCGACATCATTCCGACATCATGTTACTCCACTAGCACTTGCTTAAGCTAAGCAATTGTAATAACCAAAATCATTTTCTTTGCTCAAGGGCCAGACAATATAACAACACTTGACAATGACGTATGGAGAATGAAGTAAAATTGATACAAAACACAAACCGTGCACCTGTGTTACATATTACTAATATCCCTCTAAAACTGGTCGTTAAGTAAACAGGAATTTACATTTTAGACAGGTTGGTGCTTAATACTGTGTACAAGTCAAGCAGAAAGCACCTCTGGGACCTTTCTGTATGACTTACACATTGTTTTAAGCTGGCACTTGTCTTACCGGGGCGACAAGCTGATGTTAGCATCGCAAACATTTGATCCGAACTTGTATAGCCATTATTTTCAGAGGGGAGTAAGAGTTAAGTTTGTATGAGACGAGAAATAGAACAGGTAACATTGTCTTCATAAGACGACGTTTGACACATTAGGTAAACAGAGTAGACCCAGTCAGACCAATGCATGGTTCGTTTAATGATGTGCTATGCTCCCCTGATCATTCAGTCATTCGCCTAAAACATTGAGCACTGCTAACATATGGCGCGATTACACAGCCGAAGTACCGACTAATGGCCCTCACAGGTACCCATTTAACCCCAGGATAAAGAAGAGCCAACCTCGTGCGGGTGGGAGACACTGAAAGGCATCTCTGACATTTCGAGGTGATCCAGCCAGGATTAGATCCCCGGACCCCTGGGTTATCAGCTCAACGCTCAACCACTAGGTCAAGCCACCACAAACACTAAAATATCTAAACATTGGAAGTCCTTACTACTATCAATGAACATAGAACAATATTTCTTCACTGAGCTCTTATGATTTCCCATAACTCTAAAACCTTTAAAGCATTAAAACATTTAAGAAGAAAGGTTATGATCTCATTACATTGCAACGCACTGCATGTTTGGTTATTGACCCTGTTACAGTCGGTAGCTACGCTTCCCTCTTTGCTTAAACGATGACAGGCCGAGGGTAGAACTCTATGATGGTATACACTTAAACTCAGATACGGGATGATCTAGAAACGGAAGGAGGACGTCAGATATTTGTACTATTTCATTTTTGTCGTACCCTTTATTACTTTTCTACAGGTACTCTGTTTGCAGCTCAATCATTGAGTACACTAGCGATAGGTGGATACAGTTTGTTCAGTTAAATGTTTTCGTTATACATGCACTTTACCACTGTATTTGCCATCGCGGTTGTTGTTGATTAGTCGGAGAGGGGATACGCTTATTTACACTGTTTGTATTTTAGAATGGGGATGCAATAAGTGTGAGGTTGGGCGCCCATAAACCGGTTTAGCCCCCCAGTGAATTTTGTCACTGACCGTTCCAAGGCGGTACTTCCATCTCCCCCACTATTGTATGTTTATTTTGTCTTTGTGCGTCTCTTGATGTTTTTATAGTTATGTACATTTGCTGTTTCCTTGTGTTGCTGTTCGGGGGACTGTTTGTTCTGTATGTGGTGTTTCCTGCATGACTCATTTTTGTACTTTTACCAGACTCATGTATTACTTTTTCCCTGCCGTACCCTAGAGGTACTTTGACTTCAGCAAAGTCAGTGAGTACATATTTTACAGATGTTCACAGTTGTTATGCTATGTTTTACATATTGTCATTTGTTTACCATATTCTATGTTGTGGGTAAGTCCGGTGGGGTACCTTTATTTTAAGGATGGGAACGTGTACTAAATGTGTTCGTATATTCGAATATTCGGAATGATTTGGGATCGTTTATCCAAAGTTCAAACGTGCACCAGGTACCTCTCTATGTCAGAAAGATTGACACTATTTCGTGTGAATATGACACGTAAGTTTTTTGTAGTTTTTCCGTCGTTGAAACTGTGAAAAATTACTAATCGAAGACTTTATGCCCATTGTCTGGTATATAAATGACTAAAAGGTATTTTAATGACTCGATTTCAGTAAGAAAAATACACATACATGTATGTATATGTCTCTGTTTCAGTGGCGGAAATAGCGAAAACGTCCGTGTAGTGGTGACCCGTATGTTCGCTCAACCTACAATGTTTATGTGTGAAATACATTGTACGTAGAGCTGGGAGTAAAAATAAAGAAACATAATTGTATCTCAATCATATTTAATCACACTCATAATCATATTTTAAAACCAAATAAAATTTCACGTCCATTTTGAAAAGATACACCTTGACGGCGGTGTTACCATGTGACTGCACATCGTAATACTTACAACTAAGCAAACTGTCAGATGCCGATTTACTCAATATCAAATCGTGGTCCAAACTATATGTGCATAACACGCAAAACATGAATAAAGGTATACGTCATATCGAAAAAACATGATTAAAAATTCTGAAGGGTTGTGATCCCCCGAAAACAAAAATTGCAACACAAAAAGAGAAAATTGCAGACTCAGTTTTATTGAGTCTGTACATGAGCAGTAATTGAAAGTGCAACACTGCTCACGCCCCCTAGCACCGGCTTAAGCTGTATTCAATTTTCAGAACAAGAAGTACTGAAATTCATGATCTCGAAGGATCAGAAGGTATAACAACAATGAGAATGAAGTAACCCTTATCCCGCTATTCACAAATATAGTTGCATTTGCAAACAGTGTAGACCCAGATGAGAAGCTCCTATCGGGGCTTCTCATCTAGGCCTACACTGTTTGCTGTTGAACAATTATTGTTTTAAAACATTGCCTAATTAATATTCAAAGAGTGCAAAAGTTACGGGCTAAGTGTTAAGTTAAGTAGCGCGTATCATGAATACAAAGATACTTCGGAAACTAAACAAACATAACAAAGAATCGAAGTAACACGGGTCAGATGCCACAACACTGAGAACATGCAAACAGCTTGTATCCGAATAACACACTGAAATCCGGTGACTGATCTAGATCCAAGCTGTTCTAAAGTTAGAATTTTCTAAATTTCCGTTTCAAAATAGGGTGAGAGTGACAAACGGTTTGGATCTTGGTAAGAACGCCACATTTTGCACCGTCTCATCATAATCCAAAATGTTGTGTATATGTGGCAATTATTAATAATGTGACGAATCAGTCAGAAATTTTTCAGAACATTCACGTTCACCGTGATATGTGTTAACTCGATAAAGGTGTCATAAACATAAAACAAACAGTATATCCACGGAATTTTTATTGTCGATCATACACACGAAGGTACTTGTTATCAAATTTATCACACCTTATCACACCATTTCCTTCATTAAACTCTGCCCCTGCACATTGAGGCCCCATAGCTTAGTCAAACAACTTAAATTAAAACAAATACCGCGGATGTGGTGTTTGATCTGAATCCAAATAGTTTGACCGTTGGACAATTAATGAACTGTAGCAGATTTAAAAAGGTGTCAATATGTAAATCGAGAAATACAGCAAGTTCTCTCTATTAGAACCATTAAATGTACTCTATTGGTCGTAATATAGAGGTTTTCTGTAATATTTAAAAGCAGGGGGGTCACTGCACACTTTCTTTGCTGTGCATCGCGATATGCGGAAATCACACTTTAAAAACTTGCTATGGGGCGTGAGTAGTGTTGCAGTGTTAATTACTACTCATGAACAGACTCAATAAAACCGAGTCTGCAATTTTCTCATGTTGCATTGTTACTTTTGCTTTCGAAGGATCACCCATTTTCAGAATATATGTACTTCACAACAGCAGGTGTTAAGTGCTTGTGTGCCGGCTGTAAAAAGTCGCCCCGTACTTCATTCTCAGTGTTGTTATATGTTCTGGTCCTTCGGGATCATTAAGTTGGATGTTATTTGTTTTGAAAATTGAATACTGCTTAAGCCGGTGCTAGGGGGCGTGAGTAGTGTTGCAGTTTTAATTACTACTCATGAACAGACTCAATAAAACCGAGTCTGCAATTTTCTCATGTTGCATTGTTACTTTTGCTTTCGAAGGATCACCCATTTTCAGAATATATGTACTTCACAACAGCAGGTGTTAAGTGCTTGTGTGCCGGCTGTAAAAAGTCGCCCCGTACTTCATTCTCAGTGTTGTTATATGTTCTGGTCCTTCGGGATCATTAAGTTGGATGTTATTTGTTTTGAAAATTGAATACTGCTTAAGCCGGTGCTAGGGGGGGGGGTGAGTAGTGTTGCAGTTTTAATTACTACTCATGAACAGACTCAGTAAAACCGAGTCTGCAATTTTCTCATTTTGCATTGTTACTTTAGCTTTCGAAGGATCACCCATTGTCAGACTATTTGCACATTTTTTACTAATACGTGTATCACACATAAACACAAATCATTATGTATGAATCTATCATGGCCTTATTCGTTGTCACTGTACTCAGCATCTGGGATCCTGTTTGTTTTCAAGAAGATGATACTGTCAACGAGAGCTGGTGATAACCTATGCCTGAGTTTGTTTACTAGTATGCCGGCTGCCGAGAACACCCTCTCAGACGGCACTGAAATAGCAGGAACGGCCATGATCTTTTTTGCGACTACGGCAGCCCGAGGAAATTTCCCTTCATTTTCCTTCCACCAGTCCAAAGGTTTAACACTCGCTCCTTTCTCCATCAAATACTCCTACAGCTCATCGTTTTCACTGCTCTTCTCCGGAGAGGTGAGGTTCAGGAAGTCAAGTGTGTTGTCCGTCTTTGCAATTTTACAAGGTGTCGGTTGAGTGACGTATTGGCCAGGGAGTCTGAGAGGAATGTCATCAAGTCTGAATTCCAAAGCACCCTCAGCAGCTTGTCGTTGGTCCGGTGAAAAAAAAAACAGACGCTTATACCTCGGATCCAGCAGAGAAGCAACAGTAGTCAGAGATGAAGCAGTGTCTATATCGTGCGGTCTAAAACGCCGTTGCAACTTGGCTACAACACTGTCCCACTTTCAGACTCGAGTTCAAAAGTCCACAGACTATCGGATATATAAAACTGCACGATACAGCTTTCACTGCAGATATGAAAGTTGTCAACTTGGTCAAGTCCTTCAACATAGAAGAGATCTCGGACATAGCATCCAACTCCCTTTCTGATGGCAGTAGATGAATGTCGTTCTTCTTTGCCATCTTATTGTCCAACATAACATCTGTTACCACACAGCGTGGCTCACAAATTCGCTCCAGCACCAGTTGTGTCGAGTTCCATCGTGCGGCGACGCCATTGCTAATTTCGTGTTTTGGAAGCTCCATTGCATTCTGTAATTTTCTCATCCCCGCCGTCTGTGTAGTGGAATGTTTGAAGCGGCCCATAAGTTTCCGACACTTTGTCACAGTTTTCTCCACTAGCGGGATAATCAGGGAGGGTTTGATGCATAGCTGCAACGTGTGCGCAAAACACCCATGGTCAGTCCAATCCGGGCACAAGTCCCCTGCACACTCCATATTCCTGGCGGTGCCATGCACAACTGACTCTACATTGTTTATAAGTCCAATTTCTGAGACTCAGTCCCTTAATCTCTCTGCGATATTGTATCCAGTGTGTCTTTCCGGCATTGTACGTGTTAACAATACACCACTTTCCATTTTCCATGTGTCCGTGATGTGAAGCTCTGTCACTGTTAAGTAGGAATCAGTCGATGTTGAAGTCCAGGTGTCCGTAGTCAGAAACGTTTCATGATCCTGGCGCGAATTGTCTTACTGCATGACACGGCATAGTCGGGGGCTACTAATTGCCGGAAGCCATCTCTTTCGACCATACTCAAAGGTAAGTAGTCTGTCACCACCATGTTTGCAATCGCCTGCGTTATTGATTCCTTCCGATCTGGAGACAGCTTTCTGGGCGAATCAAGGAACGTTGTCATGGCGATCTGCTTCTCCTTCTTAGGACTCTCTGGTGAAACGTCAGCGTGCCTGATAGTGAATCGAAATTTGTTCAGCATATTTGATGTTGTTCCCTTGTATGTCAGATCAGTTTCTCAGAGAGTGCACTTCACGGTCTTGTCATCAGACACACGTTTAAAATACTTCCATACTGCTGACTTTGCTGGTCGTAGTTTGGCGGTAGAATTATTTAGACTTTGCTTAGATGTTTTCTGATCAGATGTTTGATTAACAATGAGTTTTGCGAGAGGAATCAGTTTATCATACATTTATTATCGATTATGGTCTAATTGGATGAAAGTGTGACCCGTCCAATCAAATGCAGTGTTTGTTTTACAACTGTCCAATGATCACACTTGCACCGTTAACAAGTCGAGGGTAGCGAGAAAATAGGTGTTGACTGAAAGGTGGTTTTGACTGTGGCGAGTGGTTATCTTTAAGGGAGTAGGCTCATTAACTACCCCAATCAGCGGACCATTAATGGGACCATGTAAATTGGTAAGAGGCAGTCAATTGTCAAAGATGACTAGCTAATTAACACAGGGATTAGGGTCCTTATCTCAGTCAGCGGACAACAAATGGGACTGTGTAACAAGTAAGGGACAATCACATGTCTAACTGTCAAAGATATCCAGCTGATTAACACGGGTTTGCTTTTGGGTAGGGGAACAAATACAAGAAAAAAATATGAATATCAATATTTGATTTTGTATTTTATCCGAATATTCGACTAGCAATATTAATATTCGATATTCGGAGCGGTATTCAAATATTCGAATATTCGAGTAATCGGCCCCATCTCTACTTGATTTACACTATTTGTAAAGCTAGGGTGACTTTGAAATAAGTGAGAGGTTAGGACGTCCGTAAACTGGTTTAAACCCTCCAGTGGCGATTTGGCTACTAATCGTGCCAAGGCGGTACTCTCTCTGTCACCCTTTCTTTTATTTGTCTTGTGTCGTTGTACTTCATGTATGGAATGTTTATCTCTAGTACTTGTGTGCTGTTAATGTTTTCAGTTTTCATCTCTTGTATGTGCGTGTGTTTGGGTGTGTAGTTGTGTGTGTGTGTGGTGCTATCTATCGATGTTTTGGTAGTGGTTGCGTCTTGTATGTGGCATTGCCTGCTTGACATTACTACTTTTTTCATCTATACCACTCTACCTCACCATCTTATAAAGGATAAGTTGATTAAATTAATAGAAAAAAAGAAAATCTATGTAAGAGAAAAACATTTTCCTTGCTTGGAATGTTCAACGTTCATTCTTTCCGAATCCAGAAGTTGAACATTACGCAACGTGGTCTTGCTCCAAGACGGTACTCTCTTTGTCATATTACTTTTGTTTGTCTTGCTAGGATCGCCAAATATGGTGTGTAAGTACATCTTGGGATGGGGAGTGTCGCATACTATTTATATGTCAATGTGACCTTGACCTTAGCCTTGGGCTTCATTTACAAGAAAAAGTTGTCCGGAGCATACCTCCTATATGGAATCAGCTAGGATGACCAAATATAGTGTGTGAGTACATCTTTGGATGGCGGAGTGTCGCATACTATTTATAGATCAATGACCCTTGACCTTGGGCTTCATTTACAAGAAAAACTTGTCCGGAGCAAACCTCCTATACGGAATCAGCTAGGATCACCAAATATGGTGTGTGAGTTCATCTTGGGTTGACGGAGTATCACATACTTTTTAGGTCAATGTGACCTTGACCTTAAACTTTGACCTAATTTAAAAAAAACCTTGTCCTAAGCATATCTCCAACACTACTTCAACTAGGATCACCAATTTTGGGTGTGAATACATTTTGGGATGGCGGAGTGTTGCATACTATTTATAGGTCAATGTGACCTTGGCCTTGTGCCTTTTTTTACAAAAGAACTTGTCCGGAGCATACCTCCTATACGGAGTCAGCTAGGATATCCAAATATGGTATGTGAGTTCATCTTTAATTGGCAGAGTGTCACATACTATTTTTAGGTCAATGTGACCTTGAAATTTGACCTCATTTGCAAAAAAAGTCAGAAGCATATCTCCTACATTACTTCAGCAAGGATCACCAAATGTGGTGTGTGAGTACATTTTATAGGTCAATGTGACCTTGACCTTGGGTTTTATTTACAAAAACACTTGTCTGGAGAATACATCCTAAAGGGAATCAGCTAGGAACGCCAAATATGGTGTGCGAGTTCATCTAGTGAAATTGTCTTACTATGCAATCTTTATTTTCATTTGCAGTTGCATATAGCAGGCCTGCTTAGAAAAAGCATATTGTCAGTACTTTGCTTTGGGGCATTTGTCACGTACTGTGATACATTTCTTGTTCCGGGAATTATACCCCTTTGAACTTAGAAATCACCAATTAATAGTGAAGGAAAACCCCGGTTTGATGTCGTGTCGACATTTCTTGTTCATTTATTAATCATGTTCATGAATAGATGAGAAGTAAGTAAAAGTAAGCGGTGAAGTACAGAACAGCTGCCACTACGTTTTAATCACTATTCAAGAAAATGTCCAACTTGCTACATTAGTAATATATGCGTATGTATATTGCATTTATACATAAGTATAAACCACATTAGGATGGATGTTAGACTATTGATATGGATCTTTTGAAATATAAATCAGCATGTCCCGTTGGTCTTGATTTTGGTGATGTTTGAATGTAAATGACATCGTGAATATCAAACTAATGACAAAGACTACATTCTAATTAATGCATTCATATTAATGTTTTCATAGAAAGCGTTTCAAAATTGATGGTTGTGAATATGAAATCCATATCATGTTTTAACATTCTCAAGCTAATCGCGTCTTTGCTTGGATTTGCACACAGCTTGGATCCATACTAAACGCCGAGTAACCCGGCTGTTCATCAGGATCCCAACTGTTTGACATTCGGTCAGTATTTTGGATTGAACAATATTATAGCAAATCAGATATTAAGCAGACGTCATTTTATTCAGTATGAGGAAGACTAAAATCAAGTAATTTAATTCGGCCACGAAATGTATAGTCATGTCAAATCATTGGTCCATTCTGTGCTTTGTCAATACACAACAAGGTATTAAGGTAAAACTGTTTTAAAGCGATCACACTTTGAATAAATATGTGTCTTTAAAAGCAGATGGTTGTTTTTTCATGACGGGAGCAGTGCAAAAAGCTCCTTAAAATACTTTATACTATAAATACTTGTATATATCATATTATGTTCGTTTCCTTGTACATTATTTTGGTTTTATGTCACCGAACAATGAAGTCTAATATGTGCATGGAAACTTCTCTGGAGTCATCCTTCCCTTGAAATAATGGCTTGATGTCGCGATAGAACTTAACTACTGTTAAAGTGACATAAAACCCCAATGCAAACAAAGAGCTGTTAGTGCGATGGAAAAGACTGTTTAATAGGTTTAGTCATTTAGGTGAAACAGGGAGGAATAAATGTAAATATTGCAAAGAGGATTAAATCATATTTTTTAAAATGTGAGACATAAAACTGTAATCTGAATGGTATTATGCTTTGTTACTAACGATATCAGACGATGCAAACATAAATGACTGTCAGTCGATCTGTTGTCTGTGTTTTGCTATCCATGACTAAGAAAGGGTACTATTTGGGCCCAGGTAAGTCCTGTTGGAACAACCTGCTTATTTGAGTAATTCGGCGTCTCAAAAGAATTCAAGATGGTTGACAATCCTTCAATAGTTTCTCAGGTGATTGACCCGTGGCCTGCCACTTTAAATCAATATGCTGTATCGACTGAGCTAACCAGTCGGTTCGAAATTATGAGCTAATCGATATATGGAAAGGACTTGTTACAGCATAGTTTTGTTTAATATATATCTAGACAACCGATTCACCTTTGACATCAGTAGTTTGATTTATAAGTAGTATAAGAAATAGCGGTTCTGGCGCACCCCTTATATCCCTCTATTCTTTAAACTAACCACTATAACAATAGGAAAGTGGTTAGTTAAGGGCCTATGGAATTTCTTGTGTTATGGGTCTATTCAAATTAAAACTCGCTATATAAATTGTTTACTTTTAATCACCTTACACAGAATAATCGAACTTTTTCACTACTTCACAAAATAATAAGCTTAAAAATCATAATCAGTCCCGCAACCCACCCTGGGGCGGGACTGATCATTCTATGACAGCAGACGACATTTTTAAGTAATAATCCTGTTAAATATTTTGAGGATTACGAAGGAGGAAGTAATTAGTCAGTCAGCGATTATCGCCAGCTTAACTCTTTAACTCTCAACTGTTCACAAGAAGTAAAACATGAGGCAATACATTAAAGATTTATCGTCTGTTTGGATAACTAAACTAGACTAACTGGGAAAACCAATATTGCACAATGACTTTATGTATATTTATAAACAAAATTTAAACAGCTGGTAATGTGTACACATTGACTGATTTAACTGATGATTGGTAACCAATGGCGCGGCTTAAAAGCTCGTGAGTTAATACCAATGGATTGATTGAGTGAATGATTGGTGCGGTTAATACCAATGGATTGAGTGGGCCCTGGGGCAAGTAACTGTGGATAAAATATCCTCTCTATCTCTCTATCTAAGACCTCAGGGCCTAGTGTACACAGAGAGGAATTTGCAAAACATGTCGGTGCCGGTTCACATCCCACCGCCGATGATTATTATTATTTAATTGTTTCCCTCTAGTATAATGGTGTGTGAAATTTATACACAAAAGTATTTAAAATGTGGTGTTGTTTCCAGAAGTTTAAAAATCTGGTATTAACATCAAAAAAGCAAGAGGTGTTAGTAAAGTAGTTGTAAAAATAATTATCAAACACGAGCAGTATAAAGAATCACTATCGCATAAAGAAATCTTCCGTCTGTGAATCATCAGATATATAGCCAATATAAAAATAAGATATCGATATCTCCTTTTGACTCTAACAGATGGATAGAAGATGATGGGGTTAATACATTAGCCTATGGCCACTATCGGAAACCCCTAACGTCTCAGTAAGGATCCCCCATCGGGTGGCTGTTGTGTGTTAGGTGGTACTAGAAGTAGTTTTTCGCGGACTAAACATCGCTCGGGCCCATCCTGGAGATAGTACAATATTGGTTCGTCGGGTTTTATAACTGATCGTGATATCTTGTAATTTTTAAAGATCATATAGGGTCAGATGCCCGTCTACGCCCCCCCCCCCCAAACTCTCCAGGTTGGCAGAGGTACCGAACCCCACTATCTGAAGAGATTTTGTTCTCCTCAAAAACCAAATTTACGTCCTGGAATATAAGCTGAGGGAGTCGATTTAATAAATTTCTGTTTGATCGCTTCTGATGGACGTTTACCCGTGAGCCTGGTTTCTTCATTGTTTAAAGCGGAAACGACAGCGTGCAATCTTTCAACCCACTACGATGACCGCTCACCTGAGGGTAGACGCGTTTCTTGAGCATATTGGTAGCCAAACAAACGCTCTGCTAAAGTTCTATTAAACGCTCAACAATCCTCTGGTCACGATGGATATCCACACGGCTTCGCCTCGCTTTAGCTTTATGCTCTACGAGAACTTGACTGACCGCCCCCATAAACTCTCTCCTGGGATCTACTTGAAGAAGTTTGGGTCAACGGAGCGGCCCGCGTTTGTAAATACGTTTGAGGGTTGCGGCCACCTCTATAGCTTCTTTTGTCGTTAGGACCTCCGCAGATTTTTAGCGGCTTGCCACGTCAACCACAGTAAGGACGTATTTATAAGCCTTTCTACGTACTTTATCATCAGCTTGGTGGATATCATTCGGAACTGAAACGTCAAATGTTGGTCGTGGGATTTGTTTGGGAGCAGGAATAGTTATCTGCCATATTGCCTGCTTCGTTAACCATGATCGGGCCTCATTTTTGCGGCTTTAGTCAGATGTTTTATAGCCGCCACCCCTCCAATAGCCTCTCGGACTGTAGTAGATTCTTGTGAATTGTTGCTCCATTGTATTATAATATCATTATGATAGTTATAATATTTATCAGAAAGATTTTTAAACTTCTGGATACAACACCACATTCAAAATCCTTTTTGTGTATACATGTCAGACACCATTATATTAGAGACAAAAAAAATAATAATAATCATCGGCGGTGGGATTCGAACCCGCACCGAAATGTTTTGCAAAATCCTCTCTGTGTACACTAGGCTCTGAGGTCTTAGATAGAGAAGATATTTTATCCACAGTTATTTGCCCCAGAGCCCACTCAATCCATTGGTATTAACTTACGAGCTTTTAAGCCGCGCCATATGTTACCAATCATTCACCCAATCAATCCATTGGTATTAACCTACGAGCTTTTAAGCCGCGCCATAGGTTACCAATCATCAGTTCAGTCAGTCAATGTGTACACATTAACAACTGTTTAAAATTTGTTTATAAAGGTACATAAAGTCATTATGCAATAATCCACTTTCAATTACTGTTCATGAACAGACTCAATAAAACCGAGTCTGCAATTCTCTCTTTTTGTGTTGCAATATTTGCTCTCGGGTGGTCACTTCCCTTTAGAATTTATAATCTTCACAACAGCAGGTGTTAAGTGTTTGTGTGGCGGCCTTAAAACGTCGCCCCGTACTTCATTCTCAGTGTTGTTATACCTTCTGGTCCTTCGAGATCATGAATTTCAGTACTTCTTGTTCTGAAAATTGAATACCGCTTAAGCCGGTGCTAGGGGGCGTGAGCAGTGTTGCACTTTCAATTACTGTTCATGAACAGATTAAATAAAACCGAGTCTGCAATTTTCTCTTTTTGTGTTGCAATTGTTGCTCTCGGGTGGTCACCTCCCTTTAGAATTTTTAATGTATGGCCTCATGTTTTACTTCTTGTGAACAGTTGAGAGTTTAAGAGTGAAGCTGAAGATACTCGCTGACTAATTACTTCTTCCTTCGTAATCCTCAAAATATGTAACAGGATTATTACTTTAAAATGGCTTCTGCCGTCATAGAATGATCAGTCCCGCCCCAGATGTGGGTTGCGGGACTGATTATAATTTTAAGCTGATTATTTTGTGAAGTGGTGTAAACGTTCGATTATTCTGTGTAAGATGTGAAGGTGATTAAAAGTAAACAAATTTATATAGCGAGTTATAATTTGAATAGATCCATAAAAAAGAAATCCCATAGGCCCTTAACTAAACAATTTTCTATTGTTGTAGTGGTTAGTTTAACTAATAGAGGGTTATAAGGGGTGCACCAGAACCGCTATTCCTTATACTACGTTCATAACTTGAACCGACGGGTTAAACTCCGTTTTATACCACTGATACTTTTCCTGCTGTTACAAATCAATATGTATAAAGTGCCGGAATACTAATTGCATACATCAGTTATGAAAGCACGTATCTATTCAATTAAGGACGAAATTAACACTATTTACTATTTGCATGAACCCAGTAGTACAGCATAATGTACTACGCACTACAATACTGTTCAAGTTTGCACAATACCTAAATGATATATGCAATGTGGCGCATTTGGAGTTATCTTAATACGGTCTATTCTTATGTGATAAACAAAATATCAGAATATGTACTTCACAACAGCAGGTGTTAAGTGCTTGTGTGGCGGCTGTAAAAAGTCGCCGGTACTTCATTCTCAGTGTTGTTATATTTTCTGGTCCTTCGGGATAATTAGTTTTGATGTTATTTGTTTTGAAAATTGAATACTGCTTAAGCCGGTGCTAGGGGGCGTGAGTAGTGTTGCACGTTTAATTACTACTCATGAACAGACTCAATAAAACCGAGACTGCAATTTTCTCATTTTGCATTTTTATTTTTGCTTTCGAAGGATCACCCATTTTCAGAATAAATTTATTTATTATCACTTCTTATCAATCGTTTGCTAATGCTGATATGACAACGCCAACGCTTGTTTTGTATAAGGGTGTCACCCAGTTTGAACACATGCACGATCCTATTTTAAACCATATACTGTATGGACATGGTTTGGTTTCTTCTCTGATATACACAAGGCACGTTTTAGAAATAAAAACATTGTGTTATGTATGTATGTCAGTCCCGTATAGTTCGATTTCGAGCGCTGAGCCGTGACTGTACTATTCTATTTATAGAACTTATTGGTAAGTGGACAAGGATTGTCATTAGAAGCTCGTAGTAATCGTGCAATATTAGTATATATACATATATATATATATATACTTATTACAGGTCTGTATAACCACAGGTAACCTCTTGAACAAATACCTGGTTCGTAACTCGTTTTACCTCTACGGATGTGCTCGTACCAAAGGTTACAGCTCACTAGTCAAAATCGAACTATAACTATAATAAATATATATATACTAATACTGCATGATTACAACGACATTCTTGTGACATAAATAGAAAAGTACAGTTACGGCTCAGCGCTCGGAATCGAACTATACAAGCATGGATTACTTGTGCTACAGGTGTATGGGTTTATTATTCGCCATATATACAGTTTAAAAGATTTCAAGGCGCCGAGAGTCCATCAAAGTATGAGAGCAAAAAGTCCAATTCAACTTTGTTTATCAAACGCATTAAAACTTTTATGAAGACAGGCTATGACCCCATTATATTGCAACGCACTGCATGTTTGGTTATTGACACCTTTACAGTCGGTAGATACGCTTCCCTCCACTTGGCTAGCACGCTGGTAGACCGAGGGTAGTACTCTATGATGGGATAATCTTAAATCCAGAAACAATTGTCATAGGAGGGTTTAAACCGGGTTAGGGCGCCCAACCTCACATACATTGTGTGTGCGTGTTTGTTCAAATATGTTAATGTCTCATTAAAAACGTTTGACACCATTATCAATTCGCGTTTCAGCTGTGCTGTCAAATATCAATAAGGTACAAAATATATGCCAAAAGGAATTATTTATACGAGTCATGCAGCAAATACCACATACAAAGCATACAGCCGACGGAACAGCACGGTGACAAGAATGTACAACACATGTTCATGTCTATCAAAACACAGAAAGAGACACAAAACAAACGAACAATAGGGAAGTATGAAAGTATCTGCTTGAAACGATCATTGACAACTGTCACTAGGGGTTTAAATCGGTATAGGGGCACTAAAACTCTCACTTATTCCATCCCTACACTAAAGGACAAACAGTGTAAATAAACAATCTCCGACTGTTCTGCAACAACTGCGAGAAATATATTACACTTACCCGCCTGTTTATATGCCCCATATAGTGGTGGCATATAGGGTTGCCCTTGTCCGTACGTCCGTACGTCCGTCCGTCCGTTTGTATGTCCGTACGCACATCTAGAAGTACGTGTATGAGTCATGCAGGAAACACCGCATACAAAACAAAAAGCCGCCCACACAGCACCATGACTACAAACAGCAAATGCACATGCATATAAAAGACAACAGAAACGCACAGACATAACAAACAAACAATAGTGGGACGATGGAAGCACCGCATCGGAACGGTCAGTGACAAATGTCACTGGGGGGTTAAACTGGATTCGGGGCGCCCAACCTCACACTTATTCCATCCTCATCCTAAAAGACAAACAGTGTAAATAAACGCATCCCCTTTCCGACTAACCTACAATTTGCGATGGCAAATACAGTGATAAAATGGATGTAAAACGAAAACAATTAAGTGAAACAAACTGCATCCACCTATCGCTAGAGTACTCTATGATTGAGCTGCAAACAGAGTAACTGTAGAAAAGTAATAAAGGATACGACAAAGACGAAATAGTAGAAATATCTGACGTCCTCCTTCCGTTTCCGGATTTAAGAGGTCGAAGAATTTGTCCGGGCTCTTTCTTGGCAAGTATTTGTTCAATCAACACCAAACTATTTACACATATGTGTGCCCATCATATCTTGGTCATGTGTGATAGCCATGCAAATCGCCTAAGTCTGTTAGGAGTTGCGGCCCTTTATTTGCAAAAATGACGTTAACAATATATTGTCCAGACTCTTTCTTAGAAAGTATTTGTCCAATCCACACCAAGAATTACACATATTACTCAGGGAGCCAATAGTGCCTACGGTGCACCCCTATACTTTTTTATGGGTACCAAAATGTTCAGAAAAGTGTCCTGAATCAGAATCGCGAATGTACTCAAGTTTAAATTATTTTAGGTTATGTGTATTTTAACCGTTTCCATGGCAGCCCCCCAGTTTTCGTAATGGTGATCCATACCTACAACTTCGCCCATATCACAGACAGTTTTTGTCCTAAAACTATAAAACTGGTACCAAATGGAAGATAAGACATTGTGCTTGTATGCCCAGTTTGTTTTTTATATTACCTTATTTGCATACTCATGAATATTAATGAGAACTTTAAAAATAGTAAAAAAAAGTATAGAAATAACGGAAACCTTTCATTTTTTGTTATCCTACAAAAATATCAGAAAATAACTTTAAATACAGTTTTGAAATTTTTGAACCCCCCCCCCCCCCCCCCCCCCCCCAGGAAACTAAATATCCAATTTGAGGACCAAATCATTAAGTTTAAGCACCGTTTTCACCGTTTCCATGGCAACATCCCTGTTTTCGTAATGATGGCCCGTACCTGCAAAATCGTCCATATCACAGCTAGTTTCTGTCCTAAACCTATAAAACTGGTACCAAATTGGAGATACAACATTGTGCTTTCATTTCCAGCTTTTTATGTAAAATTACCTTATTTGCATACTCATGAATATTAATGAGAACATTAAAAATAGTAAAAACAATATATAAATAACGTAAAAAAATGTAAACTATTCACTTTTTATCCTACAAATATCAGAAAACAACTTCAAATGCAGTTTAACATGATGACAAAATCCTCAGAAAACAAAATATCCAATTTGAGGACCAAAATTTTGACTCTACGTAACTTTTTAACTATTTCCATAGTAACCATTCATTTCACTCTGTTCACACATATTGTGTTAGTCGACACCTCCCTGCAAAAGTCTTCCATTTCACAGAAAGTGTTTGCGCTAACTGTATAAAACTTGTACAGAATTAAAGCTAAGACCTTGTGCTTTTGTTTAAAGGCTATACTTAGGATTTACCTTATTTGCATACGCATGAATATTAATGAGAATAATTAAAAATAGCAAAAATATACAGAAATAACGTAAAAATCTCAATTTTTGTCCTACCGATATCAAAAAAACAACTTCAAATGTAGTTTAAATTGATGACAAAATACTAAGAAAGCAAAATATCTAAATTGATACCCAAACAATGACCTGTAAGTAACATCATAACGGTTTCCATGGTAACCGATCCTTTCACAAATGTTGGAAATTTGACATCTACCCGTAATACTCCGCTAGATCTCAGTTATTTTTGATGAATCATGAAATTAATTGTTACAAACATATATATGAGGCATTGCTTTAATAGTAAATATTACTTTTTTGATACAAACTTATTTGCATATGTATGAATATTTATGAGATCAGTAATAGATGTTGACATTTTCGACAGACATCAGTCTTTCTCTTATAAAGCAAACAAAAATGCAAAATGGTTAGCTAAAGTTTACAATGATCACTGAATATCACCAAGATTGTTAGATAAATAAATTAGGGACAAATTACATAGCACTGATGGTGATATATATGTTTCCTAGGCAACCATTCTAGCCTCTTTGTTTATATTGCAGAGTATTTAACTACCTGCAACATACAAAGATATTGGGGCCTACTTTGGCGATAATTAAAACTGATATCAACATATACCGGGTAGTTGATGTATTAATCTTAATGTTTGGTTTACTTTATGCAAATCCCCTTATTTGCATCCTCATGAATATTAATAAGTGATAAGAAAACAAAGATAAACAGTATTCCAAATAACATGTTTGGCAGTATGCCGAGCACAACATTACACCATGCTCCAAATATAGCTTGCAATAATAAATGTGCCTTGTGGGGATGAATAAATATTTATTATGTCTAAAACTGTTACCAAAATGACCATGCACTGCTTCCATGGTAACTGTTGAAAGCCAAGTACTTATGAGACCCCAAACAATCTTCTGTTATTGTTTAAATTAAACATTTCAACTACATTTGAAGTTGTTTTTTTGATATCGGTAGGACAAAACTTGAGATTTTTACGTTATTTCTGTATTATTATTTTTTTGCTATTTTTTAATTATTCTCATTAATATTCATGCGTATGCAAATAAGATAAATCCTAAGTATAGCCTTTAAACAAAAGCAAAAGGTCTTAGCTTTAATTCTATACCAGTTTTATACAGTTAGCACAAAAACTGTCTGTGAAATGGAAGATTTTTGCAGGGAGGTGTCGACTGACACAATATGTGTGAACAGAGTGAAATGAATGGTTACTATGGAAACAGTTAAAAAGTTACGTAGAGTCAAAATTTTGGTCATCAAATTTGATATTTTGTTCTCTGAGGATTTTGTCATCATGTTAAACTGCATTTGAAGTTCTTTTCTGATATTCGTAGGATAAAAAGTGAATAGTTTACATTATTTACGTTATTTCGGTATTGTTTTTACTATTTTTAATGTTCTCATTAATATTCATGAGTATGCAAATAAGGTAATTTTAAAAACAAGCTGGAAATAAAAGCACAATGTTGTATCTCCAATTTGAAACCAGTTTAATATGTTTAGGACAAGAACTGGCTGTGATATAGACGATTTTGCAGGTACGGGCCATCATTACGAAAACTGGGGTGTTGCCATGGAAATGGTGAAAACGGTGCTTAAACTTAATGCTATGGTCCTCAAATTGGATATTTAGTTTTCTGGTTTTTTTGTTATCATGCTAAACTGCACTTAAAGTTATTTTCTGATATTTATAGGATAAAAAATGAAAGGTTTACGTATTTCTATACTTTTTTTACTATTTTTAATGTTCTCATTAATATTCATAAGTATGGAAATCAGGTTATTTAAAAAAAACAAATTGGACATACAAGCACAATGTCTTATCTTCCATTTGATACCAGTTGTATAGTTTTAGGACAAAAACTGGCTGTGATATGGGCGAATTTGCAGGTATGGGTCATCATTACGAAAACTGGGGGGTTGCCATGGAAACGATTAAAATACGCATAGCCTAAAATAATTTAAACTTGAGTACATTCGCGATTCTGATTCAGGACACATTTCTGAACATTTTGGTACCTATGGAAAAAATTCTAGGGGTGGGGTGCACGGTAGGCACTATTGGCTCCCTGAGTATATGTTTGTGGCTATTATATCTTGATAAAGTTTAAAAGCCATGTAAATCGCTTCAGTCCTTTAGGAGTTGCGGCCCTTTTTTGGCAAAAATGACATTAAATATATCTTGTCCGGATTCTTTCTGGGAATGTTTTTGTTCAATCTATACTAAACTTTACACACATGTTTGCGGCCATTATATCTTGGCCAAGTTCGATAGCCATGTAAATTGCTTTAGTCTTTTAGGAGTTGTTGCCCTATATTTGCAAACATGAGTTAAAAATATCTTGTCCGGACCCTTACTGTTTGTGACAAAAAGTCTGAGGTGGGGACATCAGTGTCCCAAGGACACAATTCCGGTTTATTATTGTTGCGTCATTTTTCGTGCACTTGCCTTTGGTTTCAATATAAAACTACAGAGTATCTGTATAAATGACAAGCACTGTCACCCTCATGTCTTTGTCGCTTTACAATGTTTTAATAAAAGTCAATTGGAATAATGTACAGTTGCAAGCGAACATTTGCAAATATAAAACATTTTGCGCAAAAAGACGCAAACAGGTCAGATACCACCTTTTTGGTGGTATCTGGCCTAGAGAGTCACGATTTGTTTTCATCCAGCGGAAATGGGTATCTATTTATCCTTACTTCATTTTAACCTTTGGAAAACTATTTCACCACAAAAAAAATGCATTTTTTACGAACTGTTATTATCCTGTTTTTAATCAGCAAGAGTGTGTCAGCCAGTATTTTTATAAATGAGCTGATTGATGTTTACCCCCACCACAGATGTGCAATATAAATGTACCCTTTCATCGCCTGTGATAATTGTTGGTCAAATTTCCATTTATCAGCACTTTGTTACTTGTTATATGCCAGTGCCATTACGTCTTCTTTTATGCGGCGATGTTCATCCTTACACTAAATTCTCAATCCGAATGTTCTTCGTCCGACAGTACTTTAGACTCGAAATACTCTTTTAGCCAGTTTGATAAACGTGGTCGTCATTTTATACATATCAACACCAGGAGTCTGTTACCGAAAATTGAGAAAATCCGTCTTTACAAAATTTTAGTATTAAATGGTGTCGAAGAGAACATGTTGAGTCTAATGCTCTTTCTAGTTGGAAAAAAACTATTTTTTGATATAATTGATAAACGCATTTCCTTTTATAGCTCTAATAAACACCTTCTTCCACCTAAACCTAGAATTTCGTTTAGACATCTTAAAAAGGGTTTACAGGATTTCCATTCAAAATACGTTTTTGTTCCTGCTGATAAGGCATCGAATAATGTGATTATTATTTGACATTACATTATATCGATGTCTTGAAGCAGGAAATTATTAATACCAAGTCATACATTTCAGTTACTACTGACGATAAGACCATCGTTTCAGACCATGTCAAAAAGTGTGAACAACTTGGAATCGATATTAAAATTACACAACACAAACTTCCTACACTGTATTGGTTACCAAAACTACATAAAAACCATATAAAGCGCGTTTCATTGCAAATTCTAGTTCATGTACAACTACTAAATTGTCTTTACTTTTGACTTCTTGTTTAACGAAGGTAAAGGAAAATGTAAAATTCTACTGTGATAAGACTTATGAAAATTCTTGAATAAATCTCTTCTGGTCTATTAAGAACTCTTCAGAAGTCTTAAACAAACTTAAGAACAAAATGTATCTTGCATCCACTGTAAGCACGTACGATTTTTCTACTCTGTACACAACTCTTCCTCATATTTTAATTAAGGATAAGCTTACTAACTTAATCCAGAAAGTATTTGCCCTGGAAAAAACATCATTCTTGGCATGTAATGCTGAAAAAGCTTTCTTTACTGACGAGCAAATGAAATATTACTCCAATTGGACTTGCTCAGAAGTTTGCGAATCACTAACCTTTCTTTTGGATAACATATTTGTACGTTATGGGAATGCTATATACCGTCAGGTAATTGGTATTCCCATGGGTACGAATTGTGCACCACTTGTCGCAGATTTGTTTTTGTACTGCTATGAGAGAGATTTCATGTTGCGTTTGAATCCTCAATCACAAGAAGATGTTATAAAACCCTTCAATGAAACTTGTCGATATTTGGATGATATTTTTAACTTAGATAACCCTTTCTTTGATGCTCTGATTCCTACAATTTATCCTAAAGAACTCAAATTGAATAAAGCTAACCCGTCCGACAGTTGTGCAGCGTTTCTTGATCTAGACCTTAAAATTGATAATGGAATGATTTCTTCTAAAATATATGACAAAAGAGATGATTTTGATTTTAATATTGTTAATTTTCCTCATCTTGACGGGGATGTTCCCCGTGCTCCATCTTACGGGGTTTATATATCTCAACTTATTCGTTTTGCTAGAGCTTGTTCATCTATTGACGATTTTAACAGTCGAAATCTCATTTTAACTGAAAAACTGCTTAAGCAAGGATATAGATACCATAAACTAAGAAAAACTTTTTCTAAATTTTACTATCGAAATCTCTCGCTTATTGGCAAGTACCAATCTAATCTCAAGGAGCTTCTGCGACACGGTGTTTCACATCCTGAATTTTATGGTGATGTGATTTACAAACTTCGTAAAATTATTGGACATACCCATTTTCTCACTTTGTTCATCAAATATGTTAAAAAATTCGTTAAAAAGGGATATTATCCTGTAGTACTACAACATACTGCATGTTTGGTTGTCAACCCTTTTACAGTTGGCAATCACGCTGGCCTCTTTGCATGTACGCCGACAAGAAATGTTTATTACTCTATGAAGGCGACCTCTTAAATCCAGAAATGGAAGGAGAACGTTGGATATCTGTACTATTTCGTTTGTGTCGTACCCTTTATTACTTTTCTACAGTTACAGTTTGCAGCTCAATCATTGAGTACACTAACGATAGGTGGATACAGTTATTTCACTTCAATATGATTTCGTTTTATTTGCTATCGCTGTTGTTGTAAATTAGTCGGAGAGGTGATACGTTTATTTATACTGTTTGTCTATTTGGGTGGAGATGGAACAAGTGTGAGGTTGGGGCCCCTAAACCGGTTTAACCCCCCCCCCCGTGACATTTGTCACTGGCCGTTCCAAGACGGTACTTCCTTCACCCCCCTATTGTTTGATTGTTATGTCTATTTGTCTTTTATATACATGTGCATGTGCTGTTTGTCGTCATGGTACTGTTCGGGTGGTTGTGTGTTTTGTATGCGGTGTTTCCTGCATGACTCATACATGTACTTGATGAAACTGTGTCGGACCCTGAAATACATATAAACAACTAGTCTTTACGCCGGAAGGACAAACATTGACATGGAGGCGGTGTGTGCATTTCCATGCGTAATGGTCTTCAACCCTACAAACGATCTTGACAAAACCTATTTTACGTGGTGTAATATACATACCCCCGACTCAGGTGAACTTTTATGAACTGTTTGAAGATTTAATTACATCTATTATGCATTTTAATGCAGTCGAAACTATTCTGCCTGGTGAGTTTAATACTAATGTAGCACGTACTTCTTACTGTACCTTACAAATAGTTTTGAATCATTTGCAGAATTATTTAACTTTTCTCAGCTTATTCATGATTTTACCAAGCTAACACTTTAAGCACATATTATTGTTCTACACTTTATACCAAATTACCACACGATCTAATAAAGATCAAACTGACAAATCTTATAAATATAACATTTGCTAGAGAAAATGTATCATTTATTGCCTGTAATTCTAGACATGCGTTCTTTACCAATGACATTACAAATAAATATTCCTCATGGACATGTTTAGATCTTTGTGACGCAATTACGTTTCTGTTAGACAACATTTTTTGTTCGTTTTGGTAATTCGGTATATCGCCAGGTCATTGGTATTCCAATGGAAACCAACTGTGCTCCTTTAATTGCAGACTTGTTTTTGTATTGTTATGAACGGGATTTTATGCTTAACCTTAAATCCGATTCACAGGCGGATATCATCAATGCTTTTAACAATACAGCACGTTATTTAGACGACATATTTAATATTGATAACCCATATTTTGATTCTATGATAACCTCTATTTACCCTAGAGAGCTCAAGCTTAATAAAGCAACTAGTTCTGACATATCTGCAGCCTTTTTAGATTTAAATTTATCTATAAACAATGAAACAATTTCTTCTGGAATTTATGACAAAAGGGGTGACTTTAATTTTAAAATAGTTAACTATCCTCATTTGGATGGGGATGTTCCCCGTGCTACATGTTACGGTGTATACATTTCTCAGCTTATTCGTTTTGCTAGAGCTTGTTCTTCTGTTGCTGATTTTAACAATCGTAACCTTATTATCACTGAAAAACTACTAAATCAGGGCTACAGATATGACAAACTTCGTAAAACATTTTCAAAATTTAACCACCGTAATGTTCTACTCATCAGCAAATACAATTGTAAATTTACGTACTTTTCTAAAGTATTTCATCATCCGGAGTTTTACGGTGATGTCATTTACAAACTTCGAAAAATTATTGGACACACATATTTTGATACTTTGTTTGTCAAATGTATAAAACAATTCATTAAAAAGGGATATGACCCCTCTATATTGCGACACACTACATTCCTGGTCGTCGACCCCTTTTACAGTTGGTCATTATGCTTTCCTCTTTGCTTGTGCGACGACGGAAAAGACTTAATACTCTATGAAGAGTACCTCTTAAACCTGTTTACGGAGGGAGGAAATTAGATATTTGTATTTTGCCAGTTCTGTCGTACCCCAAATGACTTCTACACAATGTCTACGATGTCAAGTTTATTCTTTTTCAAACAAAACAGTTGTACATATTTAGTATCCACTAGTATTTATATCTTCTTAGCAATCTCGCTGCCCTCTTTGCATGTACGCCGACAAGAAATATTTCGTACTCTATGAAGGCGACCTCTTAAATCCGGAACAGAAGGAGGACGTCGGATATTTGTACTCGTTTTTGTCGCACCCTTTATTACTTTTCTACATTCACTCTGTTTGCAGCTGAATCATTGTAGCGAAAGGTGGATACAGTTTGTTTCACTGAATTGATTTACATGCACTGTGCGTCTGTGTGTGTCTTTTATATACATGTACATTTGCTCTTTGTCGTCGTGGTGCTGTTTGGTTGTGTGTTTTGTATGCCGTATTTCCTGCATGACTCATGCATGTACTTTTATCAGATTCCAAATCGATAACGGTTATATGGTTGGCATGGTACTCCTTGATTTACAAAAAGCTGTTGATCCAATTGATCATAGTATCTTACTTATGCAACTTAAAGCTTTAGGTTTGTATCAATACAGTGTTTATTGGTTTAGATATTACCTTCAGACAGACAACAACTAGTTGATGTGTCAGGAAAATGTTCATCTCGTGAAGGTATCTCTTGTGGTGTGTCACAAGGCTCTATACTGGGACCACTTTTGTTTTTAACTTTTAGTTATAACTGATAAACTTCTTAAGCAAGGTTACAGATATCACAAACCTTTTCTAAATTTTATTATCGAAATTTACCACTCATTAGCAAATATAATTGCAATCTACGGACGTTACTGCAACAAGGCATTTCTCAACCAGAATGTTATGGGGATGTTATCTACAAACTTAGGAAAATTCGGGGTCATATCCATGTTCATGATTTGTTTGTAAAACGCATTAAAACATTTAAGAAGAAAGGTTATGATCCTATTATATTGCAACGCACTGCATGTTTGGTTATCGACCCTTTTACAGTCGGCAGCTACGCTTCCCTCTTTGCTTGCGCGATGACAGGCCGAGGATAGTACTCTATGCTTGTATACTCTTAAACTCGGATACGGGATGAACTTACCAGACTCATGTATTACTTTTTCCATGCCGTGCCCTTAACGGCTTCCCTGCAGGTGCTCTGACTTCACCAAAGTCATTGAGTACATACTTGACGGATTATCACAGTTATTATGCTATGTTTTACATGTTGTCCTGTGTTCACCGTCGTCTTGTGGGTACGTCCGACGGGGATATCTTTTTTTACACTATTTGTAAAGCTATGGTGTCTTTGAGAGAAGTGTGAGGTTAGGACGTCCGTAAACCGGTTTAAACCCCCAGTGGTGTGTTTGCTACTGACCGTGCCAAGGCGGTACTCTCTTTGTCACCCTTCCTTTTGTTTGCCTAGCGTCTTTGTGCTTGTGATTTGTTCATGTTTAGAGTGTTTGTCTCTGGTTATTGTGTGTCTGTTGGTGGTTTCTGTGTTTATCTCGTGTGTGAGTGTGCGTTTGGGTGTGTGGTTGTGTGTGTATGTGTGTATGTGTGTCATGCTGTCTATCGGTGTTTTGGTGGTGGTTGCGTCTTGTATGTGGCTTTGCCTGCTTGACTTTACTACTTTTCCAATTATGCAAACGACACGCCGAGTGCTGTATTAAACAAGCTTTATAGTATGAAGATGACTCAGGTGTTTTAGTATCTGGCAAAAATATTTACCAAATTGAAAGTTGTCAGTCAAAAGATCTGGATGTAGTTAGCAAACTGATAAGAAACGCTCTCTTCGTGTAGGTAAGACTGGGTCAATTATTTTCGGTTCTAAACCTAATTTAAGAACTCATTTACATTTAGATATAATTTGTAATGGTCAACATATTAAGTCTTCTACCTCTGTTAAGTATCTGGGTGCTATTGTAGATCAATTCCTAACTTGTGAGGCAATTGCCGGTTATTACAAAGGCTAACAACAGACTGACGTTTTTGGTACAGAAAATGCCATTTATATATTTACATAAAAGGTTTTGGTCATAACTCTTATTGAATGCCACTTTGATTACGCTTGTTGTTTTCATTTTAAATACCTCAACTGGTTGCCAGTATCCAAATGAGTTTCCAAACTCCAAATCACTCATTCTCATGTTTTTAATATTTCTAAGGACACTGCTCCTGTATATCTTAGTGAATGTTTTGTTCCTTTAAGCTCTGTGCATAACCGTTGTACTAGATCAAACATGTCAGCTGTTAGTGTTCAAGAGGATTCGTTTTCTTTCACTTTCACAGATAACGGACGCTACGCCATTCCTAGAGTTAACAGGTTTGGTAAGAAGTCATTTCTTTTCAGAGGTGTTCACTTGTGGAGTGGTCTTCCTCAGACTTTCAGATGAAGCAAATTTAGTCAATTTAGGTATGATGTTCTTGATAGATAAAGTATATGTTCAACAACAGATTGTACTTCTGTATTTATTGCATTTCTTGAATATCAGGGCTTCACTTTATTAATTTACTATTTTAACTTTGTTAATTTGATAGGTTTGTTTCACTTTACTCTTTTTTATGACTCTTATGAATTATTCTGATATTCTGCTGTGTTAATTATTGAACACAGTCATAGACATTTTCTAACCGACACTTTTTTTAATCTTAATCAGTTTAATAGGGATATTTCTGTGATACTGATATTTTATGATAATACCTGTGATAATAATTTATAATGATAACGTGACCCTCTGTGTATTGCCACTGGAATCAAGGACCATAATGGAAATAAGGAACATATTGTTTCCTTTTTTGTGTTATCCTTGGTGTCTAGTGCGCATTACATACATGTCTTTAATATGTTGTATTAATTATGTGTTGCCATGTTATGTACACATTGTATCGAAATAAATATATCTATCTACGCATCCTTCCAAACCCTAATCAGAGACAACTTGATACAAACTTGTCAAGAATATATGTACTTCACAACAGCAGGTGTTAAGTGCGTGTGTGGCGGCCGTAAAAATTCGCCCCGTACTTCATTCTCAGTGTTGTTATATTTTCTGGTCCTTCGGGATCATTAGTTTTGATATTATTTTGAAAATTGAATACTGCTAAAGCCGGTGCTAAGGGGCGTGAGTAGTGTTGCACTTTTAATTACTACTCATGAACAGACTCAATAAAACCCAGTCTGCAATTTTCTCTTTTTGCGTTTCTACTTTTGCTTTCGAAGGACCACCCTTTTTCAGAATATATGTACTTCACAACAGCAGGTGTTAAGTGCGTGTGTGGCGGCCCTAAACAGTTGCCCCGTACTTCATTCTCAGTGTTGTTATATTTTCTGGTCCTTCGGGATCATTAGTTTTGATATTATTCTGAAAATTGAATACTGCTTAAGCCGAGTCTGCAATTTTCTCTTTTTGCATTTCTACTTTTGCTTTCGAAGGACCACCCTTTTTCAGAATATATTTGCTATTTCAAGAGCCTTATATCCTATACTTTCGATATTAATTCCAGTATGTAATCATTTAATCAAACTAACATTGCGCCAAAGAAACGTGGACTAGAAATACAATAGTAACCATAAAATTGCGCAGTATGTCTTTACGAGATTTCCAATCATATCTGATAAATGACCTGGTTAAAGGTGCCTTTCAGAAACAATGTAGAACTGTTTCTAAATATATATAATGAACTAGATTCACCATACAGTACAATCGTTGCATTGCACGATTTTCAAACGTTTGTTGTAATTACTACTTCAGGATTAAAAGTAGACTTCATTAAATATTGTCGACATGTGTCTAAAGGTATACGATTTGCATGTCAAGTATTACCTATCATTAAGTAATGAAAAGTAAAGGTCAGATATCTAAATGACCTAAATTAATTTCCAGGAAAGAGACCTTACAGTGTCCTATATCCAGAATTTACTGCGACCATGCCAAATAATTTTAATATATATGTTTCCTTTTATTAGCCCGTACAATACGGGACACGGGTCAATAAAATGTCATTTGCAAACAGTGTAGACCCAGATGAGAAGGCTTCTAGTGGAACACTCTCATCAAACTACACACCCAAACACTCACATACACCAGATGAACACAAAAAACACCAACAAACGCACAGGACTAGAGATAAACATTCCACACATGAACAAAAGCACAAGTACAAATACACAAGACAAACAAAAGAAAGGGTGACAAAGAGAGTACCGCATTGGCACGGCCAGTAGCAAAATCGTCATTGGGGGCTTAAACCGAATTACGGACGTCCTAACCTTACACTTCTCTCAAAGTCACCCTAGCTTTATAAATAGTGTAAATAAAGGTATCCCCGCCGGATTTGCCCACAACATAACAATTTGAAAAACATAGCATAATAACTGTTAAAATCCGTCAAATATGTACTCAATGACTTTGGTGAAATCAGAGCACCTGCAGGGAACCCGTTAAGGGCACGACAGAGAAAAAGTAATACATTAGTCTGGTAAGCTCATCCCGTATCTGAGTTTAAGAGTATACCATCATAGAGTACTACCCTCGGCCTGTCATTGCACAAGCAAAGAGGGAAGCGTAGCTACCGACTGTAAAAGGGTCGATAACCAAACATGCAGTGCGTTGCATGACCTGTTTTCATGTTGGAATAGTCCATTAGAAAAGTCAGCGTTGTAAGCGTTAAAGCGATATTGACACCTACACAAATCGCACAATAATATGCACGTAAATTGTCAGTACACTAACATTTATCTTAAATAGCTTTGTATTTTAGTGTATCACACATGCAACCCCTAATTCTGCTACCAATCCTTACGGCAATTGCTTCACAGGTGCTTCAGGAAGGCAAATACAAATCGAAAGCCAGTATACACAGACATGTGTGGTTTGCAAGATGGGATCATCACTATGTCCTTGACGTGGCTACTAAATAATAAAACAAATAGTAGTAAAGCAGGAAAAGCCACATACAAGACGCAACATTTACCAACCTACTCTTCACTGTGTAGCATATATGTGTATATACAAAAGCGTGGATTGTACAGCTAACAAACACTGCATATCCTGATCATTTATGAGACAGCTGGTCTAGGCACATACATTTTAATTCTCAATTTACAGTTTCTTGAAATAGAATGCAGTCCGTACTACAACAGAATCTGCCCAACGCAACCATTAATTTATTGAACATATGAGTCTTACCAAGCAGCTGTTTATCTAACCCATTCCCTCTTATTGACGACTTTTGACGACTCTGTAAAAGTCATTTTGTAAAATCATTGTGATAAAAAGAGCATTTGCTCATATAAGAGCAAATGCTCTCCTTATCACAATGGTTTCAAACTACAAAATTCTAACATTTCCTTTGTTCTAGTTAATGCTCCTTTTCGGTAGATTTATTCAAAGAGGTTGTATCTACACATAGCATTTGAGGTAATGGGTTAATGCAGGGAACACGTAATGTAGCTTTCTGCGATACATTTGACTTGCACTAAGCTACCATCTGCCTTATAGGCCTATAAACAGATATCTGTTTGATGACCACCTATGTCAGATTCTAGTAACAAATGTAGACAACTTAAAAGCAAATATAGAAGAATAAACGTATTATGCAAGTCGATAACACGACAGTAACTAATGGAACTAAACAGCATGAATTATTAATAAATGCCGTAGATCCTCGGCTGTAATAGAAACGCAAATACAGTATCTATAGTTGTATATAACGTTTATTCCGCTGAGAAACTATTGAACGAGTGTACAGTTTGGATCTTGATGTGACACAGAAATGTGACGCCGAATAAAAAAAAATCGGCGTCTAATACACCGCTACCGAGTGCCTGATTTGGATCTAATCTGTATTTAAATGCAGGCCATATCGCGAACAGCGGGTCAAGGGTTAATACAAAACCCAATTTGTTTCTTAGAATATTAATTTGCGATTTAAATATTACGCTTCAGACTATTATTTATTTTCAGCGTGAACAAGCAGCTGGATAGAAATCATGCAATTCAAGATTCATGTAATTTATTGAAGTGTATATTTCAACTGAGCATTAATCATGCTGATTTAAAGAATCATTTATTCAAATATTGTTCGTGACGCATATGGAATACTATGTTTTGCCAGAATGTATTGTTTTGTTCAGACAATAGGACTAAACATTAACAGACTGTTTAATCTATAACAAGAACCAAACGATAGTCGTTGAATGCACGCATTCGCAATTGGTATTTAAAATAGTGGCATTATTATACTGTTGATACGTTCACTGTCTGCTACACTGCAGACCAGGGTCCATGCTTATAAAGCTTTTAGTTGAGTCTGAGTTTCGTTCTCAAGCTTTTGATTGGTCAGATTTGAGTTCTCAAGCTTTTGATTGGTCAGATTTGAGCCAGAGGCGACTGTTTGTTCTGTATGGGGTGTTTCCTACATGAGTCATTTTTGTACTTTTTCTATCGTCTCTGATAAATGGCCAGATTTAAGGTGACTTCCAGAAATATAGCAGAAATGTGTTTGAGTGTATACAAGGATGTATACAAGGATTAACAATATAATATAATATTTACATTTTGCAAGATTTTCAAACATTTTTCGTTAGCGACTACTTCATACGTGAGTGGAGTTCACGAAATATTGCTTGCCACCTGGATGATGGTCACAGTGTGGGTATCTGTGAACTGATTTTTCTCATTACATGACAGATTATAAGAAAGGTATACAGTTTGCATATTAAGTCTTACCTATATATCTATAATTAAGTCAGATATCTGAATGACCCAAATTAATTATCAGAAAAGTTACCTGACAATGTCATATAAACAGAATTAACTGCGACCATGGCACGTGATTTTAACATATGTATTTTCTTTTATTTAAGCGATATTGACACCTACATTAATCGCACATTGGATCGCACAAAACAATTAATCGCACAACTGAAACTTTAGTGTATTATCGAGTATAAACAAATGTTTGTGTTTTGCAAGCAGGGGTCATCACTATGTCATTGACGTGGCTACTGAATATAAAAAAATACACAAGATGCAACCTTTACCAACCTACTCTCCACTGTTTAGCATATATGCGTATATACAAAGGCATGGATTGCACAACTAACAAACACTGCATGTCATGATATTTTATGCGACAGCTGGTCTAGGTGCATACATTTTAATTCTCAATTTACACTTTCTTGAATTAGAATGCAGTTCGTACTACAATATAATCTGTCTGAAGCAACATATCATTTATTGAACATATGAGTCTTACAAAGCAGCTGTTTTTTAATGCAGGGCACATGTAATGCAGCTTTCAGCACTACTTTCGACTTGCACTAAGCTACAATCTGCCGTATAGGCATATACATAGATACGTGTTTGATGACTGCCTATGTCAGATTCTATTGTACTTGTATATTTTATTATTTCGACAAACCTGCTCTCACTTGCTAGCTGCTGTAATATCAAAAGTCGCGAAGAAAGTGCAGAAAATGCGTTTGCTAGTAACACATGTAGACAACTTAAATGCAAATATAGAAGAATAAACATATTATGCAAGTCGCTATGAAATAACACGACAGTAACTAATGGAACTAAAGAGCATGAATTATTAATAAATGCCGTCGATCCTCGGCTGTAATAGAAACGCAAATACAGTATCTATAATTGTATATAACGTTTATTCCGCTTAGAAACTATTGAACGAGTGTACAGTTTGGATCCTGATGTGACACAGAAATGTGACGCCGAATAGAAATTTTCGGCGTCTAATACACCGCTACCGAGTGCCTGATTTGGATCTAATCTGTTTTTAAATGCAGGCCATGTCGCGAACAGCGGGTTAATGGTTAATACAAAACCCAATTTGTTTCTTAGAATATTAATTTGCGATTTAAATATTACGCTTCAGACTATTATTTATGTTCAGCGTGACATTAACAAGCAGCTGGATAGAAATCACGCAATTCAAGATTCATGTAATTTATTGAAGTGTATATTTCAACTGAGCATTAATCATGCTGTTTTAGAGAATCATTTATTCAAATATTGCTCGTGACGCATATGGAATACTATGGTTTGCCAGAATGTATTGTTTTGTTCAGACAATAGGACTAAAGCATTAACAGACTGCTTAATCTATAACAAGAACCAAACGATAGTCGTTGAAGGCACGCGTTCACAATTGGTATTGAAGACAGTGGCATTATTATACTGTTGATACGTTCACTGTCTGCTACACTGCAGACCAGGGTCCATGCTTATAAAGCTTTTAGTTGAGTCTGAGTTTCGTTCTCAAGCTTTTGATTGGTCAGATTTGAGTTCTCAAGCTTTTGATTGGTCAGATTTGAGCCAGAGGCTCAAATCTGACCAATCAAAAGCTTGAGAACGTACTCAGACTCAACTAAAAGTTTTATAAGCATGGACCCAGTTTCGTTGATTTGACCGGTGGTTAATTTCTGTCAAATAGTTAAGTGTACAACCGTGTTCTTCGGTGTTTATACACTAGTAGTCCGACTATAGCATGGTGGTATTTAATTATAAGGCAATTACATTAATCATGTTTCACCACGTGTCGTTAAAGATGCGATAGTTTTATGAACCAATCACAAACATAATTCTTCCTAGCGTACATTCGTCCTTGCTTTCCAGCTATCTACCCTTTACTAATAGACATGGCGTCATCAAATGCACCTGAGTTTTATATACAAGTAAAAACAGGACTATGTGACTTTACATAGTAGACATTAAGGCATTCTTATGACATGTGGATTGGGGACATCCATCCGTTATGGGAACAATCTGGTGTCCAATAAGCTGTCTCTTATCGTATTTCGGCATAAATACACAATATTTTGAGGATGTTTGTTGGTCTGTTTTCTCTACTGTTGTATTACTCCAGCGAATAGTGAACGCATCAGGAATATGACAAGTAGTCATATAATTTGCATAAACACAAACTATGCGTAATCTAAAAAGCTAACACAAACTGACATTGATTGTTAAAGTGCCGGCCATGTTTTATTGATAAGAGAATTGATCAAGCAGATATGCTGTATATGCTAATGTTCGGCTTAAATCATTCTCAGTGTTGTTATACCTTCTGATCCTTCGAGGTCATGAATTGCAGTACGTCTTGTTCTGAAAATTGAATACCGCTTAAGCCGGTGCTAGGGGGCGTGAGCAGTGTTGCACTTTCAATTACTGTTCATGAACAGATTAAATAAAACCGAGTCTGCAATTTTCCCTTCTTGTGTTGCAATTTTTGCTCTCGGGGGATCACCTCCTTTCAGAATTTTTAAAGAATAAATTCAATTAGTGTAATATGTCGATGCTGTTGATGTATTGAGAATGAATTATAAAGTGTGTTTACTGGATTACTTACAAGTAACAAGGTCCCTTTAACCCTTCTCTTGCTGAATTTTGAAATATATTTCTCCTTCTTTACCCAAGCCCTGTTGTATAATTACATGTATCTTCATTGTGTACAAGTATTTCGCTGTGCAATCACTGTTATGGAGTACACTGGTTGCACCTCCACTTGTAAATAGTACAGACCCGGATGAAACAGCTCCTGCAGGAGCTGTCTCATCTGGGTCTTCACTATTTACATGTAGGTATATTGACGTGAATAGCAAGCGAAGGGTTAAACAATTCAGAAAGTAATTAGACTGAAAACGATTTATTATAATGCTGAACAGTTATGTGATCGTCCTGCTTTGACATACATATTTATACTGCAACATATTGGTCGACAACGGTCAGTACCGTTAGTTAACTAAGACATCAAATAATAGGTACGTATGTGTATAAGATTTAACTAAGCGTTCTTACCCGTGGACTATATAGCATCAACTAACAGCCATGTTTTATGACGTCCGGTCTGAAAGACAATTCTAGTATGACAAACAACATACCTTTGTTGCTGTACATAACATTCAACGTGTAAAGCGCGATTTGGTTGGCATTTGCATACAATGTATATCCAGATGGGACGTAGTGTAACCAGGCGTCTCATTTGGGTCCAATCCGTTTGACATTCGGTAAGTAGTTTCTCAAAAGCCTTAATGTACCGGTGAGTAATTTGTGCAACGCATTAGATAAATGCTTAAAACAAGGTGAAAGTGAAACAAAACAGCCACCTGCATTTAGCGCAAAATATTTGATGTATTTTAGTGTTAATTATAGAGAGTTTTTACTGTATCATGAACATTTCTTCAACTAAGATGTAATAATACACCCGACCATTGTGCACAATAGTAAATAAAACACAAATACTACTCCAGTAGTTTGGGATCATACTTTCATAGCAAAAATAATATGTAAACACATCGATTTATTGGAAATGTCACTGCGTTTAATGATATTTGTGAAAGAAGGCTTTCAGCAACTATCGTTTTGCTGTTGTTATAGAGTAAACAGTCCATTAATGTTATAATTCTATTTTCTGTTCAAAAGACCACTGTTTGGCAAAACATATTAGTCAACTCCTAAACCAAAGACCATGTTTGTCCCTGGAAAATGCTGTGATAATGAGTTTAATCAGGCATATATGTATCGCATTCATCCAACATGAATATATGTAAATATTAGTAGATATACCACCACACAGAATTGGCAAATACATGGAACATAATACAAAGTATTTATCAAATTGAGGTGTAGAATGGACAACTGTTTCCAATTTGTAATCGTGTTAGTAAGTAGAATGTTGTCAATCATTTGATCCAATTGACCGCGAAGTGATACTAATGCATAATAACAAGGAGGGAGAGAGACGGGGAAGCTGGAAAAAGCAATGTTCACATAATATCTGCACTTCAAATAATTTACGTGGATCTTAAATGCCCTTAGCAACTTCTTTACAGAGACGTTTTATCCAGATATTGGCCTCTAGTAACATGGGTTCGCAGCAGAATCGAGCCAAGCTATTTGACTCACGATCAATAGTTTCTCAGAAGTTGGATCGAATCAACTTGTAAAATTTGCATCCTATCTAAATTGGACTGTTCTCAACGATATACATGTTTAAGTTATATACACATACAGACACTGAAACTGCGTTTTCTCTTAACAGATGAGTATTAGCTACAGTTATAAATAATTCGTATTCTTCAGTTCCTGAAGTTGCCGTCTCGTTATTTCAAACATACATAATAATTCTATTCTAATATATTTGCTTTTACTTTTTCTACTTTCGTACTATCAAAACACATTTGCTACACTTCATCCGCCTCATTTAAAAATTACAGCACTTAGCGAGTGAGAATAATTGTATTGAAATATTGAAAATATACAAGCAGTATGAAATGCATAATTTTCAGACAGTTCATGTCATTTGAAAATAGTATATATCTACATACCACATAAAATATGGTATGCAGTGTTTGTCATGCTGTATAATCCATGGCATTGCATAATATGTGCAAGTGATAAATCGTAGTATTAGTAAAGCACATATACGCTTTGCAATTCTGTATATTCCCTTATACACTAACGTGTCATTGTTCAAAGTTAAATATGCGATCGTTTCAGTGTCAAGAACGCCATTCCTAAAGGAATTACATGAGTCATGCAGGAAACACCACATACAAAACAAACAGCCGCATGAACAGCACAATGACAAGAAAGAATAGCAAATGTACATGTCGATAAAAGGAGACACACACACACAGACAAAAACAAACCATAGGGGAACAATGGAAGTACCGCCTTTGAAAGGTCATTGACAATTGTCACTTGTCACAGGGGGTTTAAACCGGTTTAGGGGCGCAAAACCTCACATTTTCCATCATCAGTAAATTAATTCAAATCATTGCCATGACCACAGTGAATTCTGGTTATATGGCATTGTAAAGCCTTATTATTGATAATTTAGAATCCTTGTCTTTAGATTGCATTATTCAATAATAGATCAGACTTAACATAAGATTATATTGCATTATTAATCGAGCTCCTTGTAAACATGAGACACATTTCTGCAATATTTCTGGATGTCCACTTTAATCAAGCTCCGACGTCGATCATTAATTTAAGACATTTGAAATCTCGTACCGACACACTCTGCAATTTTAAGGTTCCTTTTTCTTTTCCAGCCCATGTTTCTTTGACGCGATGTTATTTTGATTAAATGTTCACACCCTGGTATCTATTCCGAACATATGAGTTCTACAGCTCTTGAAATATATCAGGTTTGTCTGTAGCAAGTTCCCTCTGATTAAGGTTTTGAAATGTGTGGGGTTTTACGAGAAAATATGTTTTATTTGTAATTTTCCATGTCAGCTGTACAGTGTTCCAAATAACTGTTATCAATAGTATACATGTATCAAAGCTACAAAGTCATAAGGATACCAGTATCTTATCATCTATACAGAGAATCCCTAGCTTCTATGTTGATGACAGGGGAAGATGTACATCATATGAAATAATAGAAATGAACAGGTACGGGTTATATAATGGCAGTTATTGAAATGCTGTTGACACATCCGGAAACGGATATTTGTTCGTTTTTTGTCGTACCCTGTATTACTTTTCTACAGTTACTCTATTGCAACTCAATCATTTAGTACACTAGCGATAGGTGGATACAGTTGTCTCACTTAAATATGTTCTCGTTTTACATGCACTTTACCACTGTATTTGCCATAGCGGTTGTTGTAGATTAGTCGGAGAGGGGATACGTTTATTTACTCTGTTTGTCTTTTAGGGTGGGGATGGAATAAGTGTGAGTTTGGACGCCCCTAAACCGGTTTAACACCCCCATGACATTTGTCACTGACCGTTCCAAGGCGGTACTTCCACCTTCCCCCTATTGTTTGTTTTTATGTCTTTGCGTCTCTTTGTGCACTTTATATACATGTAGATGTACATTTGCTGTTTGTTGTCGTGGTGCTGTTTGGGCGGTTGTGTGTTTTGTATGCGGTATTCCCTGCATGACTCATACATGTACTTTTGTAACCAATTGATTTTTGACAGCATAATCGTTGTATTGAAACAAAATTGATTTTAACAATCACAACCTTGTTACTGGAAAACTGCTGATACTGGAGCGCATTGCATGTTTACTGCTCGACCTCTTTACATGTGGGCATTATGCTTCCCTCTCTGCTTGTGCGACGACGGGAAAATCCTAATGCTCTATGATATTGTCCCCCTAAACCCACATACGGAAAGAGGAAGTTGGATTATTATATTTTGCGACCTCTTCCGTGTCCCAAATGACTTCTCCACAGTTGCTCTTGTCTTTGACTGGTCATCGAATACATTTCTCGGTGTCATTTTTATTCTCTATCCAATAAAAGTTATATCTTTAGAATCGTTAGAATGTTAATATTGCCTTCTGTTTTAACATGTCGGGGTAGAAATGCTTCGTGTTTACGTCATTTAATTTATGCGTGAGTAGTGTTGCACTTTCAATAACTGCTCATGAACAGACTCAATATAACCTAGTCTGCAATGTTTTCGTTTTGTGTTGCTGCCTTTGCTTTCGAATGATCGCCTACTTTCAGAACTTGAATGAAGGTGGGATAAGCGTCAGGTTGGGTACCTACTAGCCTGGTTTAAGTAAGCCTCGTTTGGCCAATGACCATTCCAAGGCGGCACCCTTGCTTTCACCCTATGGTCTACTTTGTTATTGTAAATGTTTAGGACTTATTGTACGTTTCCTCACGTTTTGTCTTGGAGTTTTTTGTTTCATGTTTGATGATGTTTTGGTGCCGTGCCCGTTTATAAATGTGTGGCACTCCCGGTAGGACTGTTTTACCACTCTTGATAATAATTGTGTTTAAACCATACCCTCATAGGCTATTTTAAGACCCAACCTCTTTGAATAAATCTACCAAAAAGGAGCATTAACTAAAGAAAAGGAACATTTTAGAATTTTGTAGTTTTGAAACCACTGTGATAAATAAATCATTTGCTCTTAAGGAGCAACTGCTCTATTTATCACAATAGTTTCAATAAGTGACTTTTAAAGAGGCGTATAAAGGCGTATTTATAGAGGAAAGGGTTAATATATTAGACGTTAACTTGAGAAATAGAAATACAAACTAAAATAAATTATCATTAAACATAACAAATGGCAAATATCTAAAAGCTCAAGTACATTGTTAATGGATCTATTTTATAGCGCTTCAACTCTTAATATGTCACATAGAGTCTTCTCTAAAATTGCCAACGAGTGACTTTAAAAGCCGGTGATGGCCCAATGCAGATTGAAAGCAAACACAAAAGTCTTTATGCGTAAGCTTCGTCCTACATTAAGCTACCACTCACTTGTCTTAAACAACGAAATGTAAACTAATATTGGATCGTTGTTATAGAGTGGTTTCATCGGTACTGAATATTGAATTATACCATGTCGCACGTAGTAATTAGCAACGTCGTCATTATGTTCAGGTTTAAAATCATTTTAAATGAGTTTGTTTCTAAAATTATGAAAGTTGACTTTTCGTTCATTTTTATTGCAAACAGTTTGGATCCTTATGAAACGCCGAGTTACTAGGTGTCTGATCTGGATCCAATCTATTTGCACAATACATCAATAGTTTCGTCCGATATATTGTAGTTAACCCATTCCCTCATAAGCTATTTGTAGATCCTACCTCTTTAATTTAGATTAAATCTACGGTAACCAAAAAATGAGCATTACCTAGAGAAAAGGAAAATATCAGAATTGTGTAGTTTTGAAACCATCGTGATAAATGGAGCATTTGCTCATATGGAGCAAATACTCCATTTATCACAATGGTTTCAGAAAGTGGCTTTTAAAGAGGCGTCAAAATGCGTCATTATGAGGGATTGGGTTAAAGTAGTGTTGCGCCCAGCCCCCCGACATACATAAGAATTACTATGCTAGTAGTTTGGAAGTTCAACTGTATTTTGGTGAGTTAGAAAAGTTGTTAAATGCGAGCCTTGGCGAGCATTTAACTACTTTTCTGACGAGCCAAAATACACCTGAACTTCCAAACTACTAGCATAGTAATATTTTTATCATGCAACTCAAAGAAAAATGAAGAAAATGAAGAAAAAGAAAGATTGGTAAAGCAGTTTCGTCCCCTGAATGAAAATACATGCAAGTTAGAATTACGTGACGTCATATTGGTATGCAGTGATGTCATCGACTTTTATAACATAAACAAACTTGATTTAATCCTTTTTTATGGACAGATAGTTGAGACAAAGGTGAGAAAATGTGTTAATTTGATGTTTATGTTTAATTATGCCTTTTTCGTCCTTCGTCCTTCTGTTTTCCTCCTATTGGCTGAACCAAACTTGCATTCCAGTCGGGTCAGTACACATGCGCTATACCTCACAAAATACAGCGTCGACGTGGAAAATAGTATGCTAGTAGGAAGTGACTGTATTCGGTGACGTTACATGATAAACGCCATTATATCGCGTCTTCTCCTATCTTCGATTCAGGATTTCCATAGAGTAAGTAATATCAAATAAGTAATATGAAATGGATTTTAATTTGTGAAACTAACATTCATTTAGATTAGTCTATTGACATTTTACATGCACTAGATGTTACATTTTAATGAATTATGATCTCCTTCTGTAACCGATATTCCTTTGAGAGAGAAGGAGAGAGTTATCTTTATTACACTTTAGTTTGTCAATACGAAAATTATGCTTAATGCGAATGATCTAATTATCGGTGATGGCGCAGCTGGAATATTAAATTAGATTATTAAGAAAGAGATAAAGACTCCAGTTTTGTAACACATCCGACAAGAATTTGAACGAACGGCATTTAGATCTGTATACAGATTGGCATATGCTTCAGCAGATCAGAGTATACTTGTTTTAGTAATGTCGCTAGGGAAGATGTCACAATGGGTTTTCATACTAGCACATGGTCTGTTTTGACAATTTCTAGTACAGCAAGAATGCTTAAAAGACTAAGAGCCCAGCGCTCGCGGTGTTCAAACTTTTTGTCTAAACGATAATGGGTTTAATCCATTTGCGCTCAGTGGATTCTTTCATGTTTATATATTGGATTAGTCCATATTTTATCTAAGGGATGACTGGCCTAAATTTTCAATTTCGTTTCGTTTTATATAGACATTCCTATCAGCAAACAGTGTAGACTCTGATCAGACGCCGCATTATGCGGGGTCTGATCAGAGTCTACACTGTTTGCCTACGTCCCATATATGGGATCGTGGGGAGAAAAACGGTTAAATCTTGACCATAGCCGATATCTGACAATAGAACTAGACTACAGTGTGTGGTTGGTCAGATGCACTATACTGTGTAATGAATAATGTACAAAACTTGTTTCAATTTCAGCATGTCACTGTTCAAGCGTAAGGACTAGCTTTCTGATTGTTGTAACCCCTTTCAGCATTAAGTAGTTTTTGTCCGCAAAGCTGTAATGCTTTTGATAAACAATAGATCTTTTATCTAACAATGAATTTTAGCTAACAAATAATCGGACTTTACGATGTATGTATTACATATGTTCATTTATTAGCAAACGAGTTGATAGAAATAAACATGGATACGGGTGTTGTCACATCAGTGGTAACGGACGCGTGATAAAATGTGATGATAAATAAATTAAGTTCTGAAAGTACGAGATTCTCCGAAAGCAAAAGCAGCAAATAGGAAATTGCAAACTCGGTTTTATTGAGTCTGTTCATGAGCAGTAATTAAAAGTGCAACACTGCTCACACATCCCGCACCGGTTTATTCGGTTTTCAAATTTAAAAAAATAAAAGCGGTATTCAATTTTCAAAAATGATAATATCGAAGCTAATGATCCCGAAATATCAGAAATATAACAAAACTGAGAAGTCACATCTGAGATTGTGTTTATCAAATAAAACTAGAATGCAGTAATATCATCCCCTATGCGTCATCTTATATAATTCATTTAGCCAGTGTGTTAACTAGAACAATATATTATGTGCGATACATTATGACGTACTACCGGATTGATTAATGGCACACTACCTTTACATCTCTTATTTGAAGTGATATAGTTTCATTAGTTGATGTATGCAATGTGTATGCCTGTAATTTAGACATTTGAATTTGTAACAGTAGGTTAATATTCGATTATTTAAAATGAATTGTAATTCATCGATAATGTGTCGGTTTAGTTTAAACATACATTATTTCATTAAATTCACATTTCAGTAAATCATCATAGGTACAAAAAGGCATGGATCAAAAGCAAAACTTTTTAATATATATCCGCTCCTCATACATAATGCAAATACAACGGTGGACATTTTGTGGAATTACGTTTAGTACAAATATTGAAAATATGAAATATAGCTTTAAAAATACATTACGTATAAAGTAATATGTTTCTAATATGTTACAATGAACACATTCACAACGATATTGTTTTTTCAGCTGTACCAAAAAATGGGACACAATGGGACATACTGATTTCTTTTTAAAACTCCGTCTAATATCGTTTTCAATATTCCTTGAAGTAGATAGGTTCGACACTATCTGAAAAAGTTGTGAGATTCTTTTCAATTGTTTATGATAGGGGGCATTCAGATACTGTAGCACCTGTCGCAAGTATAATATATTGATTTAACATAAGAATATTAAAAAGCAGGTGGTTGCTTTTGACCAGCATTAGGCCACCATCTACCTGACAGACTTTTAGCTATACCCCGTTTAATGGTTGCCTAAGACAGGTTCTACTATATAGATAAACGCAATGTCTATACGCATATACTGTAAAACCTCTCTATAACGGCGACCAAATTACATCAATTATTTTGTGTTAAAGGCAGGTGGCTGCTTAAAGCAAGATGAAAGTAAAACAGAACGCTCCTATAGGAGCGTTCTGTTTTACTTTCACCTTGCTTTAAGCAACCACCTGCCCTAAATACCAATTAATTAAAACAGTTTAGCGGCCGTTATAGAGAGGTTTTACTGTATTACAATTTGCACATATTTGGACCTTTTTGGAAATGCATTTCAAACATGGTCTCTGCTGATCTGTACTTCGCACAGGTTTTTAGACAGGATGTAATAAAGTCTTCTCCGACCTATTCATCACAAATTGATGTATTGCCATTGTGTGATTTAAGTTTTCGTGCTAGTTACATTTTGTAAATTAATGCGTGCATGTTTTCCTCAACCGATAATGTCTGGTTATGCACTCAAATGCGTTACAATTAAACAGGATGTATTATATTAGTATTTGAAGCCAAATAGTGATAGTCGTAGACGTTGTTTAACCCTTTATTCCATGGATATTCATGCAAGACATCAAGCATATTAATTAGATTCTTTTTTATAATTGAATATGATCACGTGAAATTTTGGCCATAGCATATCAATGCATGACTAGATGTTATGTAAGACTTTATCATTAAAATACATCGTATAAAAAAGATCAAGGTACATTCAATATTCTGGGTACATAATGAGACCACTGTGGATGAGGTATAACATATCCATGATTAAGTTCCTTGAAAATACCACAGACAGATACTTTATACGCATTTTGATTTGAAAGCATGGCTGTCTCTCAAATTCTCATACTTGAAATCTATTATTATATCTTTACCTCGGTAACCCTCTAATATGTGATAAACAAGACCCATTGCGAAAACTTTAGAATCAAATGCATACTCTCGTATTATTTCAAATGCAACCTAAGCAGACTCTACACAGGTGACTCCTGTAGTGGCTTTTCAAGTGTTACTCTGTTTTCATCTTATGTGTAACAGATATTATTTACGATTATACCGCTGCAAAACAATAGTGATTTTGATCTGGTTTATTTGAACCCGTATAGCACTGACTTTTAAAATGAACTATTCCAAAACTAAAATAGGTCAAACATATTGTAAATATGTAGGGATATTGCTAAAGAAAACTGTAGCATGACAAACAATGCAAACCCTGATGAGTGGGCTATACACTGTTTGCAAAGGACATTAGTGACTCGTGTCCCGAACTTTAACCCACTCCCTCATGTGCTATTTTTAGATTCAACCTCTTTGAATAAATCTACCGAAAATGAGCATTAACTAGAGAAAATGAAAATGTAAAAAAAATAGTTTAAAACCATTGTGACAAATAGAGCAGTTGCTCCTATAGGAGCAAATGCTCTATTTATAACAATGGTTCAAAATGGTTAATATTGTAGTGCGCTCGTGAAGCACGTGCCGAGCAGTCTCTCGGTATATGGGTAGCGTGATCAGACTCGCTCGACACCAAAAGTTTGTAAATAAGTAAACTAAAATGGACTTCGCTTAAAGAAATTAAAAGAGAACAGGAAGGAAGTGTGAAATAAAGATAGCAATGTAATTCTGGTTCCCTCTCTTTATTCACCAGTACAGTCAACAAATATCTGGATTCAAATGGGAACTGATCAATATATCTGTCTCAGATCTATGCCTAACAATAAACAATTAAAGTCTGGGTCTACCCAGTTTTCACTATAGATCTATCACTATTAATGACCATCCAGTATTTCCCCAAGGAGTGAATAGTAAATGTTTAATTCCTAATATCAAGAGTCAGCGATCATAGTTTAGATCTATAATTTATTAAAGAAGAATAGAGTAAAAGAATAAAATATGTCTTCTATTCCAAATGCTTTAAGTTCAGATAAAGAATTATTATCTCTAAGGCTACTCTTAAAGCTTGAGCATAAGATTCAAGCAACAGTAAAGCCTCCCACTAAGTATATTCATTAAAAGTATTAAAGTAGATCTATGAACTTATTAAAATAAAAGAGTAGAATTAAATATCAACCTAAAGATAGCGATTAATATAGAGGTGGTTTCTATGATTAGCCAGTGCGAAGTCCCTGAACTGCCGAAAACGGCGTCTTTTATAGCCCGAAGAACGAAATTACGTGCCAAGCACGTGAATCCAAGGTAACAATTGCACAAAAATCTCACAAACGTCGCTTGTGGAACTTTGCACGTCGTTCCACATCAACATTGGTGTGAAAACTGTGGGATTTGGTGAGATTCTGGTGCAACGTCATTGCGCTATACATGTTAAGAATACCAAAAATACAGTACACATCGATAAAGAATTGAAAATTAAACACTTTCTTAAATTAACTTTCTATAACAAAATTTACCTTTAAATTCTAGAATGTCTGAGGTTTGTTACTGCCACTCAGGATCAAACTGCAGAAATATGGACTTTGTAGACTTTTGGATTAAACTTGATAAACTAGAGATTTTGACAGAGAGGAGACGCGGATATAAATAGAATGTATCAAAATACCTGTCCCACAATGCAATTCCAATATGGCGGCAGTTACAAACTACTCAAAGTTCCATCAACATAAAACCTTATTATCATCGTGGAAATCAAGGATATAAGGTAAAATCTGATAGTTCTAGGAAGATCTAGTCCTATTACACATTGCTAGATAACTGTCACATTGCATAGTAGAGAATTAAAGGTGAAATCGGTCCTTCTTTACATAGTCATGCTTGACCCCATTTGACCTGATGTTACGAGAAAACTGGGTCACTACATTACCCCCCTCTTAAAGTGTTTAAGTTCCAACAAACACCTAACAACAAAAATATTTTAAACCGCAAACTACGTAACCATCTATGGCTAACACTTAAGTCTTAGCACCTTATCACAAATATAACCAACAAATTCTATACCAAGTTTCATAAACATAGCATCAACCCCAATAAACATGAGTTTGCCTGGGATAAATCAATTGTCACAAGAAGTGGTTATGGTCCTTTTGAAATTGGCTTAATTCTGCCTTTAAGTAACCAATTCAATTTCAATTATGAAATCGGTCCAAAACACCAGTCCTATACAAGTTTAGCTAAACTGTATGGCGCGCAGAACTCTCCATCCATTTTCAGCAATACACTCTATATGTATAATACTTCTTGTGAACACATACAATTTAAGGCATAACTCCTTATCTTATACCACCTATTTTGATGCAATAAATCATTTAACAAAATGCCCATGCACATAGTGCATTCGAGACTAACAGTTGAGAAATACTAACAATAGTAATAATAACATCAAACCAACATTTGTCGAAACATGTGTACACCATTGTACAAATACTAGAATTACCACAACGATAAATTTCTGCATTGGAAAATGTAACACTTCAGTGTAAATTTATCATTTGCACTGGAGTGTTGATCTACCAACAACATCTTTCCTAAATTTCAAGTTAAAACTACCGCGTACAGAGCGGCTACTACAGCTATAAAAACATCAGACCAATGATTATAGACACAACCGTACATCATTGCGAAAATATTAAAATCACCACAACAATAAAGTTGCTGCATTAAAAGACGTAACACTCCAGTGTAAATTTATACTTTGCACTGGAGTGTCGGTCTACCAATCACATCCTTCTCAATTCCAAGTTACCGCATACAGAGCAGGTACTAACACTATAATAGCACCAGTGATTGTCATACACATTAAAATTACTACAACAGCAAAGTTGTTGCATTGGAAGAAATAACACTCCAGTGTAAATTTGTACTTTGCACTGGGGTGTTGTTCTACCAATCCCATCTTTCCAGACTTCAAGTTACCTAATACATAGCGGGTACAATATATCTGGTTAAGTAGTTCATACAACCGTTGCAACTACTAACTTCATCTCTAAGTCATTAATGCAGTCACTCGAGTGCTTAGACCGTTTCATGTTATCTAATACTAGCTCTCAAAAGTAGCTCTCACTGCCTAACATAAGTAATGCAAGACAGATTCTCTCATCTCACAGGCATGTACACCTTTAATATCCACCAAGTTAAATTGGTCTTCACAAACATGTTTGTGGTTCACCCTAGTGATTCATATCAACACCGGTCATCTGGCTAATTCCCTATCAACGTAAAGGCTACCCTTGCAACTTCAAGTTGCTATGCCTCAATACTCTGAATGGCTACTTTGCCATTCAAAGTAAATATCAGTAATACCTTCAGTCATTACTCAATATCATCAACAGTTATGAGCTGTTGGTTTTATACACTAATGTAAGTGAATTTGGCTCAAATATGGCCTAAGAATTTCCCATTCCATAAATATTAATTTACATCACCAAGACCTATTTAATATTAATTACTGAGTACCATGTCATGCTCTGGTGGTTCACACCAATTCCAACCACTTGGCTAACTTTGATATTACTCCTGAATGCACATAAAGTCATTACCTACTTTAACATTTAAAGACAAGTATTCCTAATAGCTAAATGTATCAACTATATAGTCACCAAGTTTACTGTTTGCAAATGTTAGCATTGATGCTAACAATTATTTTGCACTTGCAGAATTACTTTTACAACGGAAGCTTTCAGACCATCCTCATTATATTACCTTATCACCACCAATAAGATACAAATAATTCTAGTTATTTCATATAACCATGTTTGCACTAAGACATTAAACATGTTATCTAAACTGTTGAATCACACAAACAGTAAGACTAAAATACAAGCAGCTTAGTGTCCAAATTTAATAATTGATTTACTTCTGTCTATCAAACAGTATCGTGCAGTAAATTAGACATAGCACTAGATACAAAATGTATGTTCGTACCATGTGACAACTTTGACTTCTATTAGTGCCATCACCATTTTGACCAGACATTAGGAAGATTGTTCTCAAATCAATTTACCTACGATTACTGTAACTGTTACAATTACTAGTAATCCAAGGTAAGAGCAGTAGCTGTTTGACCTAATCACGCTAAATTTGACCATCACTTCCTAATGTCTGGTTGTTACTATCTTAATCTATTGTACAGAAAGGTTATGTTTTACAATTCTGTTGAGCGAACAATTCATATGGCCGATCCTGGCTCCTTGGTTTGGATACATCGCTGGGTTATTATAACAGTTCATTGTCCATAGATAATTATTCAGAAAACTGCCACACAGGTATTTAGAGTTCATTTGTTTCCACTTGATCGCGATAGAATATGAGATCTAATGTCACCATCATATCAGATGTATCACAATTACACTTATTAGAAAAGTCCTTGTTCAGTATGTTATTCACTTCGCGACAGATATAAATTTTACAGTCTCTGTATTGAATTAGGTAATTTTTAACATTATTAGCACTTGAACGCCCAAGTTAACAGCACAATACGTATCTGCAATGGTCTTCCCTCAGTTCCTGCGTGGTTTAGTTTGGTTATGACCTAACCCATGCCTTTGGCTGGTAACCGTCGGTGACCTTCGACCTTTTTCTGGCACCCGTTCTCTTCTCCACTCTTCCCTCTCCAATGCCCCCACTAGTTTATTTGTGGCCTTTGTTAGCTCCTGTAGAGCCCTCTCCATACACCGCGTGGCCCTGGTGTTGCGCTCCACTTCACGAGCCATGGACTGGCTTGATCGCTCCATGGCCCGTTCCAGCCGCCCCATTACATGGGCAATTGTGTCTACCTGCTTCGGCGGTGGTGGTGATGGAGAGGCCACTCTAGCCCGCTTTGCTGGTGGTGAAAAAGGGGAGGGGGAGCGTTTGCCAACTCCTGGTGTCACGCACAGTGTATCCACCTCACTGGTCTCCTCCGGCAGGAGTTGGGGTAAAATATTCTCGTCTTGCGTGGGGGTGGCCATCCCAATCTGCCTTGTTGATTGTGGGGTACTAGTAACAGGCGCTGGCGTGGCTTGGGGACTTTCAACCTGGATGGGTTTTGGTGCCTCAGGCTTAGGAGTCGACGGGACCTGACTGGGAGTGCTGGTTAGGCCAAGGAGGGTTTTTAGCACTGTGCCACCCACAAGCTTTGACACCTCCTCCATCATGTTCGCCTGTGTAGCGGCTATTGGGCTGCTCATGGTGGGGTTGGCCTGGTCAGAGGTATTATCTTTCCCCATGGCCCTAACTGGGGTTGCAGGCTGACTCACCTCTGCCTGAAGGCCATTCGGAAAAACAGTTTTCACTGCCTCGGCCAAGCAGTCCGGTTTCTTCTGCCTCTTACTCCAATGGGCCGCAGAGTCCTCTTGGGAGAGCGTGAGGATATCACGCTCCCCAATGACGTATGGGTTGCAATTGCTCACCAGGCAGGCTGAGTGGTCCACTACGCCCTTTTCCGATGCCAGGAGGGCGTGCCTCTTGTAGTTGGATACGTGATCCTCTAACTCCTGTCGCCTCTGACATCGGAAAAGGCACAAGGTACAATAATGTGGCACCTCATCCAGTCCCAGGTGTTGTTTGAGGATGTGGTTCTCCACTCTGTAGCGGGCATCCACCATCTCCTTGCCGGATCGGTGTAAACACCGAAGGCATTGATGGGCTCTTCCCCTCTTGCTGGCGCTGCTTGGGGTCCTCAACATACTAGATGCCATAATTGCTGGTCAAGACTGCAAAATATAGATGAATAGGAATGGTTAAGGATAGGTTCAGCCATTTTGGGTACAATCCATGATAGACCGCTGACTCATTAGAACAGAACCCCCCAGGACTGATGTGGGTTGTGGTGTAAATGCCTTCATTTGCATATATATATATAATTTATTTGATTATAACAATGTTTCACAAACATGACGTGTATAAGCCCTTATGTCATATTATATCTTCACACTGTCAGGAATTCATTGGTTGACCATTTTGTCAAGATTCAGGCTCGTCCCTCTTCAGCTTATCAGTCCGCTCTCATCGTCTCTAGACTATGTATTCTGAGACCTCATTCTGTTTTCTTCCCAGGCTAACCACCTTTACTTTTCGTCACTTTGACACATGCTACTACTTCATGAATTAAAACTGTCGCTTCAACTACGCTTTCCTCTCCATCTCTCTTCGACTGACATTTTCTCCTCTGCTACGAGCCGTATGTCATCTACCTGTATTCATCATTTACTGTCAGGTCATATATCCTCTGTTTAGCTGTCTACTCGAATGGTCAGTAACAGGACTTGTCCGCAACGGCCTACTGTGTATGGAGTGGTCTCCCGTGGAGCTACTTCTAAATAATCTGCTTCTGCGCTCAGCCAGTGACAATCAATGGTTAAACATAAACAATGTAGGTTTTCAACATGCAAAGAAAATCTTTAACAATATATAAACAACAGTTTTCTTAACAAACTCAGCTTTACTGGATCAGCTCTATTGGGGCGGAATGTGTCCATTTGGGACCACAGCCAATTTCTGTCTTGCCCTCTTGACCCACTTAAGAATGTTTGTACCCTCATAAAGCTTGAGCTTGTCATGATGGACCAGTCGTTCTGTCCCATTAGAATCCATCTGCAGAACAAAATTCTGGTCAGATATTTTTCTCTTGATGAGATATGGACCCTGGTAAGCCTTCTCTAACTTAGGGGTCACACCGAGCTTCCTAGCCTCAGAGAGGAACCAAACTACATCCCCTTGATGATATCTGTGAAGCATCGTTTTTACATCATAGGCTTCTTTATTCCTTTTAGCAGCTGTAGACAAGTGTTGTCTGGCTATCTCGTGTGCATGTTGCATTCTCTGTCGCATTCCATGGACGAAGGCACCGTAAGTGGTTACCTCCTCTTTACTCTTTTGTATGGTACTTGAAAATACCAACTCTGATGGAAGTCTAATTTCTCTTCCCATCACCATCATATTTGGTGTTGGACCCGTCGAAGTGTTGGGTGTAGCCCTATAGGCTCCAGCAATGCAGCCCAAATTCAAATCCCAGTCAGTTTGCTCGCCACACAGATAGGCCTTTATCATCCTTAACATAGTGCGGTTAAATCTCTCTGTCTGGCCATTGCACTTTGGATTTCTGGGGCTTGTTCTTGTCTTTCTCACCTCTAACATCCGGCACAACTCCTGAAACACGATGCTCTCATAGTTGCGCCCCTGATCACTGTGTAAGTTGAGTGGGCAACCCCATCTGGAAATGACATCATTCAGTATAATACAAGCACAGGTCTCGGCTGTTTGATCTGCTACTGGGAAGATCTCCACATACTTTGAAAAGAGGTCAGTTACCAGTAGGATGTACCTATTACCTCGAGTCGTCAAGGGAAGGGGCCCAAGGTAATCTGTTGCTAACACATCAAATGGAGCGCCTATTTTTATTGTCCCCATAGGGGCCCTAGGTGTCTTCATTGGCTTCTTGTCAGCTGCGCAGACATCACACCCCTTGACATACACAGCAACATCTGACTTCAAACCATACCAATAGAACCTGTGTAATGTCTTCTCTGTTGTTTTCTTGGACCCAAAGTGTCCTGATAGGAGCGAATCATGCATCTGGTGTATTATACTACTCCTCATTGTCTGTGGTACCACAAATTGGAGGTATTCCCCTGTACCATCTCTCTTTGTAAATGTTCTAAACAGCACACCATCCTGCACTGAAAGCATATCCCATATCACCCAGTAATGTCGGGAAGCTGGGCTCAAACCTGCTACCTCCTGGCTACTTGGTCGATCGCCTTTCTGTTTAGCTTTAAGTATGGGACCAATTGCCACATCTTTCTCCTGAAGTTCTCTGATGTCATCTATTGATTGACCTCCAGCCCATGTCCAGGTATAAGGTGAGGTCCTTGGCTTTGAGTTACTTGATGGTTTGACTGGTCGGATACAGCTTACATCGCCAACTGTCTGAGTTTGCTTCTCGTCTGCTATACCGGACACTGTCTCTTGATTTCCCTCAGATAGTGTGGGAAACTGCACTTCATCATACAGACCTTGTAGCATCATGTCCTGACTTCGTTTCCAACATTTCTTACATGGGCCACACTTGAGTGGTTCCATGGTATCCACACTTGGGCAATCACATTCTCTGGGGTTTTGGCATCTTGACAAGGCATCACAGTGTCCCTGCTTCTTACCTGGTCTGTACTCGACCTCAAAGTCGTATTGGGAGAGAATCTCAATCCATCTAGCAGTCTTGCCTTTTGGCTCCTTCAGCCTAAATAGCCATCTTAATGCTTGGTGATCTGTTCGAACAATGAAGTGTCTGCCAAGCAAATATTGTCTGTAGTATTCTATGAAGTACCTTACTGCTAACAACTCCTTTTCCGTAATGCAGTAATTCTTCTCAGCCTTGTTCAAGGCTCTACTGCCATAAGATATGACCATCTCACGGTTATTTTGCACTTGATGAAGGATACCCCCTATTCCAACATCTGATGCATCTACATCTAGTATGAAAGCTCCTGCATCTTGCAATGGGTAGCTCATGATTTCTGGGCTCACAAGCGCCTTTTTCAGGTCTTCAAATGCAGACTGACATGCTGAGCTCCAAATGAATGAACTGTCCTTCTTTGTGAGATCTACCATAGGTCTCACAATCTTTGCGAAATTTTTCACAAATTTTCTGTAATAAGATCCCATTGCTACAAATTGTCTTATCTCTTTTGCAGTTTTGGGTACAGGCCATTCCATTATCTTGGAGATGTTGGAAGGATTAGGCCTAATCCCCTCACTTGAAACCACATGTCCAAGGAAGATAACTTCTGTCTGGAGCAGTTTGCATTTATCAGGTCGAAGCTTTAATCCTGCCTGCTGTATTCTCTCAAGCACCTGTGTTACTCTGTCCATGTGCTCTTGAAATGTAGTTCCAAAAACTATGACATCATCAATGTATATGAGGCAAGTCTCCCATTGAAGGCCTTGTAGTGCAAGTTCCATTGTACGCTGGAAAGTGTTACAGCTATTATTTAAACCGAACGGCATTCTTGTCATCTCATACTGTCCAAATTTACAAACGAATGCACTCTTTGGTATGTCCGATTCCTTAAGTGGGATTTGAAAATATCCACTGGTCAAGTCAAAAGTGCTAAACAGAGTTGCGCTTGCTACTGCATCTAAGCAATCCTGCACTCTTGGCATGGGGTAGCCATCTGGTTTCACCAGTTGGTTAACACGGCGGTAGTCTACACATGGCCTTACATCTCCTGATTTCTTTCTGACTAAGACAATTGGGCTTGCCCATGGAGATGTGCTCTCTCTTATGACCCCCTTCGCCAGTAAATCCTCAATGGCCTTCTTCTCTTCATTGGCAAATGCTAATGGCACCCTCCTAGGACGTTGCTTAATGGGAGGGGCGTCTCCCGTTTCTATGTTGTGTTCTGTAAGGTTAGTCAAGCCAATATCCCATTCATGCCTCGAGAAACAGTCTTGAAACCTATGGAGCAGGTTTGCCATCTGCTACCTTTCCTTAGGGTCCATCCTCTCTGCTGAAGATTTGTATAGATCATGTAAATGTTCTGGGACTCTTGCTTCACTTGTGGTATTTAATGGGTGGGCTGATGCTTGCCTCGCACTCTCAAACATAACCCGCCGCACGCTGCAGTTACTTGATTCTTCTGGCTCATACTCGTGTCTTGTTATTATAGACTGTATACCCTCCACTGCTTCTGCCTGTCCAACAACAGAATCTTGTTTAACGGTCACCGCAGTAAGAAATGGGTTCAGCACTCTCACCTTACTGGTGGCACCATTATTTATATTGACGAGCACCCTCGCCATCTGCAATGGGTATTCTTCACGGAAATGCTCAGTGGGCTCTACTATGTAATTGCAGGCCTGGCACCAGTCATCTGACTCTTTTCTTTCTATAAACACATCAAGCACTGCCTCGCTTTGTGGTGGAATGACAAAGTCATCTGCTGCTGTAACTTTTCTCATCCGGTCAGGAATGCCAATTTGAATGAGCGGTACTTCTCTCCCTTGAAGTAAAATTTTCCCTTTGCTCAGTAGCATGTCTCCTGGACCCCCTTTGCCATTCTGCAAAATATCTACTCCAAGTAGAGCCTCATCATCTATGTCAGCTACTATCAATTCCTGCTTTAAATGCACTGGCCCAAGATCTACGTCGAAGACAGCCTTGCCATATTGCTTCAATGATGACCCGCCTGCACCAACCAAACTCACTGATTTACCGAGTTGCGGTCGTGTCTTGACGTCAAGTTTGTCATACACATGTTTTGCTATCACTGTCTTTGATGCTCCACTGTCTGCAGCAAATAATACGGGCAAGCCTTGAACTATTCCTTTAACATAAACACCATCTGACAAAGTTTTCTTTCTTTTAACAGATTTCAAATTCTCTAAGTAATCATGGCCCCTTTTATCCAGCTGGGCTTCCCTCTGGCCTTGAGAGATAGCCCTTTCTAGTTTAAAGTACTGTTACTATTGTTCTGAACCGGTCTGCTTATTCCCTGTCTACCGCTATGTAATGGATGGTTGTTAGCATTGTTGATGCTCTGCCAGCCATTATATCTGCATTCTCGAGCATAGTGTCCCGTCTTACCGCATTTGAAGCATGTCACATTAGTTCGTCGGCCAGGCTCCTTCTTCAGTGCTGGCTTATCTTGGGAGGCTCCATTTTGTATATTTGGACAACTAGGTTTAGACAACTCTTCTATCTTTTGCAGTAACTGTTTCAAAAGCTTTGTGTTCTCGGATGCTTCATCTTTCATCTGCTTTACTTCGTTATCAGGTGACGTTTTCTTTTTACTTGCCTGCTGCTTTCCAATTTCTTTAACTGAGACCCGTCTGGCATTTTATAAGTTATCTGTATTCTCGTCTTCTGAGCTATCTTCGCTACCACTGTAACCATGGTCAAGCACTGTTCTACAAGCATACTTCTTTGCCTTCTTATCTGGGGGTGGTCAGTATAACACTGTCTTCTAGTCTGTATGAAATTAACGACATGGTAGACTGCATCATCAATATTATCTGGTTCCTTATGAAATTCAACCTCAAATCTTGCTTCATCATCACGAAGACCATCAAGGAATCGTCTCACAAGGTCCTCTTGTCTGATATGTTGGTCTCTTGACTTGTGTGCCCTGTCATACAATCTTTTCAGCTCAGCTGCAAACTCCTCTGCTGTCTCTCCAACCCTTTGGACTCTCCTTGAAAACTTGGCTGCAAATGTGTTTGATGTTTCAATTCTCCTATATCTGCTATTTAGTTCCTTTATGAGCTCATAATAATCAGACCATGTAGACCTTGGCAGTTGAATAAATACAAAATCACCTGCCACTCCTTGGAGTCTAGGCAATAACTGATCCAACATGGTGTCTTCATCCCAGCCACGTCTAGCAGCAATCATTTCGAAGCGGTTTATCCAGACTTGCCAGCTTTCCTTTCCTGTGAAAGCCGGTAACTTTAACTCTGCAGCATTTGGCATTGCTCGGGTTATCCCCCTTGGTCCAAATTGTCTCCCTTGCAATCGAGCATTCCGAGTTGGGGAACTGACATCTCGCTGATTTGCCTCTCTGTCATATTGATTTCCCTCATAATGTCTCGGTACCCGTCTATGCTCATCTATGTGTGGTCTTTCATCAGAGAATTGAGCTGGAGTGTAGCTGCTAGCTGCTACCATAGAGCTTCTTCTGGAACCTTCTACCCTCGGTTGATGTGAATTGTTTGCATCAATGCCTTCTTGCTCAGCTTGTGACATATCACAGCCCCTGTGTGCATGGTGTCTAACCCGTCGGTCCTCTCCAGCTGCTGCTGTAGGACTTGTTATAGACCTGTTCTGCCCTGAAGTTGCACCATCAGCATGTTGCACCACAGTTTCTCTCTCATTAGGCTGCGTTGTATCAGAATTATTCTTGAGCTCCAGTAATGCTGAGACGACAGATTTCAAGACCTGAGTTATATCACCCATGTTTCCGCATGCTTGTTCATTGTTCAGGTGGATACCCCTATGACGTCTACCAACTTCATATGACTGTGACTCTGCTTGAGTCATTCCATATGACTGCCACTCTGTATGCCTATTGTCAACCAGACCCATTGGTATGGTACTCCCATTACTGTCTGCCATCATAGTTGGTGGACTTTGACTGATTAGAATCTCCAGATCTCTGTCCCCATTACTGTTGGTAACCTCTGCATCTTCTGGATCCACCCTGGTTTGTTCAATGTTGGTTAGGTCAACACGTGTCTTGGTCACCTCCTCTTTCTCGAGGTCGATTTCAGATATTTCGTCACCCTCGCCTTCAACCACTGATAGTCTGTCACTCATCAGCTTTCTTCTAGGCATCTTATAAGGTTCGTATCACTGGATCTACTGTGTTAAAATTTAGCAGATCCCACCGCTGCCACCATGAAATATGTAGTGCGCTCGTGAAGCACGTGCCGAGCAGTCTCTCGGTATATGGGTAGCGTGATCAGACTCGCTCGACACCAAAAGTTTGTAAATAAGTAAACTAAAATGGACTTCGCTTAAAGAAATTAAAAGAGAACAGGAAGGAAGTGTGAAATAAAGATAGCAATGTAATTCTGGTTCCCTCTCTTTATTCACCGGTACAGTCAACAAATATCTGGATTCAAATGGGAACTGATCAATATATCTGTCTCAGATCTATGCCTAACAATAAACAATTAAAGTCTGGGTCTACCCAGTTTTCACTATAGATCTATCACTATTAATGACCATCCAGTATTTCCCCAAGGAGTGAATAGTAAATGTTTAATTCCTAATATCAAGAGTCAGCGATCATAGTTTAGATCTATAATTTATTAAAGAAGAATAGAGTAAAAGAATAAAATATGTCTTCTATTCCAAATGCTTTAAGTTCAGATAAAGAATTATTATCTCTAAGGCTACTCTTAAAGCTTGAGCATAAGATTCAAGCAACAGTAAAGCCTCCCACTAAGTATATTCATTAAAAGTATTAAAGTAGATCTATGAACTTATTAAAATAAAAGAGTAGAATTAAATATCAACCTAAAGATAGCGATTAATATAGAGGTGGTTTCTATGATTAGCCAGTGCGAAGTCCCTGAACTGCCGAAAACGGCGTCTTTTATAGCCCGAAGAACGAAATTACGTGCCAAGCACGTGAATCCAAGGTAACAATTGCACAAAAATCTCACAAACGTCGCTTGTGGAACTTTGCACGTCGTTCCACATCAACATTGGTGTGAAAACTGTGGGATTTGGTGAGATTCTGGTGCAACGTCATTGCGCTATACATGTTAAGAATACCAAAAATACAGTACACATCGATAAAGAATTGAAAATTAAACACTTTCTTAAATTAACTTTCTATAACAAAATTTACCTTTAAATTCTAGAATGTCTGAGGTTTGTTACTGCCACTCAGGATCAAACTGCAGAAATATGGACTTTGTAGACTTTTGGATTAAACTTGATAAACTAGAGATTTTGAGAGAGAGGAGACGCGGATATAAATAGAATGTATCAAAATACCTGTCCCACAATGCAATTCCAATATGGCGGCAGTTACAAACTACTCAAAGTTCCATCAACATAAAACCTTATTATCATCGTGGAAATCAAGGATATAAGGTAAAATCTGATAGTTCTAGGAAGATCTAGTCCTATTACACATAGCTAGATAACTGTCACATTGCATAGTAGAGAATTAAAGGTGAAATCGGTCCTTCTTTACATAGTCATGCTTGACCCCATTTGACCTGATGTTACGAGAAAACTGGGTCACTACATTATCATATCACTGTTACTCGTATGATATTTGAGTCAGACAGTAGTTAACAAAACTGTATCTCAAGAAATTCTTTTGGCATAGGCCAAATATGCAAAAGTTTGTGCTGTTGATAAACTCTACAAATAATCAAGAAGTGGAAATGTTAGCTATGTTTATTGAAAAGGCGTTTGCTATCAAATCAGCTGCATATGCAATCGTTATTTAACACTACTGGTATGGAAATACTGCGCCAATTGAAATCCAAAGAATCATAAGCACACATATTTCTATTTTATATATATTGGGATATTCTAAATTTCAAATTTCGTTTGATGTGCGACATCAGAGACTCGGATTTCAGTTGGAAACCATAGGTTTTGGACGCCAGATAAGATATTTTATTGGTTCATGGATATGCAAATAACATTCCACATTATCTGTTGATATGTATGAATATGTATTTTCAGAGCCACTGAGAAAGTTTGTTAAATGCATGTGAAGTAGTAAGAGAGGTTCTTTGCTGAATTCACTATTTCAAACATGCACTTAGCTCAAATAATATTTCTGCAATTTAATACGAATATTCGTATACATGTACATAAGTTATGATTAAAGAGGCCAATATTGCACATTACGTTTAGACTGACTGTTCAAGCAACTGTTCTTCCGTTATATGATTAATATTGTCATAATAACGCCTTTGATACATGAACAACTGTATATATGGCATGATATATCGTTAGCCTGCGGTTTGTAAGGAATGGCCGAAACAGCCGTCAGCTATAGCCGGTTGCATTTTCTATTGCACTTTTAAGGCTTTTGTGATAAAAAATCTTACATTAGTGTTCATTGCATGTTGTTTTCGTGGAGCTCGTTTGCCATTATGAATGTGACACTCGCTAAAGCTCGTGTCATATTATTATGGTAGGCTCGTTTCGTGGAAGCTGTTTGTGATGAGCACTCATTTAAGATCCTCTATACAGTTAAACTCCAGATTTGCTGCAAATAGGTGTGCTACATTAAGCTTATCTTATCAGAGTTTATTAATATATGAATAAGATTTTTACAATGAAAATGATACTTTTCTTTTCTAAGATTTAATAATGACTGATCCGTCAATAATCAACGCAAAACGTGTTAATTATCTAACAATATCGGTAGTTGATTCATTTCTTAAATTCTCAGTATTGAAAAGCTTTGGCCAAACTCATTATTTAGTTGTTTTAAGTATTATTATTTCATTTTTTGATAGGGTGTCTGAAATCATACTTATGTCTGTAGTAATTCCAAGAGCAATATGCTGAACTAAACCTTTGAATGATTGCATGATTTTATTAATATAATGCCAATCAGTGTATATTTTCATGTAAAAATAATTCATTTGTCTGCGTTTATATATCTTCATTGAAAGGGTTAGTGCAACATATAAGTATCATGATCACTCATATTCTAAGCATTTTTGTTTCACATTAGATTTTAACAAAACCAGCATGGCTGTTCTGGCCCGCTTTGATGTTTACATCAATGCTTTTCTTGTAGTGTAACTCTAGTCACAATATGATGGCAAGCACATTGTAAAGATGCACTTGTCTTATCTCAAACTTTTAGAAGCCCTATTAATGTACCCTAGGTTTTAGCAACCTTCTCCGGAAAATAATTACATTACTGATGTTTTTATGTATTGTTATGTCAGTTGTAGTTTTGTCAGTTATAGTTTTGTCAGTTATAGTTTTGAATATATGTTTATTGTGTATACTATGTATACACTTCCTCATGGGCCGATGGCCTTATGGATCTGAATAAAGTATTATATATTAATTAACCCTTCGCTTGCTGAATTTTAAAAAACATTTCTCCTTCTTTACCCATGCCCTGTTGTATAATTACATATATCTTCACTGTGTACAAATATTTCGCTGTGCAGTCACTGCTGTGGAGTGCACTGGTTGCACAATCAACTTGTAAATAGTGCAGACCCTGATGAGACAGCTCCTGCAGGAGCTGTCTCATCTGGGTCTTCACTATTTACAGGTATGTATATTGACGTGAATAGCACGCGAAGGGTTAAGTTATATCTCCTACTGGGTATTATTCTAATTCACTGTTTATATTTGAGACAAAACAGACAAACAAAACTGACCGTGTCCATGAGATCATTTCTTATGTAATTATTAGTCGTGCCAATATATTACGCTATATTACGTGTATGACTTTTATTGGATATTACATAACCCTCTGAATACAGGAAATGTATGTACTCGAGTTTGCAAACAGTGTAGACAACAATCAGAATATCCTGATCAGAGTATGTATTGTTTTTCATTCAATAACCCCTTGTGAACTATAACCTTTCTTACCCAATGGATTATTCCACATTAAACATGTTTTCCCATTTAAAATATCCCCTCCTACTGGGGGTCTTTTGGACCCCTCTCTAAAGGCATATTTAAAACATTGTGATAAATAGAGTAGTTGCACCATAGGAGCAAATGCTCTATTTATCACAATAGTTTTAAAAGTACACATTTCTAAAAACAATTTTCGCTAGTAAATGCTCCTTTTCGGTAGATTTATTCAAAGAGAATGGGTCTGAAAATAGTCTAGGAGGGAATGGGTTAAATAGATGCAGATTGAATAGAAACAGCCCACATGGCACATATGTTGTTGCAAATGGTCTTCTATTGTATGCATAAGGATGAACACCACATACAACAGGACCCCTCTATAGAGACCAATTAATCAATACATAGCCGTGTCCATCTGAACAAGATGTGAATAATGCAGAAAATAACCAAAAGCAAAATTAGTATTGTTTTTGATGACCACCCCCCCCCCGCCCACACGCGGATATTAATTTCAGTTCCATAACTCTGCAAAAGATCATGGCACAGGAATAAGATATGCATAACTAGACATGGTGCTGATCAATCCTATGAAGTTTCATGAAAACCCGACCAAAGGTGATAGAGAACCGCGCGGTTAAATTAAAATCGGACAGACGGACTGACATTCTTACCTATGGACACTTGTTGGGTATTTCCTTTGTTTAAAAGTACCCAACAATACAGACGGAATGAATAGAACTTACCGTTATCTATAGTTCTCCATACCCAACATGTGTCCATATGTTCGTCCGGACAGACGGGCACATAAACACTGCCCACAAAACAACATGTCTCCCCAGTGTACTTTGGGAGGCATAATTAAAATTCTGGGGATATCCAAGTTACAACCAGTATATGTAGTTGTACTCCCTATAAGAAGCTGTTTTCAACATGTGTACAACTTGCATAGATGACGTATTTGTTATTGTAGAAACAACCCACCGTATACATGCTGCAAGTGGAGGAATGATTACCAATGCGAACAGTTTGGATCCAGTTGAGATGACGAGTAGATCGGCGTCTCATCAAGATCAAAATTGTTTGACACTATGGTTGCATTTCAATCTGATTATAGCTTGCATTTTGGAATATACATGTAGTTGGTGACACATTCTATCCAAAACATTTGCTCAGTAGGTTAAGTGTTAAATTAATCAGCCAGCTGGCATACACAGTAAACAAAAACTTCTTAACCAGACGCTAAAACATCACAAACACCAGCCTGTAGGACAGGTGACAGCTTAATGCCGGCTGAAAGTCATGCAGAAAGCTCCAAAAGGAGCTTTCTTTATGAATTTCAGCCTGCATTAAGCAAGAACCGAGTTTTTCTTTATTAACATTCCGGTTTAGAGAGGATTTACCGTTGTTCATTCACATCAAATTTACAGACAGAGCACTCTTAAGTAGTTGTATCCATAAACAAAATAATATCCGTGGTTACCCTTGTAACTCTTGATATATGCCCATAAATAATTTAATAACAGACGAAATCCGAAAAACTTTGAAGGTAAATCAATGGTTATATCAGTTATTTAGGGATGCTAAATATTTGTTGCTTTGTGATTCATTTGGGAAATACTGCGTAACGATCTTTACCGTGAGTGACGATGTCTTATAACGAATAAGTACAATACTGCTAAAATGAATTAGGCCTTACAACATCTACGCTAGGCTGTAATGTATTATGTATTAGTTCTCTTGCTGTAGACGATTTATATTACACGACAAGATAAATTTGTGTGTGTGTTATAAATATTACTTGCAGCCGCACTGCGAAACAAATTGGCAAATGAGCGTTGATAACATCATATAGCGGTATTCGTCGTGCTGTTTAAACATAACTTAAAAGTGTATTAACTGTATTATTTAAATTCGAAATGTCATTAGAATATATATATTCTAAAATTCAAGATATTCTCAGGCGAATTTCACTCCAAAATCAACTTTCGATTAAAGTTTGTGTGAAATGTACAATACGAGACTACACACAAAGGACTAGAGGTTTTGTCCATTTGCCTGCTGTAAAGATAGATCTATGCCTGCCATAACTCTGCTCTGGTGCAATTATTAATTACTTCTTAATTGAGTGAGTGAATGAGTTGGGTTTTACGGCAATGCGACACTAAACTCGAGTCAGATGTTCCAGAAACTATTGTCAGTGTGTCCGTCAGTTGGGATCCTGATGAGAAGCCAATATAGCTTTTCAGTTCAATTAACCCTTCTCTTGCTGAATTTTAAAATACATTTCTCCTTCTTTACCCATGCTCTATTGTATAATTACATATATCTTCACTGTGTACAAGTATTTCGCTGTGCAATCACTGCTGTGGAGTGCACTGGTTGCACAATCAACTTGTAAATAGTGCAGACCCTGATGAGACAGCTCCTGCAGGAGCTGTCTCATCTGGGTCTTCACTATTTACAGGTAGGTTTATTGACGCGAATAACAAGGTTGCACAATCAATTTGTAAATAGTGCAGACCCTGATGAGACAGCTCCTGCAGGAGCTGTCTCATCTGGGTCTCCACTATTTACAGGTAGGTATATTGACGTGAATAGCAAGCGAAGAGTTTGTTAGACGGTAGAGTCAGTACAACACGTCATGTATATATTCTGTATAGTAAATACAATTCTACATACAATTTGCACCACATTTATATGCTCAAACTAGTACTAGCTTGTCGTCAGAAGTTTAGTATTACACTATACTGTAAAACACCTCTAAACCGCACGTCTAAATTAGTATAAATATCGATCATATAGGCAGGTGACTGCTTAATATAATGCAGGGTGACAGCCATGCAGAAAGCTCCTTTACGAACTTTCTGCACGACTTTCGTGCTGCCTTAAGCAGCCACCTGCCTACAAGTATCTAAATAGACCTAAATTAATAATCCGGTTTAGAGGGGTTTTACTGTATATGCATTATTTGCCTGAATTTGTATTGTTTTGTCATCCGTGAGGCTTAACATGAGATGCTGAAAGTTATTGTTAAAATGAAATAAACTGAAATGTTTTAGTAGATTAGCTTTTAGATGATGCGATATAGATGTATCTGATTCGAACTTAGTTAGTAATACTGGTGATTTCTCTTCCGAGAGGCCATAATATTACTCGAGAGAAGTGTGATTTAAACCCTCACTCCATAGACATTACTAGTAGATCCAGCTCAGACGGCTCTGCTCGGTTTGTTTTAACCTTTAGCCTGCTGAGCAAATTATTTTTACAGAATATTTCACCTAGAACATTTTCAAAATTCAAGCTATAATCTATTTGTCTACCAAACTGCAATCAGGGTGTCAAACAGTTTGGATCCTGGTGAGACGCCGAGTTACTCTGGATCCAAACTGTTTGCATAGGTAACCACTAACCCCTCCCCAGCTAAAGGTTAACCCTTCGCTTGCTATTCGCGTCAATATACCTACCTGTAAATAGTGAAGACCCAGATGAGACAGCTCCTGCAGGAGCTGTCTCATCAGGGTCTGTACTATTTACCAGTTGATTGTGCAACCAGTGCACTCCACAGCAGTGATTGCACAGCGAAATACTTGTACACAGTGAAGATATATGTAATTATACAACAGGGCATGGGTAAAGAAGGACAAATGTATTTTAAAATTCAGCAAGCGAAGGGTTAAGTAGACATAATTCTAAAGTTCCGTGCATGTCCAAGGTATCATGTGCTCGTATACTATTGTGCCATTATTTCTGACATGAATAGACATCAAGTACATTAAGTACAAGGTTAGGCAAGTTTATCATGCTAAAATCATATATTTCGTTATTTAGGTACGTGTAGTTTGAATTTATGTGAATAAGTAGATTGATTTTGTATTGTAGTGGCATGTTTTACAACATTAACAATATACAGTACAATCTCTCTAAGCCGGAATTTCTAGCAGAGAAGAATTTAGATACTATTAGGCAGGTGGCTGCTTAATGCAGGGTGAAAGTCATGCAGAAAGGTGAAAGGCATACAGAAAGCTCATAGAGGAGCTTTCTGTATGAATTTCACCCTGCATTAAGCTGTCGCCTGTCTCCAAGACCGATATTTGTACCCGGTTTAGAGAGGTTTTACTGTAAATGTGACAATGGAACACCCTTTCTAAACCACACCAACTTCTTTATTTCTTCAATGTTACCACATGTTCACGATTCGCCTGCTGAGCGCTACCTGATTTGCAAACAGCTGTGACCCAGACGAGACGCCCAGTGAACCTCAATTAACCAATTCCCTGTTCTATGTTTACATCAAAGTTTTATACCTACTCAATATTCATGGATAGAATAGTTATAACGAAATATGGAAGGTGGAAAATTGTAGCCATTTTAGAAAGTAAAGAAAAAGATATATCAAATGCCATTAGCAAACAGAGCAGAGCCTGATAAGACGGCTCCTATAGGAGTCGTCTGATCTGGGTCTACACTGTTTGCAAATGCGTTAAAAAAGTCCAGGCCTGGCGTAATTTTCCTGTTGTACCAAGTAATCGCGTCTGGATCCAAATTGTTTCAAATACCAGTCATGTTGCGGTTAGCATGATAAGGATCGAACCAGTGGTGCATCTTTTTGCCATTGGCTATTTAGCAATGTTATGCCCTGTCACTTAAAAAGGCATATATGTTTGCCTTGTTTGCCCTTCGTCCTTACGTACATCCTTCCAGACGTTTTCTTAATGTCGTGCATAATTTAATATCATGCCTTAATTAGTAATTACTTTATGTATTCAGACAGACAAACTTCTGAAGAAACAGTTCGAGTAGGTTGGTAACTGTTTTCTACCTATCTAAAGTTAATTTAAAATGGTGTCAAATTGATTTATGCGGCTTAACAAATTTAATGGATGGAAAGAGCGCGAGTTGGTCTCCGAATATGTACTGTAAATGGTAAAGCATTTCCGATCATTCATGTTTGATTCATTGAACAGAGGATAACAGATCTAGACAGTGCAACACATATCAATACTGAAGTTGGCATAAAGGTGTTTTACGTTGTTCTTGGCAGACTACATTAAATAACATAGCCGACTTGGAATAAGAAAACAGATGGTGTTGACTGCAAATAATGCAACATGGGATATAATTTTTCATAGAATACTCCCTCTTAATTACAATAAGAGGAATTGGGGCTGCATTACTTGAACAAGGATTAATTCAATGTCTTACCAAAGTAGTCTCCCTTGTAAATCGAAATTATGTTTAGCCCTCTGAATGGGAAAACGAGTATAGTTGTATTTGTGAACATTGTAGAACCAGAATTGATGATGCATCTGCTCCGTTGGTTTCGAAGAAATCCATTTTTCTATTTTTTCGACACAAACAACCATTTACTAACCGTACTGTTTAGTGTTAAATAAGTGTTAAGGTACATAGATTCCGATTTTTAAGTCAGTTCGAAACGCAAAATTTGCGGAAATTTACGCAGCATACATCTTTAAAAAATGCTTTCCCATTATTTTAAAGTAAATACTACAACATATATAAATGAAAATCAAATCACTGGTTCTACTTTCGTTTAAATAGATTCACATTTAATATATCTAACTGCAAAGCTTACTATTTCTGTCTTTGTATGGAATTGACTTTATTCGGTATTTTGTAGCAGACAGGCGTTTATTTGCAACCTTTTTCAACTATATTGAACTACACTCCAATTTAACGCACGTTTCATCCGTTAAGTGTTGCATCATTTGAGTAACTTTAGGAGAAACCTTCCAATTGTCTCCTAACATTTGAAGTAAATACAGTAAAACCCCTATAATGCGACCACCTAAAAGATATATATTCTGGAAGGTAGAGATAGGTAGTATCTTAATGCAGGACAAAAGTAATGCAGAAAGGTCCTACAGGAACTTTCTGTATTACTTTTGTCCTGCATTAAGCAACCACCTGCTTATAAAGACAATCATGTTTATTTTTAAGTGGTCGCATTAGAGGGGTTCTGCTGTATAGTGTTTATAATCGCGCCGGTGATTCAGATACACCATACTGTGTGTGAATCTGCCGGAGATTGAATGCTTAAACGCGTTAGAACAGGAGAAAGGAAAACCAATTTCCACTAAATGTTTCTCCGGAACAAACTCACAAGAGTGTCAAATTTAAAGGAGTTAAACGTCATTTAACCCTTTACCTGATTCATAATATTGCAGGAAAGCATTGCATCATGTATATTAGTTCGTAATAATGGCATACGAAGACAGACATATGTTGCCATGTCCAAAATTGTAGGATATATATTTACAATCGAATATATATTTATACTCTCGAAAGCACATAGAACATACCTTAATCAGACGGCTATCGCCCTGTTTGCAAATGCTTCAAAACGCGCTTCTCTCAGGAAAAGTATTAACGGGAGTTCTTTTCCATGGCACAGTGATTAGGGAATTGATGATAATTCATGACATGTCATGGAGATTTGTTTTTAAGTCATATCCCTTCAATAATGTGAAAATTCGAAAATTCGGAAAGCCGAAATTGTTCTTGTAATTTGATTCTATTAGACATCATGTCTTTAAATGTGTCCTACTTTACTGCATGCCATATCTGAAATGCAGTAGTAGTTTTTCATTCTTTTATTTTTTTTAAATACCTGCTTTATAACATCTCGTGTTTTTCTTTGGAAAGAAAACCCACGATGATCCTTTACTCAATGAATATTCATGTAAGAAATAATGACAACCTGACTATTCATTAGCCGTAGTAGAGACTTATAATCATGTCTTTGTTATTTTATACGCAAACAGTACACACTCTGTCCAGAAGCTCATACAGGAGCTGTCTGATCTTGGTCTACTCTCTTTGCCATTGCGTAGAAAGGCGTATGTATGGAGTAAAGGGTTAAGAGCTATAACTAGTTGGAGTTTCCGCCGTTTGTACATTGACGTTTTATGTATTTCATTAATTTGCATTCGTTTCTTATAGATACAAGTACGTGATTAGCGAACCGCATACATTAACGATTGCGAGGAGTATCAATTATGAATAGCATAACCATCTCATATATGTACCCTTTTGTGAGTGTTGCTTTGATAATGTGTAGAGCAGGAACTTCTGTAAACCGAATTTGCTTTAATCGATGTTGACAGCATTTAATAAAACATGTTTGTATCACACTAAGGGCGCACTCGGACAGGAATTTTCAGGATCTAAACTGTTTGACACGCGGCAATGAATTTCTCAAAAGCTTTGTCGAATTGAAAGTAAGTAAATTTACACGCCATTATAAAACAAACACATTCATACAATTGATATCGCCTACCAAATGTATTACCTAGTAAAACGGCAAACAATGCCGGGGGTGGATGGGGAGGGAACCTTTAGATAATCATTTTAAAACAAGAGGGCCATGATAGCCCTGGCTCGCTCAGCCACGTTTTACTTGCCTACGATGCATACCAAAACCTTAGATAGATAGTTTGATCAACGTTATGAATATTTTGCCAACTTTCTGCTGTCTATGGCAATCTTTCATAATAGTGTACATGTGTTGATACTGAATTAGCCATGGCGATAGCAAATATGCATGTCAAGTTTCATTGGATTCTGTCAATCCGTTACAGAGATATGGCATTGGAAGGAAACTATGTGAATTTTGCTTATCAAAGTGCAATAAATCCTAAAGGCCGCAGGAGATCTGAAAAACTAATACATGTACATGGGAACCATGCTCCATTGATAACAAATATCGAGTTTCATTGAATTCTGTCAATCCGTTACAGAGATATGGTATCGGTTGGGACACAGAGTGACTTTTGCATATAAAGGGGCAATAAATCCTAAATGACACAATGATCTGGAAATATAATGCATGGGAACAATGCCCTAGTGATAACAAATATTCATGTCGAATTTCATTGAAATGTGTCAATCCGTTACAGAGATATGGAATCGGACGAAAAGCAAAATGTGATTTTTGCGTATAAAAGGACAATAACTCCTAAATGCCGCAAGCCATCTTGAAAATTAATACATGAAAACGATGCCCTAGTGATAACCATTATTCATGTCGAGTTTCATTGAATACTGTCAATCTGTTACCGAGATATGGCACCGGACGGAAACCAGACGGGAGGACGGAAAGACGGAAGGTCGGACGGTAGGACGGAAGGACAAACACAAAACAATATCCCTCTGCCTTTGGCAGGGGATACCAATCAGGGTCCATGCTTATAAAACTTTTAGTTGAGTCTGAGATCGTTCTCAAGTTTTTGATTGGTCAGATTTGAGCCTCTGGCTCAAATCTGACCAATCAAAAGCTTGAGAACTCAAATCGGACCAATCAAAAGCTTGAGAACGAAACTCAGACTCAACTAAACGCTTTATAAGCATGGACCCAGATAATTTATTTTCAAGAAGACGATATCTCCTAGATGAGTAAATATCATTCAAGGTGCTATTCTTATGCAATCTGTCAATTTCCTGCAACCTTATTGGCTCATGTGACCAAATGTGCTTTTATGTGTTTTATATGTCGCAAATTCATCCAATCGAAAACAACCGAATAACACCATGTGCTTGTAAATATATCAATGCGCATTGTTTATCTAACACTTTACTGTGATATTCGTTTTAACCAATGATAAATCCGTATGCATACATTGACATATATTCCAGTTTTGGCCCGGTATTTCAAGTTTATTTTCCATTGTTTACATTGTCACGACTTGATCGGTCTCTTATATGCACGTGTGCCATGTGGAGAATTACTAGTTGAGATACTCTAAGCGTTGTGATCTAGATTCAACCTAATTTATAATATTATTCAAACATAACGTTATAACGTGACGTCATTTTTAAAGACAGACATTATCGGGTGGGGCGCCAAAGACTAAGATAACGTTACTTTTCCCGACATGTTTATTGAATGTGTAATGAGCATTTGAAATAGCTATCGTATAAGTATTCATGACTAATGAAATAGTAACTTACATTTGGTCCGGTGTTTTGACTTTGTATAAACCAGGGTGAAAAAAATCAGTTATTTTAAGAAATCTGAGAGAAACTGATGCACTATTTCTCGCCTAATCACTCGCGTGCATGGGATAGACAAAAACCGGGCGCAAAGGACATTACTACTGCGCGAGTATTGGACATAAGTAGATGACTCCTATTGAATTTGAGGTCAGTTGGTGAATGGTCAAGGTCAAACATCAAGGCTGCATGCCAATGTCTATAACAAAACGGCTGGCAATATATATCGGATTATTTATTATAGCTGGTGACTTTATACTTGACATGTATACTCATCTACAAAGGTGTACAACTTATGTTATTCCAAAACGTTTAATTTTGACCTTTTAACTTTCGATCTACTAGAAATAGAGATTTCATACTTTTCATATACTCGTCTCATAAAGATACAACTTTTGAGAGGAGACAATGTAAGATCAATGTTAAACCTTCCATCTCCCCCTATTGTGTGTTTATGTCTCTGTATGTCTCTTTGTGTCTTTTAATATACATGTACATTTATTGTTTTTGTCGTGGTGCTGTCTGCATGAATTTAGGTGTTAAGTGCTTGTGTGGCGGCCGTAAAACGTCGTCCCGTACTTCATTCTCAGTGTTGTTATACCTTCTGATCCTTCGAGATCATGAATTTCAGTTCTTCTTGTTCTGAAAATTGAATACCGCTTAAGCCGGTGCTAGGGGGCGTGAGCAGTGTTGCACTTTCAATTACTGTTCATGAACAGACTCAATAAAACCGAGTCTGCAATTTTCTCTTTTTGTGTTGCAATTTTTGCTCTTGGGGGATCACCTCCCTTCAGAATTTATACATGTGCGTTTACTGTCTATGGCCAATTTCTATAAAACGTGAACATTGATCATAACCTTTGAAATATTATAGATAGATATTCATTTCTCGAGGTTACAATATTTATCAAAGCCACGGTCAACGTGGAATTTATACAGTTTAACCGTGACCTTAACCTTTGATCACATATCACAATTAAAGGTCAATTATCAAGATTATAGACCGACTACCATTTAGCACGGCATACGGGTTTTTCAAACATTTATTGTTTATTAGTACGATAAATCATTTTTTAGTTAATTGCATTACTTGCAAGTTGTATTTAAATCAGTTTTTATATCGTGTTTGCAATACATATAACAAGTTATATTTGACTACCAATGCAATAAATCAGTGATATGTTTTACAATTTGTCCCAGGTTAAAATGAAACTTTAAGTCAACGGTTACAGTTTTTTAATTGTTTGATATCACACGATTACTACAGCGAGACATGCAGTGTGTCAGATATTTCTCTTATACGTCTTGAATTGATTTGACAGACTAACGCATGGTCGAATATTATATCTATAAATGCACTAAATAAAAGCGATGGCATCACAAAAGTATGGTTCCCATGTGAAATGATTTTCCAAACTAAATATACGAGTATTATACTCATTGTAAATGGGCTACATTAACACATCATCTCTTATTACAGCTGAATTAGAAAAAGAAGTTAGCAAGACGCAATGCTACAGATATATCACTTTCAATATTCCTTTTAAACTCTGTATAAGCTCAAGTCATTAATTACACATTGAGACATTATTAGAAGCTACAGAATTTATGCATTTTGTTTTAAAAATTAAAATACAATTTGTGAGGATTGTGCATGCACTGCATTGGTATAATGCTCTAAGACATTATTTATAATTCAGCAGGTACAAAAGCAAGACTATTATAGCTACTTTTATAGATATTATTTGGTAAGATAAAACCGTTAATTGCAATGGATGAAGTCGATTTCAGAGACAAATGTTGCTCTCTGGCGAATGCGTAGTTTTGCCGGATTACGCTGGATTGTAACTGCTTTCTGGGGTGTAGTTGAACATTACCCAATGTGGACTTGCCTTGATGTCTGTAGATATCTCTATGTTTCGTTTAGATAACGTATTTGTGCGCTATGGGGATACCATGTATCGTCAAGTTCTTGCTATACCTATGGGTACAAATTGTGCCCCTCTTGTTGCAGATTTGTTTTTGTATTGCTATGAGAGTAAACAAAAGTACCTAGTTATAGTCTACTTTCAGTCCGAATGTCCGCTCAGCAGACTGTATATTTACTCCCCTTGACATTGAGTCAATCGCCTACAATATTGAGCACTGCTAACATATGGCGCACTCATACAGCCGCAGTACCGGCTAGCGACCCTATCAGGTACCTGTGGGTGGAGAGGACGAGCGGATGGGAGACACTGAAAAGCATCTCTGAAATTTCCGGGAGGAACCGGGATTTAAACCCCGCACCCCCGGATTGGTAGTCAAGCACGTTACCACTAGACCACCACTTGACTTTACTACTTTTGTCATTTACAAGGTTACGAAACATTTAAATACATCTTTCTTCATGCAACATACCATGCACGTATACATTTCAATGTTGACAGTTTGCTGGTGCTGATAGTATAACCAGGTTTTATGAACACTCGGTAATTAAGCACTTTTCGTAAAATCAAACATCCTCGTGTTAATATATAAATATTCAGCTACATCAGGGTCCATATCATTTAAACGAATGCATGACTGGACCCTTATGCATGGTTTAGTTTAGTGGAGCAACTGATGAGCAAATACACCGTGCTGATCATTAACCCTTTGTATACTATTTGCTTGGAATTGTCCAACATGTAAGGCATCACTAGACGATTTTTGATGGCAAACAATGCAGACATTGACCAGACGAACCCATTAATGCACATTACGCATTTAAAATGTCAACTCAAGTACAAATGATAGTGTTTCGGTACACGAGAAATGAAGACGATCACAGACAATAAGCTTCACTAATATCTATAAATCATGTGACCACAGATGTAATCCCAAATTTATTTCCATTATGTACGCGTTGCTAAATTATACAACTAGTGGCAAAAGCTTTTCGGAAGCCCAAGCCAGGGGCGAATTACATACCAATATATATTCTCGGGGGTTTACGCAATTTCTGCAAGGTTCAAAACTGCATTTTCTGTCGCAGACATTAAGAGAAAACATATTAGCTATAAATAACAAAAATAGAGAATATTGTATGAATGTTCATTACAAATTGTTTTTATGACACGGATTTACTATAATACTAGGACACGATCTTTAGCGAGTGTCATATTCATTATAGTAAACGAGTTTCAAAAACCATTCATAAAAGGTATTTTTATAAAAAGGGATGCAAGATTCTTTTTATCACTTAACCCTAAAAAGTGCTATAGAAAGTGAAACAGGCTATAGCTGACGGCCTATTCCGCCATTGCTTATCAACAGCATAGTAGTACAACATAATGGATGGGTTCCAAAATAGGATCAGGATGAGTGTTTCTTGGTTATATCGGAATACATTGGTGTGTATACTAGTATCTCCTTAAACAAAATAAAAACAATACATTGATTGGAGTGTATGGAATGCGGAGTACACTTGGAAGCACAATAATAGAAAGGTTTAGTGATCTGCTAATTGAAATCGCGTCATCACAAAAACATTATCTAGACACATGTTCGAGATTTTGCAAGAAATCGATCAGTCCTGTTTTCCAATAATAGTAACTAAGCTAGTATGATTAACAACTAGGATCAGCCTTAGTCATTTATTAGAATCTGTTTCCTAGCCTTCTTTTTCAACATTTAATTCTTCTTTATGGTATTGTTTGAGTCTGTGCAATGTTGAGAAATTGCCATTCGAACGAGCTTTCTTAATTTGAGCTTCAGGTTTTAATGTCTAAAAGGGGAAATTGCAAAACAGTGTTATCGGCTGAAATGAAACTGGTGATAAGGGGCGTGAGCAGTGTTGCACTTTCAATTACTGTGTATAAACAGACTCAATAAACCGAGTCTGCAATTTTCTCTTTTTGTGTTGCAATTTTTGCTCTCGGGGGATCACCTCCCTTCAGAATTTTTAACATTGATAATTGCGTTTAGTAAAAGCTAACACTATAAACTTCTGTCACAAGGGCCAAAAGCAAATAAGTTGTGTTCAATGCATTTCGAACTGCGGAACATACTCAGTCTTAAGATTATTGATATAAAGGTTACAGGTCTGCTCATTCAAATCACAATTATAACAAAAATTAATGCAAAACAAATTTGGATGTATACACTAACGAACTTTTTCTCCTTTACGTTAGGTAGTGGAATTTGTTCATCAAATTAAAGTAAATGTTTGTCAAAAATAAACCACTATATCGATTTTAATTTTAGATCCCACTGCGTTAGTTTGAAAGTAACTATTGCCAAACAAAATCGTTTCCTGATTGTAGAAAATCAAATATATTTATCTATCTATATATCTCTCTATCTCTCTCTCTATCTATCTATCTATCTATCTATCTATCTATCTATATATATATCTATCTATCTATCTATATATCTATCTATATATCTATTTGTCTGTTTGTTTGTATACGAATATATCTATATATCGCTATTTTCTATATAAAATATTCCACATAACTGTTCTAGAAGATTCTACAAAATTGCCTTGGTTGATTAATAAAGAGTATGCGTAGTCAATTTCTTGATTGTTTGTGTACAAAACTTGCTGTCAGAATAATAACATTAGGCAAATATCACAAAAGTGCAATCGCATTTCATCATTGACAGTCTAACGAAGGTGTTCTGGTAGAGTTATTTGAGAAGGACTAACATCCATGTATCTTGTTTTATGAGTTTACTTGACTGACATTTCATCAGGATCTCACCAGGGTCAAAGCCGTTTGTTCCACGGTCAGCAGTTTCCGGACACCTTGAACGAATCTAGTAACAACAGCACGTGTAATTCTCCTATACCGTTAACAATAACACCTGTTACTCTGCTATACAATTCACAATAGCATATGTTACTCTAGCATATGTAGCATTGCTATACCATTCGCAATACTATCTGTTATTTTGCTATACCAGTAACAATAGCACCTGCTGTACTACATAGAACATGTAACACTGCTATACAATTCACAATAGCGCATGCAACAGTTTTAGTTTGCTATACCCTTAACAACAGCAACTGTACCTCGATATGCCGTCCACAATAGCACCTTTAGACTTGTAATGTCCTTAACAACAGCAACAGCTAAACCTCGATATGCCGTCCACAATAGCACCTTTAGACTTGTAATGTCCTTAACAACAGCAACAGCTAAACCTCGATATGCTGTCTACAATGGCACCTGTAACTCGTTACACCGTATCAATAGCATATGCAACATTGCTATACCTTTAACAATAGCACTTGTTACTTGCTATACAGTACAAAATAGCACCTTTAATTACCGTCACAATAGCACTTTTAAAATTGCTACACAATTCACAATAGCACCTGTTGTACATTATATATGTCTTTACTTCAAATAGTTGATCACTGAAACGATCCTTCCGCGCTTTCAGTAAAGGATATCGCCCACAAATGTCGTTAAAAGTTCGCAACAGCAGAATTGAGACTAGTCTGAATAATATGCCTTATACAAATGACGATAACGTGTAATTCTGTGGAAGTTTATGTCATTTGAAGTCTAGAAGAAACGTTACACAAGTTCTTGAACTACTGTTGACGAGAGGCAGTAACACAGTATTCTGAGCGCTGGTCATTGACTCGTATCGGCCTATAAATTTGTTTAAGGTGTAATACAAGAAGCTATCAGAATAATTATCTTTTGGAAAATGTGTGTAAATGGTTTGCACACAATGCACCGAGACCTTCACATTATGCAAAACACCAGTCAACGATTACAGACACAATTATGTTGTGCTAGTAACTGCATAGTCGTTGATGCCTGTAGCATTACCATATTTTAACCTCTCTATAACGGCCACTAAGTTACATCAAGTATTTTGTGTTAAATGCTGATGGCTGCTTAAAGCAATGTGAAAGTAAAACTGAACGCTCCTATAGGAGCGTTCTGTTTTACTTTCACCCTGCTTTACGCAGCCACCTGTCGAACATACCGAGAGGTTTTAGTGAAGTTTAGTCTTATTGTTTCCCGCTTTCCGTGACATGACTCGCATTTGCAGATATTTCTATAGCGAGTGCAATTAGACGCCGAACATCTGAGAACAAGAAACTGTATTTAAATGAACTACACAATTGCAACACTGTTAATGTTGTGGGAAGTACATCAATTGCTAACACTTCCCTGCAAAAATATAATACTGGGCCCTGTTCTGAATATCAATTAAACAAAACAAATTGAGTTTACCCTGATCAAATGGCTCCCTCGGAAGTCCTTCGATCTGGGTCTACACTGTTTGCAAATGTATTATATACTCAGTGGCCGTGATTTGAGGGTAAAACCTTACCGACTGTGATACGTTCTCTTTTCACATTGCTGCTTTTGCTTTTGGAAGGACTCCTACCTCCAGAACGTATGTACTTTCTCAGGGCTGTTATATTTTCGGGTCCTTCGGGATTATTAATTTCGATGTTATTAGCTAGGGCCGTGCGTAGTGTTGCACATTTAAAGTCCCTGGACGTCCTGGGATCGAAAAAATGACACTTTGGTGTTTTTGATAGAGTGCCCATCCATGTGGGTTTTTTTTAAATCTATGAAAACGAAAGTAGGTTTAAATATAGAGAAAACGAAAGTAGTTTTAAATATAGAGACTGGTGAGTATGTTTATTTCTACATTTTCTTTCCGATTGTTTTAGAGACAGTGCTAATTCCGCTTCGGCTTCCAAGAGACGCCTAAATGCATTGTTTGATATCGAGAGGCGTATGCGCGAAGTGTTTGCTATATTTATTGCGAATATTTATAACGAACTGCCATACTCTTTTGACAGCTGGAACAAAAAGTACAGCGCGATATATTTCAGAGTTTTTATTGTTGTTTCTGAACGGAAAACGTTCAAATAAAAAGCAAGACTGTTTAGATGGTATACTGAAAGGTACATTCAGCATACATTTATTTTTTAATGCAAAGGCTTTCGGGGACTTTGATAACTGCTCATGAACAGACTCAATAAAACAGAGTCTGCAATCTTCTCTTTTCGCATTGCTGCTTTTACTTTCGAAAGATCTCCTACTTTCAGAAACCTATTTATTTTCCTTTACTATTATTCTTGGAATAGAATTGTGTTTCCCGGAACATGTCAGGACCTCTCAAACAAAACACAGACTATAAGAGAAATATCTCATTTCATTGCACTTTGTGGGTGTTTTGCTTATCACACAACATGTGTGAAGACTTTTCGAGGATATCTACCATATCAGTTCAAATGAACGAGCGTATAATGCCGAAATATGTACAGTTTTACATTGATGTTTGAATATATAAATTTACAAATAAGTGTTGTTCATGTTGATATGTTGTTTTAGCCTATTGTTGTTAAGGGACCATCTTTCGTCTGTAAACAATCGTCTGTTGAAATTTTCAATATTTACAACTTTCAGCTATATTGTTTTCAAAATACAATGAGATCCTGGATCCTGGTCAGACGTTATGCTTCTTGGCCTCTCATCAAGGTCCACCGTATGTCACCTTGCAAGGATGTGGCATGCAATATTGAATAGAATATCAACTACCTGCAGTCCCGTATTAATCGCAACAGGGGGTAATGTAACCCTATCAATGCGAGAAACAAATACGCTTGTCATCTGGAAACAACGTACACCAAGATCAGAGGCTTGGAAAGTACCGTGTAGACAGAAACCGACCGGTTATAGTCAAATTCGTTAGCCGTCAAACGAAGTTTGACATTCTCTCTCAGACCAGGAAGTTAAAGGGATCTGGTATCTATATAAATGAAGACCTGACACGCACCAACTATGATGCTTTGATGTCTTTGAGGTTGAAGGAACCGGCCAGGATCGAACGGGCATGGTCTTTTGAGGGGAAATTATACGCAACCTTTAAGTCAACTGATGTCGGAAACCCCGAGAACACAGTTACGCGTCAGATAAAGTTCGCGGAATACAAGAACTGGCTGGACCTACCGTGGCCTAAGAAAAAGGAGGGAACAGCTGGTTAACTCAGCTTGTGATTCCAGCGCAAGCGCTAAGTAATAACCGAACTAATTTTGCGATCGCGAATTATTCTAAGTGAAATTTGTTGCGACGCAGTCCGTGCGACAGAGGAACTCCGCGAGGGTTAACTGTCACTATGCAGGCAGAACTCTTTGGAACGTATTTGAATACCCAGGTTTTAGACAGAACGCGAAACAGAGCGGAAGTAGTGCAGAAGACTCCCATGGAAATCTTTTGCATTGCGTTCGTCCTGTAACATGATGTCATATCTCGAAATTCAGGGTAGAAGTATTTTGTGGCCGTTTGGAAAGTTTTTACTGTACCTTCTGTATATATATTGCCAGTTCGGATAGGCAACTATAGTGCCGTGACTCAGTGTGACTTGTTTTCACGGGTCTGTTGAATTACAGTAAAACTTCTCAATATGTTAATTGGTTGGGTTTTTTGGGCGGGTGGCTGCTTAGAGCGGGGTAGAAGTGAAACGGAACGCTCCTATAGGAGCGTTTTGTTTTACCTTCACCTTGCTTTGGGCAGCCGCCTGCCTTTGACACAAAATAATTGATGTATATTGATGTCCGCTATAGAGAGGTTTTACTGTACCTCTTGTGCTTTGCGTTGTTCCATTTTCAGTGCTTAGACGCTATAGTTACTTTCATGATGGTCAAACCTCATGCACATGAGTGTTGTGGTGTTTGACCTTGCTCTCATGGAAGCGCACTCACGCAATTTGGCAGACATGGTAGACCCGGATCTAATGGCTTCCGTATGAAGCCTTTGAACGGAGTCTGCTATGTGTACTTATGAAGTACTGGTGGAACTGACTATACAGGGCCTACCGGAACCGATTATCCTGTTGCATATGCCATTACGGAATTAAGCCAGTTAATATTCGTGGTATATATTTCACTCTGGCATGGATATTTGGCCGGAAAAGGCTGTTATGACGATACATTCTGTAGCGTATTATAGTTGCCTGGTATTTGATAGGTTGGCCAAACAAAGTGGCTTGGATCCATATGAGACATCAATTACGCGGCGTCTCGTCTAGGATCCAATGCATTTGTTTTTTCCCTTCTTTTGACACTCTGCTCTTTAGAACGGTAATTGATAGACGAACCTCTCGGCAGATGTAAAATTCCTCGGTATGGGAAAGACAGATCGTACCAAAACATTCCTTCTCTTTATTTCGGAAGGAATGCAAATGCTGGTACGAGTATCGAAATGCGAGGGCCTTCTAACCTTCAGCACTCTGGGCTTTCGAGACCTTTTGTGGATAGTTTGGGTCCATATGAGACGCCGAGTAACTCAGTGTATCATCTGGATCCAAAATGCTTTCAGACACTGATTGTGTATCTGGCAGAAATAAAATAAGTGTATAGCTGTAGAATTAAAATCAAAAGGCACAGTCTATAGCTGAAAGTTGCTTAGAGTGCGGAAGGTCAATAAGCTCCGGATAGTTGAAACTTAATTATCTACCTTACATATACATTTATACTGTACCAAGGGCACCCCTTTATTTCATTTCGGAAGGGATGCTTCTTACTGGCACGGTCAAGGGGCACCGCAGAGCAATGCAGACAGCCGAGATTCAGGTGATACAGCGAGCAAATCTGCGTCTCACTTGGACCCGAACTCTTTGTAATCACTCGGTATAAGTGGCAAATATGTTTAGCATTCGCTATCATACTCAGTATGTAAAAGGTTAAGCGCTGCGAGTTCAATGGACGTTGTGGCCTGTGTACTTCGCTATGTATGCTTTGTGTGCTTTGTTATGTAAGCTAACTACCATAGTTGTGAGAATCCATATCGAACGCCTTCTGCTTTGTGGTCAGGGTCTACACAGCTAACGTTAAGAAATAGACATGTTTGCGATTTCCATCAGTATTCAACATATGTCCGGGTTGATAAATTGTTAGATATTTCAGAGATTCAACAGGATAAAGGTTAACTTTACATATGACACATGCATTGTCGCAAGCCTATGAGAGATGAGACAATGTATGTGTATATGTATATATATGTATATGAGTATATATATGTATATGTATGCGTGTATGTGTATGTATGTATATGATAATGAGTGTGTATGCATTGTTTCAAGCGTACTACATATACGTGTATACATTTTTATCAATTTCTTTAACCTTACCTTTGTATAGATATATTTTCAAGCATTTGTAAACAGTGTGGAACCAGATCAGATGACTTCAATAGGAGTCGTCTGATCAGGGTCTACTCTGTCAGCTGATGGGGTTTGAAACTTCTTTGATTTCTAAAATAGCTGCAATGTTTGGATCTGATGGTTCAGAATAAATATTTGGTTTATGAATACCCAAAAGGTGCAAAACTTGGGGTGGACAAAGGACAGGGACATGTTTAACATTAACATGCTTAGATCAAGGCCTTAAATATTGGGGCAATACTTGTAACATATATACAGTTTTTGCCGTTTGTTTATTGTAAAAACAGTAATGTTTTTTGTGTAATGCAAGCAGTTTGGATCAGAGAGGTGCAGTGATATTTAGATCAAGTTTTTTGTAATGCTGGAATAATTTTACTTATGTATTACATGTGTACTGGTAATATCCTACTGACTGTGATGGGAATACTTTTTGCTGTTTTGTTTATTATCGAAACAATGGCATTGTTTGCACATCGCAAGCAGAGTGGATCCGAGATGTGCACGGATATCTAGATCACTTTTTTTGTAAAGTTGGAGTAACTTTTACTTGCGTATTACATGTAAACTGGTAATATCTTCATGGCTGTAATGTGGATACATTATGCTGTTTGTTTATTTAAAACAATGCCACTGTGTGTGTATTGCAAGTGTTTGGTCTCTAGAAGGCTGCAGGTTAATTCGTGATGTCAAAATACAGACGACAGGGATCCGAAGTGGATGTCTAGAATACAAACTGGGTCACATCGTGGCGCAAGTTTTAACACTCGCACTACTTTACATTTTTTAAGCAGCGGAAATATAAAAAAGATATGGTTTAAGGCAGATGACAAATAGGTCTATAAACCGAAATTGACTCTTTGAGTTACCTCCCTTCAAATACACACACACGGGTTATCTACCTTAGTATGTAGTAGTATACTTAGTGAATGTACTGTTTTTTTATTCTGACACTTTTGGAAATCCAGGGACTCTCGACAGTTGAAACTTGGTGAAACTTTATGCAAATATTACATTTTGTGTATATACGAGTATAGATGCATGCACACGTGTTTAAGTATGTGGTTTGTCAGGTTCTGTTTTGTCTTATCGGCACCATAGACAAAAACACGTGTAGCCGTTAGATTGGTTTCTCCTGTTCAGGATTGAGATTTGGATATAATGCTGGAACCGGAATCCGTTTTTAATGAGATGTTAGGTTCTTGAAAGTAGTCTGAGACATACAAAATAGGAATTGGTGATTTTGATTAGCATTGGGCTTAGCTGCTTCTTCTTTTAGGCGATATAACTTAACAGTTATGTCCCCATCTACTCACTTATTCATTTTGCACTTGTTAATCTTTTTACAGGAAGACATGCCTTATTTTAACCAAAGGTTAGGGACATTTTATATCGAAATAGGAACTTTAGAACCCAGTAATGGGGGACCTTAAGCTTATAACACTGAATTGTCGTGGACTACATGGAAACAGAAAACGAAGAGATGTATTTAACTTTTTAAAAACTAGGAAGTGCCATATTTATTGTCTACAAGACACCCATTTCATACAAAAGGAAGAAAAACTCGTTTATACCCAATGGGATGGCGAGGGATACTACAGCTACTCATCTGCAAATTCTAGAGGAGTGGCAATTCTCTTTAATAAGAATGTAGATATAAAAGTAAACAAATCCAAAAGCGACCCAAAAGGCAATTTTGTTATTTTAGATTTAAACTTTGAAGGATTTAGGTTCACTTTAGCAAGTATTTACGGACCTAATATAGACAGTCCATCTTTTTACACAGATATATTTGGCATTATAGATGATTTTGGAAATGACTCGTACCTTATCTGTGGAGATTTTAACTGTGTCATTAATCCAGATATAGATTACCAGAATTATAAACATGTGAATAACAGAAATGCCAGGGAGATATTGATAGAAAATATACGTCTGAGACATCTCATTGATATTTATAGAGAAAACTCTCCTGATCTTAAACGCTATACCTGGCGGCGCACAAATCCCCTTCAACAGGCGCGGTTAGACTTTTATCTGACAACGGCTGATTTTATCCAATATCTCCAGAGTTGTGAAATAGAACCTAGCATTAACTCAGATCACTCGATTGTGGAATTATATCTAAAATTTTCCAATATTGAACATGGTAAAGGGCTATGGAAACACAATGATTCGTTACTATATGACCTAAACTATCTATCTCAGATAAAGAGAAAAATTGCAAAGATCAAACAACAATATTGCCTCCCAGTTTATAATTTAGATAATATAGATAAAATACATAATAACGACATTCAATTCTCAATATCAGATCAATTGTTTTTAGATACACTACTTATGGAAATTAGGGGAGAATCAATATCATATGGAAGCTTTGTAAAAAGAAAAAATAATGCTAGGGAATTAAAGTTACTTGAACAAATAAAACAAATCGAAGACAATCTATCGGATGATAATTCGAATGATTTGATAAATTTTAAAAATGAGTTGTCCGAACATAGGGAAAATAAACTAAAAGGTCACATAATCAGGTCTAAAGCAAAATGGATAGACGATGGAGAAAAGCCAACTAAATTTTTTTGCAATCTTGAAAAGCATAATTACTTAAGCAAAACGATGGATAAACTAGAATTAGAAACGGGTCGAGTGGTAACAGATCAAAATGGTATTCTAAACGAGATGTATACTTTTTATAAACAGCTATATGCAAATAGGGATGAAAACGAACGAACAGTAAATTTGAATATGGAATTTAAAGATAACAAGATAAATACACTAAGTGAAAATGAACAAGATCAATTGGACGGATACATAACTTATGCAGAAGCCAGTGAAACACTTAAACATATGAAAAATTATAAAAGCCCTGGAAGTGACGGTTTCACGGCAAATTTTCTTAAAGTTTTTTGGAATGATTTAGGACATTTTGTAGTACGCTCCATAAACGATGCCTTTAACACGGGAACATTTTCAATAACACAGCGTCAAGGAATAATTACATGCATACCGAAAGAAAATAAATCACGTAAGCTTTTAAAAAATTGGAGACCCATTACACTTTTAAACATCATATACAAAATTGCCTCTGGTTCAATAGCAAGAAGACTCAAAAAGGTACTGCCGAACCTAATTAGTAATGAACAAACTGGATTCCTACAAAATAGATATATAGGAGAAAATATACGACTTATTTATGACATCATGCAGTACACAGAAGAGAAAAATATACCAGGACTTTTACTTTTGGTCGACTTTGAAAAAGCGTTCGATTCCTTATCGTGGAGATTCTTATTTAAGACTCTGGATTTTTTTAACTTTGGTGCATCATTCAAAAAGTGGGTAAAGGTGTTTTATAATGGAATTGAATCTAGCGTCATCCAAAACGGGTACTTAACTGACTTTTTCAAGGTCGAAAGGGGCTGCAGACAGGGAGACCCATTATCGTCGTACATCTTCATAATCTGCGTAGAAATTCTTAATAAAAAAATTCATTCGAACAAAATCATCAAAGGTATAAAAATAAATGGAATAGAACATCTTCTTTCACAGTTTGCTGATGATACCTCAATCATTCTGGACGGTTCAACACAGTCTCTGAATGAGACACTAGATGAACTTACAAAATTCGCAGATATATCAGGTTTAAACATAAATTTTGAAAAAACTCATGTCATATGGATAGGTTCAAAAAAATATAGCTCAGCTTCAATAAAAACTAAATTCAAACTAGTCTGGGGAAAATATGACTTCAAACTATTGGGTGTCCATTTTAACGTCGATCTTGACAAAATGGTGAAAAGTAACTTTGATGAAAAATTAATTTCAGTGAAAAATATGATAACTTTCTGGAAGAGAAGATATCTACGCCAATAGGAAAAATTGCAGTAATTAAAACCTTGTTCTTATCAATATTCACCCAGTTTTTCATTAGCTTGCCTAATCCGAGTAAACAATTTATAAATCAGTTAAACAAATTGCTATACGAGTTTCTTTGGCAGGGGCCCGCAAAAATACGGAAAGATGTACTTGTTAACGATTATGAAAACGGTGGTTTAAGAATGGTTAACATACAATGCTTCATTCAAAGTCTAAAATGTACATGGATTCGTAGAATAATAACATCTAATGCACAATGGACAACTTTAATAGACCATATTGTAAACAGAAATAGATTGATAACAGGTGGGAAACATTATCCAGAAACAGCAGCTGAGAAAACGAAAAACATGTTTTGGAGAGACGTCTTAACATCATACTCACAATTTATTTCAACAATAACGGTAAGCAATTGCACAGAACAGCTGAAATGTCCTCTCTTTAACAATCACAAACTACTGATTGGGGGAAAAGGTTTCTTTATAAAAAGATGGTTTGATAAAGGGGTTCGATTTATAAATGATCTTTATTTGAAAGGCAAGCAACTATCACAGCAAGATTTTGAAACACTATACAATATTAAAGTTAACCCCCTACACTTTTTAGGAATCACAAGAATTATAACTCTGAGTATGAGGAGTTTTACTGGAAATGACCAGCAAACGAATGAAATAACCACACCATTTATTCCTCATTTGATAGATCCAATCATTACATCAAGATCTGGAAGTAGAATCTTCTATGATAATCTAAACAAAAGTGCACATGAACCCACAAGTAAATTAAAATGGGACGCCCAATATAGTTTTACAGGTAAACAATGGAGTCAATTTTACAACTTACCGTTTAAAATAACGCGCGACACCACATTGCAATGGTTACAAGTAAGGATTTTACACCGGATTTTACCATTAAACAAATATCTACATACATTAAAGTTGAAAGATACTCGTTTGTGCAGCTTTTGCAACAACGACGATGAAACAATCTCTCATATATTCTATAAATGCTTTAAAACAAAAATTTTCATTAAACATGTTGAGGAAATAATTTCGAAAGGAGGAAAAATGTACGTTTCAACGAAACGACGGTCCTTTTCGGGACAGACTGTGATAAAATTAACATCCTAGCAATGTGTCTTAAGCAATATATATATAGAACCAGACTACTTAAACAGGATATGAACCTAATATCATTTAAAAGATACCTCAAATTTACGATAGACACTAGTAGATTCATAGCAAATACTAAAGGAACAGTTGATAAATTTGAACAGGAATATGAACTGATCAACATAATATATGAAAATGCATGAGATATAAAAAGAAACTCCACGACTTCAATCTAACTTATAAACATTTCTCACCACATTTTCCATTTCGGTAAATTTACGGTTAACCGTATTAAGGTTAACCGTATTAAGGCATGTCTTTCTTCATTTTTTTATGTTCTTTATGTTCTTTATGTTCTTTCTTTGTTCTAGAGGAAATGTGTTCAATCAATGGTATTAAGGCATATATTATTTTATTATATTACATAATACATATTCCCTTGCATTGGTAATATTATACGAAAGAATACTATTATATGTAATACTATGCAAAAAGTGTAAGGTGTAGAGCAGGATGGTTCCCCGACCTGCATATACCTATTACGGGGAAAATAAAATTATTGAACACACAAAAAAAAAAAAAAAAAAAAAAAAAAAAAAAAGATCAGAGGGTCGGTCTTATCATGACCTGCACTGTTTATGACTTACAATCCAGTTTAAGCTTCATTACTGAATACAGTATGTTTGAACATTATTCCTTCAGAGAGCTGATACCGGTATTTCTGTATAGACTGTTGTGATTCGTAGAGATGCCTTCTTACCACTTACCTTTGTTCTGCCAAACAGATGATACCTTCTTAAACTGTGATATGAAACAGTATGTATTTACTTGTTCGTTAAGCTGTTCTTTGTTGCACGTTCTATGAAAGGCACGAACATATAGCTATATATGTTTCTGCATTGTAATCATACAGACATACCATTTATTTGTGTAAATATATAAACTATAAATACAAGACTAGCCACACTCAGCTACAATCTTTGCAGTGAATATATAGGATGTTACGAAATAACTATGGCGATATTCCAAATTGTTTCCTTCGTGCACCTTGTATCACATCAGGAAAGGAAATAACATGTCAACAGAGATTGTTTTCATAACATAATGTAACGAGGAAAGATTTTGTTGTTCCTTTCTGCAATTTCATGGTGTTGAAATCCGCCCTTTTGACACAGGACTGCATAGCGCATTATTAATTGTGGAAAAAGGTATTGACATGAAAGGAAAGCAAAGATTAAAAGGCTTTCTAACATTAATTGAATCAGTTAGCTTTCTTCGTTTGTTTTTAAAACTGAGCTAAAATTGACACGCATGTCGCTCAATTACTGACGCCTGTACTGGCTGTTTGATTAAGACCAATGCCAACAGATTAGTCATATGAAGATAGTTTGCCTTTACCTTTTACACATCAATAATGATAGACGTTGATCAAAATGTATTGAAACTGTCTTCGACTTAATGAAGACTTTAATACTAGATATTTTAAACGTTTCCCTACCGGACAAAATATATGTTTGAAGCAGAATAACCATTGACCTTCTGTTTTACGATTGTCTTTTAGAAAATATTTCACTATTATGGTTTGATCGCGTAGCTTACCTACTACTTAGGTACAAAAAACAACTGGAAAATGACACACTACTATCGCTGTTATCTCTATCACTGTAAGCAACGGAATCGAATTCTAACAAGCGTGTGTCACACACTGTGCATCAATAGTTCAGTCAATGTGCAAACAAGTACAGTGAGCAATGTAGAACTATATTCACAAGGACACTGTAAACTCCATTATGGCCAACATTCGACGATTTTGAATTTATACGAAAATGTAGACAGAATGTGCATGGGAATTGTACGACATGATGCTTCACAACTGTATATGTTGAATATATTTGGCAAATTTTACGCGTCTTCAAACAAGTATCGCAATGCGTTTTATCCTGAAGTGTTTTGAACGTAACACTACGAAATCTTTTAGTGTAATGGCAAATACTTGACCTAAAAGGACTTCGCACAATTACAACCTTGTTCGGAATTAAAGACATGTAATGATATAGGGTGTTTAAAACCCCTAGTCATATTTTGATGTGCGCCTGGTTATTTACCCCGTTAATGTAAATACGTTATACAATGTGCTATTTGATGTCTTGTTTTATATTGTATGCAGGCACATGCACAAATGACTAATTGAGAAATATGCAAATTGCGAACTAGATGCCCTTGGTCAACATCTCAAGACCACGAGAAGGATCAGCTTGAAACAGCAGTGCACGCTTACAATGTATATATAGAATATGGCCAAATTAGTCAACGACTAGGTATTGCACACTTCTTCACCATGGTCAACATAAGTTCCAAGATATTTCAAAACAATGCATTAACAGATAAATTTCAGGACATTGTTGATTATAATTTTAGCATGTAATCCTAACGTGTGACATTAATCTTAACATATTGACACAAAACGTTTATAAAACATGTCGTCAACTATTGGTGATCCTGTGATGCCAGGTGCTTATAACCATTTAAAGCATACCCAAGTAATGTTATGGACAATATATGAAACATTCCATTCCTGACCCTCAATTTCAAACTATAGCCATGACCTGTTATGTATTGGCCTCAGATTGTCATTATGCAAGCCGTCTGCGAATATTTTGCCAATTTATTTTAAATATTTTAGTGTAGGAGTCAACATCAATGCGTAAATGTAAAACAGAACTAATTCCTCACTTGTAACTTCCTAGTTTGACCTTGACGTTTTTGATGTACAGACTCACAGCGTTCTCGCAACATGCCATTTAATCACTGTGATCATTTGAAGTGAGTAATTTGTTTTAAAATTTAAGGAAAGAGCACTGTTGGTACTGACCATAACAATATTACCGATGCCTGACCTTTAACCCAAATAAATGACCTTGGTTGTTAAGGAACGGACCCGGAACTTTCTCGCAAAATACCACTTTTTAAAAACACGACCTATTACACAATAGCTGGGGCTTCCCATTTTTGTTTCTCAAGCATAAATTCTTTAGGAACAAGCACAGAATAACTAGGCGTCATTTACCTCTGGCGGCAAAAGAGTGGATATGTAATAGTAAACGATAGTAATTTTATAAATATAGACTAAAGACAGGCATGCGCACCAGAAAACATTTAATCTATGTAACGATCTCTCTCACACTCCGGTTCACTGTCCATTTGTTAACATACATAATTAACACAATCCATAAAATACGATATAGAGACTGGAGAGAGAAATACATTGTTTCGGTACAACATATAACGAAAGTGTGACATAGCACAGTACATTTCCTTATTCAATAGAATAGCAAACAACCCAGTACCAGACAACTCTTGCTACATCCACGACATTACCAATAAGAACGATAGAGTCACCTTTCCTAATTCACTCTGCAAAATCACATAATTAATCCATCAATCTTCTAAAAATCAAATATGTTCCCTGACATTTTTGAAACCATTCGTCATCCTACTTGTAGTTAGAATCGCTCTATGCTATATCACATTCGTACAAGTACAAATGTTGTTGTTAAAACAGCAAAAGAGAAAATCCGCACAAAAACGCCCAGACAAATCACATATGACCCATCTGTCCAGGGTCTGCTCTGATTGGTTATGGAATAATATAGAGATCTAATTGTACAGTTTCTGCCATGTGAAAAATCATTGGATTTTCATTTCTTTTGTTTGGGAACGGTAGTCTATCAAAATATTTGCACATTTCTAACAAAAAGAACAAAAACAAAAAAACATTTCTATCAAGGCATTGTATTCTTGTCTAGACCAAACACTAGTCTTTTAAAATACAAAGTGGTGAATAATTCAGTTCGTTATTCCTACATGTACATATATCTTGAAGTATCTGAATTTCCTGAATGTCCATATGGAAATATGATCGTTTCGTCGACCTTCTCGTTCGTCGACCTTATTTAAATAATACAGTAAAATATGTCATAAGTGATCATTCATTTATTAAACATATTAGTTGTAAAAACAGGTGGTAGCATAATGCAGGGCAACAATAATGCGGAAAGCTTCTATAGAAGCTTTCTGCTTTACTTTTGTTCAGCATTAAGCTACCACATGCCTTACATACCTACAAATAGACCTTTTTATGGCCGCTTACGACAGGTCCTACTGTAGACCTACAGTCGTTTCGTCGACCGTATTGTCATATAGGGATTAGGTTTCCACACGTATATCGCGGCTATGTATTTGATGTTAGCTTTTCAAATAGTGTAATATTGTCATGTAAATATAGCGATTGGCTGCACGTTAAGAGTATACGGTGTTTTGAGAGGATATGACCATTAAAGTGTATCGTATGATATACAAGCTAAAGGTCGATTATACAATTTGGTTAACATTTCCTGGTTCACTACCTGTATAAATATAGAGCTAAATTCTAGCTAAGGGGAGACCGGCTAGGGACTGGCTGGAGACTGGGTGGAGACAGACTGGCAGGAGTCTGGCTTGTGTCTGGGTTTTAGAAGTCGGGGAGATGCTGCCAGTTTCTCATATCTCTAGGTTTGAGAAATAAAATTCACAACTGATGTTATGATGTCGTTATAATCCAAACGCTATATCACAATAGGCGCGTGTAGGCAACTATCGCAAACCGCCAAATCAAAATTCAGACCCAGATCAAGATCACGTTACTCTATAATAAATAAATGGTACATGTACATTGTATTTGTATAAATATTTCTTCAACATTATGAGTGTTTTATCAATATAATATAAGCAATTGATGCCGATTGAATAAGCAACTTATACAATAGGTGTATGCTGAAAATTATCGCACACTGTTTATTTAACAGTTAACACTTCGATCCCCTCATACAAACGTACGAGTATTTCACGCATCTGCAAACAGAGAAGACCCGGATCAGACAGCTCCTAGGAGCTGTCTAATCAGGGTCAGCTCTTTTTTGCTAATGGAATTAAATAGATATTTTGTCTATACTTTCTAAGATTGATACAGTGTTCTACCTTCCATATTTCATTACAGCTATTTTTCATGAATATTCAGTATATTCAGGTATTGAAATTCGTAATAAACATAGAACAGAGAAGGGGTTAAGACCCAAATCAAGGTCAGGTTATAATTAATAAAATGTGCAACTCGTGAATTTGAATTTGTATTCAACATAACATTATATTAGATAAAACAAAGTTTGTTACATAGTTAAATATTTCTTAAAAACTATCAGTGTTTATATAGATACTCCATGTTGATGCACGGAACAAACTTTCGTTATGGGTTTTGTCGGGCGATTTTGACCAGAGTGGGCCGGCTTGACCAGCCAAAATATAAGGGGGAGCTGTTGGGGCCACTTAGACTCTTTTGAGGAGGGATTGACCATGGACCGATTTGACTTGGGCCAAGTTGGGCCGGTTCGACTCGTTTCCGACCTATTGTTATTGTAGTGAAAAATAGCACAATGCTTCCCAGAAATACTTTCGTATGGCATTGTGACTTATTAGTCTATACAAAGTCCTAATCTATATTAATCAGCAAAACTTAGCAATAAATGACAGAACTGTATTGGAGAGATTAATAGGGGCAACTCTGAAAACATATTGACGTGAACACGGAAAGGAGTGCTCTATAAAACTCGTCTCCGACAAAATCGCGACATATTCGCATAGTGTAAATATTGCTAGTTATAATTATTACTATTGCATACATCTTAAATACATTTATAAAATAAACTGAATTAAGTGATGCAAAGTATACACGTTTAAGTCCAATATTAATCACGGCTACTTGAGCATTGATCGAAAGGGTTAAAATATCAAATCCGGGTCCATGAATAAAACAGATCGTAAATACAAATGGCTCCGAGCCTGTGGGCGCGGACCGATAAAGTTGTTAAGAAGAAAAACATGTTACAATTGCTGTACATGTACTCTGCACTTTTCCATCTTCTTAACGTTTTCTTTATACCTATGAAACCTGTCCGTTTCGCACACCCTTTAGAAATTTTCAACTCGCTGATAATGATAATGTGACCTGTTGCGAACATGCTTTGTAGTATGATCAATAGCATTATTCCATCAGATCCATCAACAAAAGCGATATGAAATAATTATACAAAATGTACTTTCATTTGATTTTCTCCGGTAGTCATTAGCGGTTATTTTCTAAGATTAGTTTCTTTCACCACACACAGACACAATTTCCATGAAGCAATATCTCACTAGCAGCCCCTTCATAAAAACGTTCAGTTTATAATTACTTTCATTACTGAAACGAGCTGATCACACTCGCACAGAGAACTGTTAAATAGGTTTTTATTATGATTTGTGTGTGGTTGAAATATTTAAATCAGCGACGATAATCAAACGATTTTTTTTTCCAATATCTGAATGTCATTTTATACTCTGGATTTTTACTTGGTTTTGAACCATAACGATAACACATTGCAACATAAAAGATATTAGTTCCGCTTGATATTATAATAACAATAATTGTATCGTTATTCAAGGCATCAGCTCGACAACACGTTTGTGTTTAACAATCGGGATGCTGTTGCAGTACGGTGTGTCTACGGGCAGTTTTCGTGCGGTCGTCAGGCAACATGCATTGCCATATGCCCTTAACAGGCACTTGCACATCAATTTTTGTTATGACGGTTGCATGTTTTGTGGTCCACATATAGATTGCGTTCGGACAACGTACTGTTACGAAGGATATGAGACAGGAGTCATCAGCATTATTACTAAGATATGCTCAGCAAACTGAAATGATGAGATTTACTGCGTTATATCCCAAATATAATACCCCAGTAATTAGCTGTCACTGATATGCTCAGAGAATCATATCTACATGACGCAAACAGTATGTACAAAAACAGGTAAATTAAATTGTATGTAAGTTGTCCTCTGTATATAAGCCTATAACATATATGACATCACCCACTTGTTATTCCGTTGTACCTTCCATGTATTTAATAAAGGCTTGCATTCCGACATTTGTGATGATCTGCATTCGTATTTTTTGCAATAGATCTATTCGTCAATACCATGGAAATACACATGAAAACCGACACTGTCCGTATGTTAATTACACTTCGAGCATCTAGTTTGAGAATATTTTAACTGATGTTTTATTACACATTCACATGGATTTTGCCTTATTAGTAACCAAATAGCATAGTAACATCATATCAAACAAAATGGGAAGATCTGGGCTGTTGCTTTCCAGACACATCTTTTACCACACATTCTGATTGTTTTGTTCAGCTAGTTGGTAATACCCTGACAAATTTGAAGGGAAACCCAAATCAAACGTGTCTAGGTTATACTTTATCAACTATAAACATCATGGATGAAGCCCTGGTATTAACGAACTCCATTTATATAACGTACACAGACGTTAAGCTAAATATTTGACAGGTGACACGGCTGGACAAGAAATAGCATACTTGTTGCATTGCTACTTTTCTTTTCGACTGATCTCCCATATGGACATATTTCCATTGTTCCGTAATTAAGGAACTATATTATGATACTTATATAGTGAGCAGAAACGGACGTTAATCAACACAAACAAACAAACTGTATCGAGTCAGCGATATTAATCCAGCCAATAATTCAGGCCTTCGCTATGATCCCTCCGTTTATCACACACTAAAGACAAAACCAGTATAAACGAGCAGAGTTTGGTTTAAAGCGGTATATACACACGCATGACCCTCTTCCAGCAACCTACGGACGATGCAATATGGCTTGGATTATTAGTTTTGAAGTTGAACACCGCTTAAGACGGTGCTAGGGGCATGAGTAATGTTGCATTTTTAATAATTGCTCATGAACGTATTCAATAAAACAGAGTCTGCAATGTTCTCCTTTCACATTGCTGCTTTTGCTTTCGAAGAATTTCTTACTTTCAGACCTTTGGTTTCCACACTTTATCCGACATACACTATAGGACAATTATAGTTAGTCTTCGTCTCATCCGGATCCAAGCTGTTTTCTAATACTATTCAAATCACGCTTAGCATAACGAGGGTTAACACTTCTGACGTACCATGTATAATTAACCCTTTCCCTGTTCTACGTTTATTCAAATTTACAATATCTGAATATTCAAGGACAAAATAGTTGTAATGAAATAAGCAAGGCGGAACATTGTAGCCATTTTAAAAACTAGAGGAACTGGTCTATTAAATTCCATAAGCAGAAAGAGCAGACCCTGATCAGACGGCTCCTATAGGAACCGTCTGATCTGGGTCTACTCTGTTTGCAAATGCGTAAAACATGTTTATGAGGGAAAGGGTTAATGTCTCTTTGTCTTCTTGGCTGCTAATATCCACTTTAGATCCACATATTGCCTGTTATTGAATTCATTAATCACTAGTTTTCATTACTATGGGTATTGTCACGTCAACTGCAATCAATTTTTTGTTAATGTGTTGCACTGGAGAATGAATGTTTTGATTGCAACATTAGACACGTTAGCTTATTTCTTCTGTCTTATAGTATGCAATAAATAGTTTTGTTTAACCGAGCATTTCACAGAAACGTATTCGTCAGAGGCGCTACGAATACATTCGATATAATCAAACTCCTACCAGATATTTGATATTCGATCATTAGTGTAAACGTTTCTGCTCAACATAATAGTTCACTCTTTTTCTTGTCTCGTATACTGGTTTTGCCGTTTAATTGGATTATAGTTGAAAATTCACATATCAAATAAGTCACAGCATACCTCCTATAAGCAAGTTTAATAGTGTTCGAAATAAGAACAAATAGTTATATTCGTTGAAAGTTAAAATGATGCTCGCAAAGAGGTCAGGGATAAAGGATACAATGTTTGTATCGTTACATGAAAAGGATGTGAACGTTGTAGACCGCCGCACGATGTCACGCTTCGACATTGAAACAACATAATAATAAATGTTTAAAATATTAACCCATTACCTCATAGGCTAATTTTAGATACAGCCTTTTTGAATAAATCTACCGAAAGGAGCATAAACTAGATAAAAGGAAAATTTTAGAATTGTGTAGCTTGAAACCATTGTGATAAATAGAGCATTTGCTACTATAGGAGCAAATACTCTATTTATCACAATGGTTTAAAAAAGTGACTTTTACAGAGTCGACAAAAGTCGTCAATATGAGGTAAAGGGTTAAAGTAATGTCCCACTAGAACAAACATCTAATATTTGTTTTCCAACAAAACTGAGGCACGACGACTGGTATATCTTAACAACCCAACCAAATATAGGATATTTATCTTTTAAACTTAATAAATGTATGAATGAAGTTTTCTTTTCTGTATTAGCCCTTTCCCTGATGAATATTCATGTAGACAATAATGACGTCGTGAATATTAATAATATCGTTTTTATAATGGCATATGAACACGAGACATTTTGGCTCAGGCAGTAGTTGTAGAATAAGATTTATATTACAGCATACGCAAACATCTTATAGGAGCCGTCTGATCTGGGTCTATTCTGTTTGCAGATGCGTCAAAATGCGCTTACATAAGGGAAAGGGTGAACAGCACACATTTCTTATTTTCTTCTACAAGAGGTATGGATGGATAGCGTGTATGTCGAACATCTGTAATGTATGTGAACATATACATACCAAATGTGAGAATATGCGTCACATGCGTGTGACGAATGTCTTTCTGTGAAATGTGCGATTAAACACAACTTTCCTTTTATGTACTTGTTAAGTGCTTATGTGGCAGACATAAAAGTCGCCCGATACTTCATTTTCAGTGTTGTTATATTTTCTGGTCCTTCCGGATCATACATTCCAATGTTTTTCTTTATTACAATTGAATACCGCTTAAGCCGGTGCTGATAGGGGACGAGGGTAGTCTTAAATAACCGTTAAACGTCTCCTTTTCGTATTGGTGCCATTGCTTACGAAGGACCTCCTATTTTCAGATTTTATTGTGGTTCTTCAATTTTTATTCATACGTGATAGTTTGAACACGTTAACTCTTTGCATGCTAGCGGCTAAACTGTGTTTACCTATGCAATCAGTTTGGATCCAGATGAGACGCCGCATAACTTTGTATAGACTAATAAGTCATCAGGATCCAAATTGTTTGTCACCTTGACCATATTTTTGCAAAGAAATGAGAGAAAGTGTATTTTAAAAATTGAAGCAGACGACAATTGTTGCAGACGAAAAATTACTTAGCGTGCAACGAGTAAATGAATGTCGATTCAGACAGATTGTTTACTCGGTATCAGATACAATGGCTCAAGAAACATGCACAATCTAATATGGCTTTCTAAAATAATGTGCCATGAATACTACAGCCACTATTGTACGACACAATATCTTGTTTTGATCATTTTTTTCTGTTAGTAATTCTCAGTTACTGCATTATCCTGTCCCCATGTTGTGTTATTTATTAAGTCCGCTTAAAAGGCGTAATGTCAATGTGCTATTCTTTTCTGCGAGTCATTTACGGTATTTTGTCACAATACCATGCGATTATATCAACAGGATGTATTATCTGGTCAAATTAAAGCAATATCTTGTCAAATAAGTTATTTGTTGATTTTATATCATATGATATTATGTCAAAAACGCTTGATGTCTTGTCGAAGTCAGATGTTGATCATAATCTATGATATATTGTCCGTATATTGTGATGTGCTATAGCTCGAACAAGTTGACCTTGACCCTGACCTACTTAATTTGCATAAATAAACATTCGTAACATTGCACGGGTTTATCCTCGGCACATGTCCCGGTAAGCCACTATGCATGGACACACTCGTGAGTGTATTGTTTACATATGCACGGGTTAATTTCAGCGAGAATAGACTTCAAGATTTACCGGCGGAGTTTTATTTATACAGCGTCATCTCTCTCATTATGTATTCTGCATAAAGGTGAGGGTCCATATCAAATTGTTCGAGCTATATCATGTATAAAATAGGTGGTATCATGATCATAAGTTATAATAGTTTATGGTGGTACATTTTGTACACAGTAACCTTATATTCTGTCCTCCGATCGTATTATATTGTAAGACATACAGTAAAACCTATCTTTAACGGCCAATACATTACATCCAATATTTTGTGTTAAAGGCAGGTGGCTGCTTAAAGCAAGGTGAAAGTAAAACAGAACGCTCCGATAGGGGCATTCTGTTTAACTTTAACATTGCTTTAAGCAGCCACCTGTCCTAAATATAAACTAATTAACACAATTTAGTGGCAATTATAGACGGATTTTACTGTACGTGATATTATGTGCAATGCAGAATTATAATATTACAGTAGAAGCTGTCTTAAGCGTCCATTAATTTATTGAACATATGAGTGTTAAAAGCAGTTGGTTGCTTATCGCAGAACAAAAAGAATGCCGAAAGCTCCTTTATGCTTTATGTTTGCCCTGTATTAAGCTACCACTTGTCATATAGACCTCTTCATGATAGCCGCTCTAGACAGGTTCTGCTGTATTTCTAAATGTCATAGGATCTTGTCTGTGTAATGAGGCATCATGTTAAATTGTGGTTTTATCTTTTCAAACTGTCGTTATGTTATGTTAACAATGACTATAGTAATTACTCGGTTCATTCCTACCAAGGTCGGATAGAGGTATATTTCGTACGATATAGAAGAGGATTGCAATGAGACTTGCCTGTCCCTCTGTCTGTATTATTATTTTTGTGTCTGTATTTCCGTATGTCTGCGTGTTTGTCTGTCTGTCTTCCTGCTGTCCGTCCTTCAGATCATATCCAACTTGTGCTCTTAAACAACTGCTTTCGATGCAATATAGTCTTCTTTTGTGACATTAATATCAAAATATTTCGGCCGAAATATATACATTTTAAGACTAGTTAAATATAAATTACTGACACTACATCAAATCATTTATAGCTAGACGTTAGCACATGTGATAACCATAACAACTAGAACTATCACTAAAGGCAGCCTTGATTGCAAATACAAGTTTTGAACATGTAACAGGACCAAATAACAAAAATACCCAAAGTTCAAATAGAGAAAATTCTGTAATTTATGCCAAGTATCAAGTGAATCAGGTTGAAATTGAAGGAGGAGTTCAAAGTACTAGATTTTGCCTGCCAATTTCAAGGCTAAATGTCAAAGTCAAGGTCACAGAGACCTGAAATTTGCACATCTACTACTCCTGAGTAACATTTATGCCAAGTATTAAGTAAATCAGGTTGAAAGTGAAGGAGGAGTTCGCCGTACAAGATTTTGCCTGCCAATTTCATGACCAATTTCAAGGCCAAAGGTCAAGGTCAAGGTCACAGAGACCTGAAATTTGTGTCTTGCACATCTACTACTCCTGAGTAACATTTATGCCAAGTATTAAGTAAATCAGGTTGAAAGTGAAGGAGGAGTTCGCCGTACAAGATTTTTCCTGCCAATTTCAAGACCAATTTCAAGGCCAAAGGTCAAGGTCACAGTGATTTTAAATTTGTGTCTTGCACATCTACTACTCCTGAGTAACATTTATGCCAAGTATCAAGTGAATCAGGTTGAAATTGAAGGAGGAGTTCAAAGTACAAGATTTTGCCTGCCAATATCATGACCAATTTCAAGGCCAAAGGTCAAGGTCAAGGTCACAGAGACCTGAAATTTGTGTCTTGCACATCTACTACTCCCGAGTAACATTTATGCCAAGTATCAAATGAATCAGGTTTAAAGTGAAGGAGGAGTTCGCCGTACAAGATTTTGCTTGCCAATCTTAAGACCAATTTCAAGGCCAAAGGTCAAGGTCACAGAGATTTTAAATTTGTGCTTTGCATATCTACTACTCCTGAGTAACATGTATGCCAAGTATCAAGTGAATCAGGTTGAAATTGAAGGAGGGGTTCAAAGTACAAGATTTTGCCTGCCAATTTCAAGACCAATTTCAAGACCAAAGGTCAAGGTCAAGGTCACAGAGACCGGAAATTTGTGTCTTGCACATCTACTACTCCTGAGTAACATTTATGCCAAGTATCAAATGAATCAGGTTTAAAGTGAAGGACGAGTTCGCCGTACAAGATTTTGCTTGCCAATCTTAAGACCAATTTCAAGGCCAAAGGTCAAGGTCACAGAGATTTTAAATTTGTGATTTGCATATCTACTACTCCTGAGTAACATTTATGCCAAGTATCAAGTGAATCAGGTTGAAATTGAAGGAGGGGTTCAAAGTACAAGATTTTGCCTGCCAATTTCAAGACCAATTTCAAGACCAAAGGTCAAGGTCAAGGTCACAGAGACCTGAAATTTGTGTCTTGCACATCTACTACTCCTGAGTAACATGTATGCCAAGTATCAAGTGAATCAGGTTGAAATTGAAGGAGGAGTTCAAAGTACAAGATTTTGCTTGCCAATTTCAAGACCAATTTCAAGGCCAAAGGTCCAGGTCAAGGTCACAGAGACCTGAAATTTGTGTCTTACACATCTACTACTCCTGAGTAACATTTATGCCAAGTATCAAGTGAAGCGGGTTGAATGTGAAGGAGGAGTTCGCCATACAAGCTTTTGCCTGCCAATTTCAAGACCAATTTCAAGGCCAAAGGTCAAGGTCAAGGTCACAGAGACCTGAAATTTGTGTCTTGCACATCTACTACTCCTGATTAACAATTATGCCAAGTGTCAAGTGAATCGGGTTGAAACTGAAGGAGGAGTTCGCCGTACAAGATTTTGCAGACAGACCAACCGACCGACCGACCGCCCGACCGACCGACAGGCTGATTCCAGTATCCCCCCCTCAAACTCTGTTTGTGAGGGTATAAATATACTGACGCAGAACATTTCCTTTTTCGGGTATTTTTGAAATAAGCGGTTAACTCAATCGGTATAGCTCATGAAATCGGGGTGAGATTTTGTGAGTTTGACCCCAGACCGGGTCATACCAACAATTTACGAACATAGGCAAAGGATGCTACGCGT